>CM067305.1:11620445-12820445 GCA_034231615.1 Meghimatium bilineatum
AAGAGGCGCATAGTGTGGTTTGTCGTAGATCTGAAACACCGTTGCAGCTGTTCTGTCGAATATAGGGACTGATCGTAGTAGTGGAACAATAACACCAACCGATTGGGCAGATCGCAGATATAATATCTGAATAGACTTACACATTTTTATTGCCGCGATCCATATCGACTATACCTGATTGGTTCGATTGGAGTCATCACGTAAGGCGTTTTTTTAGAAAGGCTAGAAAAATTTCAAAGTTTCGCTTACTATAAACTCAGTACCCCTCGACGAGAATCTTAATCCAAGTTTCTTTTGACGTTTTATTATATAGATTTTTGCAATACGACCGATGTTGGTCAACATAGAGTAAAGCTTGTTGGTGAGAGATTTTGGGGAATCGTAGAGACCAGCAGGTAACGTTACTGCGTCGTTTAAGTTATATTATAGAATTGGTCTATGCCACCCACACCTCATAGTCGAACACGTTGAAATATGTGTTTCGAAATTGAGTCTCAGCTAGCCCAACTTCATATTGCGAGTCCATCTCTTTAATCTGAGGTAGTTTGACGAAATAGTGGCTGGGAATTGACTGGATATAAGTTCATTGACGAATTGCTGGGAAACGTTACGTAAAAACTCACCCTAGCTTGGGATTAGGTAGCATGTATCCTATACAACTACTGAATAAAGCTATCCAGAACTTGCTGTTAGAGGCGGTGTGGTTACCTCGAGATAGATATTACAGTGAGACGTAAATCAACACCTGCAGGATAATCGTCTGGCAAAGAAACACAATTTCTATACGGGGAACTAGTTTGCTGTCTGTTGCACATGACTGATGGTAAACGGTTTCTCTGTAAACAGGGTGTATATCCAGTTCTAAATGTCTGCTTTGAGAGATTATCACTCTATCACCCACGTTATAATCATTATACTTCTCTATAATCTGGTTGTTGATCATATAGGTATTCCATACGTGAGTTTGATTATCAGTAGTAACCTCCACCGGAGCCATCTAAATGCTCCTATGATACGAAGTATTGTAATTACGCAATCAAAGACTGTATAATATGAAAGTAGCGAATCACGTTAATTTGTGTGAAATAACACCTCATTTTTTTCCTGTAGTGTATGATTGGATCTTTCGACGATGCCGATATGACATCTTCATTTTCAATTGTAAAAAATTGACATCGTTGTATTCACGAATCGTGAGGAAAATTTTATCCGCGGACTCAGAGACCTATTTGTTTGGAAATTTATCAGTTTCCTCTGCGCGAATATACCGCTCAGCATCGTCACTAGATTTTTTCCTGTCTTTGTATTTATCGAGAACGCTTGAGGCGAATTTACTAAATATATCTATATACGTTACGAGATATGAATATCCATAGTTGTATTGTATTAGTTTTGTCAAGTCAATTAAATCAGGCTGAAACACCTGATATAACCCTTCCGCATGCTTCTCTCAAATGGCGACGAATTGGTTTATATAGAGTGTAGGTATCCTTATGACTTATCCATTACTTGACGACATTTATTTTAAGTTTACTCGTGCTGTGCAGTATTTCAGCAACTCCATACGTACTAGGTCTCTTAGGATTGTAATAATGACGAGCCAGCGTCACTTCCATGTCTCCGCCGGTTTTATGTTTACTACTCAGTGGTATGGTTTTATATTGTTCTAGGCAACTCAGATACTGTTGTAGTGTTTTTGGTAGAGGTCATCAAGATCCAGAATCTGCCACATCTGGTAATCAAAATAACGCATGTAATCTGTTAATGTGTCGGGTGGTGTATACGTAGATTTCTGATTCGAAATCTCCAGCAACCTTGGATCAATCAGCATCATTACTTTGAAATGTCTAAACACCGAGAATACTACCCAATACACGCAATACTGGTTCAGAAGTGTGCCTATGAAATCTATTTGCTGAAGAATATGTTTACACCTGTTCATCGTGGTCTTCTTTAGCGCACGTTTTCTGACGCTGCTCTTGTAATGATACTTCTTCTTCTTCTTCAGCGTTCATTCTCAAACTCCCGCTGGATCTCCTTTGCAGGACCATGGTCCTACTAGATTTCCAGCAGGATGTAGTCCAGAGAACGGAATTGCGTTGTGTCGCCACTTTATTTGCGCCAATGGCCCGACACATCCGTCTTCGGCGGAGTAATGATACAATAACCTCTTCTGATTCGATGTATGTCGAACATTCCCATTTCAATTGCTGAGTGAATATTCGATAATGATTTGTATGGATTTGGGAGAAGCTTTGTTTATTATCGACGTCACCACTAATGGCTTGGTCCTACACAGGAATTTTAACATGGCGCCGTTTTTCTTCATACCTTCAGACATTTTATTTTTGGTACGTACACTACTTGATTCTTATCAGTAAATATACGATTTCTCAATCTCAGATAATCTAGTGTTGCTTGTTTTAGGTCGATCAGAAAGTAACCACGAGAAGTAGATGTCGCGTCTTTAAAGCTTTCTTGAACGTAGGCATTCCGCTCGGGGCACATCTGTTAAGCGATATCTGTATAATCTGCGAACTATCTCTCAGGTTCTTCCATAGCACAATGTAGTGCTAATTGAAACTAATAATTCATTCGCTGTTATTTTTTTACCGAATAGATTCTGCACAATAAACATTACACTGTGATAATACATTACACTCAGGTTCCGCTGATGACTGTCTTTAGTAAATAATGTGGCCACTCGCTCGCCCGTCCCACTTATCAGATAATCAAGCACCAGCAGTCTTTTCCTATTACCATTCAACTACTCCAAGTTTGATCATCTTGGATAAACTGAATACCAGTCAAGGTCTCATACGCCGACTACCACTCCCCTTAGCCCCAGATAATCTCATCGGTAACAGGATCCACATATTTCAGATACTTCTGTACAAACACAGTCTGTCCACACCCACATGCCTGCAATCATGGCTGTTAAGGGATGTATTCACCTTGAGTCTATTTCTATTAAGAGTTGTTTTTATAACACGTAGACTGTATATATTACTTTTATAAAAATAACTAGAAGTCTATACAGGACGGTTTAGCATAGTAGTCATTAAAAGAGCACAATCTGTTGTTAGGCAGCCACGTAACTAACTACATGTCGATGTTTAACATCCTCTGTAGCATAGGTCAGCTTACGTTCCTGAGGATTAACATTTGAAGTATTATAACTAATATATACTCCACCAGTATAGCTGCGCGACGCCAGAGCATCTCGAGGGGTGGCTGATCATCCTGCTGTCATATTACATACATTCTGATCGTCAAAACCATCGTTTATGTATGAGTCACCTCGAGCCTGATTTCATATCGAGACATGTCTTATATTCTAACGTCATCTAGTCGTTTTATGATTAACATCACCTGTATGATGGCGGTATATTTGTTTCATTTACCACAGACCAGTGTTACGATTTATAGCCATATTATATAGATATAGTTACACAGATACCAAGCGCCGATGTCGCTTAGTACAATTTCAGCCAGTACACCAACTCACCTATGGAATCTAGAGTGTAGGCTCCTGCACCCCTTATATTAGCACACCCGACTCCGGATCTATAGAAATAACACCACGACTCACCCCTCCATCTGGTTTTATGAGAGCATACGACATACTATATACATATAATACATATCAATTATTATATACCCATCCACTCGATGACCGATGTGTGGTCTCTCGAGAAGTGCTGGCTTATCCAGATCGTGGGGGGGGGGGGGGGGGGTGTGGGCGTTGTTATCGCGCACAACGATCGCACCCGGTCACTAGACGTAGGAGCGCAGCTGGATCGCGGCCTGACTGAACAAGTGTGGGTCATTCGAGCGACGCCCCCACGGGTTAATTTAGTGCCCCTATGCCCCCATGCTGTTTCATATATTATTTCAGCTGAGTGGATTCAGCGTTCCTACGTTAATCATGTATTAATCATACGCCCTTACTTGGGGTATATTAACGCAGGATCCAGCGCCAGGTCCCTAGATGTACATTATATACTACTACTCACAGTTATCTTCAGGGTTTTATCTCAATTTGATGCATGTTTTCGAAATATCGCCGCCGTAAGTGATTTAAAAAAATTTGAAATGCCGCTCTCGACAATATATTTTAATTGGTGGCTGCTGACGTGGCTGCTTTCACTGCATCATAGCACAGTACGGCACTGGTTCTCTTGACATCAAACTAAAGCAAATGTTACTATAAAAAAAAACATTGAAACCCCAAAAGCTGTTCTTAAATATGAAGAAAACAAAAATTATGACAACGAATAAAATGAAATTGCAACCAAAGATAATAATCGACAATTTCGAACTAGAGGACTCTACAAAGTTAGAGTATTTAAGCACAAAAATAAATAACACAGGAGACTGCTTTGTCGCAATCGAGAAAAGAATTGCAATGGCGACTTCAAAATGTGCCAAAATGAAACATCTTTACCAAGATACCAGCAGCAAAGACAAACTATGTATTATCATAACATGTGCATTTCCAGATGAACAATCCAAAAATATAAAGGAAATGTAATGTGGCAATGTGTCATATACATAATAATGAGGAAATAAAAATATCCCACCGACGACGGATGAGTCGCGCCATTGGCGAAAATAAAACGGCGACGCAACGCATTTCCATTCACTGGACTATATCCTGCTTAAAATCTAGTAGGAAGATTGTTCTACTGCAAGAGAGATCCTGCGGCAATTTGAAAATGAATGCGGAAGAAGAAGAAAGTAAAATGAACACAGTTGGAAATTGCTGGAAGACCGGTCACTCGAGCAAGAAATTTAGTGTTAAATTTTTTTATTTTTTTTTTTCTAGCTCGTTTCTAGTAAAGTTTGGCCTTTTATGATAATTTAAATTTGGCAACCCTGATCTTAACATACGGTTAGTGCTATTAGGATAAAGGAATTTAAAAGTGCAAGTTGCAAATGGTAACTTTGCAAGGCAATATCAACGTATTATAACCTGTCTTGGTAACTAATTATCTTTTATAATCCACTAAAATCCATTATTAGGACACGCATCCTCTGGGCTTTATTACCGAACATTCTTATAAGGATTTATATATGTGTTATAGGACATGAGGTTCTCTCCTGTGATAAGGAGTTAAGAAACCAATAAAAACGATAAATGTCTGAGACGATAAATGTCTGAAACGATGAATGTCTGAAGCAATGATTGTCTGAAAGGATGAATGTCTGAAACGATGAATGTCTGAAACGATAAATGTCTGAAACGATAAATGTCTGAAACGATGAATGTCTGAATCAATGATTGTCTGAAAGGATGAATGTCTGAAACGATAAATGTCTGAAACAATGTATGTCTGAAACGATGAATATCAGAACAATAAATGTCAAAATAATGGATAAAAAAACAATGAATATCTGAAATGATGAATGTCCGAAACGATGAATACTCCAAATGTTACGTGTTCCAAACCATGAATCTGCCAACCAATGCATGTCCTAAGCGATGAATGTCCTAACCGATCAATGTCCTAAACGATGCATGTCATAAACGAGTGAAACAAGATCTTCTCTGGAATACTCGGATAGAGAGATGGGCGTTTCAGTACCCGAAAGAAGAACAATATTGATAGATCGATTTAACACGGAGTTGTAACCCAGGTACTGTCCTGTGGATAGGTTTAGGTTTAGAACAGAGTTGTGACCCAGGTACTGTCCTGTACATAGGTTCGCTTTGGAACAGAGTTGTAACCCAGGTGCTGTCATGTAAATAGGTTTGCTTCAGAGCAGAGTTGCAACCCAGGTGCTGTCCTGTAGATAGGTTTAGGTTTAGTACAAAAGTACCTCTTCTTGTGGTGAGGTACTCCCCTTTCAACCGTTGACGCTAGTCTAACTATGTTATGTCAGGGATTTTTGTCTTAAAAATAATGTTGGTTGTGAATCGGCGAACCACAACCTCAGAGGTATATACATGAAGATATATATGAGAATAACACGTGTTTGATAGAGAATCCGACAGGATTACTGCTGAAATAGGATGTTCTGGACCATGCTCATATCACTTATTTTTTTAAAGTAAAATATACCGCTTATGTTGAGGTACGCCTCTTTCAACCACTGGCACTAGAACACTTTGGTTATGTCAGCACTTTAAGCCATTAAAAAATAACGAAGTTCATGTAATCATGTCGCCACGACCTCCGACAATAAATAAGTGATTATTGTTGTGACGACATGTTATCTAATGGTGTTGCGTCATACCATGGTTGCTGGTACGTCTCTTGGCCATGTTTCTCCGACTTCAGCACTTGTGTTTGCTTGGCCAGAACTGTGGTCCTGCTCGATGTAGGGAATGATCCAATCAATCTGAGTTTTCATCCTCTTTACAAATCTTCTCTTCCAGGTGTTGGCCTCGATGATGTAGCGAATATTTTGTAATTCATTCGATGATGTAGCGAATAATTTGTAATTCATCATAAGTTAATTTGACAATACTTATCGAAATAGAGTTACCGACAGGGTATGCACTTAAAATCATAGTATGAGTTCGAAATGTTTACACCCCCCCCCCCCCCACAATAATCAGAAAACTAATTATAATAGTAGAAATTTATGTTAAAGGTAGGTAATTCCTCCTCTCCCTTTTAAACGATTTTCCATGAAAAAGGTAATCAAATCTCATGGTTTGGACTTATATGCCGACATGTTTTCTTTTCAACATTACTGTAAGGAACCATTGACGGTTGAAGAAGCAGAGGAGGACAAATAAAAGCAAGAACAAACAACATCAATGACTGGACAAGACAAGATTTGTCCTCATTCGTTCGCATCGTTGAATATAGACATCATTGGAGAACTGTGTGTAGATGCATCCAAAGTGGTGCCACTACGACTCTGACGGATTACAGGTTTCAAGAGTATAATATAACAATAGAATCCTGATAAAGATTTTGTTAGTAAAAACGTCGATCCAGTGTATTGTTCAACGCAAAACTGCTATTTAATAATTTTTTTTAAATATATTTGTTTTACATATTTACTTACATATCGGTAAACATTTTACTGCAGTATCCCGATTACTCAATTTCATATTTAACAATGTGAGTTTACTGAATATCTGACTTAACTCTATACTTACTGTGAGTTTACTGAATATCTGACTTAACTCTATACTTACTGTGAGTTTACTGAATATCTGACTTAACTCTATACTTACTGTGAGTTTACTGAATATCTGACTTAACTCTATACTTACTGTGAGTTTAGTATTAGGTGCGTTTCACGTGTCCCCTTGTTATTTCCATGTGCGTGCGCAGAATAATATATGCTAGCAATGTAATACGAAAATGATAGCTCACTATGAAGAGATTACATTACAAGAATCTCTATAACTAACTAGTCATGGGTGATTTCGTTCGCATATTAAGACTGAACTTGTTTATTCAGAGTGCCAATAGGTGCGTCTCACTAAACGCCTTTGAAATAGACCACGATATATGGGAAGAACTTGCACAAAATAGATCTAAATGGCGTTCTAAAATCAATAAGAGCGCATCATCTTGTGAAAAGAGGAGAAATGCAGCAGCTCAATAGCGGAGAGAGGCTAGAAAGTCATGGATAGACCAAGATCCGTATACAGTCGTCATTCCATGTCCGAACTGTCCAAGAACATTTACAGCTAGAGTAGGGCTCATTAGCCATCTCATCATCATCAAGTGCCGTCTCCGAAACGAAGGTTGGCTGCAACGTATCTCCAACATCTCCTGTCTCTTGTCTTGGTGGTGCACTCTGCTAGACTGTAACCTGTCCATCGTGTAATGTTACTCTCCCACTTGTATCTCTGCCTACCTCTTGCTCGCTTCCCTTTGACTTTACCCTCAAGTAAGGTCTTCAATAGGGTGTCATGTCTTTTAATGTGTCCAAAGTATTTTTTTTGCCTGATCTTTATTTCTCTTAGTAGTTCTTTCTTCATATTAAGTGTTTTTAGCACCTCTTTATTTGTTTTCTTCTCCTTCCATGATGTTCTCCCTATTCTTCTATATACCCACATCTCAAAGGCATCAATTTGGTCTTCTAATTGTTTATTTAGTGTCCATGTTTCTGAGCCATACATTAATATGGAATAGATGTAGCATTTTATAATTCTCATTTTTAACTTGTTTGTAATTTGTTTAGATATTAATAATTTCCTCATGTCATTGAAGGTACTTTTAGCCATTCCTATTCTCCTTTTAACTTCTGTTTCACATCTGCCATCATTTGTGACTATGTGTCCAAGATATTGATACTGTTTTACTTGTTGTAGTTTCTCTCCCTGTATGTTTATGTTTACCTCCTGTTCTTCTGTGTTTTTGCTGATTATCATGGTTTTTGTTTTTTGAATGTTTATATCCAGTCCATATTCATTACTTGATTTATTGACTTGATCTATTAGTCTTTGTAGTTCATGTTCACTTTCTGCTAAAAGAACAGTGTCATCTGCATATCTAATGTTGTTTATTATTTTCCCATTGATCTTGAGTCCTGGTATTTCTTCTATATTTTTAAAGATATTCATTAGCCATCTACGAACCCATAATCAAGGACATAACTCTAAGTGAATTTTCAAAAGTGGATGTAACAAATGGTCATCATCACTTGTGATGGACGAACGAACTGGTGCCTCTGAAAATTGTGTGATTCTTATATTCCCATGCTATTTTCTTTTCTTCTTCTTTCATTCTCAAACTCCTGTTCATTAGAGGGTTTAGTTCGAAGAACGAAATGAGTTGTGTCATGGTTTACAGCTTAGCTACGATATCTGCTTTTCAACATGACAAATCCAACTTCAGCATAGCTTCTGTGTCACTGACGATACACTAATGTATCTATGATTAGACATGTTCGCAGTATTAGGAATTATGTCTGTTGACACGTCCATAGGTGCTCAGATCTCCACTTCAGTAAATCTCTCAGGGTATAACGGCTGATGGTTCCGGTTCTATGTTGGTTTACTATTCGTTTTGAAATATTTGTCAGGGGTTCTCTACGGGCCACGCCCACCTTCCAATTCTCGCATATTCGATATTGACTCATGCTCATTCATCTCAAAATTCACTGATCGTGAGGACTCACAAAGAGCAATGAGTATGTCTGTTCGGTTCATAGGCTGACCGTCTGTTGTGGTGGCGAGGCTAGTTAATTGGTCGACCCGTTCGCTTCCCTCCACGCTAGCGTGTCCGGGGACAAAAATAAGCGTGATTTTTCGCAGTCATGCCCGTATTTTAGCTCTCTCCAATGACTCCGTCCATGCCTACGTACATCACATGTGTTGACTTTCTGAATCACATTCAGTGAGTCATTTAGTATCCAGACATGGGAATAGGCTTGCGATTCCAGCCAGTTAAGTGCCTGCTTTACGGCGAATATTTCCATTTTTAGACTGCTTGTTGTTGCGGTAAAGGCACCATTGGCTTCGTGTACTGTTCTTCCTTTTGATCCTTTTGTTCTTCCTTTTCATGTTCGCAGTGCTTCGGCCTTCACAGCTCAGTGCGTAGGGAAAACGATCACCGAGAAGAGTGGGGCCTTTGCTGTGACTATGAGTAGCATGACCATGGAGATTTTGGCGGTGACCAGTGCATTTGAGTGGGTAGGCACTTGAGTGGGTAGAGCTGACATTTTGAACTCCATAAGAGATATAGCAGGCGAGGGTGAGACTAGTGTGAATGCTGATTCCTTTTTAATGTCCAGGAATAACGATCAGGGTTTAAAATTTGGTGTTGCTAAAAGTGAACATTTTATAAGTCGCAGAAGAATGATGGTGAACCAGCAGAGGACCTGCACTATCAGCAGAACTGTAATGGTAGATACACTCAGGGAGAGATCGGAGCAACTTTGCACGTGTCCAGTTTGAAGTGATAATGATCCACGACTAACTAACTTTGACGATATGAGATGTGATATCCAACTTCACCTCATAAGCACCTTAATCGCCTCTTATGACATACATGGAAGGTAAACAGTGTTGCTATTCTTTGCTATCCTTTTGGTTCCTGGCAACACACGGGCGCGCTCATTGATAAGTGGTAGCATATCCTATTCTTCAGGAAGTAGCCATCAGTCCATAATTTTTGGCTTGCAGTGCTTTTCTAGACAATATAAATACTTCATTAGTTTTCCATGCTCATTATATCTCATTATTTCTTGATCTTTATATATCGTTAATGATTTGGTTAAGCAAAATGTATCTCTTATTGTGAAGTACGCTCTGTTTAACCTCGGACACTAGACAACTTTGTTATATCAGAATTGAACCATAAAATATAATGGACGTATTTGTTCAGGCTACCTATTGCCACGCCTCCTACGACCAATAAGTGTAATTTATAATACATGGATTTCACATTCCTCGTAAAATAGAGAAAACGACGGTAGATAGAAAGGGAATTAAACATGCAGAGTTCTAAACAAATAACTTATCATCATGTGACATTCTAGAACATGGTCTTCCTTATGGATACTCTGAACACTTCTCGATTCTGGACGAGTTGGCCTGCCTTAGCTAGAGACATGTTTAGCAATCTGATATATCACTGCACTATCGCCGTTTTGGATGCCTTCTTCCCCTGTTGCTGTTGACTCTGCCTTCAGCTATTAATCTTTCCATGCTGTTATGTCTCTTTATATGACCATAAACATGAATAACTACAATCGATAATATGTCAGACTACTGTAAAATTGTTTCTTCTTCTTCAGCGTTCGTTCTCAAACTCCTACTGGATCTCCTTTGCAGCATGACCACGGTTCTACAAGATTTCCAGCAGGATGTAGTCCAGAGAATGGAAATGCGTTGTGCCGTCGTTTTATTTGCGCCAATGGCCTGATACATCTGTCTTTGGCGAGATAAAACTGTTTAACAATAGTAATTACCTAAAACAATTATAAAGTTTATCGACTTAATGTTTTAAGTAAACAAATAACTACAATTTAACTACATTCGGACTTGGGGCAGTTAATCGTTAGAAAATCATTGAGCGTGGGAACATGTCCACAGATATTCCAATCTTCCCTAAGTATTTCTGCCTCCATACCATAACTAGTTTCCTCGTGTAGACTATTATATTGGCACCTATAGCGATACTATAATCCACATTAATCTTCTACATTCATAGTTATCAAGTGCCGTCTTCACAACGAAGGTTGGCTGCAACGAACCTCCAACATTCTATCTCTTTCTTTGGTTGTGCACTCTGCTAGACTGTAACCTGTCCATCTGATGATGTTTCTCTCTCACTTGTATATCTGACTACTTCTTGTTCGCCTACCATCAACTCTACTCCTCAAGTAAAGTCTACAGCAGGGTATCGCGTCTTTTAATGTCCAAAATACTTTATTTGATTTTTATTTCTTTAAATATCTTTTTTCACATGAAGTATTGCTAGAACGTATGTGTTCGTTTTCTTTCCGTTTAGTTCTCCTTATTCTTCTATATATCTACTTATCAAAGTCATCAACCTATCTTTGTGTTCGTTATCCATGTTTATAGGTAATGACATATACTGTCAGTTGTAATTATGTTGACAAGATATTGGTAATGATCTACTTGTTGTAGTATATTTCCTTGTAATTTTAATGCGTTTCTCTGCTATTCTGCCGAATGTCATGTTTTTTTTGTATGCTTATGTGTAGCCCATAATCTTTACTTGATTTATCGATTTGATCTCTTAGTATGCGTAGCTCCTGTTCATTTTCTGCTAAGAGGATTGCCGCATCTGTATATCGCAGAGTGTGTATTACGTCTTCGTTAGAGGAAAGGAAAGAAATCCTCATCCTCATCAAGATTCGTAAACAGTGGTGTTACTCTTAAAGTGTTCAATACACCCTGATACGCTGCTCTACTTTTGTATACAGTGAAATCGATAATAAAAGATGCTGTTGTAAACATGTATAAAAATAGTAATTACAGTTTGTCTTGTGTTTCTAGAAAGGGACCTACGGTTGAAACGTTGAAATTGTTTTGTACATGGTTATTTTTATTTTTTATACCCATACCCTATAGTCTGATAGTCTGTTTATTCAGTGTAAATCTAATCGACTCTGTGTTTTACGTAAGTAACATTGTTATTCAGTGGTATCATCATCATCAGGTGCCATGCCGGGTGGCGTAGGCGGTCATGGCTTTCCACAGCTCTCTGTCCACAGTATTATGTATCAAAGTCGTTGTTGTTTCTTTGCCGTGCCAGGTTGTCAAACTGTCTAATATTTTCTCACGTTGTCGCCCTCTGTCTCTGGTGCCTTCAATCTTGCCTGTTGTGATTATGTTCTCTAAACCTGCCTGTCTCATGAAGTGGCCAAAAAAAGAAGATTGCCTTTTTCTTATATTGTTGATTAAGGTCCGTTTCGCATTTAACTCTTTTAACACCTCTACATTAGTTTTTCAGTGGTATAACATGTCATAATGTTTGCTCTTTCATTGATTCAGTGGTATAACATGTTATAATGTTTGCTCTTTCATTGATTCAGTGGTATAACATGTCATAATGTTTGCTCTTTCATTGATTCAGTGGTATAACATGTTATAATGTTTGCTCTTTCATTGATTCTCGCATATTTGTGGCCAAGTACGAAGACGAAAGTAATTCTTCGCATCCTCAAAATGTTCACTTCCACGAGCTGTTGTTTCCGAACACAATCAGTTGTTTTTCTGAACATTTTCATGCAATCGCTGAGAATGAACAAGTGAGTTTCATTCTGTATCCACATCAAGGCTGCAATTGGAAATCCTCTATAATGCTAGCATATACATCTAGGTATATAGTGTGGTTGTTGACACTTGAGGGTTAAAACAAGAGTGTGTTTCGCCATATACTTTGGTTTAGACATAAACGAACCCTCAGCATACTTGTCGACATCGCCAGGAGAAGATTTCTCTCAAATGTGTTATTCAGAAATATTTTGATAGTAAGGCAATAATAAGTGATGTTTCTCCTTAGGAAACGAAGATGAGCATGGCATGAAATACGATTTAAAAAAAGTGATGAACAAGTAGAAAAAAAACACAATATATTTGTGATTGTCTAATTTGGTTTGGGTTTGTGAGCGCGTAGATGCACGATGAGTCAGATTCGTGCCAGGAAAGTTCTATTGCAGTGCAGGCAGAAGTGCAGAGGGTCACGAGTAGGAGAGTTTTCGGATATGGAAAACTCTTTCCGCTTTCGTCGCTTGTACATTTCCCGCAGTGTTCTCTCTTTTTCAAATTTAGTGATGCCAGCAGGTGTTACCCCAGCCACATATTTCCTGTTTAGGGTTGTTACCCGATACTGGAACTTATATCCCTTCAGCTATCAAGGGTGGTAGTCCCAGCAATAATAATTAAGCAATAAAAGAGATACTTCATGTCAATAGTGGGAGATGGCGGTTTACTATCACTGCTTGCCGAAAAAAGGAAGTAAATATCTGTGTTTCCATATTTTCTAGATGGACTATGTGATTTGTTTTCTGAATGAGATAGATTGGAACACGGTGTAACCATTTGGAGTCACTGAAACAACTGGCTAGTGACCCAACCCGACAGTGCAAGAACTACTACTAAGAAATACCGCTCACATGAAACAATGGAGAGTTCTCAGAAAACGAATGTAGATATCAATAAAGCCCCAGGACCCGACAACATACAAGTTGAATTAATCAAAGCATCAGCAGATACATGGATTATTCTTCTTCTTTTGTTCACTGAAACATGTCTATAACTGTAATTCTGTCTCCTGAATAAAACTCACTGTCTTTTGTAGTTCATACAGTGTCCCATAGAGCTTTGATTCCAGATACATGGATAAAATGGCTGCAGTTTCACATAATATAGAATACACAAGAGACACAAGAAGACTGGGAAAATGCTGTAATAATACCTATTTGGAAGAAAAATAGGCAGCAAAAGAGATTGTACACAATACAGAGGTATCTCACTTCTGAGCCGTACAGCAAATATTTTCAATAGAATTCTAGAAAAAAGATTACGAGCATTTATCGAACCACAACTCAACAACACCAAGATGGGATTTCGTAAGAACAAGAGCTTCATACGTGCAATTTGCACTCTCAAACAACTGGCAACAAAAAAAAACAAAGGACAACAACCAAGAACTGTATATCGCGTTTGTCGACCAAGAAAAAGCATTTAGCAGAGTAAACAGACAACTATGGAAAATACTATCACAGTACAGAGTCCCACAACACCTAATCAACCTATGCAGGAGTAGTTGCACAGGAAGTCAATGAGCAGTTAGAAAGAGTGATGGTCTTTCAGGCAAATTCCACATTTACTCTGCCGACAAGGATGTGTCCTAAATCTCTTGTTATTCATTTCCTATACCGAATGTAATGTGCAGAAAATTCCTTGTGTGTTTTCTAGTGTGGATAGTTGAATATTCCTGGAGGGATGTCTGGAGTTTAGTCGTTGATCGTGCCGTCATGATGTTCGCTAGGCGCGAACAAGGAAGCGACCGATAGCCACCGGTATAAGTGGTAGCTCTGCAACTGGGCAGGGCGGGGCACCCATTTGTCCCGGCATAAAATATTGTCAAAGGGAGCGGATACAAATGGATATCCCCCATATGGATGTGGAAAGCAACGGGAAACTACCACATTATTCTTCCAAGATGAAAGTCATGGCGACACACAGAAGTAGGCCTACAGTTAGTGTTAATATAGCAACATGGAACGTCAGATCGTTAGCGCAGTGTGGTAAATTAGACAACATCAAGCAAGAAATGGAAAGAATGAACATAAATATCCTAGGAATGAGCGAAATGAGGTGGACTGGGGCAGGAGAGATACAGTCAGATAAATTTAAAGTCATATACTCAGGAGGACAAAAACACGAGAGGGGGGTAGGAGTATTATTAGACACAGAAACAGGGAAAACGGTGAAGGGTTTTATGGCAATATCAGATCGGGTAATATTAGTTAAACTAACAGGAAAACCGTTGGATATCAACATTGTGCAGGTATATGCACCTACATCAAGCAGTTCAGAGGAGGACATCGAAATTTTCTATGAAGATTTAGAAATCGCAATGAAACAGTGTAAAAATCAGGAAGTAACTATAGTAATGGGGGACTTTAACGCAAAAGTAGGTGAAACAGAAATAAAAGATGTGACAGGAAGATTTGGTTTAGGAACTAAGAATGAAAGAGGTGAATTATTGATAGAGTGGGCACAGTCACATAATTTAATAATAGGGAATACATGGTTCAAGCAACATCCAAGAAGGCTGTGTACATGGATTAGCCCAGGAGATAATACTCGGAACCAAATTGATTACATTTTAGTCTCTAAAAGACATAGAAACAGCATTAGATCTATGAAAACAAGGCCAGGTGCTTACTCCAACAGTGACCATATACTACTGGTAGCGAAATTGTGTATAAGATTAAAGAAGATCAAGAGAGCACCAAGGAATATGAAATTACATTTAGCTTTATTGAAATCAGATGCTGACATTAAAGAAAGATACAACATAATTGTACAAAATAGATACAATGCCATTGCAAAGATTCAGAGTATTGAAGATCAATGGAACATGCTAAAACAGTCGATAAACCAAACATCTAAAGAGATAATACCAAAAGTAAAACATACATCAAAACAAAAATGGATGACAGAAAAAATATTAGAATTGATGAGCACCAGAAGGAAAAAATAAACACAAGATAGTGGAATATCAGAAAATACATAAGGAGATACGAGAGAAATGCAAAATAGCAAAAGAAAGTTGGCTGAACAAGAAATGCACAGAAATAGAATTGCATTACAACCAAGATACAACATTACTATATAAGAAAATTGAGATGATAACAGGAAAGAGAACGCAAACAGTTACAGGGTGTCTAAAATCTAAGACAGGGCAGGTATTAATGGGAATAGATCACATAGTACAGAGATGGTCAGAATATATCAAAGAACTTTATGAGGACAATAGACCAGAAATAAACATACAAGATAACGGTGAGGGTCCATCAATACTCACAGCAGAAGTAAGGGAGGCACTAAGACACATGAAATATGGCAAAGCCCCAGGTCCAGACAATATCACATTAGAAGAATTGGCAGCTTTAGATGACTTTGGAGTTGAAATAATCACAAAATTGCTGAATGACATATATAACAGCGGAAACATAACCGATGACTTAATGAGATCCATATTCATAGCATTACCTAAGAAACCAGGGACCACCGAATGTGAAGAACACCGTACAATCAGCCTCATGAGCCAAATAACCAAAATACTGCTCAGAATCATCATGAAGAGAGTGAGAAACAAAATAAAACCAGAAATAAGTCCAGAACAATGTGGATTTGTAGAAGGCAAAGGCACCAACAATGTGATTTATATATTGAGAACACTAATAGAGAGGTCTATAGAGGTAAAAACAGATCTGTACCTCTGTTTTATAGACTACACTAAAGCTTTTGACAAAGTTAAACATAGCGAAATTATACACATGCTAGAGAATCTGAACATTGACATCAAGGATTTAAGAATAATCAAGAACATGTACTGGCAACAAACAGCAGCAATAAGAGTAGGAAAGCAATTTGGCCCTTTTCAACAAATAAAACAAGGAGTCAGACAGGGATGCGTACTTTCACCAAACCTGTTCTCTCTATACAGTGAAAACATATTGCGTGCAATAGTAGATATCCCAGGAATATCAGTGGGAGGACATAACATAAATAATTTGAGATATGCGGATGACACTGTTCTGATTGCAAAAAGTGAGGAAGACCTTCAAAACTTAATTAAAGTAGTAGTCACAGAAAGCAAAGAGAAAGGCCTCTTCCTAAATATCAAGAAAACAGAAGTAATGGTTATTTCAAAGAAAGAAAATAACACATCTTGCAAGATCATAGTGAATGATATAGTATTAAAACAGGTCCACCAATTCAAATATCTAGGTACAATTATAACAGCAGATGGAAGAAGTTCAACAGAAATAAGATGCAGAATAGGACAGGCAAAAACAACATTCAGAAAAATGAAAAATATATTGTGTAATATGACCTTGTCATTAGAGGTGAGAAAGAGAGTTCTGTAGTGCTATATACTAACATATGGGTGCGAGTCTTGGACAATAAACAAACTGGAAAGTGGGAGATTGGAGGCAACAGAGATGTGGTTCTACAGAAGAATGCTGAGAATACCATGGACTGCCAGAAAAACTAATGTAGAGGTGTTAAAAGAGTTAAATGCGAAACGGACCTTAATCAACAATATAAGAAAAAGGCAATCTTCTTTTTTTGGCCACTTCATGAGACAGGCAGGTTTAGAGAACATAATCACAACAGGCAAGATTGAAGGCACCAGAGACAGAGGGCGACAACGTGAGAAAATATTAGACAGTTTGACAACCTGGCACGGCAAAGAAACAACAACGACTTTGATACATAATACTGTGGACAGAGAGCTGTGGAGAGCCATGACCGCCTACGCCACCCGGCATGGCACCTGATGATGATGATGATACCGAATGTATATGTGAAACTCATGCGAACTTCATTTTTGCAGATGATCAAGAAATAATATGAACATCAGAAAAACAAATGCAGATGTTCTCATTGATGTTTGCGTAAAAAGACCAATTATAACAAACATTAGGGGCAAACAGTCAAGGTTCCTAGGATATGTGCTAAGAAGAACACAACTTGAACACTTAATAATCACTGAAAATATCAAGGGGACGACAAAGAGAGATGTTGCTAGATGGACTAGTATTATGGCTCGGTAGAAGTTCACCAATTGAGCTTATTGACAACACAAGAAGCAGAGAGTCGTGAAGAAACATGATCACCTTCGCCATTCGGCATGGCACTTGATTGATTGATTGAATTCTCACCCCATCAAGGCCAGCACCTTGCAGTGGTGATGGGGCTTAGTTCAGCCATCAGGGGCTGGAAACTAAGACTGGTCGGGCTGTCCCATTCGAGCAGGACCATAGTCCTGCCCAAGTAAGCAGAGTGCTGAAGACGGAGGCATCCAGCCAAAAGGCGCACAGATAATCAGGATGCCACGCACAAAACACAATGGAAACATGTCTGTATCTATAAAATGTTATGGTGCCTGCCCTGTGGCGGACGTTCAGGCAGGGACGGTGCCGGGCCCTATACCTCGAAAGGGCCCAACCTCAGTTACTGAAAGTCCTTCTCAATTGCCTCGAGGAGCCAGGAGGCAAGGGAATAGAGCTACTGGCCAAACAAACAAACGACCAATAAAAATAATGCACTGGAATGCTGAGGGTGTCAACAGTAAAAGAGATGGATACAGCAAAAAATTGGAACTTGAAAATGTCCTCAGTGAAGAACAAGTTAATATATGCTGTATCCAAGAAACACACCTCAGCAGCGACATAGCCTTCAAAATCAGAGGCTACCAGTGCTACCGATCTGACCGAAAGGACAGGCGAAAGGGTGGAATTCTGACACTTGTTAAAAACAATATCAGCGCATGTCAGCTGGAAGTATATATGGAAGGGGCAGAATACCAGATGCTCCACCTAACAACAGACAGTGTAGAATTCCATCTCCTGAACTACTACTGCCCAAATGATAAACCATTGGCACTAGACACAATTCCAGATAAAGAGAGACTTATGGTGTGTGGTGACTTCAACAGCCACTCTCAGAGCTGGGGCTACGATCATATCGACAAGAGAGGTGAGGAACTTGAGAGCTGGCAGGATGAAAATAATCTCATCCTTATTAACCAGCCAGCTGACTCACCAACCTTCTACTCGAGAGCATGGCACACCACCTCTACACCAGATCTGGCATTCCACTCACCAGGCCTGGAATGGAACATCACACGTGTCGTTGGAAAGCAGCTTGGGGGTAGTGACCACAGACCAGTATTTCTGGAAATCCACAATGAATTTACCAAGGACAGCAGCACGCTCACTAGGTGGAACTATAAGAGGGCAGACTGGAAAATGTACCAGCATTTAACCAGTGTTCTAGCTAAGGACATGAACTTGGACAAAGACATCAATAGAGCAGTGAGTGAATTTAATAGATGTATACTACATGCTGCTAGTAAAACCATACCCAGGGGGGCACGCAAAAACTACAAACCCTACTGGAATGATGAACTGGAAAAGCTGCAAAATGAGATGGAAACATCTAGAAAGCAGGCTGAGAACAGACCTAGCCAAGAACATCACAACAAATATCAGCAAACAAAGGCTAAATTTCAAAGAGCCAAGTTACAAGCCAGACGGAGCAGCTGGAAAGAAAAAACAGAGTCGCTGAACCTAGAAAGAGATACTAGGAAATTATGGAAACTTGTAAAACAACTAAATGATGAAGGTACAGGGAGAAATACCAGGATCACACTTTATAAAGATAGAAACATTTTAACAGGTAAACATGCAGCTGATTACTTTGCAGATTCCTTTGCAGAAGACAATAACGTCAAAGTCAGCCCAGACAAACAACAGGAGGTTCGAGAGAACCAGCAAAACATTGGACAAGGTGAACCTATACCTGAAGTCATGGAGGCACCAATCACAATGAGAGAACTGGAGCATGCAATATCCAAATTGAAAATGAAAAAGTCCCCTGGAGCTGATGGAGTGTCCAATGAAATGATTAGAAACCTGGGAAGTGCAGCAAGAGCAAAGCTACTGCAGATCTTTAACACAAGCTGGTCCACAGGTAATGTACCACAGGCGTGGAGAGAAGCAATAATGATACCACTCCTAAAATCAGGAAAAGATGGCAACACAGTCTCCAACTACAGGCCCATCAGCCTCACAAGCTGTCTATGTAAAACAATGGAACGCATTATCAATCTTAGGATGCAGTGGTACCTTGAAAGTGAAAACCTTCTGGTATCACAGCAAGCAGGTTTCAGACAGTGCTACTCTACTGAAGATCAGGCAACCTACCTCTCCCAAGAGATTGAGGATGCCTTCCAAGAAAAGAAACTGGTACTAGCAGCATGGATAGACCTCAGGAAAGCATTTGATAAGGTCTGGAAAGAAGGGCTCCTAAAGAAATTGCGAAATTGCAGGGTTAGCTCAAGAATTTACAAATGGGTAAAAGCATACCTGCATAATAGAAGAGCCAGGGTACAATTAGATGGTCGCAAGAGCAAGAAAGTTCTACTGCGTCATGGAGTCCCCCAGGGAGGAGTCCTGTCACCCACACTTTTCTTGGTTTACATCAATGACCTAGTTGCTGAACTACCACATGGGATCAAAGTGGCAATGTATGCTGACGACCTGGTGATCTGGTGCACGGAAGAACATGCAACAGTGGCCACTAAACAAATACAAAGAGCTATCGATGCCCTAACCTTATGGGCTAATAGATGGTGCGTCAGCATTAACACAGATAAGTGCAGCACTACACTCTTTACCCTCTCACCAAAACAAAAAGCTGGTCATATCAAGATAGATGGAGAGCTCTTGAAAGAAGACAAACAACCCACATACCTCGGAGTTACTTTTGATGATAAGCTGACATGGAAGCAGCACATAAACAAAGCAACAACAAAAGCCAGGAGGAAGCTAGCTATCCTGAGAAAACTAAGTGGAACCACATGGGGAGCCAGTGGAAATATACTCAGTAAAGTTTACCAGCAAGGCATAAGACCACACATGGAATACGGTTCAGCTGCGTGGTGTCCTGCATCAAACACCACATTACAAGATCTAGATAAAGTGCAAAACCAGGCACTTAGAATAATGTTGGGAGCAATGAAATCAACACCCATAGCAGAGATGCAGAAAATGGGAAGAATGCAAACACTTGGCGAACGCAGAGACACAAAAGTACTAATTCAAGCAGAAAAGTTTCAGTGTATGCCAAGTCATCCAATGAAGGAAAGATTCCAAAATCTAGCAAAGGGACGACTGAAAAGGAGCAGCTTTATCCATCAAGCTAAACGACTCCGTAGACAACTTACAGACCTACCTGAAGTTGGCAGCCCCTTAAGGTCTGTACCAGAGCAAACCCCGTGGAGTGAAAGCCATGGAATGCCAATATACATTCAGACCCATGTGAAAGGAATACTAAGCGAGGACGAACAGAACAGTGTGCAGCGAATGACAATCACCCTCAGTTTCCTGGATGAGGAATATCCACAAGATATATGGGTCAGAGTGTACACAGATGGGTCAGCACAGAATGCTGTGAGGAATGGAGGTGCAGGTGTATATATAGAATATCCACACAAGCCTAGAGATACAATCAGAACACCGACAGGAAAATTCTGCAATAATTATGATGCAGAAATCCAGGCAATTAGTGTGGCAGCTAAAAAAACTGCTGAACTCCAACTCTGACCTACAGCCTGTGGTATTCCTGACAGATGCAAGGTCAGTGCTTCAAGCTCTCCAGTCTGGAAAACTAACAGACTTAAAAAAACTACTTAGCGAATTGTCTTACCAGTATAGGGTAACCATGCAGTGGATACCCTCTCACTGTGGAATACCAGGAAATGAAAAAGCAGACCAACTGGCTAAGGAAGGTGCTGCCGAAGATCAACCAGATATACCAATCACCTACCATCAGAAAAAACAGATGATAAAGTCAATAAGAAAGCCACAAACACCAACACAAGATGACTATCACAATATGAACAGATCAGAACAAGTTATAATTCTACGTCTCAGAACAGGACACAACCGACTCCGCAGTCACATGTATACAAAGTTCAAGATTGGCAACACGGCCATGTGTACATGTGGACAGGCAGCACAGAGTGCCAAACATATACTTCAAGAGTGTTCTGAGCATGAAACGCTGAGGCAGACATATTGGCCAGAGGAAACAACACTGGAATCAAAACTCTATGGGACACTGTATGAACTACAAAAGACAGTGAGTTTTATTAAGGAGACAGAATTACAGATATAGACATGTTTCAAGTGAACGAAAGAAGAAGAAGAAATTGAATTCTCACAATTGTCGTGCCTTTTTTCGCAAATGCGGAATAGCCGGAAGTATCGTCACTATCCGACGTCATTGTATATATTTCACGTCATACCAGGCAACCATCTTGGCTTTGTGTTGACTAGTGGAAGAGTGGTTCATATTTCAATTAACTAACATCTTTGTTGGACGCAAGCGGCGCCGATATTTCCGGCGCAGCAAATCTCCGTAGCCCTATAGCCCAACTGTGAGATTAGCTTTGCGCCCAGTTGTTAAAATGCGTGAATGTATCTCTATCCATCTGGGCCAAGCCGGCGCGCAAATAGGCAACTCTTGTTGGGAACTATACTGCCTAGAACACACTATTCAGCCAGATGGTTTGCTCATCTCTGATCAAGAAGATGGGGGCCCAGTTGATGATTCCTTTAACACATTTTTCAGTGAAATCGGTGATGGCAAGTACACACCTCGTTCGTTATTTGTAGATTTAGAACCCAACGTTATTGATCAAATTCGTTCTGGTGAGTACCGGAAGCTGTTTCACCCTGAACAGTTGATAAGTGGCAAAGAGGATGCGGCGAATAACTACGCGAGGGGTCATTATACTGTAGGCAAAGAAATATTAGACAGTGTTATCGATCAGATAAGAAAATTGACTGATAACTGTGAGGCTCTGCAGGGTTTTTTTGTGTTTCATAGCTTCGGTGGTGGCACAGGCTCTGGGTTCACGTCACTGCTGCTGGAACGGCTTTCTGCGGATTATGGTAAGAAGTCAAAACTTGAATTTGCTGTGTACCCAGCACCACAAATCTCGAACGCAGTTGTCGAACCATATAATTCTATTCTAACAACACACACAACTCTTGAGCACTCGGATTGCGCGTTTATGGTCGATAATGAAGCAATTTACGACATCTGCCGCAGGAACCTTGGCATTGAACGCCCTAGCTATACGAATCTGAATAGGCTCATCAGTCAAGTTGTATCATCTGTGACTACATCGTTGCGCTTCGAAGGCGCCATGAATGTCGACCTCAATGAGTTTCAAACCAATTTGGTGCCTTACCCCCGCATTCACTTCCCGCTGGCTACTTACGCTCCTGTCATATCAGCAGATAAAGCGTGCCACGAGAGAAGCACAGTGGCAGATATGACTAACTCGTGCTTCATGCCGTGTAACCAGATGGTTAAATGTGACCCCCGCTGTGGAAGGTGAGTACATAGGATTGTCAATTATTTTATTTTCATACCTTTTCTTATTAAGTGCCACTAACTAGTAGGGAGTGATACCAACCACATCATTCCTAGCAATGCCGTTGGTCAATGTAAAACACGGGCTAAACATCGTATTCCCCTATTCAGGCGTGAAGAAGAGAACATGTCATCATCATCAAGAACCGTCTCCACAACTGAGGTTGGCTGCAACGTATCTCCAATATCCCCTGTCTTTTGTCTTGGTGGTGCATTCTGCTAGACTGTAACCTGTCCATCGTGTGATGTTACTCTCCCACTTGTATCTCTGCTTACCTCTTGTTCGCTTTCCTTTGACTTTACCCTCAAGTAAGGTCTTCAATAAGATGTCATGTCTTTTAATGTGTTCAAAATATTTTATTTGCCTGATCTTTATTTCTCTTAGTAGTTCTTTCTTCATATTAAGTGTTTTTAGCACCTCTTTATTTGTTTTCTTCTCTTTCCATGATGTTCTCCATATTCTTCTATATACCTACATCTCAAAGGCATCAATTCTGCCTTTTAATTGTTTATTTAGTGTCCATGTTTCTGAGCGATACATTAGTATTGTTAGAAACAGAGAACATCTACTAACCATTAATTTGTGATTTTCTTAAAACCTTCTGAGAGAAACATTACTTACCATTAATTTGGGATTTTCTAAAAATATTTTGATAGAAACTTTACTTAACCATTAATTGGTGATTTCCTGAACCGATTCTGATACACTCAGGGCATTCCCATAGGAATTTCGCGTCTTTCAGCAGATGGAGAAGGGCATATATTCAGATAGTTTCCATAGCCCGTTGCTTGCATAACTGTGTCATCCTACTCTTTAATGAACCCCCCTCTACTATCTATCCTAGTAATTCTTCTTTTTCAACGTTCATTCTCAAACTCCCGCTGGATCTCATTTATATCAGGACGATGGTCCTACTAGATTTCTAGCAGGATATAGTCCAGAGAATGGAAATGCGATGTGCCACCTTTTTATTTGAGCCAATAGCCCGAAACACCCATCATCGGCGGTAAGAATAAATCGAAACTCATTGGATCTCGTAATAAATGCTCATTTGACAACATAGTATGGACGTCTACGAGTATTTCATGGTGCACACAATATGACCACTGTCTTCTATCTAGGCATGTCGTAGGAGGTGATTACGGTAAGTTGGTTTTTTTTTTTAAACTGTTACCTGGGTAAAATTATCATTGTCACTGCATGTTCTGTCTCAATTTTTTAACTTTTGTCTTTTATCAAATTATTTCCATGGATGATGATACGATGAAGACAATTGGACATTGCAACTTGGTAGTTCTGCGGAAGACGTCTAAGTGGCAAGGAAAGGTGAATGTGCCGTCACGACAGATTGATTAACAAATGTCACAGAAAAATGATGAAATAGTTGGTCAAGGTGTATAATACGCTCCTGGAAGTGTGTGATGATCGCGTGTATACTCCGCTCCTGGAAGTGTGTGATGATCGCGTGTATACTCCGCTCCTGGAAGTGTGTGATGATCGCGTGTATACTCCGCTCCTGGAATAGTGTGATGATCGCGTGTATACTCCGCTCCTGGAAGTGTGTGATGATCGCGTGTATACTCCGCTCCTGGAAGTGTGTGATGACCGCGTGTATACTCCGCTCCTGGAAGTGTGTGATGATCGCGTGTATACTCCGCTCCTGGAAGTGTGTGATGATCGCGTGTATACTCCGCTCCTGGAAGTGTGTGATGATCGCGTGTATACTCCGCTCCTGGAAGTGTGTGATGATCGCGTATATACTCCGCTCCTGGAAGTGTGTGATGATCGCGTGTATACTCCGCTCCTGGAAGTGTGTGATGATCGCGTGTATACTCCGCTCCTGGAAGTGTGTGATGATCGCGTGTATGCTCCGCTCCTGGAAGTGTGTGATGATCGCGTGTATACTCCGCTCCTGGAAGTGTGTGATGATCGCGTGTATACTCCGCTCCTGGAAGTGTGTGATGATCGCGTGTATACTCCGCTCCTGGAAGTGTGTGATGATCGCGTGTATACTCCGCTCCTGGAAGTGTGTGATGATCGCGTGTATACTCCGCTCCTGGAAGTGTGTGATGATCGCGTGTATACTCCGCTCCTGGAAGTTGTGATGATCGCGTGTATACTCCGCTCCTGGAAGTGTGTGATGATCGCGTGTATACTCCGCTCCTGGAAGTGTGTGATGATCGCGTGTATACTCCGCTCCTGGAAGTGTGTGATGATCGCGTGTATACTCCGCTCCTGGAAGTTGTGATGATCGCGTGTATACTCCGCTCCTGGAAGTGTGTGATGATCGCGTGTATACTCCGCTCCTGGAAGTGTGTGATGATCGCGTGTATACTCCGCTCCTGGAAGTGTGTGATGATCGCGTGTATACTCCGCTCCTGGAAGTTGTGATGATCGCGTGTATACTCCGCTCCTGGAAGTGTGTGATGATCGCGTGTATACTCCGCTCCTGGAAGTGTGTGATGATCGCGTGTATACTCCGCTCCTGGAAGTGTGTGATGATCGCGTGTATACTCCGCTCCTGGAAGTGTGTGATGATCGCGTGTATACTCCGCTCCTGGAATAGTGTGATGATCGCGTGTATACTCCGCTCCTGGAATAGTGTGATGATCGCGTGTATACTCCGCTCCTGGAATAGTGTGATGATCGCGTGTATACTCCGCTCCTGGAAGTGTGTGATGATCGCATGTATACTCCGCTCCTGGAAGGGTGTGATGAAATAGTTGGCAAAGGTGTGTATACCTCGTCTCTGGAAGGGATGTTATGAAATGGTTGGCCAAGGTGTGTATACTTTGTACTTGGAAGGGTGTGATGAAATAGTTGGCAACGGTGTGTAATGAAATGGTTGGCGAAGGTGTGTATACCTCGTTCCTGGAAGGGTGTGATGAAATAATTGACCAATGTGTGAACATTAATGTGTGGCATTAATGCTTGTATAGGGGGAACAATCACTCAAGTCGACTGGCACAATGAACGCCCTTTCGCAATAATTGCTCCCTCTATAATTTAATATTTTCCCCAGATCATAAGGTCACATAAAGATAAAAGGCAACACACCCTGATATAACCAAAATAGACTGTGGTCTTAAGTAGAAAGGATGTGCCTTGGAAAGTAAACGGTTTAATTCATTATATGACAATGAAATCGTTTTTAACCCTCCATTACGTCATATAAGGTTATCTATGATAAAAATATGATTATTAAATATTTCTGGAGTATTCGGTTCAGATATACAGAATATGCAAAAAAGGAAATTTGGAAAAGTTGTATTAATGTTTCTATGGTCGTGGTACCCTTTTCTCTACGTGATTTTTGGAGAGAAAGAGATATATTTTTATTTTTACAAAATCTGAATGCAGAACTCAAGTGGTATCAATGATATATATTTCATTGTAGAAAACTAACTTGAGTAAAATTAAATTTTAAAAAATATAGGCCCACAGTATACAAATGCAAAAACATTTTTTTTTAAATTTTTGGGGAAAAATTGCTTTTACAAATTTGAATGTATGCATGCAGAATATCATATAAATCATGCATCAACTTAAAAATGTCATGGGTATATTGAAAAACATCTTTCTTTAAAGGGAAATAACAAAGGTACCGAGTTCGGTCCTCACCACAGGCAATTGTGCATCCGGACCGTTCAGAAAGCAATGGCAACCTACTGAACGTATTTATATTGCCTAGAAAATCACCACAGCCAACAAATGTTGGGTTGATAGCTACGTCCTGGATAGGATATGCTACCAAAAACCATTAAAAATGTTAGGTGCTATACAAGAATCAGTGGACAGGTTTCTACGGAACTAAAAGCTAACATAATTAAACTGAACGAAATTAAGATAAAGACACATATGCGAATACAAAAATGATAAATAATTTTTGGAATCGAAACGGTATGTTGTTAAAAAAAAAAAACCCTCAAAAACAACGCTGTGTAATATAGGAGAGATTTTTTGTGTGGAAACAATTAATGAAAGGAACGGGGGGGGGGGTGTGTTTTGTTACCCACGATTTTTACCTATTTCCTAGTACTAATTATAACATTACTAATTCTTTCCTAAGGCGAGAGGGGGCGAGTTGTATAATCTGAAACCATACAAACTCGCAAGAACTTAGAAATCTTTTTTTTTTAATGAAAAGCTATTCTAATAATGGTGAGCTTTGTTATATATTTGTATGTTAGAACCCCTCCTCCCCTACCCAACTGTTAGATAAGTCGTATCTACGTTCCTGACAACAAATACATAATTTTTAAGAAGTAAACAAAATATTGCCTAAAAAGTAAAAATAATTTTTGCATAACTGAAATAATTTGGTCTAAAAAGTGAACAATAAATTTTGCATATGTCTAAATGAAATATAAATATATTTGTCTAAGACGTCACAAATAAATTTTGCATAAGAGAAATATAAATTTTGCCTAAGAAGTGAAATATAAATTGTGCATAAGAAGTGAAAAATATATTTGCATTATCATCATCATCAGGTGTCATGCCGGCTGCCGTAGGCAATCATGGCTCTCCACAGCTCTTTGTCTCCAGTATTATGTATAAAGCCCTGCCGTGCCAGGTTGTCAAACTGTCTAATATTTTCTCACGTTGTCGCCCATTGTCTCTGTTGCCTTCAATCTTTCCTGTTGCGACTATGTTCTCTAAACCTCCTTGTCTCGTGAAGGGGTCAAAAAATGACGATTGTATTTTTCTTATATTATTGATTATGGTTGTTTCGCATTTCACTCTTTCAACACCTCCACAATAGTTTTTCCTGGCAGTCCATGGTATTCTCAGCACTCTTCTATAGAACCACATCTCTGTTGCCTCTAATTTCCCACTTTCCAGTTTGTTAATTGTCCAAGACTCGCACCCATATGTTAGTATAGGAGTTATATAGCACTGCAGAACTCTCTTTCTCACCTCTAATGACAAGGTCATATTACACAATATATTTTTTTATTTTTCTGAATGTTGTTTTTGCTTGCCCTATTCTGCTTCTTATTTCTGTCTTATTTCTTATATTTGCATAAGAAGTGATAAATAAAAGCGTCTACATTGGTATACATTATACATATATGCAGTGTCTCTTTGCATATACATTATAAACATCTATAAATCTATTCGTCTCTCGTATATATTATAAAAATATGTGTTCCTTTTCGTATATATTATACAATACTATGTCCATTACGTATTTATTATTATTATTATTATTGTTACTACTACTAATACTACTACTACTACTACTACTACTACTACCACCACCACCACTACCACTACTACTACTACTACTACTACTATTATTATTATTATTATTACAGATATATGGCTTGCTGTATGCTGTTTAGGGGAGATGTCGTTCCGAAGGATGTCAACTCCGCTATCGCGACTATTAAAGCTAAGAGAAACATTCAGTTCGTGGACTGGTGCCCTACTGGTTTCAAGGTAAGCCTTCATCAGGATCACGGCCGCTGCAGTGATCTGTTGCATTGTTCAGTCTAGTTCCTGGACCATTGGTAAGTAATAGGCCTACTATGTATGCATTTGGAACGTCTAAGGATCTCACTAGTGACCCACAAAACCATCCGTCATGCAACATCAAACCCTTCATGTCTATACAGTGAGGATGTCCTCTTGTGGAAGTCACACATCACTTCAACGTGAAGGTTTTTACCATGAAGATGGCCATAAGCTGGTTAGAATCGAAAACCAATCCTCGTGAATGCATACTGCGGGAATCATTGAATATAATTCATAAAGTAAAAAATAGTTGGTGTGCACAGGTGATATATGTGAAGGCTAAGAATTGGGGCTCACTGTGTTAAATCACGTTCATCGTTGTTCCCGGGCATGCGTGTGTGGCGGGAAACTGTTTTCATTCTTGAAAGGTCCGACTTATATTTTTCCCATTGATTGATTATTAAAAGTGAACAATAAAAATAAAACGAGAAATCTAAATATTGTCCCGATGACACGATCATGCGTTTACATATATGTCTTATTTTATCAAAAGTTGACCATGCAGTTTACACCAAAACTCCTGTAATCCAAAAAAGCTGAATATTTATATGAGTTGTCAACCTCTAACCGTTGTACAAAGATCAAATAAACAAATGATCAAGTCTAACGGTAGAAATAATATTGTTGCATTTCAATCGATGCTTAATCTATTTTAATAGGTTCACTATACTTTCTCCTTGTTTTTCTACTAATGTCGTGTATACATTTTTCTATGAAGCGATCACAAAATATTATTTCCATTTGCCTTTCTATATGAACTTAATCTCGGAGTTGATAGGAGTATATAACTGACAAGAGAAGCGATCATGTGTGTGCTGTTGTAACAGAAGAAGCCATAGGCAAAACTGATGCAGTCATACGGGTTGACCGCCACAGGAGTTTGCGTTCTTGCACAATATTGTTCTTTGTGAATCCAAAGAACTGCGAACGATTAGCTCTTACTTCCTATGTGCAGTGTGGTGGTTTTCCTGAGCCTTCATTCATACACAGGAGACTTCAGCTTTCGGCTTAGTGCAATGCCTATTGAAGAATGTAGAGGGGGGGTGGATTCTATAATTTTATAGATGACATGCTACAAAGTTTCCATAAGAGAACCTGAATATAACGGCATGCCCTCTACTAAAGTTTTCTTTTGCATGGGTTGTTTGTCTAGTGGGCCATTGGTGAGACCCACAGATGCAACCGCATGCGTTGCACAAATTTGTAATAACTTATGGATTTCTAGCTAGAAAAGAATATACTGTGACATCACAAAAAGAGTCGGTTGTCAACAAAAATTGCATGAATTTCCCTTACTGTAAATACCAAGCCTTTTCTCCAGAATAGTCCATCGTGCGTATCTCACACAGTGTCACTCATCTTGGCTGATTAGATTGATTGGTGGCCACTTTGTGTCTACGGGCAATGAAAAGATAAATGACGCTGCGTAAGATCATAACAAATACCCATTCTGAAGCAGGACTCAGTATATACGATGCTTATAAATGTTGAAGATGTATTAGTGGATGGGTCAGGGATGGGAAATCATGGCAGCACGTGTTGACAACGGACTGTTTTCGTGACGCCATAACAAGTCCTTTTTGTATATTCAAATGTCCGTGAATAAACCACACTTGTACGTGTTTCATTTGAACACGCCTATAACGCCTTCAAATATTTTCCGGCACGCGTCTTCTGAGTTCATTCTCAAACTGCTGCAAAATATCAGGATGTAGTCCCCAGAACGGTATGCTGCTGTGCTACGATATATGCAACTTTCGGCCTGACACATCCAACTTCCGCATGGCTTTTGTGTTACTGTTTACCCTATATGCGATGGGACAGTTTACTCCACTCTTTAACCTCATTAATCGCCTCCTGCGACATGCATAGACTATAAAGTGTTCATATTCTTTGCTCCCTTCTCGGGACCTGGTATCACAAAAATGATTTCTTGCAGTGACCTCTCTGTGACCCCCTCAGACAAGTATATGCTTTCTCTCAATTGGCCATTTATTCGTGGTCTCCCAGCAAAACGATGTGAGAACCGTTGAGAATCCCGTTCTCCCCGTTGAGAACCGCTGCTGTAAATAATAACATATGAACTATGAGTTTTAGTTAGGTTCTCATCTTCTTGCAGGTAGGCATCAACTACCAACCACCAACCATGGTTCCTGGCGGTGATCTTGCTAAGATCAACCGAGCTGTATGTATGCTGAGTAATACCACGGCTATTGGGGAAGCTTGGTCAAGACTGGACCATAAGTTTGACCTTATGTACGCGAAAAGGGCATTCGTACACTGGTAAGCTATAGTTCGGAATATAATATGCAATGTAAACTTGCAGTCTGTCATAAAAGCTTTCACGTAAGATCTCAGCCCATAATGTAAGTTTTCATGCAAGATTTACGCCCATAATGTAAACTTTCATGTAAGAATTCAGCTCAAAATGTAAGCTTTCCTGTAACACTTCAGGTCATAGTAGAAATGTTAATGTAAAATTTGTGACCATGGTATACATTTTCATGTAAGATTTCAAGTAATGGTGTAAGTTTTCATGCAAGAATTCAGAGCACAATACAGATTCTGATGCATTTTTCGTTATTGCGTGTTTCCCTGTTACACAGTTCATGGGTACATTTGGTACAATTCGGCAGACGGAACCACGATATAACTTTTTATAAAAATCTGCGCCGATCCAAAATTGTATGTGTAATTTTGTGACGTCACTGACTGCAGGCTGAGTCCTAGATACAAAATGGATACTCTTAAGTTTGTTAGAGATGTAATAAGTCCGTTACAGTCGCGAGGACTGCTGCCGAATGCAAAGATGTGCACGTCTCCAATGTGAGTCCCTCACCATGTGCACGCCATCCAATGTGAGTCCCTCCCCATGTGCACGCCATCCAATGTGTGTCCCTCCCCATGTGCGCGCCATCCACCCGTGAGTCTCTCCCCATGTGCACGCCATCCAATGTGAGTCCCTCCCCATGTGCACGCCATCCAATGTGAGTCCCTCCCCATGTGCGCGCCATCCAACTGAGAGTTCAATCCATATAACTCACCTAAATTAAATATCTCGACCTCCAACCACTCATGGATAATTATATTTATAGCTATGGTAAATAATCGCTTTAAAAATGTGTCAACCCCTTGACATTTATTTAATTTGGCTTTCCTAAAATAAATTAATCCCGTCTGCCGGGATTGTACCAGGCATTTTATTAGCAGTGGAGATAAAGGCCGTTTTGGCATAGCAGTCGCCACGACGTGAACATGCTGAATTATTATTGTGTACCCCGGAAAGGGGAAAAATCCAGTTCCAACCATGATTTGAAGTCCGAGACCTCATGTTTAGGGGCTGCACATAAATTACTTCAACAATGTATTGTCAATGTTATATTCCATCCTCTCGTCGTATAAAACTGTTAATAATTCATTGATACCCCACTAAAATTAGGTCCAAAATTATCAAAGCTCCCCCCCCCCAATCCCCACCCCTTTAAAAGATGGTTTTTGAAGGGAAAAAAAGCTAAACACTATGTTGTTTTATTGCAATTTGTAGACACATTTTTCAAATTGAAACAATCTAATTGGTGTATAGAAAGCAGTATTGTTGACAAAAAATAGTATCTAATCCCCCCTCCCCTTTCCCCTTGTCAATAACTGCCATAATTTTCCAGATCCTATTCGATCCTAATTGTTGTTGACTTCCCCATAATTATTGCCTCCTCCCATAATTGTTGACTCCCCACCCTGATTGTTGACTTTCCCCTAATTGTTGACGTAACTTACGTACAGCCCCTTATCCAGTGTCACTTCCTCTTATCTTAGTGCCTTGTATGTAATGCCATTACCATAAACTTCATGTACTGTATGTATTTTCCAGCCCAGTTGTTATATTATTGAAAGTCACTATAAAAATTAAGATTATATAGGTTTACCTGCGCGACGATTTGGTCTAATTTAGAGGAGTGTCCCAGCGATAAAGTGCTAACTTATTGGAATACCCCAAACAAAAATAATTAATAATTAAAATGCAGCACGGCTAAACGGGGTTTGTTTAATCTTTGCTCTATAAACAGTGTGAAAAATTCAGATCAGATGTTGCAATGTGAAACAGTTTGCAGACGTTTAATTTTAATCATTTAATCTTAATCGTGACATGACTAATCATATTTTCTCATGTAATGTAAAGCAATTTCTACGATGACAAGTCAGAGATATATCTGTAATGTAGAGAATATTAATTAGATGTTAACTTAATTAGATGTTAACTTAATTAGATGTTAACATTTAAAAAAACTGCTATGATAATCAGCACAAAAGAGGAGAAACCAATCAATCAAGTGTCATACTTGTCATACCTTGAAAGATTACACATTATGTCATTCCTAGTATAAGATCACGTGTTCTGTAATTCCTTGTACACGATTACATGTTCTGTGATTTCGTTCCATGTATAAGAACACATGTTTTATCATCCCATTCATTGTATGCGATTACATGTTCTGTCGTGTCATTTATTGTATGCGATTACATGTTCTGTCGTGTCATTTATTGTATGCGATTACATGTTCTGTCGTGTCATTTATTGTATGAGATTACATGTTCTGTCGTGTCATTTATTGTATGCGATTACATGTTCTGTCGTGTCATTTATTGTATGCGATTACATGTTCTGTCATTTCATTCCTTGTATGAGATTACATTTTCTGTCATTTCATTCCTTGTATAAGATCACATGTTCTGTCACTCATTGTATAAGATCACATGTTCTGTCATTCCTTGTATAAGATCACATGTTCTGTCATTCCTTGTATAAGATCACATGTTCTGTCATTCCTTGTATAGGTTAATATGTTGTGTCATTCCTTGTGTAGGATAACATGTTTGTATTTAGAAATCACCTCTTCTATTTTTCTTCCATCACTGCAAGTGTTCATGTGGATGCATGGATGAATTTATAGGCTCTTCCATTAATCAGCACTCGTAAGATTATTCCCTCATTAGTTTTTAAAATTAAATAACATTTACCATCATCATCTGTTACTCGTGTTAACTCTCGATTGTTTTCCTACCAGGTACGTTGGTGAGGGCATGGAAGAAGGAGAGTTTTCAGAAGCTCGTGAAGATCTCGCGGCACTAGAGAAAGATTATGAAGAGGTCGGAATGAACTCCACGGAAAGTGGGGACGAAGATGAAATGGAAGAGTATTAGACGAACTCAAACGTTAAGTCACACAAAAACTACACTCTTGACGGTTGAGACTCGGAGGAAAGAAAAGAAACGAAACAAATAGACAAACAAAATTACGTAATTGAAACAATAACCCATGTTGGCGTTCTAATCCACTTACAGCTAAATGGGCAACATTGGATCTTGCATCTAAAAGCAAAAAAAATATATGCATTTGAAGACACTAATAGTAATATTGATACGGCTGATTCATACACAACATCTACTAAAACGGGCCGGAGGACCTTTCAGTGATTTACTTCACTTTCGTGACAAATATTGAACGATATGGGAATTTGCAAAAGATCACCTCAAATTACTGATATTAATATTATGAACTTTGTACAAACATATACATTTTGATAATTTAGCTGTGGTAACTCTAGTGCGGTGTGTACTTATGAATCATACGGCATTATTAGCGTAAAGAGAGAAAGTGATGCCTGGTAAAGCCTACTGTATATTTTTATAATTTTAATATCTAAAAAAGGGCAGAGGGAAATATATTAAAATTATTCAAATCTTATAATTAAAATATTTTCCATCACTTAACTAAAGCACTAAAAATAATATGATAAAATTTAATCAAATTAAGATAGAAATAAATACGTCAGAATTTTACGTATTCCCTTGTTAGCAGTTGATATTGTTGTTTGGATTCACGTAAATCGACGTGATTCTTGTGTATTCGTGTAAATTATTGTTTGCCACACTTCAAAATTTATAATTACCATTTTAAAAAATATTTTAAAAAAAGAAAGATTTGTATACACCAGTGAACGTAGAATTATGGTCCTTAAATGTTGCCACAGCATGAATTTTTTCATTAGATCAGAGGTTTTTGTCGTCGTCTGTGGTGCTGGTGTTATTATTGGCCAAAATTGCCTTAATTTGGAATTTTCTCAGGTAATGTTAGGATTTTAGTCAAAATTTCTCACGATTTTCAAATTAAGATAACGAAAAGTCGCAAGAAAACGTTAGAGTTTCACGCGAAAATGGCCGAATGACATTTTTGTTCTTTTTTTTTTATTGTCTAGATATATTACCTATTGCCCTGTCTGACTTGTTTGAATTATATAGTTTGGGGTTATCTGTAGTTTTTTACAGGGAGATTTGAATTTATTTTCTAAAACGTCAGTGGCAACACTGATGCCCTTTTCAATTAAAAAAAACATATGTTAAAACAACACTTTTGCCTAAACAACGGCTTAGAATTTTCTTTTTCGCATGAATCTGTAATGTCCAAAGAAATGTGCTAGAAAAATGAGTAATGCCTATTATAATTGTTAAAAACATATAACATCTCGAAAGAAAAATAAACATCTGGCTTGCGTTCAAATATTGCTGGTATGCGTTTTTGTGATCATTACATCATCATCATTGTGTGCCATGTCGGCTAATGTTATCAATCATAGTTCAACTGTTGTTCCTCCAGTAATGGTGATTCTTTTTGATACCATCGCATTGTTTTTGTTTGTAAATGATATAATTAATTTTGTAGCGGGTGAACAAGAACCAATATTTTAACATTCGTGAAACTTCTGAAATTCCGGTGGTGCGGTAACTTGATAAGATTTTCCTCGATAACAAGGGATGTTTTTCAAGTTACGGTGGATATTGAAAGAAGGCGAGGTGGAAAGAAGAAGAAGACATGGCTAAATAATAAGCAAGGACTGGATATGTTGTGAAGTTTCCACATTAACCAAGATGGTAGTGGATAGAGTAGCGTTGAGATCTTTCTGTGTCATATGTCTCAATGTGACACCCGTACGACACTGACGGCTATGTCTCAATGTGACACCGGTACTACTTATATGCTTCCCTCTCGGGCCCCGGCAACACACAGTCTTAAAGGAACCATTGAAGTAGCATACTTGTTGTGAAAGTTCGGACGGGGGGGGGAGGGGGTACATTCGGGAACAGTGGCTGGATGCAGTGAAGAATTCCTGTGTGCGTAAAGTGACTTTCATTTTTGTGCCGTGACATGCGGAGTCCGGGGTAATGAGAGAGCAGATAGGTTGGCCGCACACGCTGCTACTACGACTGTTGGCGGAGCGATGGATCGAGCAGACATTTGGAGCGCCCTACGAGAAAACGCACGAGTAAATGACTGTATAAGCGACGATGACTCTTGTTCCATGACTAGAATAAAGGAATTTGGTTTTAAATGTAGTGCCGCTAGAAAGAAGTGGTTTCGTGGGCAAGAAATAATGATGGTCAATCAACTGCGTACCGGGACTGTCAGTCAACGTCTAATGGCGTCTACATTCAAGGAGAGATCTGAGCACCTATAGACTTGTCCGGAGTGCAGTGACGATGATCCAACAACTAACTAACTAACTAATTTTTTCCTACTTATAAATCGATAAACTACAAACAAATCTACCTATCTAAAAGGCTAAATATCGATATGTACTCACTGTGCAAAACTGAAATCCAACAGGCAAAGCTTGGAACAGGGTAATGAAATTTGACTAATAACTAGAAGAAACACACATAATAACATACACTATTTGACGTTTCGACCAAAAGGTCTTCATCAAGACTATATTGTCGCATATCCTATTCAGGAGGTAGCCATCAATCCAGCATTTCTTTTACTGCATCCATTATCTAGGAAATATAAATACGTTCAGTAGTTTCCTATTATTTTCTGAACAGTCAGGATGCACAATTGCCTGTGTCGAGTTTCAAACCCGATACCTTGTCCTCCACATACACACACTGTACCACGCTGCCACAGGGCTGTACGAGACTACAGACACAACATACAACGACCAGCAAGAATGAAAACTTTGACGATCTCATGGCAAAGCTAAATGTCACAAGAAGTAATAGTAGGCTAACCTGTTTAGGCCCTTATGCACTGATGGATGGATACAAAAGCAAGCGTGTCATAACCTGTCCTCGCTAATTTCGTGTTGTTCTGATTAATGACATTCCGCAACGCAACTGGTAGTGAAAAAAAATTGAAAACATGTCACACTTCTAGCACAATATAACTGTTATTGAGCTGTTGAACTCACAGGTAGGAGGAGACTGGGGTGTTCTGATGACATCTAGGTCAGAAGATCAGGTAGTACAGGTATGGTATGTTGAATAGTTGACTGTCAAAACAGTCTGTGTAGCTCGATGGTGAAATAGTGGTCTAAAGCAGGGGTCAACAACCTATGGCACGCGACAACCTATGGCAGATCAAACTGTTTTAATTCATATCAAGACCTACTACATTCCTGCTCACACTGAAATTGGTCTTTCAGAATCCAGATTGGACTGTCTTAACTCATCTCAAGACCTACTACATTCCTGCTCACACTGAAATTGGTCTTTCAGAATCCAGATTCGACTCATCAGTCAACTGAGGACTCACAAGCAGTTAAACCTAACTTCTAACTTGACCTCTCTCAACGCCATGTTAACCCCTCTCCAAGTAGAAGGCTTTTTCAAATGGCATTGCATTAAGCAGAAGTCTTTTGGGTATGAAAGAAAGCTCGGAGAATCCACACAACTACACATAAGAAGTAACAGCAGGTTGCTAGGGATAGTAGCAAACATAAAACAAACACAATGCCATGCTCATCTTCATCTGCAAGCATCATCAGATATGAGACATTCATTAAATAACAACATAACATAATATAATAACATGTTACAGCCATACGGGTGCCACACTGGATACATCAACACAAAAGGCTCATCAAACAACTCTATCCTCAGCCATTTGGAGGAGTGTAGAAAAATCATGCACAGACATCCCTTGATGTTATCAATCCAGGATTTTCTCTGTCCTCCTCTTCTCTTTCCATCCTCGACTGTTCCTTAAAAAATAATTTTAGAAAGTAAGTCTCACCTCGTTACATGTTGAAACCAAACAAGTTCACATTGTTTCACCACTGCCAAAAGTAGTTCTTAATAACCTGCAAGTTTAATTATTTGCTGCCGGACAAATATATTTGTCTTGTAGCTCTATATAGCTAATTCTTAACAAACGTCTGTAGCACTTGTTTTCAAAAGCTTGAATCCTAACATAATACATAACAATACTAATGATCAAAGGGGCACAAGAAGAAAGTATGGTACATCACGGAAAAATATGCTGGAAGAAAACACCAACACCTCTAAGACATTGCAGTGTGGCATAAGTCAAAATAATGGTTTGGAATTATGCCACAACAAATAATTATGAACACACAGTACATAATATAATACAAAGATGTAAGTCACTACAATATAGCATATACAATTTATTTCAGTTGGTTCAACAATAACTATTATAAACATCTGAAAATCTACAACAATATGATTGTTCTAAAACTGTTTACAATAAACAATTCTTGCCTCAACAGTGATCTTAGATGACATTTCATTACACAGGGACTCGATTTCTTTAATTAAATTTGGCAGACGTGTAGAATTAAAGGGAGATAACACATAGCAAAATAATCATTTAATCTACATGATTACTATTGAAAAAAATTGATGTATGAATAAATAAATGATCCAGAATTTATTTTAATATCCAGTAACTTAAACATGATAAGTTAACAGAGTATTTTGTAAGCATACAATTTTAAATGAAGGATAATGACAAACCAAGAGAGCAAAATTTATTTTACTTTTGGAGGCAATGTCTTCTCATAGCTGTTCGGTGCACTGCCACACACCGCGCACACAATTTAATATCCCCCCCGCATCCAGAACTGTGAGCCTAAAATAGGTAATCTAGTTTCACCTCAAAAGTCAGCTGCACATTTGATTTTGCATAACCCAACCTGTCATCTGATCCGCACAAGTAACAACATTTTTAGATAGAACATAGTTTGGAAGCTGTAATCACTTTGAATATTCTTATTTTTAATGTGCGTTGTAGCAAACTTAATATTCTATAAACTGAACAAATGGTCAAGACAGTTTCCATATGTTAAATCATTTTATAAGTCACACACTGTGAGCTCTCATTTTCTCTGCTCCTCGTGCTGTCTCACTCATTTTTATATCTAAATTTAAACAAATGAATAAATAAATTACAGTTGTTTATTAAAATTCAGTGGAGCACATGTCAGAATGGCTAGAACTACGGTCTCTGAACTGTGAGAGTCTTGGGTTCAAAGCAAAGTTTAGGACAGGATTTTATCTTTCAGGGGTACAATATAAATCCACCCTGTACACATCACGGTGACTGCTAGAGCAAATTGGCCTTTATTTCTACTGTCTATAAAAAGCCATAACTGGAAAACATCAAGCAACAAAAGTTTATAGAAACTAAATATTCACATGTAAATTATTTTTTTAGGAACATAGTACATGTGTGTTATCATGCTAGCAATTACTAGGGATAGTGGCAAACAAACACAATTATATGCTCATTTTTATCTGTGCATAGTCCAGTGATTAGCAAAACTTATTCACCCTGTTTTCTAGTTTTGCCTGTCACAATGTACACAAACAATTATGAGATGGTTATGGCCATAAAATAGAATAGTTTCAATCAAATTAGCATGCCCTACAAATTATGTCATAGCTAGATAACTGTCTGACAATACTGCATTTTTCCCATTAGGTCTTCTTCTTCTTCTTTCCTTCCTCTTTTACCCTTTATGGGTGTTGAGGGAGATACACTGTTCTTGATCTTGATTTTCTGGCAGCTTCAGATAATGTTATTTGATGTTCGTGTAATGTCTCTTTAATGTTGTCGATCCAGCATACTCTAGGTCTACTGTTAACATCCTATTAGGTAGTTCCAAAAAAGTTTCTGAGTGGCATGTGTGGTAAAGGCAGTATGCTTTTGCTGTTTCACATCATATTCAGAGTGAGTTTTTTAGTTTACAATCTGACAAAAAAAACCCTGTTCTTACTGGGTATCAAATCTTGGACCTTACAAGTGTGAAGTCAAAAATATCTAATAATTAACCAAGATAAAAAAAATATATATGCTATCCATCAACAATGAAGGGGCCACTTCATTCTATTTTAATCATCAGATGAACAAGTTTGTTGAGATTGTTTCTTTTCACTAACAAACTTTAGTTTATGAATTTTTTTAATTACGCGTTTGTTTTTTTATACAGGCCCTTTAGCAGCAATGTTGAAATCTTCCATGGTTTATACCAGTGGTTCTCAACATGGACCTTGTGGCCCACTAGAGGCCATGGAGACTTAAAGAAAGCCAATAGAAAAAAGTTGAAATTGCAGACCCTTAGATCCGTCCAGTGGACCACAGGAAAGTGACCACATGAATGATAAGCAACAAAAATTATAGTGATAAAACCTAAGAAATCACAGTAACTTGTCAAGAAAGTCAATAATCTTTTTTTTTTCCAGTAAACTATTCTACCTTTATGCTTTTTATAAAAATCTGTGCCGATCCGAAATTTTGTGTTATTTTGTGATCACAGACTGCTGGCTCAGTCCTAGATACAAAATGTTTACCGTAAGTTTGTTGATCTTGCCTTCAACTGATAAAGATGTAGTATGCATGTTACAGTTGCAAGGAGTGCTCCCAGATGCACAGATACGCATGAGCAAGAATACAATTGTGGAGTGGAATGTTTTTATGCATGAGGTGTGCATGTACAGCATAATGAAATGCCACGATGTCACATCAGAGAAGAGAGCAAGATCATGTAGGCGATATTTGGAGGTCTGTGTCATGAGACACAGGAGGTCTTCCTGCTGATGGTGAAGAAGAAACACCCTACACAAGAAGGCAATAGTTGAGAATGTGGATCCTAGATCCACCATATACTCCAACTGTTGGAGAGGTTACCAAACGACCTTGATTGAGAGAGCTGGCTTTGTGCACCTGATACTTAACCAGAATACAACTTTGTGGATCCATATATGGGGGCCCACACACAAACAGTTGATCGGATGTGTGGAAATTTCAGGTATGGAATAAGAAGCATACAACTCTCCTAAAAAAAAAACTCCCCTAATCCTAGTCTTGTACTAAAAAAAAAACCAACCCTCCAATGGATAATTATAGTCAACAGAAATAATCCTTGAAACATGTGAAGAACACAGATTTGTCTACCCTTTCTCCTTTATTTCATTTCACTTTCCACAAACAAAGGTAGGCCCATACATTGGAAAAAATCAATTTTTAAAAATTGCAGTTTCCCTACTGGGGAAGGGACACTATAGAACAATATTAGTACCAATTGTGGCTACAGACCCAAAAAAATGTAAAGAATTGATGGTAAACAAAAGAGTTCAAGGTAAGCTGAAGGCATTATTTTTGAGAAGAGTGATAAAAATTCCATGGATAGCCAAGAAAACTAATGTAAAAGTTCTCAGAGATGCTGAAGTAAAATTATTTTAAAATAATAGCAAAAATTAAAAGCAGTCAAAATTTTTTAAGTGCATATGATGAGAAGAAATATCAACATTTAGTGACCACTGGAAAGATCAAGAGGAGAAGAGAGAGAGAAAACTAAAGAGAGAAATTTCTGGATGGGATTGTCACTGTGAGAGAATGTTACAAACTGAACTTATTAACAACACAACAGACAGAGATTTGTGGAGAAACATGATAGCCTACAGCATTTGATTGAGTGATAAAGCAATTTTTATGTTCACAAGATTATTAGTGTAATGTTTCTATATAGGTCACATGATTATTATTTGAACTACAGAGCTAAATTCTTGAACAATACTTTCAGTAGGAAGTCTGCTGCACTGTTGAGAGCAATGGAGTACATATGAGGAAACCTGCATACAAAGAAGTCAATCCTCTTTGCCTTTAAAACCCTTTTCATTACATCATAGATCTACTCTGTTTGCCTTCCATGGTTTCTTTTTCCCTAGATGTTTTCTTTCATCATTCTGAACTCTCCTAAAGAAATAGGCCTACTTCTAACAGATTTTAATGAAATATTGTAAATATGTTTTGTAATAATTACCCAGTATCTCAGATATAACATTCAATATAACCATAGCTTCTTAGCCCATGTATGGCTAAATGTTTATATTCAAAGATATGTTACTTTCTCATTTTCAAAACAGTATTTTGAGATCATCATGATGGAAATTTTTAAACAAGTAATGAGTACTATAAAAGATGAAATCTCTAAACAGGTAAAATGTTACAACTGGATTGTCAAAGAAAATATAGGGGACTTGATCAATGAAATAGGTGGAGTAATGACATGATATTGTTACATTGTGATATTGTGGCTTTCTTGAAAGAAGACAATGAGTATTAATAATTATGCAGGTATTAAGCATCATACAATATTTGGAGAAATTTGTTTGAATGTGTCCAATTGTATACTTTTAATATGTGTTGAAGTGTACCATTCTGTCAAAAATTATATTCCTTTCCAGGTTGCCAACATCCGTCAGTGGTTTATTCATGTGTTCCCATTTCATGGTTGATAACATGAAGTGATTGATTGACACAGTTCATGTGTTATCCAACATGGACCAAAGTACTTTAGTAATAACACCTCTATGTATCACATATATTTGATTGATAGGTTAATATGTTATACAAAGCAAATAGAAACACTGCATTTACAACTTTGTCACTACTATGTATAAAAATTGTCAAAACACATCATTTATGGAAAGCCGGTCCGAACACTTTTCCTGTTTAGAGATTTAATCCCTAGAAAGTACCAAGTAACCATTTATTAATATAAATATTTTTCAATAGTATGCAATTTCATGGAAAACTTATTCTTAGCCCTGTACCTTTCATGCATATTACACTAATCTTATATGTGCAGAAAAATATAAGTCAATATAAAACATTAAAAACAATGTATCACTAGTTTTAAATTACAAACATATTGATCTCTAACACAGCTAAGACAGTGCTCTAAGACTAGTGCAAATATGAGTATAGTTGGATCACACTCCTCTCATAAAATAAAGTAGTTTGTAAAAATGGAATCACAAACATGCAATCTAACTCTATTTATCAATAGAAAACACAATGCCTGTCATTGCGTAAGGAACATGTCACTAAACAGCTGGCATGTGACATCTCTGCTGAAACAATAAGACAAAAGGAGCTTACATATTATTATGACATTCATTTAAAAAACATGTTTTGTTTCCTTGAAACTAATCTTGCTAATGTATCTGTCAATACTGTATTTTTTTCTGATTGAAAAGTTGCAGGGATGTTGGTAGTGGATTGTGTGATAAATGAAGCATGCCCTTGCTGTCACCACATCATATACAGCAAGAGTTTTTAAATTTACCCTCTGACAGAAAAACCCAATCCTTAATGGGTGTTGTACCCTGGACCTTACAGGTGTGAAACTAACATTCTAATCTCTGGGCCATACACCACCCTGGTAGTGTATCAATAAAAGACAAAATAATTTTTTTTTTAATTGTCTTTGAGTGTCCCTTGCTATTGAGAAGGGAAAATGCAACCAATAGACCTATGCCAAAAGACAAAGTATGGTTGTATATTGGAGTTAGTCATCTAATTATGCAAACAAAATGTCTATAGAAGCAACTGTTAAAAACACTTCATTGCTTTGCTGCAGGTCTACTAATAAGAAATCAACTGAATCAAGGTTGCCAAGTCTATATTGGGGCAAGAATTTACCAAACTCTTAGTCAACAAGGAACAAATTCAGCAAATATGGAAAAATGAAAATAGGTTGTCGTTTGGTCCACTATAAGTTAAGAAACAAAAATGATATTCTTAAATAAATAGAATTGATTACTTTATGCTTGTGTATTGGTGGGGCCTGAAAGGGGAGCAAACATACTGACACTATTATGTGCCATGTTTGATTAAAGAGATGACACTATTATCTGCCATGCTTGAATAAAGAGATGACACTATTATCTGCCATGTTTGATTAAAGAGATGACACTATTATCTGCCATGTTTGATTAAAGAGATGAAACTATTATCTGCCATGCTTGATTAAAGAGATAACTAATAATGTTTTTGGTATGGGGATTGCTGATTCCATAATGGGTTGAAGTGATCCAAAGCCATGCTGAAGTCGGATGTGTCAAGATGAAATATGTAGATATCGCACCCAAACTTTAAGCCTTGACTGTATTGTACAAGTAGACATCAATACATAGGTCAGTTATTTAAATTCCAAGTTTTAGATAGTCGCGCACATGATAATTCACTGACAACTCGTTGCTACAATAACAAACATGGCTGCTAACACAAACATGACCAATAACAATGTGCGTCTCCCTAGAAACGAGCAGGAAGCTGTTGTTCTTGATTATAAACTAGCATCACAGCACATGGGGCACTCCCATAAGTGCTCTGCTCTCCATTCCAGCAGCCATCACAGTGTATATAGACAGAGTCAAGGTCAGGTGTTGATTGTTTGATCTTCGAGACTTTCCAAAAAATTATTTCCTTCCCTCCCTCTAAATACTCTTATTTCTGACATTCTCTGTATGTGTACGTTATCAGCCTCATTGACATCATCTTCATCTTGAATGAATTTCTTACAAGGAAGCAGTTGTGTTTCTACAAAGCAAAGAAATAATACCTGTTGATAAATTCTATATTCTGGATAATAAAAGATTGGGGGAGGGGGCTCTCAGTGCATAGCATGCTGATGGAATGATTGCCATTTTTTAATCTACGCATTATGGAAGTACAATGAAATCAATGGCGCTATGAACATTTAACAACTTTGGGGTAGCATGAAATGGAGAAACAAGAAACACCATGGCACATTTTTACACCATCTTGAAAGCTATCTTGCAGAATTTATGTGGAGATCAAGGCTAACAGCAAAAGAAACAGAATCTGATGACAATCTCGTTGTTGTGAAAGATTATTTGCCCCAATAAAAAATGTTCAACTTTCTGATTGTTTTCCTTGTAGTATTTAAGATTATGTCCCTTGTAACCCAAGTTATGAACATGCTTCATTCCACTTAGTTTTGTTTCATTAAGAATGTATTGACATCTACTTGAACAGTACCACCATGACACAACACATTCCATTCTCTGGACTATATCTTGCTAATCTGCAGGAGTTTGAGAATGAAACAGAAAAAAATGAAGAAAATGTATTTATATATTGTTATATTTATCAAAGATCGAATGAAAATGTTTTTTTGTGCTTTTTAGCTGGCATACAATTTGTGTTTGCACTACTATAATACTTTTAAGATAGATATAACTGAGTTATCACATGACAATACAATACCACTTTAAGCTGAGCAGGTTGATTATGGGGTGGCTAGAAAATTTTTTCAAAAATTGTATTTACAGAATTCTTGTTGCGTACATAGCTGAGAAGAACCCATTTGACATTATTCTGGATGAAATGAAAAACTCCTGGCCACCTGTCTCTGTTCTTTTGTTGTCTCATTTGCTCTCCTGTTGTGTTATATTTATATTTAACACTTTTCTGACCAAATTCAACATTTTAGTCAAGTAAAATACATCACTTATGGTGAGATACACAAGATACACGCCTTTCAATTGTGGACATTAGTCCAATTTGGTTATATCAGAGCTTTAAACATTACAAAATAGTGAAGGATACAGTTCTGGTAATCTAGTTACCATTAGCTCCATTTAATATGACCAAATTTAACACTTGTTGAATTTCTGTTTTATACCCTTGGTGACCAACTTCGAGGATTATCAAAACTGTTATGATACTTCAGAAATACTGCAATTGTAGTGATGGTATTACTACTAAAAATAGCTTATCCAGGATAGCATGTCATTCCATAACGGCAGCCGTAAAATGTGGTCTGTTGATGTTGATTAGGAGTATTATATTAAAAAATCTGAAATTCTGGAAGATAGGGTTTTGTAAAAGTAAAAAGTAATTTAAATCCACACTCAGTATTATAAATAGGATCTCATGAAGTCTGTTTGTAGTTCAGAATACCGACCAGTAATTTGTCCATATTAGTTAATTAGTTAATTTGTTCCTTTCGTGCCGCAGGCGGCACATAGAGCAGAGGTTGTGATTCTCCATGTGTTGCGGTGGGCTGCCTGCACTTTATTTCTTGTATGGTCTTGCAACCTATTATTTCCCCTTCTTTAAGTATGGTGTTTTTAGGGTTGCTTTAGACCTTCCTCATTTCCTTTTACCCTCAGGTGTCCACATAAGGGCTTGTTGGTTTATTCTGTTTTCATCTAGTCTTAAAATGTGACCCAGGTATTTTCATCTGCATTTCCTTATGATGTATGAAACATATTCTTGGTGTGTTTTGTTTCTTAAATCACTATTTGTGATGAAATTGCTCCAGTTTATGTCCATATTGTACTAGTAAATATGGATCTATAAGTAGTGCCTAAACATGTCGTACGTTTGATTTTATATGAATTTTTAAAGAAAGAGTTGTCAATTTCTCAAAAAATGTATGTACATCCTACATAATATACTCTGGATTGCTGGTCAGTAAAGTGTTAATTTCCAGTTTTGTGTGTGTGTTAAATGTGTGTGCTAACAAAATTTGTGTGCCTACTAAATTTGTGTGCCTCCAATGTGTGTGCTTACAAAATGTGTATGCCCACTAAACAGTACGGTACCCAAAAAAATGTATCCATAACTCTTTCTCTCTATAAATGGTTTACATATCCTGTCATAATATATTTAGAAACCATTAAGAAAATGAAGAATTTATTAGCTTCCAAGCACAGTAGGTGTGTATAAATAATGTTTTTAACGGCTTATCTGAGACAAAAATGTTTGCAGATTTCTATATAACCTTACTAGTAAACAAAACTCTCCTAAATTTTACACTAAAAAAAATAACAGACACTCTGAGTTTTGTAGGCATTGAGTTATTATATATATGATAGAACAATAGTAATGAGTAACATTGAAATAAACCTAGATAAAACAAAACAAATTTGAAAAAACATTAGTGCAGCAACAATTAAGTCAATATTATTATCAAAGGCTGTTACATATTATTGAAACAGATGTTACCAATTAGAATTATTTTAAATTATGTAATTTTTTCAGTATTAGCTTGCAATTCTGTTATGTAATAAGTAGACCTACCTCTTATGTTGAGGTACACAATTTTTAAACACAGACACTAGTCCAGTTAGGCTAATTTTTAACATTTATTTAAAGTGGTCACAGTTTTGGCAATACAGTGACTTTGTTAAATTGTTGCCACAAATTTATTTGTTCTGTTTCCAATAAGATAAATATGTAAGTACAAATCCTGGTTTTTAAAATTAATTAACATTTTTATTTCATTTTAGTCTTTTGAGGAGCATGATTTTTAAAAATCCTAGAAATAATATGTAGTAAATTTAGACTGCATCTGTATTCAGCCATTCTTAATGATATCTCCTCTAATTTACTGTATTTAACAATTATTTCCTTTGCTAATCATGTTTACACTTGCTAACATCTACTGACTCCTTTCACTTACTGACTTACTAAGTTCACAATTGGCTGACTTAAAAATCAACATCAGCCACTTCCTGAGAGATAATCATGAACCTTACATCTCATCTCACACATTTAATACCATACACAAAATTACACACCACATGTATCAAAACAAAACAAAATTCTATTGATCATTGCATTGATGTCTTGCTCCCCCAAACAGATCCGGCTGGTGTTTGACTTGATGTTTGACTTTGTGGAGTTTCATGACCTTGTGGTATTGGTGGATTCATTCCCAATGTTGCTGTTGAAGGACAACGAGATACTTGTCGAGAACTATGTTGATTGTGGAGGGTATTAATTGTTGTTGAACTTCCAGCAAGCAGACGTGCAACTTCATGAACATCTAAATGACTGCGGTAGATTTTGTCCCCTAGCTGGTACTCTAATGTACCAAAGTTTTGCTGACTCATTCTTTCAGGTGAGTATCTTTCCTTTCTATCATTGGCTAGAGCAGGACCCCAATGTGGCAGTGGCATACTCCGCATCCTTAGAAGCTGAAGAACAAAACAATAAAACATTACTGAATTTTAAGGAACGTTACTGTTTCACTGCACTTCTTCAATAAAGTGATTTGAAGATACAATTTTAGTACACTCTCTGTGCAGGTGTACTCAACACACGTTCTCAGTTTTGTTTATTAAATGTTTACTAATTCTATGTGTAGTGAATATAAAAACAGAAAACTAGAATGAATGTGGTATAATTTCAAAAATAATGACTAGAAAACTAAACAAGACAAATATTAGCTAACACAATTACAGGTATTTATGAACATGTGGATTAGTAATCATCTGCTTATCTTATCATGAAGTCTGCATTCTGGTGATAATGCAGTAATAATAAGTCCTTCCGGTGATAGGATGTTTTAAGAACTCGTTACACTGAGAAGAGCAGAAGAACAATGGCTCAGATGCAAGGAACAACAGTCCAGTGATGATATGTTTACACGCTTGTCTTCTGAAAATCAATCATACATCAGCAGATCTAGCCATGAGAAGACAAATTCAACCTGTACCTGCCCTTCAACTGACACAGGCATGCTTTAATTCATTATCTCCGACGAACCATTAATAGAGTCAGTTCTGAAAACCCCTTCTGCCAGTAAATCTTCAATTTTATAGTTACTTCAAAATACATTACAGCAGGATAGAAAAACCTTTATGGAGATAAAGAGTTAAACTGTTTGTCAAGATAAATAAGATCATATACTCAGTTCTGATAGTATAAAGGTTAGTGGGCCATCTACAAATGCAACTCATGTAAATCTGTTTGTGGTTCAGAGTGCCAACCAGCCAATTGTCCATCTTGCAATGGCAATAATTTGATGTATAAATGGGGCGTAAAAATTCCATAATAGTTTTAAGAAAAGCAATGTTCTATGGTGTCTAAATATTCAATAATCTATAAAAAGATAATGTCTAAAATTTCAATAATAACTTTTAAAAAACAACAAAGTTCTTAGTGTCTAAAAATTTAACAATCGCTATAAAACAGTTATAAAATGCCTAAAAATTCAACAATTGCTATAAAACAATGTACTACATACAATACCTAAAAACTTAAAAATTCAATGACTTCTATAAAACAATGTACTACATACAATACCTAAAAACTTAAAAATCACTAAATAAAAACAATGTTGTTACAGGTTAGAATTTGAAAATACATACCCTGAAGCCACCTTTCTTGCAGTAGTAGTAGAAGAACCATAAAACAATTGCTGATATTGGAAATGTGACGATCATCCAACCTAAAGATTTGCTCCATTGAGGAAATGGTATGTTATTGTAAGTAGGTTCCTTGTAAAAAACAGCATTCAAGATAATTGTAGCCTGGTAGAGAAGAAGACCATTTTCTAAAATTATCAAAGTGTTTGTTGAGGAAAGCTTAATCAAATTGAACTTTGTGTGTAATACATAAATTTGTCAGTGTGCTTTCATCTCATATATTCTAATTGATGTGCAAATGTTGTCAGTGTTCTTTCATCTCACACATTCTAATTGATGTGTAAATGTCATCAGTGTGTTTTCATCTCACGTATTCAACCAGAAAACTGAGTGTTGGTATAATTCAACACATTAGATAATTATTTTGCAAACACAGCTCAGTAAGCGTTCAGAAGGTACAAAGGATTTATTTTATTGTACTCATGTTTTTCCATGCATACTCTGTTTCTTTCAATAGAGAAATACTTTGTCTGCTAAGAGCATTCTTAAGGTACATAACTCAATAGCCCCAGCAATAACTCCCTGGTACTTATACAATTTTGTTCTTATAAACAAGACATTACGGTCTAATTGCAAACCAGAAACCTCATGAACACAAACAAGTAGTTTAAAAAAGGAATTTGTGTTTGAGTCACAGACAATATTTCACAATACAATATATCTGGTTATAAAATATTGAGAATCTCTTGAAATCTTCTAATGGCTTTTCTCTTTCTTCTGGTCGCATAAATTTTCTTCTTCCACTGTTTCTTCATTAACTCAAGAATAACCACTAAGAATTTTATTTTCAATTTAAGCCAATGAGTCTATATAAATAATATATCCAGCCATCCTTCACTGTCTTTATTTATATATGGCAGGATATCCGCCGAAGACGGATGTGTCGGGCCATTGTCGCAAATAAAACGGCGACACAATGCATTTCCATGCTCTGGACTGCATCCTGCTGGAGATCTAGTAGTACTGCTACAGGAGAGATCCAGCAGGAGTTTGAGAATGAACGCTGAAGAAGAAAAAGAATATGGCAGGATATAGTGTTTTTATTTTTGTTTATTTTTAAACCTAGCAACACAGGAGATGAAATTGTGTCCCAAAATTGTTTCTTTTTAGACCTAGCAACACAGGAGATGAAATTGTGTCCCAAAATTGTTTCTTTTTATACCTAGCAACACAGGAGATGAAATTGTGTCCCAAAAATGTGCTGTTTGGATATATTGTACATAGGGCCATAGGTAAGGGTTGAATGGATGGGAATTGGGATTTTCCTTTTTTAAAAAAAAAGGTTTACTCTAATGGGGGGGAGGGTGTGAGCAGTTGTGCTTCCCCAACCCTAAATCAACAATCTTGGTTGGATTTAAAGATAATGTAAATATTAATCTGCAAACTGTAACACAAAGTCAAATGAGATTTTTAAGAATGAATAAAGTGTAAGATGGCAGTCACTTACCAAAATAACCAGGGGAGAAATGACAGTCCAACATGCCTTCCAGTACAACTTGTTTGTGTTTCCAATCATCATCTCAACATCACTCCAGAAACTTTTGAAACCTGTGACATGACAAACACAAGCCAATATGTTATGACAATATGCAAAACACCAATAGTCACTGAGTTATCATCATCATCATCAAGTGGTGTCTCCGCAATGAAGGTTGGCGGAAACAGATCTCCAACATCCCCTGTCTCTTGTTTTGGTGGTGCACTCTGCTAGATTGTAACTTGTCCATCTTGTGACATTACTCTCCCGCTTGTATCTCTGGCTACCTCTTGCTCGATTCCCTTTGACTTTACCCTCAAGTAATGTCTTCAACAAGGTGTCATGTCTTTTAATGTGTCCAAAATATTTTTTTGCTTGATCTTCATTTTCTTTAATAATTCTTTCTTCATACTAAGTGTTTTTAGAATCTTTTCATTTGTTTTCTTCTCTTTCCATGATATTCTCCCTATTCTTGAGATACCCACATCTCAAAGGCTTCAATTCGGTCTTCTAATTTTTTGTTTATTGTCCATGTTTCTGAGCTATAAATTAATATAGAATAGATGTATATTTTGTTATTCTCATTTATAGTTTGTTTGTTATTTGTTTAGATGTTAATATTTTCCTCATGTCATTGAAGGTACTTTTAGCCATTCCTATTCTTTTAACTTCTATATCACATCTGCCGTAATTTGTGATTATGTGTCCAAGATATTGATAATGTTTTACTTGTAGTTTATCTCCATGTATTTTTATGTTTATCGCCTGTTCTTCTGTGACTTTGCTGATTATCATGATTTTTGCTTTTTGGGCGTTTATATCCAGCCCATATTCATAGAAAAACATACAGTAACGAAGTTCAAATTCTTCTGTATCCTATAAAAATAAATGACACATGACTGGTCATTTTTCACAGTGTATCATTTTCCATTTAGACTTTACCATCTACAGAAGTCTGCTGTAATTTTATCTGTGACCCTGTGGCAAGATAATTAGTAATTACTATTCACTACCCATTAAGTGAATTGTGCAATAGCACATCATAATATCAAGACTTTGTACCAGTTTGATTTTATACCAATTTAATATAGGTCTAAAACATTTGTTTACACCCTTGGTTTCTGTGCAAGCTTAGTGTGGGTTCATAGACACGAATTATGAGGTAATACCATCCCTTAGTGGCCAACCTTCCTGAATGAATGAATATAATGGAAACATGATGGTACCCAGTGGTTTGGGGTTTACTGACCACTGTGACATAATCTTCAGCAGCATTTCTATTGTAGACAGTCATTGCAAGGGACACCTCTTGGGAATGTCCTGTTATGTTATTTTTGATGTATTGTTACCAGCTTTTCTATTCATTCACTCAGTGAAAGTGAGTGGGGCAAATGAAAGAAATGACCTTATGTTTTTTGGCTGCTAAAGTTTGTGTTAATTTCCATTTAGCATAATTTCGCGCATCCTTTTATTCTTATAATAACAGGATTGGCCTAATCACACCTTATTGACATTTGACACTTTCTTGATATTAAAATCATATTCTCTGGTTATAAACAGGTAGGCTTACAAATGGAAATATACGGTATATTCAGCCTTCAGTGTGATGACATTTTATTTCATCTGAATACTATTTCAAGATCTCAATTATAAATTGTTCAAAGATCCATATTATCAAATTTCTTCTTCAGCTTTCATTTTCAAACTCTCACTAGATCTCTCTTGTAGAAGAAAAATGGTTCTACTAGATTTCCAGCAGGATATAGTCCAGAGAATGGAAATGTGTTGTGTCACCCTTTTATTTGCGCCAGTAGCTAGACACATCCATCTTTGATGGACAATCAAATTTATAAATATTATATTCAGCTTTGTCATATGCACAAGTATGTGGGTAGTGTCATTCTTACTCATTTGTTATGTAGCGAATGTGTTCTTGATAAAGGCCTTTTTGGTCAAAATGTCTATTCTACGTGTTATCATATGTGTATACAGTGATTAGCAAAACTTCATCTCCCTGTTTCCTAATTTTGCTATATGAATAAATAAGACTACATATGACTTGATATTTAAAAATTACACACAAGCAGTTACCATAAATCCAGTTGATAGCTATAATCTCCACTATTCCAACAATGAGCAAAGGGAATCCACCCACGCTGTAGTCAACCAGCTCAAGCAGATAGATTCCTCCATTACACACCATGGGAAGTCCAAGACCAAATGCAGTAATGACAACAGATAAACGGAAGGCAACTGTTGTTTTAAATGATCTCAAAAGTTTGGGAAACTCATCCAACATAGCAGTTATAACACACTCCACTATGGAAAACTGAAAGTAGACAGCAATTTTATATTAAAGTAACACACTCCACTATGGAAAACTGAAAGTAGACAGCAATTTTATATTAAAGTAACACACTCCACTATGGAAAACTGAAAGTAGACAGCAATTTTATATTAAATTAACATACTCCACAATGGAAAACTGAAAGTAGACAGCAATTGTATATTAAAGTAACACACTCCAGTATGGAAAACTGAAAGTAGACAGCAATTTTATATTAAAGTAACACACTCCACTATGGAAAACTGAAAGTAGACAGCAATTTTATATTAAAGTAACACACTCCACTATGGAAAACTGAAAGTAGACAGCAATTGTATATTAAAGTAACACACTCCACTATGGAAAACTGAAAGTAGACAGCAATTTTATATTAAAGTAACACACTCCAGTATGGAAAACTTAATAGGACAGATAGGATAGGATAGATTGGATAGATAGATAGATAGATGGATAGATGGATGGATGGATGGTGGATGGATGGATGGATGGATAGATAGATATGTTTTTGATGATTGTAGTGTGATTAAAGTTACTTAAATGTACATAGGCCTAGTCCTTGTGTTCTATAATTGTCACACAATGTGAGTGACTATGTGAAGGCAAGCAGTGAAGCAGTTTGTAGTTTTTGTTGATTCTCCGTTGATTTCGTACTTATTTGTTTCACCTTTTTACCTGCACCATTGTGCCCCATAAAATGTGTTTTTTTTACATATGTTCAAAAAATCTTATTCTATTGTCTGCATGCAGCTGTATGTTTCCAATAACCTCACTAAAGTTAAATGGATGGATAAGCTATACACTGATGGCAGATTGATCTCTCATAGTTATGTCTAGTTGTCAGAATACGCTACAATGTAGAAAGTGTGCTGTCTTGTTCCACCTACCCTATGGAAAGAGATTATATGGACCATCTTTATATAAGTATTATGAGCACTATAAAATAACTACAAAATTTACACAAGATGATAAACCCCACCCATAGCATTTTATTCTCCAAAATAATCAAAAACAAATGAAAAAGCTTCTTTTTTTTTTGGAACACCTTCACACTTAGTAAAGTTGTATCTGCAACACAGACTCAGTTTCTGGAATACTCCTGTTGTTATATGAAGGTTTATAAGCCTACCTGTGAGCCAAATCCTAGTGTAGCCATCATAAGGAAAAAAAATATGGCCCACATTGGAGCAACTACCATACGAGACAGAGCTTCTGGGTAGACCTCAAATGCAAGTCCTGGACCTGAAAAACATAAAATTGAAAATCTTCAGAAGACATATGAAAATTCTTTAATGTGTAAACAAATATGTTTATTTATTACTAGTGAACATTAGAAAAAATTGTTTAAAAGGGTTAAATAGCAGTTTTACATGGAGCAATACACAGAATTGACATTTCAACCAAAAGATCTGTATCAAGTTAGGGACAGACAAACACAGAATGAAACCACCAAATCAAGCAGAGACTACATGTCAGCCAAGTGCTAACTGGCAGGTGTTGAATATAACACAAAAAATATGATGAAGAGAAGTGAGAATGCCAACAATGTGGATGATTACTTTCAGAAAAAGTATGATATAGGCGTACAAGGAAAATGTAAAATAGAACACAAAAGTATAAATAATGATATTTTTTATATTACCGGTACATTAATAATAACTGGTTTGAAGAAAAGTGTAAAAAAATCATTTTCCTTTTGCATACCATTGAGGCATAGGCTTACTGTGGAATTTGGTGTTAGGCCCATATTTTTCATGACCAGCGGCATAACTAGGGATGATGTAGTCAGCATAAAGTTTTCCGCCTTTACTTTCACAATCTTTTATGATGATGATTTAACATCAGCTGAATTTAAAAGTTGAACTGAAAATTGAACCTAGGATAACTCTAATGATCACTCTAGGATCACTATAATGGGTTAATTGAATTAACAGTAGATTCTGGATATAAGTCTGAAAACTGGTGAAACCAAAACCTGGCAAGAGTTGCTCACTGTAATAAATGCAAGGAAATAAAAGAAATTTGTTGTCAAGATCTGTGGTCCTTCAAGACTGACAAGATGACATTATCATCATATGTAAAGCTATTCTCATTTCATAGAATAATTTTTGAAAAGTAATATGTGTTGAATAAAGAATAGTACCACTGCCATTCTCCACATCATGAGAAGACTAAAGAGGTTGGGTGTGGGGGCTGAATGCTCTATCCAATGATCACTGCTGTGATTCTTCTTCATCAGTCTCCAGTCAGATATCAGGATACAGCACCAAAAACTTCAATGAACTGTGAAATTCACTTCAGATCATCCATGTAACTTCTCACAATTAGTAGTAGTGTCGTCTCAGTAGACCATATTTACTCCCTCTCTTCTTGGTAGAGTTGACATGCATGAAGAATGTGTTCTGCAGTCTCTGGGCTCAGTCCATATGTTTGTCTCACTAATGTTGAGCTTTCTGAACATGTGACTTTTTATACTGTTGTAGCCAGTTTGTAGTCTGAAGATAATGGTTTGTTCTTTGTCTGACATTTAATGGTAGAAATAATTTAGCTCTGCAGACTGCTGTGATTAATCCTGCTGAGTGTTTATGTTCTGAATGTTGCAATTGCTTTCAGAACAGTCTCAATGAACAAGTCAGTGGGAAAAAATTGAACTTGGCATCTGAGACATGCTCTGTACTTCTCAGCAACAGAAACAGGTAATGCTTGCATATGATGATGTCATGAACTTTTGCATCCTTACAGACAATCAGGAAGCAGACTGGTGTAAAAATTATAAATGGATTACAAATCACTTCTTCTTCTTCTGCGTTCGTTCTCAAACTCCTGCAGATTAGCAGGATGTAGTCCGGAGAACGGAATGCGTTCTGTCATGGTTTACAGCATTGCTGCGATATCTGCGCCTTTTGGTCTGACATATCCGACTTCAGAATGGCTTTGGATCACTGGGCCTATATGGGATGGGACAGCCAACCCCATCCCATAACCTCCTCAGTTGCCTTTTACGACATGCGTGGAAGGTAAACAGTGTTGCTATTCTTTGCTCCCCTTTCGGGCCCTGGCAACACACGGGCAACAAAGCACTGAAATTGCAGCCTCTCTCATAGCTGATTTTGCTAATTGCAACCTCTCTTGTAGATGATTTTGCTAATTGCAGCTTCTCTCATAGCTGATTTTATTAATTTTCAATCCACATGGGTAAGAACAAAATATACATATACCAAATCTGTATTTTTTTAAGGATGCATGTGTGTATATTTAAAAAAGAGCTAGGCAATGATAGAACAATTTACAACTTACCTCCTTTAGCAACTGAACCAACAGGCACACCTTTTTCAGATGCCATAAAACCAAGAATAGAGAAAATAACAAAACCAGCAAAGATGGATGTGCAGCTGTTCAGGACAGCCACAATAACAGCATCTCTGTGACAACTGTTTGTGAACTTATTAAAACTGCTCATGGCTATAAGTCCACCTGAACATGCACTTAACGAGTAAAATATCTGTGTAGCTGCATCACTCCAAACCTGTTCAAAATATGAAAAATATCAATAACCCAAATATCGGAGGATGACCGACAAAAAGGAAGTGCCGCAGTAAACTCATTTACCATAAAAGTAATATCTACTGACATATAAACTTATTTACCATAAAAGTAATATCTACTGACATATAAACTCATTTGCCATAAAAGTAATAGTCAGATGGGTGAGTTTTTTATTCCTTCTGACCTGAAACCTTTCACTGGTCCTCAAAGTTGGGGCGGAGGGGTTGGGATTGGCATGATGCCAAAACAACCTCATTGTAAGAACTATTTTCATGTGACTCTGGACAGGAAAAACCTACGCCATGAGATCCCATTCAGAAATAAGAGCAACATGCATATTATATGTATAATCAAGTGTCAAATAAATATACTGAGTAGTGGGCATATGTTGAACTATCAAACGTAGAAATAATCGAAGAATCATAAGCCAAATCCTCAGATAGGAAAAAAACAGGGGAAAGAGATCACCCAAAAGACACTGACAAGAAAAACTAAGATAAAACACAATATTAACTTACTTGTTGAGATGTGATGTATGGTCTTATAGAGCTTGCAAGCACACACATAGATTTGGGAAGGAAGGGGGGGGGGATTAGTTGTAATCAAAATTTGATTTTCAACTTTTCCAAACACCTCACCACAGAAATACAGTTAGGACACTAACATATAAAGGCACTGAGGTAATCGAAATGCTGTCTCTGGGTATTGTATGTCCTTTTTCATTTATTTATTTAATAATATCAGTTAGAGAAGTCAAATGTAGAATTATCAACGGCAACATTTCACAAGATGAAGACCATCCTATGTAATATACTGGTATCTTTGTCAATTGATGTGAGAAAGAGAGTTCCTAGATGTTATATAGAACCAATTCTGATGTATGGAAGTGAATCTTGGACACTCAGCAGAACAGTGAGCATTTAAATTGAGGCAACAGTAATGTGGTTTTACAGAAGAATATTAAGAACACAGTGGACAGATAAAAATGAAGATATATCTTGAAAGAAGTTTATTCAGAAAAAGACACATTTTGTGAACACATCATGAGAATTGGAAAGATGGAACACATTGTAACAACATCCAAGTTGAAGAAGGATAGGAGAACACCAAGAAAGAAGATGCTTGACAACCTGGCATTGTGGCATGGGAGGAAATCAGTATTGGAAATGATTGACAGCACATGAAATAGAAAGCAGTGGAAAATTATGATAACCAACGTCACATGACATGGACCATAAGAAGATGAAAAATTTCTCTTATCTCTAAATAACAATCAATAAACAAAAACAAAAATTACCCTTGGATCTGAAAGTCTTTCAAAATCTGGTTTGACATAATAAATAATTCCATTGACGGCACCATCTAGTGTGATACCTCTGATTAGAAGGACTGTTAGCATGATATATGGGAAAATGGCTGTAAAATACACAACCTAGAAGAATAAATATATTTTTAAAAATTTAATTAAAATAGAAATAGTACACACATTAGTAAAATTTAAAAAAAGTAAAGTTAACCCATAGTATTTTTAGCTGCTGTAGGGGTGTGAGATGTTAGTGATCTCACATTTCAGAGGCTCTGCTATATGGGAGTGGTAGCCATTTCCTCTCCCTCACAGTTTTTACTTCCTGGACTCATCCAGTACCCAATTCAGACAGTGTTGACCCGGGAGCCATTGCAGTCTTGAAAAACATTTCAGCCTCAACTGGGGAATGAACCTAGGACAACTCATGCAAAGCCAGTGTGCTAACCACTGTGCAATGTGACCCCCTTTAGACATACTAATGCAATAATAGACCATTTAGAACAGTGGGATATATGCCATAGAATCATTACCATAAAAATTAAACAATTGTGACACAAAAAAAGATCAAATTTAAAGATATTTAAGAAGGTAAAGCTACCGGGGTAAGCTGAATTATGACCATTGTCAATGCACACTGTTATCTGTATGTGCTCAGCTGCTTAGTTAGTGGTAGACAAGAAACCACCAGGCTAAAGTCACCTATTGTACTTTCTCTAATGTTTAACTTAACAGCATTATCCTTCTAGAAGTTGGAAAGTATGAACTAATGTTTAACTTTGTTCATATTAATGTAATGTAAAATGATATATGATATCTTCTTCTTCTTCAGCGTTCATTCTCAAACTCCCACTGGATCTTCCTTGTAGCAGGACCATGGTCCTACTAGATTTTCAGCAGGATATAGTCCAGAGAAAGGAAATGCATTGTGTCGTCATTTTATTTACACAAATGGTCCAACACATCCATCATCGGCAGAGAAATGATATGATATAGTAAGGGCAATAATAAGTGCTGTATTTAGTTTATTGCTTAAATTATTTATACAGCTATCTACCTTTCCAAGAGACTGCACTCCCTTAATAAGTGCACCTCCAACAACAATCCAACTCAGCAACAAACAAAGAGCAAGTCTCCAATTGATAGTACCAAATTCTCCAATACTGGGAGACTTCTGCAGCACATAGTGACTGTTGAAAAATACAAGAAAATAACATGATTACCAGTACGTAACTATGGTTGTGAATGGATGAAAATCATGTTACTTGTGAAAATATTGATTTGAGCAAGATATAGAGATATCTATCTATCTATATACTGTATCCCATGTTTGCCTTGTGGTGTCAGGAGTAGAAGAGTTCTCTGGAGATGGCCTTTCTGTGTGCTGTTTGTAAACTTGTTCCTGTGGCTTATATAGAGCTGAATAGATTAAAATAGTTTTAAATTTGTAGTCATCCAATGAGAATAAAGGCCAGAAATAGTCATGAGATCATATAAAGTTGTTGAAAAGATGCAAAAAGGATATCAAAGAAATATACATATTTCATATCATTGAGGTGTATGATAAATACTGTATTAATTCCATAATTTTCAGTCTATTGTCTTATCCCATGCCAAGAGAGTAAACCCAAACAGAAAATCTGAAGTGGATACCCAAGACAGTTGACAGCGGATACCCAAGACAGTTGACAGCGGATACCCAAGACAGTTGACAGCGGATATCCAAGACAGTTGACAGCGGATACCCAAGACAGTTGACAGCGGATACCCAAGACAGTTGACAGCGGATACCCAAGACAGTTGACAGCGGATATCCAAGACAGTTGACAGCAGATACCCAAGACAGTTGACAGCATATTAAACCATCTTCTGGCATCTCCTGCAAATTCCTGCAGATGAACAGGATGTATTCCGTAGAACAGAAAGCTTTGTGTCATGGTTTGCAGCTTCGCTGCGATATCTGCAGCTATTGTCCTTTGGGGATCTCCCTGGCATAGTGGTCAAGCTGTTCACCTTGTGTTCAAGAGGTCATGGGTTCAAATCCAGCTTGTGTCGTCTTGTTTACAGGGTGGATTTTTTTGGAGATCCTTGTGGATTATTGCTTCATGAAGCTACGGAATTATGTGCTATGAATTGTACTCTCGACAGACAGCGTGCCGCTTCATTGAGAGTGACAGAGTACACATGGGAAACTGAATACAGTGAAGTCAATCCTCAATGACTTTTGAACCCTCGACTTTGTCCTGATACATCAAACTTCAGCATGGTGTCTGGTTCACTTTGACCCTATATGGGATAGGACAGCCAATTCCACCACACAACCTCCTTAGTTGCCCTCTACTACATTCATGGAAGGAAAACAGTGTTGCTATTTTTTGCCCGCCCCCCCCCCTTTCGAGCCCAGTAACACATGGGTGAAAGCTGTTTGAAACAAAAATGGGTGTATCCAGGGTGCTATTTCAGTTCTGATAATCACTGTGAAACACTAAAACAAATATTAATTAGCTAACCTGTAATACTCCTCCGCTGGTGTGCTGATGTCTTGGAGGGCAAGAGATGCTGCTGTCACATTAACAGTAAAAGTATCTGATGATGAACCAGGTATAAAGGCTAGTAAATGTGTGCTGCTACCTAAAAAAGTAAATAAATTACACAAAGTTTACAAAATAAGAGATTTATACAAGCCATCAGAAGTGAAAATAAGTTGACAAAAGATGCCTATCCTTATATGGACCAGAGATACACCGGAGGATGGGACAACAGACAAAATAAAGACATACACAAGATGCAGCCGTTTGCTAGATCACTCTGCACTTGTGCAACAGATGAACAAACCTCAGAGCATATCCTGAAAATCTGCCCCCAATATGAACAAATGAGAGAGACATTGGCTCCACCTTGCAATCAAAGATTTATGGAACTAGAGAAGAGCTTCAGATAATGGTAGGTGTCATCCAGAAGACTTGTCTGACAGTGTTGATATTAAGCTTTGAACAACAGAAATAAATAAAACATAATTGACACACAATGTTTTATTGACAATTCCAGAAATGACTATAAGCAAGTTTTCTATTAGACCATCAGTGGCTGCTAGTCAGGCTTTTTATTAGACTATCAATGGCTGTAAGTCAGTTTCTTATTGGACAAAGAGTGATTGCAAGTCAGCTTTGTTTTGGACCATCGGTGGCTGTAAGTCAGCTTCTTTTAGGACCATCGGTGACTGCAAGTTGACTTTTTATGGGACCATGAGTGGCTGCAAGTTGACTTTTTATGGGACCATGAGTGGCTGCAAGTTAACTTCCCTTTTGGATCATTGGAGGCTGCAAGTCGGCATTTTATTAATGTGGAAAATGAACATGCATATCACAACCCCACAACCAAAGACACACATATCACAACTTTGCTGTAAACTAGCAGCACAAGGTATTAAAGCTCTAACTCAAATCACAGTGAAACTTCTGATGATTATTTGAAAGTAAATGCAGAATAAGAAGAACTTCTTATTTCAATTGGACCATCAGTGCCTACAAGCCAGTTTCATACTCCAATTGAACCACTTATCATATTTTTTATGTTTTTGTTGTAAGACGTTGGATTGAATGACGATCGGTTTTTGGGCTATTGCACGTTTGGTCGCTTGATATGCAGTAATACTGTGATGTCTCAGAATGTTGATAACTCCTTAAATCCACTTTCTTCTTGGTCTTCTTCTTTCTTTCTTGCTGTTTAACTCTCATGTTGTATACTCTTGTGACTGGCCAATAAGGGACACACATTAAATGGCAGAACCATTTCAGCCTTATTTTTCAATATATTTGACCACAGATGTTGTTCCAACAGTTTTTGTTTGCTACTTGCTGTCTTCACTGTAAGACAAGATTTATGAATAAACTCTATCGTCTGGAAATTCTTCTTTGGTTCCATGTCTTTGTTTGCACAATTGAGCTGTTGTGTCAGTATGTATCTCTCAATTGTTCCTATTAGAACAATTTTACAGAATATGTTCAGTGGTCTGTTCATCTGTTCAACAATTGCACAGTAGTGTAGCACATAGTTGCATCATGTGTATGTGTTTTCTCAGTCTATTGTGTTCTACCCTCAAGTGTTTATTGTCCCTGCCAATCTAGATAGTGATAAACATCTTTCGATGCAATCATTAAAAACAACGCTCTATCTCCAGCATTGAATCAGATGCATGCTGAATATGGAAACTAATTCACAAAATCTACTCTTATGTGTACATCTGAAGGAAGGCTTACATGAAGAAGACACATAACCTCTTTAAGAAATATAGTAGAACAGAACCTGATAGAAATTACAATTGGGACAAAGTACAGAAAATGACCAATTAAAAACAGAACCTGATAGAAATTACAATTGGGACAAAGTACAGAAAATGACCAATTAAAAACAGAACCTGATAGAAATTACAATTGGGACAAAGTACAGAAAATGACCAATTAAAAACAGAACCTAATGGAAATTACAATTGGGACAAAGTACAGAAAATGACCAATTAAAAACAGAACCTAATGGAAATTACAATTGGGACAAAGTACAGACAATGACCAATTAAAAACATAATCTAATGGAAATTACAATTGGGACAAAGTACAGAAAATGACCAATTAAAAACAGAGTACTTAGACTGTGTTAGTGTGCATAGAAATATATAATTTAAAGTTATACCAGTAGTAGAGTTGAAACATTTAAGTAAGAAGTAATACCAGTAGTATTGCTACAATAGGTAAATTAAAGTAATACAAGTAGTATTGCTACAATAGGTAAATTAAAGTAATACAAGTAGTATTGCTACAATAGGTAAATTAAAGTAATACCAGTAGTATTGCTACAATAGGTAAATTAAAGTAATACCAGTAGTATTGCTACAATAGGTAAATTAAAGTAATACCAGTAGTAGCATTAAATAGGTAAATTAATATGACACCAGTCTTAGCATTAAATAGGTAACTTAATAAGGAACTGTTTGTAGCGTTAAAATAGGTAAATTAAAGTGATATTGTAGTAAAAATTATACACTAAGATGCAAACATTAAGGTATCCCTAACAATCTGGTGATTTTGCCTTAAGTTATTAATAGGTGTTAACCAGTACGGATTTTCCGTATGAATACGGATTCCGGACCAAAAAAATAAATGCCCCCCCCCCCCCAAATTTTTTTAAAAATAGATAACTTGGTGTTAAATTTCCTAGTAATTATTACTAATGTGAACATTTTTATCTCACATGCTCATATTGAGGGACACAAAAAAAAATATTTAAAAATAATTTGTGGGTTTTATTTTTTTGGTGCTAAATATGGGCGTTTTATTGAAATACAGAAATAAATTGTTAAAATATACATATGTATGAAAAAATAATTTGACAGCCATGGTAATTATGTTACTCTACGAAGCAGCTTTGACAGAAAGGAGAGAGCATAAACAGATGGCTGGATAAGAAGGACAAAATGTCAGGATACACTTTTTCTCACTAGGAAATATATGAATACCTAAAGAAAGTACATCAAATATAAAGCTCAGAATATTTAACATTAAATTGATGCCATTGCATGACTCAGAAACATGATATATACAACTAAATGGCCAACAAGAAAAATATAAACCTTAATAATTTGATGCATGTGTAGAATATCAAGTTTGAAATGGTATGATAAAACCACTAGTGAAGAACTTACATAAAGAAGCAAACAAACTCTAATGGAGGAAGAACTAAATAAATGTGTGCTGAGATCAACAGATCAAGAAACATTTATTGAAAGAAAAAACAACTGCAAGAAACTCACCTGTAACATTAATCTGTTGATTGTTCTGTGTATGATTGTATGGAAGGCATGAATTTGTGTTCCACTCGTTGTAACAAGTTGTCCATGGCAGCTCATTGGTGAAGGATGCGAACAAGTAAAAGAGCACTTGTGCAATGATAACATTGTAGTACAGGCTGATGATCCAAGATACAATAACCATGGCATAGCCTAATCCTGATAAAAAAATCAAGAATATAAACCAATTATTGTTATTCAAAATATAAACCAATTATTGCTATTCAGAATATAAACCAATCATTGCTATTCAGAATATAAACCAATCATTGCTATTCAGAATATAAACCAATCATTGCTATTCAGAATATAAACCAATCATTGCTATTCAGAATATAAACCAATCATTGCTATTCAGAATATAAACCAATCATTGCTATTCAGAATATAAACCAATCATTGCTATTCAGAATATAAACCAATCATTGCTATTCAGAATATAAACCAATCATTGCTATTCAGAATATAAACCAATCATTGCTATTCAGAATATAAACCAATCATTGCTATTCAGAATATAAACCAATCATTGCTATTCAGAATATAAACCAATCATTGCTATTCAGAATATAAACCAATCATTGCTATTCAGAATATAAGAAAACGTGGAAGCCGATGCACCCAACTACAGAACCAAATGACTCCTACCATCAAATGTCATGAAAGGAAAAAACCATCATCTTCAGACTATATGAACAGGCCACAACAGACTGAGAAGTCACATGTTCCAAAAACTGAAGATTGGTGAGACAGACCTGTGCAACTGTGGACTGAACTCAGAAACTGCAGAACACATTCTTCACGTCAACTCTACCAAGAACAGAGTGAGAAAATATGGCTTATTGAGACGGCACTACTTCCAGACCTGAGGGGTTCTATGGATGACCTGAAGCGAATCACACAATTCAATGAAGCTATTGGCGCTGTAACCTGATATCTGACTGAAGAGCGATGAAGAAGAAGAATTGCTAGTCTTTATTTCCGCTTTAGTCTTTTAGCTGCTACATTGTTCTCAGTAAACAATCCTAGCTGTGTTAAGTGCTTTCCTTAATGATTTTTCCATTCTGTTGAATCTTTTTATTGCAGTTCAAGGAGAGTTTTCATGGTACTGAACTTTGATTGACACCAGAAAATATATACTTTATGGATGCAATGTTTGGCACATACTGGCACTTGGTGATTTCTGAATAAAATTGTTTTTAAGCAATGAGGGGATAAAATACAAAAAGATCAAGCTATCTTGTTAATAGCAGTTAAAAATAAAAACAAGTAAACTCATGCAGAGCAGATAAAGGCTTAATAAAGGAAATAAAGAATGATAAGGACATTTAGAGCCCAAGAGGGTTGACTCCTAAACACTATTATAACAAAGACAAAAGTAAGATTTTTTTATGGTCATATGAAGAGACATAAAAGCATGGAAAAATTAATAATGGAAGGAATAGTTGCTGGTAATGGAGGTACGAGCAGCCCAAGGTATTCAGATTGCTTAAACATGCCCTTGTCTGCAACAGGTCAACTTGTACAGAGTCTTGAGGAGTTCAGAACATCAATAAAAAAAACTATGTTCTAAACAAAATATGTCTTCTGAATCTTTCTGCTTTAAGAGAAACAAGGAATTATTGATGATGGACAAGATTGTAGCAAAGTTTTACATATATCTTTTTCTTATTTTGCAATCTCTTTCCTATATTCAAATCACTTACAAGTTGGTAGTGTGCTTCATGAATTCATTCTTTAGCAGAAAGTTCCAGAAAATCTAAGTAAATTTAAGTAGGAAGCCAGAGGATAATATTTTAAATGAACTAGAAAATCAAAAAAAAAACTAGAAAACTAGAAAGTCTCCGGAAAATCTAACAGATGTTCCACAAGTTTTGTCTCTTGGGGCTAGTTTTAGTCAGTTTGCCAAAGAGTGGGCATGGCTACAAGATGTGTTCTTCTTCTTCAGCTGTCATCACTCAGTCAGGTTTTTACTCTGGATACTATGATACAAATTATCACTCAGGTTGGGACTCCGGATTCTATGATATGGCTGCTGTCTATTTTAGAGTTTCTACCGTGCCATACAGTTTCTCTTCGACACTGATTGGGGTGGGCTATGTCTTGTTTCTCAAGTCTGCATACTGGGGACATTCTTGTAAGATATGTTCTGCTGTCACATTCACAAGGTTGCAATAGCAGAGCCCAGATGTACCTATTTTGAATTTGGTGTACAGGTGATGTCTCATTTTGTTGTGACCAGTTCTGAGGCACAGAAGGATAACCTGGTCTCTTCAGGCTAGTTGGTAATACCCATCATCTGCATTATATTTGGGGTTTGATCTGTTCTGTAGTCTGGTGACCCTATTGACGTGGGGATTGGTCAATTTGATCAACCTTTACTATGTGGGGATATTAAATAGTGCCCTGTGTGGAGCCTGTAGGTGGTAATTTGTTGTGATCTTTCAGCCCTGGGATGGAATCTTGTGAAAATTTTCTGCCTGTTCTCAGACTCCATGCATGTTTATATTTTCTTTTTATGAGAGCTCTTACTTCATTCTGTGGTGGAACTGTTCTTTTTTTTTTTTTTTTGTCTATTTTTTTAAGTCTGTCAGATGTCTCTTTTTATCTTATTCTTGCTAAAGTTAGATGTGCCAGGCCTAAAAATGCAGATATTGCTGCGAAGTTGTAAACCATGACGTAATACTTTCTATTCTCTGTATAACAACCTGTTAACTAGCAGGAGTTTGAGAACAAATGCAGAAGATGCAAAATATTAAAACATGAAGTAAAAATACCTTTCAAGGGACAAATATTGAGTAATTTGACATATTAAACAATAGGCCTAATTGACAAGCTTAGTAAAATTATCACATAAATTAATCTAAAATAATCAAGTAATGTCATATAACGGGGAAAGATCTTATTAAATTATATAAATTGGCAAGACCTTAGCAAAATCATAGAAATTGTTTTTTCATCTTTATTTACCTTTAAAAAGTGGGTTGATTCTCCAGACAGTGATGGGACCCAGGCTGGCAAACTGTCCAAAGGCAAGCTCCATGAAGAAAAGAGGAAGACCCACAAATGCGAGCATAAGGATGTAGGGTATTAGGAATGCACCTGAATAATTTATGATAAAAGTCATGGCTATTACCGGAGAATATTGGTAATCAACAAAACACAATTCATAGCAGTTTTACACAGGAAAATAGTAGATAGTGTTGAGTTTTTACTAGAAGGATGCCATCTAACATACTTGTCAACCTGTAAAGTAGCTTTTACAAATCTAAATAATAACCAAACTATCAGAGGATATCTTAAAAGATGGAAAGTTCTGTAGTAACAAAAATAAGAAGCGAAAATATCTATAATGTGGCCTTTGGGTTAGTAACAAAAATAAGAAATGAAAATATCTATAATGTGGCCTTTGGGTTAGTAACAAAAATAAGAAGTGAAAATATCTATAATGTGGTCTTTGGGTTAGTAACAAAAATAAGAAGTGAAAATATCTATAATGTGGCCTTTGCGTTAGTAACAAAAATAAGAAGTGAAAATATCTATAATGTGGCCTTTGCGTTAGTAACAAAAATAAGAAGTGAAAATATCTATAATGTGGCCTTTGGGTTAGTAACAAAAATAAGAAGTGAAAATATCTATAATGTGGCCTTTGCGTTAGTAACAAAAATAAGAAGTGAAAATATCTATAATGTGGCCTTTGCGTTAGTAACAAAAATAAGAAGTGAAAATATCTATAATGTGGCCTTTGCAAAGTAACTTTTTCAGCCAAATTTGACAGTGTACCCTTACATCCAGCATGTGGGAGGGCTGAAAGTCACACCAGTCACCCATCAAACCAACCACAATGTAACAGTAAACTCCAAGCAGATAACATGCATATATAATGTGACCTTTCTCTTGTGGAATTACCACAGTACTTCATCTATACAACCCCTCTGAGTAGGAGGCTTCTTCTAAGAGCATTGCACTCTTTTGAGAATTGCAGTCTCCTAGACATGAAATAAAGCTCTGTAGAATCTCCTCATTGCACAATATGATACAATAACTCTATTGCTCATAATTATTGGGGATCAAAACATATCCTTCCCTCAATGATGTAATCTTTTTCATAATTTTCATATAGTAATATACCAGTATAAATTAATCGCAGTAATATACAGTATAAATTCTCTAAATGAAGACTAATTACAACTTCTTTGAATTGCCCCCTTGGACAATCAAATTGCCCCTTTTTGGGGCATGGGCCCCATGTTGGGAAACACTGATCTAGAGGCTGTCCATAAATTACATCAACAATTAGAAGATTGGAGTCTGATAAAGTGTGACAATTGTTGACATGTGGTGGGTGGGATGGAGGTTTGACAAAAGTATTTTTATACACCAAAAATTGATTTAATTTAAAACATGACAGGTGGTGTGATTGCTCTTTTCCTGCAAAAAATTCCTTGAATAAGCAAGGGGGTTTAAAAAAATTAATGACTTAGTTAAGTAATTAAGCAGAGTGGAAGGGTGTCCATGAATTCTTGACACTTTGTTGACAATGGAAAGTGTCAAAGACTGTCAACAAATTTTTTTACATGATTTACGTACATCCCCAGTATGTAATAACAGTTATTCACTATATCCAATAGCTACATACAACAAAATCAATTCAATGAGTATTTTGAAAATTATTGCTGATTAAGTAAATTTGTTATAGACAAATGTGCTATAGACAAATGTGCTATAGACAAATGTGCTATAGACAAATGTGATATCATCATCATCAGGTGCCATGCCGGCTGGCGTAGGTGGTTATGGATCTCCACAGCTCTCTATCCACAGTAATATGTATCAAAGTCATATTGTTTCCTTGCCGTGCCAGGCTGTCAAGCTGTCTAATATTTTCTCACGTTGTCGCCCTCTGTCTCTGTTGCCTTCAATTTTGCTTGTTGTGACTATGTTCTCTAAACCTGCCTGTCTCATGAAGTGGCCAAAAAAAAAAGATTGCCTTTTTCTTTTATTATTGATTAATGTCCGTTTCGCATTTGACTCTTTCAACACCTCTACATTAGTTTTTCTGGCAGTACATGGTATTCTCAGCATTCTTCTGTAGAACCACATCTCTGTTGCCTCCAATCTCCCACTTTCCAGTTTGTTTATTGTCCAAGACTCGCACCCATATGTTAGTATAGGGTTTATATATCACGGCAGAACTCTCTCACTTCTAATGACAAGGTGTTACACAGTATATTTTTCATATAATGTGATATAAATAAATATGTTATAAACAAATGTGCTATAAACTAATGTGCTATAAACAAATGTGATATAAATAAATGTGCTATAAACAAATATGTAAAAAAAAGTTTCTATAATAAATGTGCAATAAACAAATGTTTATACATTTTATTTCATTTTTTATTTTAAAAATGTACTATAAAGAAATGTGAATAAAAAAATTTGTTATATAAAAAAATGTACTATAAATAAATGTGTTATAAACAAATGTACTATAAATAAATGTGTTATAAACAAATGTGTTTAAAAGAATGTACTATAAATAAATGTGTTATAAACAAATGTGTTATACTGATACTCCATTGTATTAAATTAACAATTGAACAACATAATTACCTCCCCCATTTTTATAACACAAATATGGAAATCTCCAGACATTCCCAAGACCAACAGCGTATCCAATGCAAGTCATCAGAAATTCCATCTTTCCTCCCCAACTCGCTCTCTCTGGGTCTCCAGGTCCACTGATAACTGGAGGTCCAAAATGATCAATCTGGATGTCACCACCCACACTGGGTTCATATTCTTTCCCATTTACTTCACTCTGAAAAGATATATTGTTTTTTAAACTTAAGAAAATGAATATTTATTCTGGCGGTTGGGGTGATTAGATTACCAGAACAGTGACCTCCACTGTTTTTTGATGGTTGTAAAGCTCTTATATGACCACATTTGACTAATGTCTGTGGTTGAAAGCAGCGTGTCTCACCATAAGAGGTAGATTTTACTTCTCCGATTAACAAATTAATATTTACATGAGCACTATTATATAATTAATGTTTACCACCAACGTGTTGCCGGGACCTGAATAGGGAGCAAGGAATAGCGACGCTGTTATCTGCCACACATGAAGTAAGAGGCAACTAAGGAGGTTTTGGGGAGGACTTGGTAGTCCCATCCCATGTAGGTCAAAGTGACCCAGAAGCCATGCTGAAGTCAGATGTGTCAGTCGAAAGGCGCAGATACATACCAGTTATCGTAAGAGGCGACTAAGGAGATTTTGGAAGCAATGTTAGCTTAATGAGGAACACCCTGACAGGGCCGTAGATACATTTTCCTTAAGGGGGTTTATCTAAGAAAAAAATTGGACATTTGTGTGTTTTTGTGTGCAAATTTATCACGTTTGTGAGTGTACATTTGTCACGTTTTCATGTGTAAATTTATCACGTTTTCGTGTGTAAATTTCTCTATGGTGAAAAATGGGATGTCCTTTTCGTGACAAATTTCTATTGGGTGTGAGAGGTGTGGTACCAACCTTTTGGCTAAGCTCTAAATAATAAAAATAATGTTACGATTTACTAAGAGGCTTATCTACGGGCTTTCCCAAAGACATTTGCTGCGTCATTTGCCTTATGCGCAAGATATCGTGAGTTCGATTCACCATGGTTTTTTTCAATTTCTGAATAGAATTTCGAGGTCTAGTTAACTCTAAAACATAAACACATTGGAAGCAGTCAAGATAAATACTGGATGATAAAAGTAAAGTTTAAACATTTGGTTACTCGTATGAAGATGGAGGCGAAATGAGTTAGAGGAAGAAAGAGAGAAATGATTTTGGATGGGTGACATCATGCCATGGGAGATAGTTGCCAACGAAACACAAGAGGCAGAGAGTTGTGGAGAAAATGATCGTCAACGCTACGTGGCATGTGGATGCCCCGGCGCTGTAAGTACGACTTATGTAAAGGTGGGGATGTGTTTAACCTTTTTTTTAAAAAGAAAGCTAATTACCTCGCATTTATTGCATATTTAATTACCTTTATAGTGGGTGGTATGTTGTCTCTTTATTTTACTCGTTTCTAAGAACGCAACGACATGTTGTGCTATATTTTTTATTGGGGGGGGGGGAGGTGTTTGAACACTACAACCACCCCTGTATCTACGTACTTGCACTTGATTGATTGAATATACTTTTCCCATTATAATTTTGGTAAAATCAATTTACCATTATCATCAATATAATTTCTCCCGTATTGCTTCTGAATAACCCCAAGAGCATAATACATCATGCCCGGCTTAAAATATTCGATGGTCCAAATCATATTTTATAACACAAATATGGTGAATGTTTGTTCTGTAGTTTAATAACGGGCATAGTCAATAACTGGGCTGAGACCAATAAACATTTCTTCATCAGAACTCCCACTTTGACTCCAGACACTTTTATAGTTGTAAATTGCATCAAGGCACTATTGAGCTAATATAAATAATCCACTGTGATGTTCGAACCTGCAACAACCACGAAGAAGAGAATGGTACAGAACAATAATACAGTATTCAAAATATGTATAATATATGTCTTAGGCAGCGGCTAACATGTTTTATTATGGTGTATGTTATGTTCCGGTCAGTTTCTGACAAAACCTATCACCACCGATGCATAAAGGTAAATATTGTGACACTTAAAGTGGTGAATAGATTCACATTCCTCGGTAGTGCACTACTACACAATATGATAGTGGATGATGAAGTGTATACCAGGACCTCCAAGGGAAGGCAGCACTTTCGGCAGACTTTATGTAAATGTGTGGGATAGAACTCGTATTAGCCTACAGACTAAACTGGCGGTTTACATATCAGTGGAACTTTCAGTGCTGTTGTGTGCTGATAAAACGTGAACAACATTCAGGCATTATGTGATGAAGATCAATCACTTCCATACAATTTGTCTCAGAAACGTACTCAACATCTAATAGAAGACATGACTCCGGATACCATTGTCCTTGCCAGTGTTGTAAACTTAAAATACTGTTCTGACGGTCCTTTGATTCTATCATAGTTTCTAAATACCATCTCTACAACGAAGGTTGACTACAAAGGAGGTTCAACATCTTCTGTCTATTGTCTTGGTGCTGCACTCTGAGAGACTATCTTGTTCAAAAAGATCTCCTTCTAATGATCTGATATCTCCTTCCCACGTGTATTTCGATTTACCTCCTGCTTACCTCCCCTCAACTCTGTATAACACGCTGGGAATCTCTGGGTCACACTAAGAAGATGGAGTATTACCGAAGGATCTACTTTGTTGAGAATTATATGGTCGACCTTTACTTTGGTCTAAAGGCGTATCTAAACGTGCTATTCATGATACATGCATTGGTATGGAATCATGGGAACAGGGTGCCATAATGTTGTATGGGCGGGACATATCCGGATTGATATTAAGACAAAGGAGAAAATGATAGCAGTTAGTTCAAGAGCTACACTTCTAAGACAGAATATAACCTCACACGATGGTACAAGTGGGCATGTTATTCCTTGTACATACTTTTGAAGACTCCTTGGGCTCAGATTGAGCTTGTGAGCTACATTCATTATCGCCATGGATTGTAGATTATATCTCTTATAGCGCAACAATAATACTCTTGTTTGGAAAAGTGCCTACTGTTATAACATATTTTTCTGTTTAACGTTTGAACTTCTTCGCTTATCAGTTAAAAAAAATAATATATAGTCCATATTCTCTATTTGACCTATTAGTCTTTAGTCTTTTCAACTCTTGTTCACGTAGTGCTAAGATGACTGTATCACCTGTATATCGCAGATTGTTTATTATTTTCCCATCGATCTTAAGCCCTAGCATTAAATATATTTCTTTACAAAGTTCTCTGCATAAATGTTAAATAAACTGGGCCATGGATGATCAAATATATCCTTGTCTTACTTCTCTTTTTATTCATATGTTTAGTGAGTAGTTATTCTCACGCTTTATTGTTTGTTTATTTCCAATACATACGTCTGAATAGTCTGATTCTGTCTGATCTAAGCCTGTTTCTTAGGCATTCACTTGTTAATGATGGACTCTGTCAGTCCAATGTGCTTCCAGGGCCGGAAAAAGGCGTAATGACTAGCAACAATATTTATCTGTCATGCATGTTATACGAGGCGACTAGGGAGATTTTTAAGGATGGAGTCCGATGTCCCAACTCATAGAGGGCCAAAGTGATCCAAATGCTGAAATTTGATGCTTCAGGACTAAAGGCGCAGATACAGCAGTTAATTCACAAACCACGACCTATCATTCCGTTTTCTGGCCCACATTATATTAATCTACAGGATTTGAGGATAATCTTAGAAGAAGTATATACACATATCTTTGTTTGGAAAGTCAAGATCATGCGGCGATTATCTGCCATTTTAAGAGATAAGATTTCTGCCATGGTCCTTTTTGCATTATCGTATGCAATTCCTTGTTTTTCATGAGATATTTTATGACCTCTTTGTGAAAAGTTTAAATCGTTTTAGAAGTAGCGGTGTTGGTGGTGGTGGTGGTAGTAGTAGTAGTAGTAGTAGTTGCAGCAGAACTAGCAGTTCTAGTAGTAATAATTGGGTAGTAATAGTAATAATAATAATAGGAGCAGTAATAATAATAGTATTAATAGTAATAATATTAGTTATTGTAGTAACTGTAGTAATAAAAGTAATAGTAGTAATAGTAGTAATTTATAATAGTAGCAACTGCAATAGGACTAGTAGTAATGGTGGTGGTAGTAATAGTATTAGTGGTTGTATCGGCAGTAATAGTAGCAGAGTAGCAGTGGTAGCAGTAGTAGTAACGGTAGTTGTAATAATGGTAGTAGTATTAGTATTAGTAGTAGTAGTAGTAGTTATAGTAGTAGTGGTGATGGTAGTGGTAGTAGTAGTAGTAGTAACAGTAGTTGTAGTAATAGTAGTAGCAGTAGTTATAGTAGTAGTTGTAGCAGTAGTAATAGTAGTAGTAGTAGTTGTAGTAGTAATTCGTGTTGGTCGTTGTAGTAATAGTAGTGGTAATAGCATTGTTAGTAGTAGTAATAGTAGTAGTAGTAATAGTGGTAGTAATAGTGGTAGTAATAGTGGTAGTAATAGTGGTAGTAATAGTGGTAGTAATAGTGGTAGTAATAGTGGTAGTAATAGTGGTAGTAATAGTGGTAGTAATAGTGGTAGTAATAGTGGTAGTAATAGTGGTAGTAATAGTGGTAGTAATAGTGGTAGTAAAAGTGGTAGTAATAGTGGTAGTAATAGTGGTAGTAATAGTGGTAGTAATAGTGGTAGTAATAGTGGTAGTAATAGTGGTAGTAATAGTGGTAGTAATAGTGGTAGTAATAGTGGTAGTAATAGTGGTAGCGTGACGCATGGTCATTAGATGAGATTGTTGTAACAGTATTAGTAGAAGTTATAGTAGTAATTCGTGTTGTTAGTAGTAGTAATTGTAGTAATAGTAGTAGTAGTAGTAGTAGTAATAGTAGTAGTAGTAGTAGTAGTAGTAATAGTAGTAGTAGTAGTAATTGTAGTAATAGTAGTAGTAGTAGTAGTAGTAGTAATTGTAGTAATAGTAGTAGTAGTAGTAGTAGTAATAGTAGTAGTAGTAATTGTAGTAATAGTAGTAGTAGTAGTAGTAATAATAATAGTAGTAGTAGTAATAGTAGTAGTAGCAGTAATAATAGTAGTAGTAGTAGTAGTAATAGTAGTAGTAGTAGTAGTAGTAATAATAATAGTAGTAGTAGTAGTAGTAATAATAATAGTAGTAGTAGTAGTAGTAGTAGTAATAGTAGTAGTAGTAGTAATAATAATAGTAGTAGTAGTAGTAGTAATAGTAATAATAATAATAGTAGTAGTAGTAGTAGTAGTAGTAGTAATAGTAGTAGTAGTAGTAGTAGTAGTAGTAGTAGTAATAGTAGTAGTAGTAATAATAGTAGTAGTAGTAGTAATAATAGTAGTAGTAGTAGTAGTAGTAATAGTAATAATAATAGTAGTAGTAGTAGTAGTAGTAGTAGTAGTAGTAGTAGTAGTAATAGTAGTAGTAATAGTAGTATTAGTAGTAATTGTAGTAATAGTAGTAGTAGTAGTAGTAGTAGTAGTAATAGTAGTAGTAGTAGTTGTTGTTGTAGTAGTAGTAGTAGTAGTAATAGTAGTAGTAGTAATAGTAGTAGTAGTAGTAGTAGTAGTAGTAGTAGTAGTTATAGTAGTAGTAGTAATAGTAGTAGTAGTAGTAGTAGTAGTTGTAGTAGTAGTAGTAGTAGTAATAGTAGTAGTAGTAATAATAGTAGTAGTAGTAGTAGTAGTAGTTATAGTAGTAGTAGTAATAGTAGTAGTAGTAGTTGTAGTAGTAGTAGTAGTAATAGTAGTAGTAGTAGTTATAGTAGTAGTAGTAGTAGTAATAGTAGTAGTAGTAGTAATAGTAGTAGTAGTTATAGTAGTAATAGTAGTAGTAGTAATAGTAGTAGTAGTAGTAATAACAGCATTAGTAGTAGTAGTGATAGTAGTAATTCGTGTTGTTAGTAGTAGTAGTAGCAATAGTAGTGGTAGTGTAGTGGTAGCAGTGGTGCTAGTAGTAGTAGTAGTAGTATCAGTAGTAATAGTGGTAGTTGTTGTAGTAGTTGTTGTAGTAGTTGTGGTAGTAGTAGTACTAACAGTGGTTATAATAGTAGTAGTAGTAACCATGATAGTGGTTGTAGTAGTAATGCTAGTTGTGGTAGTAATCGTAGTAGTGGTGGTGGCAGTAGTAGTGGTAGTAGTAGTGGTTGTAGTAGTAGTGATTGTAGTAGTGGTGGTGGAGATGGTTTTGCTGGTAGTAATATTAGTATTCATAGGCTAATGTCAACAGTTGCAGCAGTGGAAACATCAGATGTAAATCAGAAAATCAAGACTAAATAATATATAAGGTATTTAAGAAGTGTGAATTATCGATTTCGGGCCGTGACGTCTTGCTCACAAGTGTATTTTTTTCCAAAAATCGCTGAAACATTCGATTGAAGCTACGGAGTTACGTTCTGTGAGTGTTACACTCAGCAGAAAACATCTTACTCTGTTGTGAGTACATATGGGGGTGGGGGAATCATTAGTACAGTGAAGTCAATCATCTACGCCGTATTAATCACACTTTTTGTCCTTGAGTGACAGAATGACACCAGTGTCAACCTCTGCTTATACAGTGTCAGTCTGATAAGTCCACACACCAAGAGTTGGCAGTATCCGTTATTGATCGTTGGTAATTTAAACAGACAATCGATAAATGTTGGTCGGGTATAACATGCGCTTTGTAGTGTGGCTGGGTCGGGTGAGTACAGTTAAGTCAACTGATAAAAATCAACCTATCACAGTAAAGAACTTGTATTGTTTCTATGCAATTTCATAAATCTGAATTGATCAACGATAGAAAAGCTAGATTTAGAAATAGAATGACAATTTCATATCTCAGAATTGATCAACGATAGAAAAGCTAGATTTAGAAATAGAATGACAATTTCATAACTCAGAATTGATCGACGATAGAATAGCTAGAATTAGGAAGAGTATGAGACAGACATTCTTTTTCTTAGTTCATTCTTAAACTCATGCAGATTAGCAGGATGTAATCCGAAGAACGGAATGCGCCGTGTCATGGTTAATATAAGGTAATACTGCGTGAAACGTAACAACAATTGCACTTACGTAAAACACAGGATTTTAGAGCGTTCCACTTAGACAAGACGGACTATCACTAAAACTAGGGAGTTATAATTTGTAAACAAGAAAACATACAAATTACAATACACAAAACATTTTCAACGTTTCAACTAAAAGGTCTTTATCAAGATACGCACAAAACATCAAAAGACGACGAATATAAATGATCACAACACACAAACGTGTCCAACCGAAATATGAAAGTGAAGTACCTGAAGGACAGGAAGTACATAACAACATAAATATGGGTGGAAACGAAACGAACAAAAAGATGACGTAAATGATGTAACAAAATTAATAACGACAAAGACCACACCAACCGAGAGCTAGACAAAAGAGTGGTCGGAATTGAATCCAAAAGGCCTTAGGGTACCCAACTCAAAAATAAAACGATTTTCTAGAGAGCGTACATAGATCTTTCATCGGTGGTGCAGGATCTGATGGCAATGATCTGAATATCAAGAGCACCATGATGGTCATCGCCGTTAAAGTGTGTGGCAACAGGAGTAGGTGTTCTGTGCTTGATCGCATGAAGATGGTTACAAAAGCGGTAGCTCAATCTTAAGCCGTTTCCCTGTTTTACATGTGAATCCCGTAATGTTATTTATGTGATCATTTGTAAACGCTGCGGCAAGTAGTACATCGGAGAAATATACACAGACTATAACTTCCTGATGTTTCCTTGTAATTTCCTGTTGTTTATATTTTCATGGTTGAATAAAACAATCAATATCCATACTATTCGAGAACTGCACAGAATAGCTTTGAACAGACATAATTGGAGAGATCTGACCTCTGTCCTATGCGGTAACTTCAGTGCAAAAGGAAAATGAATGAATGAATGAAGAATAGTATGTCTATAAATTATGCTTAACTGGCATAATCATGTGTTCTAAACCTGTGATGCCTCTTCATATTAGGGCGGTGCAATCCGCATAACTAATTTCCTCAATCTCATGGCCACCCCAATATTAAATGGTTTGAACTGCTCATAATATGGGTCTTCTCGTAACGTGGGTCTTCTCGTAAGATGGGTCTTTTCATAACGTGGGTCTTCTCGTAACGTGGGTCTTCTCGTACAGTTTGCATTATTATGGGAAAGAGATGGTCCAATTAGAAAATCGACTTGCCTATTACAAGAATACTAATGCTGTTACCTTTCCAAGAAAGAAAATCGACCTGTAAGGAAACTAATGTTGTTACCTTTCCAAGAAAGAAAATCGACCTGTAAGGAAACTAATGTTGTTACCTTTCCAAGAATTAAAATCGACCTGTAAGGAAACTAATGCTGTTACCTTTCCAAGAAAGAAAATCGACCTGTAAGGAAACTAATGTTGTTACCTTTCCAAGAAAGAAAATCGACCTGTAAGGAAACTAATGTTGTTACCTTTCCAAGAATTAAAATCGACCTGTAAGGAAACTAATGCTGTTACCTTTCCAAGAAAGAAAATCGACCTGTAAGGAAACTAATGTTGTTACCTTTCCAAGAAAGAAAATCGACCTGTAAGGAAACTAATGTTGTTACCTTTCCAAGAATTAAAATCGACCTGTAAGGAAACTAATGCTGTTACCTTTCCAAGAAAGAAAATCGACCTGTAAGGAAACTAATGCTGTTACATTTCCAAGAAAGAAAATCGACCTGTAAGGAAACTAATGATGTTACCTTTCCAAGAAAGAAAATCGACCTGTAAGGAAACTAATGCTGTTACATTTCCAAGAAAGAAAATCGACCTGTAAGGAAACTAATGTTGTTACCTTTCCAAGAAAGAAAATCGACCTGTAAGGAAACTAATGCTGTTACCTTTCCAAGAAAGAAAATCGACCTGTAAGGAAACTAATGCTGTTACATTTCCAAGAAAGAAAATCGACCTGTAAGGAAACTAATGCTGTTACATTTCCAAGAAATAAATTCTACTTATCCATTACAAAGATACTAATGTTAGAATCTGTAGATATTCATTTGTAAATAACAGAAAAACAATGATTATTTATCTCAGAGCAGTTGTACATTTTAATAGGAACAAATATGGAAGGAGCTACAGTAATTGCACACTGTGCTTTTCTTATATGGTTTATCTAAAATCTCTTGAATGCCAGATTTCTCAGAAAATCTATCTCGTTATATCTTACACATACAAAATCATTTAAATATTTGACTTGGCCTTGTTTATTGTTTACTGATGATTGCAGCATTCACTACTACTTGCTATTTAAAGAATGCAAACTTTCTGAGCTGAAAAAGATTGTGTATGTGCAGATGAGATTCCTGTGAAATCAGATATAACTTATTGGGGGGGGGGGGGGGGGGGGTTTATTCAGGGGGTTTATTCGGGTGGTTCATTACTTGGTCGGGTTGAAAATTCAGTGCACTAAGAATCAGCAGCAACATTTCATGGATTTCCTCAGTCTGGAAGTTACCATGAAATAGTAGAACTAGTACATGTACACGGGATGATAAATTACCATGAAATAGAACTAGTACCTGTACACGGGATGATAAATTACCATGAAATAGAACTAGTACCTGTACACGGGATGATAAATTACCATGAAATAGAACTAGTACCTGTACACGGGATGATAAATTACCATGAAATAGAACTAGTACCTGTACACGGGATGATACATTACCATGAAATAGTAGAACTAGTGCCTGTACACGGGATGATAAATTACCAGGAAATAGAACTAGTACCTGTACACGGGATGATAAATTACCATGAAATAGAACTAGTACATGTACACGGGATGATAAATTACCATGAAATAGTAGAACTAGTACATGTACACGGGATGATAAATTACCATGAAATAGAACTAGTACATGTACACGGGATGATAAATTACCATGAAATAGTAGAACTAGTACATGTACACGGGATGATAAATTACCATGAAATAGTAGAACTAGTACATGTACACGTAATGATAAATTACCATGAAATAGTAGAACTAGTACATGTACACGGGATGATAAATTACCATGAAATAGTAGAACTAGTACATGTACACGGGATAATAAATTACCATGAAATAGTAGAACTAGTGCCTGTACACGTGATGATAAATTACCATGAAATAGTAGAACTAGTACATGTACACGGGATGATAAATTACCATGAAATAGAACTAGTACCTGTACACGGGATGATAAATTACCATGAAATAGTAGAACTATTGCCTGTACACGTGATGATAAATTACCATGAAATAGTAGAACTAGTACATGTACACGGGATGATAAATTACCATGAAATAGTAGAACTAGTGCATGTACACGGGATGATAAATTACCATGAAATAGTAGAACTATTACATGTACACGTGATGATAAATTACCATGAAATAGTAGAACTAGTACATGTACACGGGATGATAAATTACCATGAAATAGTAGAACTAGTGCCTGTATACGGAATGATAAATTACCATGAAATAGTAGAACTAGTACATGTACACGGGATGATAAATTACCATGAAATAGTAGAACTAGTACATGTACACGGGATGATAAATTACCATGAAATAGTAGAACTAGTACCTGTACACGGAATGATAAATTATCATGAAATAGTAGAACTAGTACATGTACACGGGATGATAAATTACCATGAAATAGAACTAGTACATGTACACGGGATGATAAATTACCATGAAATAGTAGAACTAGTACATGTACACGGGATGATAAATTACCATGAAATAGTAGAACTAGTACATGTACACGGGATGATAAATTACCATGAAATAGTAGAACTAGTACATGTACACGGGATGATAAATTACCATGAAATAGTAGAACTAGTACATGTACACGTGATGATAAATTACCATGAAATAGTAGAACTAGTACATGTACACGTGATGATAAATTACCATGAAATAGTAGAACTAGTACATGTACACGGGATGATAAATTACCATGAAATAGTAGAACTAGTACATGTACACGGGATGATAAATTACCATGAAATAGTAGAACTAGTGCCTGTACACGGAATGATAAATTACCATGAAATAGTAGAACTAGTACATGTACACGGAATGATAAATTACCATCAAATACAGGATGATAAATAAACTAAAATCATAGTGCACATAATTTACCCACCAAAAAATTTTAGCTAAATTTGCATATATAAAATCAATTATTTTAATTAATAATAATCAATTATAAATAATCAATTATTTTCAGCCTCGGTTTGTCTGTAGAACTCATAACTGTGTATTATATATAGTTCAGAACATTCCCAATCAAATATTGCAATAACAGAACATTCACAATCAACTATTGCCTACCATGAAATAACAACATTCACAATCAACTATTGCCTACCATGAAATAACAACATTCACAATCAACTATTGCCTGCCGTAAAATAACAGAACATTCACAATTAACTTTTGCCTACAGTGAAATAAATTATAATAAATATATATAAATAACAGAATAATTCATTTTATTCATTCATTTAGTGCCGTCTCCGCAACAAAGTGTGGTTGTAACAGACCTCCAACGTCACCTGTTTCTATGCCTTGCTGATACACTTTGCTAAACTGTAACCTGACTATCTGGTGGTGTGTTTTTCTCACCTGTATCTCTGCCTGTCTCTTGCTCACCTTCCCTTGACTTTACCCTCAAGTAAGATCTTCAACAAGGTGTTATGTCGTTTAATATGTCCAAAATACTTTATTTCTTTGATCTTTATTTCCTTTAATAATTCTTTTTTCCATACGAAGTGTTGTTAGAACCTCTTTATTTATTTTCCTCACTTTCCATGAAGTTCTCCACACTCTTCTATATATCCATATCTCAAATACGTCAATTCTGTCATCTAGTTGTTTTAAGAATTCTAAAATCTTTATTATATATACTAAACACTTTAAAACCAAGTAGGCCTCCGCCCACAATCGGGAAAAAGCACTTGATCGACCTTATATTAAAGATGGCCGTGGACTGACTGACTCACCCACTGTCTAATTATCTGACTAAGAAGACTAAGAATCGCGCGTGTGTTTCCGGAATCCGAAATAGAAGCAAAGAACGGCAATACTTAACCTGCCATGTATGTCGTATGAGACAACTAATTATATTATGGGGGATTATCGCTTGGAGCTACACAGTTATGTGCTATGTGTGGTACTCTCGGCAGGCGGCGTGCCATTTTGTATAGAGTGAAAACATGAGTACATGTGGGGAAATCCGGGCACAATGAAGTCAATCGTCTACAGCTCTTGAGTCCTTCAACAACTGAGGTTTGTGATTGGGGAATTGAGTGGAATTGGTTGCCTCAAATCTTACACGGTACATGTTAAATGTGACTCAAAAGCAATGTTAATATTGGATGTGTCATGCCAAAGGGTGCAGATATCGCAGCAACACTATAAATCATATCACATCGCATTCCGTTTTCCGGACAACATCCTGCAAATCTGCAGGAGTTTGAGAACGAACGCATTAAAAGACAAATAAGAGCAGCTTTGACTTGTTATCAACATCATAAACAGACAACAATAAGATTCGCTCGTGTGAGAGTGGTAATAGCTTACAAGATCAACGGCCAAAGGAAGATGGAGACATAATTTTCTTATCTTGGACATTATACTTTATGGCAGGGTGTGGAATCTCTGGCAGTTTATGGCCCACTTGATCATTTGGTTTGACCCGTTGATGGCAGTCAAGGCTTGACTTAACATTCAATAAGTCTATGGTCTTACTCAATAGCACCATACATTTATATTAAACGAAACATAATAATAACGTACACACACATCTCGCCAAAAAGAAACAGTTCCAGCCATCACATAAGGCGTGAGTTACTACAATATTAGAACAAATAATGCAGGACAGTTTTTAACGTGTTAATTTTGAATGGCCCGCGAATGAAATTAGAAATTTACAAATTGCCCGTGGAACAAAACGTTTACCCGCCATTGCCCTATGACAAGGTATAATGGACTAACTGCAGGTTATGAAGAAACACTTTGGCAGTTGTTAACGGCGTAAACTTGTTTGGTTTGAACGTGTAAAGACACCACTCACTTTCTAAATTATTTTGCAAGCAACAGTCGAGGGTCGAAGGAGAAGAGTGAGACAGATAATCCTAGATTGATAACATCACGGAATGTTATGAATGCGATTTTTCTACTCCTTCGAATAGCTTAGGATAGAAATGTTTGTAGTTATGATAATGCTGAAGCGTGACCAATCGGCAGTAGAAGACATGTTCTCTGAATAAATTAGGCATTTATTCGTTCCTTTTCTTGATTACTCCCGTGTTTTCATTGGTTAATATTTATATACATGGAATCGCATGCCAAAAATAGCCAAGGCTATTCCAAGTATATAAATAGTAACCAATGGAATTGGTGACAATAATCAAAAACGTATCGACTGAAAGCCTGTTTGCTATTTGCAGTTATGTCTTACTGTACTGTCGCTGGTCACGACCCATGTCTCCAGTATGGCACCCCTACGATCCTGACCGGTTTTGGGTCTTATTATTATTATGACAAGGAAAGATAACGTTAAGAGTGATAATCAGTGATCACAACAATATTCTGTAACGCTCCATGTTCTCCTACACCAACCAGTATGAATTATGATGTTTCTGCTATATTTAACTCTATATCACACGTTGTAAATTTATTGTTTTAAATAACAAATCATTTAGACTCCATATCTTCCTCATTTTTATATTCACAATTTTAGCGATTATTCCCTGTAAAGACAGATTTTTTTGGGATTGAGCCTTGAAACATTCAAGATAATACATGATTTGTATAATATTCTGCTTGCATTTACATTAGTAAAAGCAATTTTCCCCCAAAAATTGTGCAAATTAAAAAAATCTTGTGCATTTTTACCAGGTATATTTTTTTCTTATTTAGCTACCCTTTAGTTAGTTTTCTAAGATGTAATATTCAGTATTTATACCTTTAGTTTATTTCTGCATTCATGTTTTTTGAAAACTATACTCTTTTCCCTCTAAAAATTGCATTATACAGTAAAGGGTACCGCGCCCATAAAAACATTAATATACGTTTCAATTTTATTTTATTTTTTATTTTTACATATGCATAAATTGGTTGCGTATCCTATTCAGGACGTAGCCATTTTTTTTTGACCTTTTTTTGACAACCCAGACCTTTTTTTTTACTGCAGTGATTTTCTAGGCAATATAAATACGTTTAGTAGTTTACCATTGCTTTCTGGGCGGCCCGCATGCTCAAATGCCTGTGGCCGGGATCGAACTAGGTACATTGACCGTCGCAGGCGCGATCTGTACCACTTCACCATGGACATATTATGCACACCTGAACCTAATACACTTGAAATATTCAGTAATCATATTTTTATTATGGAGATCGGAGATAGTGTAATAAAGGGATACAACTCAGTTTTCTCAATCTATTCTTAATTGTCTTCCATCCTACGACAGCACCACGTACTGGCCAGTCTACTGAACGCCACTAAACCAAGCTTTGAAGGTATTCACTAAAATCAACTAAACACGTAATATTGATTTCCCAGACACTCGCCTAATATCCTTTGCGTGCGTTCTCAAATCGATGATGTCAACTGCGCGGAATGTCGGCGTTGATGGTGATCCGTATGTTGACAGTGGTGGGTGTAGCTGTGTTTTACTGTAGGCAGCTGTGGTGTCAGAAGGGTAGCGATGGTATACAATTTTGGTATTACATCTCGCAGTGATAATTTGTGTCAAGAGTAACTGACTTGTAACGATACTTGTCAACGATGATTTTACTTTAAATTCTAAAGCTATGGACTATTTGTTTTCGAAATGTCACCACTGCAGCATAAACATGACACAGCGCATTCCGTTCTCCGGACCACATCCTGCTAGTAAGCAGGAGTTTGAGAACGAACGTAGAATGAGATGATTAAGAATAAAGCCTGACCGTGATATCCGAAATGGCAAAGAAATTAGGATTTTCAATGAAATGTTATAAAAATGTTGTTATAGTAATGTCAAAGTAATGTCAAAGTAATGTTATAGAAATGTTATAGTAATGTCATAGAAATGTTTTAATAGTAACGTTATAGAAATGTTATAGTAATGTTATAGAAATGTTATAGAAATGTTGTTATAGTAATGTTATAGAAATGTTATAGAAATGTTGTTATAGTAATGTTATAGAAATGTTTTTATAGTAATGTTATAGAAATGTTATAGTAACGTTATATAAATGTTATAGAAACGTTGTTATAGAAATGTTATAGAAATGTTGTTATAGTAATGTTATAGAAATGTTATAATAGTTCACGCCTCCAACCACCGAGATCAAGCCTTCAACCATCAAGTACAAGCCTCCAACCACTAAGATTCTGCATTCGAACATCATACTCACGATTCCAACCTTACTCCCCAAACCACCAAGCTCACGCCTTCAACCACCAAGCTTACGTCTTCAACCACCAAGCTTACGTCTTCAACCACCAAGCTCTCGTCTTCAACCACCAAGCTCACGTCCTCAACCACCAAGCTTACGTCTTCAACCACCATGCTTACGTCTTCAACCAACAAGCTCACGTCTTCAACCACCAAGCTCACGTCTTCAACCATTTTCATGCCTCCAACCACCAAGCTTACGTCTTCAACCTCCAAGCTTACGTCTTCAACCACCAAGCTGACGCCTTCAACCACCAATCTCACGTCTTCAACCACCAATCACGCCTTCAACCACTAATCTAACGTCTTCAACCACCAATCTCACGCCTTCAACCACCAATCTTACGACTTCAACCACCAATCTCACGCCTTCAACCACCATCTCATGTCTTCAACCACCAGACTTACGTCTTCAACCACCAAGATTACGTCTTCAACCACCAAGCCTACGTCTTCAACCACCAAACTCCAGATCTCGACAATTCAGTTCACACATCCAACCACCAAGCTCACGTCTCAAACCTCCAAGCTCACGCCTTCAACTACCAAGCTTCGTTTCTCAACCATCAAGCGGACACATTCAACCAACAAGCTAAATCCCCGACCACCAAAATGACGCTCCATAAATTAATAAGAAGCCGTAATCTAAAACGTATGGCACCAAATGTCCAAGCTGATATCCCCAAACTTCCATAACACTTAGATAAAAGATACAACAAAATCTGCTGACACGACACAACCAACATCAACCTTACGCTAACTTCCTCTTCCAACAAATCTGAACCTTCCAGTAATCGAATACTGGCTTTAAGCGATCATCGATTGAACGAATCTTTTATATTTGAGATTCTGTAATAGGAATATGTGGGCAAGTACATAATACGTGTTTTATTGCGTGGTGTGTTTGGTTTGTTGTTCTTTGTTTGTCCACACTCCCAATTACCAAACCCAATTCTTCATGTGATGTAAGCCAAGACCATACTTCAGTGTATAAAACAGTCCATGTTTTGTCGGTGCCCAAAAGGGGAGCATTCAATAGCAACAATGTTAACTTTCAATGTTAGTCGTAAGGAGTGATAAAGGAGGTTTTGACGTCAAGTTGGCTGTCCAATCCAATATAGTGTCGAAGTGACGAAGAAGCCAAGTTGAAATCGGATGTCTTATACCGAAAGGGGCAGATATTGCAGCTAAGCTGTAAACCATGACAAACGCATTCCATTATCCGGACTACATTTTACTAATTTGTATGAGTTTGAGAATCAACGTAGATGATGAAGTGTCTACAGTCTGAAAACAAAAACCGGTTTACGTTATTCATCTTGGCTTATCAAAAACCAATCTTTGGAAGGAAAAAATTAATTGGTCATTGCACACACTTTGTGTAGCCGGCCAATAAAAATCATGGATCAATCACAGGTCAACAAACTGGTTATGGTTGTAACACCTGAAGTCTGGAGAAAGCTGTGTTTGAGTCAAGTATTATAACACGTTGTGCTACAGTTTTAGTTGAGGCAGCGGTTGCTCATTGGTTAGTGCTCTGACTTCTCGATCCGATGATCCTAGGTTCAATTTCCAGATTAAATGTAAATATGTTTTAATTACCAATGGCTTATGGGTCTACCCAGTCTAAGGAATGGGTACCACATCAACTGGGAAATAGGCCAGTCGGGGGGCGTAGTTTTGACAATACCATCTCTAGGTGTCATGTTGGCCACTACGGGCATAACATCGTATTGAAAAAAAATGTTTTCTGGGTCAAAGGGCATGAACCCATGGATCACTGAATCAGCAACTAACCAACCAAAGAAGTGGTCAATGGGACTAATTATTTTGTAGTTTTAGTTAAGTCATAAATATAAGTATAGATGGAAATGATATTCCGCCGAAGACTGATGTGTCGAACCATTGGCGCAAATAAAACGGCGATGCAACGCATTTTCATTTTCGTTTACAGCGGCATCCTGCTGGAAATTCTAGTAGGACCATTGTTCTGCTACAAGAGAGATTCAGTGGGAGTTTCAGAATGAACGCTGAAGAAGAAGAAGGAAAGTATATCAGACTGATTAGCAATATATATTCGGAACACAGAAAAATGTTCGTTATTACATGTTTTCGTTATTGCATGTTTTCGTTATTGCATGTTTTCCTGTGAAGGAGTGCAGAGAGGCTTTCTATAGGCTGTGGAAATAAAGGCCGCTTTGTCGTAGCAGACGCTGCGACATGTACAGGAAGGATTTTGATTGTGCTTCCGAAAGAAAAAATCCTTCCACTCATCAATAATGTGTGAAAATAGTAATGTATGGAAACAAAATAAGGAGTAAGACAAGGATATATTTTATCACCCACTCTATTTCAACAAATAGAAGGAATGCTAAAACTCGAGATCGGTGCAAAAATAGTAAGGAATATGCGATATGTCAATAGCACAATTCTCTAAACAGAAAGTAAACAAGAACTACAAAGTCTAATAAAACATGTGGATAAACCAATTGAAAAATGAATTTGGTAAAAATATTTTTGTAAACATGATAATCAGCATTATTGTATAGAAACGGGGACTAAACATAAAAATACATGGAGAGATACTATAACAAGTAAATCATTACCAATGTCTTAGACACACAGATCACAACAAGTTATAATTCTACGTCTCAGAACAGGACACAACCGACTCCGCAGTCACATGTATACAAAGTTCAACATTGGCAACACGGCCATGTGCACATGTGGACAGGCAGCCCAGAGTGCTAAAAATATACTTCAGGTTGTTCTGAGCATGAAACGCTGAGGCAGACATATTGGCCAGAGGAAACAACACTGGAATCAAAGCTCTATGTGCCACTGTATGAACTACAAAAGACAGTGAGTTTTATTCAGGAGACAGAATTACAGATATAGACATGTTTCAAGTGAACAAAAGAAGAAGTCTTAGACATATAATCATAAATGATGGTAGATGTGGAACAGAAGTTAAAAGCAGAATAGCAATAACTTTAAAATTACTTTCAATAACATGTTGGAAATATTGAAATCTAAATAAATTACTTTCAATAACATGGTGGAAATATTGAAATCTAAATAAATTACTATCAATAACAAGTTGGAAATATTGAAATCTAAATAAATTACTTTCAATAACATGGTGGAAATATTGAAATCTAAATAAATTACTTTCAATAACATGTTGGAAATATTGAAATCTAAATAAATTACTGTCGATAACATGGTGGAAATATTGAAATCTAAATAAATTACTTTCAATAACATGGTGGAAATATTGAAATCTAAATAAATTACTTTCAATAACATGTTGGAAATATTGAAATCTAAATAAATTACTTTCAATAACATGGTGGAAATATTGAAATCTAAATAAATTACTTTCAATAACATGTTGGAAATATTGAAATCTAAATAAATTGCAAATAAAAATGAGAATTATAAAATACTACAACTATTCTATATTACTGTATTGTTCAGAAACATGGATAAAGAACAAACTACTAGAAGACCGAATTAAAGTATTTAAGATGTGAATTTATATAGAGGAAAATACGGAAAGAGAAGAAAATGAACAAACATGTTACGGAAACACTTGGTATGGAATGTTACACTTGGTATGGAATGTTACGGAAACACTTGGCATGGAATGTTACGGAAACACTTGGTATGGAATGTTACGGAAACACTTGGTATGGAATGTTACACTTGGTATGGAATGTTACGGAAACACTTGGTATGGAATGTTACGTAAACACTTGGTATGGAATGTTACACTTGGTATGGAATGTTACACTTGGTATGGAATGTTACACTTCGTATGGAATGTTACGGAAACACTTGGTATGGAATGTTACGGAAACACTTGGTATGGAATGTTACACTTGGTATGGAATGTTACGGAAACACTTGGTATGGAATGTTACACTTGGTATGGAATGTTACGGAAACACTTGGTATGGAATGAAAATTTTAAAAGAAACAAAAACCCACAAATGAAGTATTTTAGACATATTAAAGGACATGTCCCCTTGTTGAAGACTTTACTTTAGAGTAGATGGGAGGCGAGCAAGAAGTAAGCAGGGAAACAAGTAAGAGAGAAACTTCACGTGATGGACAGGTTACAATCTAGCAGAGTGCACTACCAAAGCAAGAGACAAAGGATGCTGGAGATCCGTTGCAGCTAACTTACGTTGCGGAGACGGTGCTTGATGATGATGATGAGTTATGCTAAATAGAAGTAAAACATCCGTTTTTTATTCTGATAAGTGTGTAGTTGTGAAAATGGAGACAGGAAGCAATCACTTTTCTTCTGTGTTTTCTGTGTTCATGCTCAACTACAGCAGATTATAAGGATGTACGTTGGAGAGCGGCATGTGTTGTCATGGTTTACAGCTTGGCTGCGATATCTACACTTTTCGACCAAACACATCCGACTTCCACATACAAAAAGTGACTAATTAGAAACAAATGCAATACTCTATATCTCCTTATCTATTTTCATGTTGTTCTTATTTTGTTCCGTGTTACCCCAGCCCTCACTCCTCTAGTACGTTGGGTTATTTAAAAACATGATTAATCAGCTTAATCACAGAGAAAAATGCGCTAAACATCCCGACACTAGAGATATTTATTTCTGTATCACTACATACATCTAGCAGCACATGCGTTTTGCTCAGCGTTGCCACTGATGCTTTAAAATTAATCCCAGATCATCCTTAAAAACGTTCCAGATAGCCCCAGACTATATAATTATTAAAGAAAGCGTGTAAACTATTTTTTAATTCACAGAAGCATTCGCCCATTTTTGTGCGCCATATATCTTCGTTTTTATGAGATTTTTAGTGACTTTTTTTCAAAATCATTAACTGTGTGAAGAGATTATCCTTCTGTTAGCTAAATCCAAAGGATGTCCACTTTGCAACACCAGAGAATGTTGTCAAAATAATCCCGGTAACTCAGACGACGACCAAAAACCCCCAGGTCACGTTTTTTAAATCTCATCACTGGTTTTACTCCACTATCAAATGTGTCTTCTCCTTATGATTCATGTCGTGTAGCTTTGCTATCATGTCTTTCCACGGCATTCTATTTCGTGTGCTGTCAATCATTTCCAATACCGATATTTTCCCATGCCACAATGCTGGGTTGTCAAGCATCTTCTCTCGCGTACTTCACCTACTCCTCCTACTCTTCAACTTACCTGTTGTTACAACATCTTGATTCTTGATTACACACTAGATTCACAGCATGTGGGGCACTCCAATAGGAGCTACGCCCTCCGTTCCAGCAACTATCCCAGTGTATGTAGACTCACTCAGAGTCCTGGTCAGGTGTTGATTATGTGATCTTCGGGGCTTTCCAAAAAATTACTTTTCCTTCTCTAGATACTACCATTTCTGGCATTCTCTGTATGTGTACGTTCTTAGCTTCATTGACATCATCTTCGTCTTGAAATAAATGTATTACTGCCTTGATCAAGTCTGTTTTATCTCTTATCAGCATTGTGCCGTCTATCCTCGAATTAGTTAGTTAGTAAGTTAGTTAGTTAGTTAGTTAGTTAGTTAGTTAGTTAGTTAGTTAGTTAGTTAGTTAGTTAGTTAGTTAGTTAGTTAGTTAGTTAGTTAGTTAGTTAGTTAGTTAGTTAGTTAGTTAGTTAGTTAGTTAGTTAGTTAGTTAGTTAGTTATTCCTCTAGGCCATAGACGGCACATAGGGCGGATGTCATAGATTTCCATGTCCCTCTTTTATTGCAATTTGATTTAGATCTTCATTGCTACTGATACCGATGGTGAAGCGTTCTCTTGTATTAGTTTTGCGTAAAGTTTCTTTTGGTCTTCCTCGTTTTCTCTTGCCTTTTGGTGACCACATCAAAGTTTGATAGGAGAGTCTTTCGGTATCCATTCGTAGCGCGTGTCCGATGTAATTCCAGCGACGCTTTCTAATATAGGGAGATACATATTCTAGTTGTGATTCTTGTCTGATAACTGTGTTTGAATTGGTTCCGGTTACGGTTTAAGTAATGGAGGCATGTTTTTTTCTCTTTCTTACTGAATCAAGAACTGGTTGATCTTTAATTTAACACATTAATATCGTAAAAATTAAATATCTGTGTTACTGAAACAGATTCAAGGATTTCCATATTTACATCATGATTCATTCGACCGTATTTAAATCCTCCCATTGCGTGCCAATAAGTCGGCTCTCTCGTTTTTTCTTACCCCAGTATGACATGGGTGCTCTGGTAATGCTCTGGACAATTGAGTTATTCCATAAGTCTCACCATTCTTTGTACCCAATGTACTTTTCTATCTCGCGCAGCATACTTTGAGAGTCTGTATTACCGAATGTGTTGATGTATCAGTTATCAACAAATTAAGTGATGCTGTAACTCCCTCTATTGCAATCCCCATGCTCGATGTGACAGTGGAATATGCTGAAAATTTCTCAACCAACTTCACGCCGCTTCTGTAGGCAACAAAACTCCAACCGCTTTTATTTGTATTTCTGTTAACAGAGTCATCTGTGTATATAACTATGTCTTGTGGGTTCGTGTGTAGCTGGGCGAGCTCATTCACTGTAAGCCGGGCCCTGACACTCGTCCATTTTCGGCACGCTTTATCTAGTTGTATAATAACTTTAGTCAGTGATTTATTCTCAGTGTCTACCTCCACCAATTCACTGACCTTTCCTATTTCTTCAAATGAAAATACTCTTCGAAGTGTGTCTTCAGCCTCTGCCATCCATGATCTGCCACGCTTGATTTTTTTCCCCTTTGATTCAACTAGACGTTGGTGTAATGGGTGGTGGTTGTATTTTGTTACTTTAAGGTACGACCTAACTTGTGCTACCTGATGTCGCACTCTAATACTTGGAAGATCAAGAAATAATCTCACTGCAGAGAAGGGCGTATCCCTAGTACACCACAGTACCGCTCTCACTGCCTCAATTTGGACTTTTTCCAATATATCGACTTGTGTCTGTGACAGTGTTAGTAGACCGAGACCATAATCTATGGCAGATAGCACCATCACTTGTAGAAGCATAAACAGTACCCATTGCTGCATGTCGAAGGTCGCTATAACTTTGATATTACCGATCCCTCTTTTAGCCTTCTGAATCATATTTGTGATGTGTTTGTTGAATGAGAGAATTATATCAAAGTTTATCCAAAGATATTTAAGATCCTGTTCTCTTTCAATGAATGAGCCCATGCAACTGACAGCTCGGAGTATGTCACTGACCAGATTATTATTTAAGTACCAGATACCTTTGCTTTCGGGGGATTTATCACAGCGCTGTATGTTCTGCAGCATATTGAAAATGTATCTAATCCACTCTGTACACTATCAGCGATATATGTGTTCTGTTCCTGCCAATGTTGTAGAGTAGGATATCTCTTCTGTTCCTGCCAATGTTGTAGAGTAGGATATCATCAGCGTATATTAGAACTCTGCAATTACTTGAGGTTTTAAATTGAGCAATTTTCAACGTATACACATTAAACAGCACTGGGGACAGAGGAGATCCTTGTGGCAGTCCAAGTGCTATTGTTCTGATCTCAGACGTATAGGATCCTCACCTCAGAGCAACTTTTCTACAGATTAGCACATTTGCTATTCAGCGTATAATCCATGGATGGATATCGTGTTTCCTTAGCATGTCGACGAGATGGGTGTAACTAACTCTATTGTATTCTTCTTCTTCTTTCGTTCACTTGAAACATGTCTATATTGTAATTCTGTCTCCTTAATAAAACTCACTGTCTTTTGTAGCTCATACAGTGTCCCATAGAGCTTTGATTCCAGTGTTGTTCTATTCCCTGGCTCCTCTGGGCAATTGAGAAGGACTTCCAGTAACTGAGGTTGGGCCCTTTCGAGGTATAGGGCCCGGAACCATTCCTGCCTGAACGTCCGCCACAGGGCAGGCACCATAACTATTTATAGATGTAGACATGTTTCCATTGTGTTTGGTGCGTGGCATCCTGATTATCTGTGCGCCTTTTGGCTGGATGCCTCCGTCTTCAGCACTCTGCTTACTTGGGCAGGACTATGGTTCTGCTCGAGTGGGACTGCCCGACCAGTCTTAGTTTCCAGCCCCTGATGGCTGAACTAAGCCCCATCACCTCTGCACGGTGCTGGTCTCGATAGGGACTCTATTGTATGCATCTTCTAGGTCTATCGCTGCAACTACAGATTCTTCTTTATTCTGAAAACCTTCATAAACTTCATATGCAAGAACTGCTGCATGTGTGACTGTGTCTCTTCTGGGTCTGTATACAGCTAGGTTATTTGAGAGATCGCCTTTGATATTTAGTTCCCTAGTTATGCGTCTAGCGACAATGCTTTCCTTAATCTTACCGTTCACATTCTGCAGTGTGGTGATGCGATAACCTTTTATGTCAGTAGCATCTTTACCTGGTTTTGGCACGGGTATGAGATAGCTAAGTAGCCAATCCTCTGGCATCAATCCTGTTTTCAGACTCGCATTATAATCGTCTGTCATCTTAACTAGCGTATTCTCCCCAATGTCCTTGAAGAAGGTGTATCTGATTCCATCCGGGTCTGGGGCGATATCGGATGTACTCTTAATAGCGAGTTGCACTTCTTCAACATCTGCAAGTTGGTCTTCATTGGCCCTGATATCCGTGACGGATGAAAGGTACACATCATTTCTTTGCGTTGATCCATGTTACCCTGATTAGTTTGTTGAAGATGATCTATCAAATGTTGCAACATTCTTCTATGTAACCACATCGCTCAAATGTTGCAACATTCTTCTATGTAACCACATCCCTGATGCCACAATATAATTTTTCACTATTCTACTCTGAATGTCTCAGATTCAGCTGCATACATCAGAATTGGTTCTGTATAACTATTATGAACCATTTTTTTTTTACCTCATTCAAATGATATATTACATAGGACTGTCTTCATCTTGTGAAATGTTGTCTTTACCTGGTCAATTCAACATTTGTCTCCTTGAATATATCTTCTATCTGATGGTATTAATATACCAGAATTTTTGAATATGTTGACTTGCTTCAAGCTGATTCCATATACTGTGATGTTGCATTATTGAGGACATTTATTCTTTGATATTACCATGACTTCAGTTTTTCTGCTATTCCGACTGTCCTCTTGTTTTTGACTTTCTTTTGCAATGACATCCACATTTCTTGTAACTGTATCTTCTTCTTCTGCGTTCATTCCTCAAACTCCTGCTGGATCTTTCTTGTAGCAGGGCAATGGTCCTACAAGATTTCCAGTAGAATGTAGTCCAGAGAATGGAAATGCATTGTTTCGCCATTTTATTTGCGCCAATGACCCGACACATCCGTCTTCGGGCTGTAATTTTTTTTCCACTTTCGCCTATCAAAACGATATCAACAGTGTATGATGGTATGTTGTTTATAATATTGTCCTCCGACTGATATTTCTGGCACATCTTGTATGGATCTCTTTATTCTTTCACTGTAACAGAACTATTGTGTGTGGGCATGCTATTTTCTTTGCATTAATACTCACAGTAAGTTGCAGTTTCTTTCTGTGAGGGAAGTCCCCATGTTGGGCAGTATGGCCAAGCCATTCTGTCTAATGTCAAGTTAACAAGGACAAATGTCATAATATAGCAACAGACTCGACATAAGTTTCCCAATGCTAAAATAATAACAAACTGCACTATTGCTGAGGACTCTCTCGGAAATAAATACACAACGAACATCCTAAAACTTTTCACTTTAAGAATGAAGTGGGTCAAAACACACCCCCACATTACTCCACGACAATATGTGATTTTTAAACTGCTAATGACATGTAAAAACAATATGATTTAAAACATTTAAAAGCAATTAATAATAATATTTAAACAACATTTTAAAAAAAAATTTCAACGAAATTTACAAACAATATTATTGGGCACTTAACAATCGATTAATGCGTTCTGCTTCCAAAAACCAATCAAAAGCATTGACCCACTTCATTCTTAGATTGAACAGAGTATATGGGATAAACGTAACCATCGGCAATATAATACATGTTGGCTTATTTTAAAAAAAGCCATCTACAATGATTTAGCTGACATTTCCTATGATTTTTTTCCAATTGCTGTAAACACATATTATACAGAAAGTGGCCAACGAAAATCATGGGAAATTCAAATGAGTCCATTTAGAAGGTTGTTTTCCAATTAGCTAACATGTCTTATATTGTTGATGGTCTTAGAATAAACAAAATACTTCTACTGGATAACCATGTTGATTTTTTTATCCAAAACAGCGTCACTTATCTTGTCTGATTCGATTTTCCCGTTATTTTTATTGGCTGTCGACGTATAGCATATACAAAGTGACCAATCCTCTGTTGATTCAGCCAAGAAATGTGTTGCTGTTTTGAATAATTCACGGGACTATTCCCGGGAGAAAGGCAGGGATAAACTAATGCTCTGTGTTTGTAGAGGAAAGATTGATCAAAGCTAAGATGGGGGTTACAAATAAGGTTTTTCTTTTAAACCTAAGAAGCAAAGAACATAACAAACAATACACCTTTTTCCATCTCTCAATATTATTGACGTGGAGGAATTTTCTAGAAAACAATGAAACCATAGTTCCCTGTGAACAATCTACATTGATTTTTGTGTGATTTTAATTATCTTACTTTTTTTGGGTCTAAAGTTCACAGTTACAGAGAACGAACATTGTTATTGAAATGATCATGAAGTCAAACCAGGCTATAAACCGATAACTGACTCGCTGAACTATGAAAATAAGTCCGTATATACCTAGTTAACGTCGTTTTTTGCGTCCATTCTCCAACTACTACAGATTAACAATATGCATCTCAAGAATAAGCGCGGCTGCCTGCCTAGTTGATAGTGAGTTTGCATATTATCACCGGGCTACAGCGTGCCAGGTTCGAAACCACATCCGGGGGAAAAAATCCGGGTTGTGATTTCTCGCCTGACACGACCGTTCCTCCAATTGAGCGTTCCTCCAGCCAACCCAGCTGTAAATGGGTACCTGACACATGTTATCCCCTAATGTTATGAATGGTCAACTCTAAATATACTAATATAGCAACTTTATCTTTGCTATGAATTGCCCCACTACCTATAGGCCTATCAGTAAGTATACCGCTACTACAGTTCCTCCAGTCCACCCAGCTGTAAAGAGGTACCTGACGAATAGGTTGGGGGTCGGTAGAGACAGCAAGGAAAGAAAATGTCCACATCAATTTTTGCTGCATCTTAATAAATGAAGGATTATCTTCATTCCCTACGGGGCAGGTTTCTGACATGGGACCTACATTTATCTTTACCTTAATCTAGAGAATGCAATGCATTATGTCGTGGTTTACAGATTAGCTGCGATATATGTACATTTCGGGCTGACACATTCGACTTCAGCAGTTTCTAAGTCACTTGGCCCCTCTATGTTAAGGTCAATTGGGAAGGTCAATTCTACCCCAAAAACAACTTATCCCCCTCTTACGACATGTATGATAAGTAGTAATGTTGATATTCTTTACTCCCCTTTCGACCCCGGTAGCATACGGGCACTTACTAAATAAATTTCATAAGCATTAAAAAACGGCGCTGGAGAAGGATAAGAAATACGAAAACATTAAGAATACCATACAAGAAATACGAAAACATTAATAATACCATACAAGAAATACGAAAACATTAAGAATACCATACAAGAAATACGAAAACATTAAGAAGACCAGGTAAAAATACGAAAACATTAAGAAGACCAGGTAAAAATACGAAAACATTAAGAAGACCAGGTAAAAATACGAAAACATTAAGAAGACCAGGTAAAAATACGAAAACATTAAGAAGACCAGGTAAAAATACGAAAACATTAAGAAGACCAGGTAAAAATTAGAAAACATTAAGAAGACCAGGTAAAAATACGAAAACATTATGAAGACTAGGTAAGAAATAAGAAAACATTAAAAAGACCAACGATAGGAACTGTAATCAACGGTAGGAACTGTAATCAACGGTAGGAACTGTAATCAAGGGTAGGAGCTGTAATCAACGGTAGGAGCTGTAATCAACGGTAGGAGCTGTAATCAACGATAGGAACTGTAATCAACGGTAGGAACTGTAATCAAAGGTATGAACAGTAATCAACGGTAGGAACTGTAATCAACGGTAGGAACTGTAATCAACGGTAGGAACTGTAATCAACGGTAGGAACTGTAATCAACGGTAAAGTAATATATAATAAGAGTTATCAAATAACACCATTGCACACAATTTCCCATAAGTGCTGAGCTGCATAGTCAGTGGTTGACGAGAAACCGCCCGACTAAATCCGCAGGACTGGCCACATCGTCCGTATGACAGACAAGCGTCTTCCAGAGAGATTATAGGCCTATACGTTCAAGCGGAGGGCAGAAAAAACGTTTCAATGATGACCTAAAGAACTCTCTCAATCACTGCAGTATGGATCCTGGCTCCTGGGAGACTACATCCCTTGATCGCTCAGCTTGGCACACCCAGATCACTGCTGGCATGACTAAATTTGAAGAAGAAAAAAAGAGAACAATGCGGGAAATTTATAAGCGACGGAAACGAAAGGACAAATCCGAAAACTCTCCTGCTAAGGACCCTCTGCACTCCTGTAGCTGCATGCACTGCAATAGAACTTTCATGGCACGAATCAGATACATCGGGCATCTACAAACTCACAAACCCAAGTCAAATTAGACAATCATAAAAGATTTTTTCTTTCTACTTGTTCACCACTTTTTCATTATTTTTCCATGACATGCTTATCATCGCTTGCGAATGAGGAAACATAATCATAATCAACTAGCTCTCTATGTTTCTTCGGCGCCGCACACGGTGTATAGGGCATAAACCAGAGCTCTCCAGTTCGAGCGATGCGTATTACTATTAAACACACACAACTTGTGTCGCCCATTAGGAAACACCTGCTAAAGTTGCACCGTGGCTCTGGACTGTACATGCCTTCTACCTGAATTAATTTGGACCCAGTTCGTTACGTTATTATTGATTGTTGGACTTTAATTGGTCGCAATTTACATACTTGGAGTCGCATGCCAAAAATAGCCAAGGCCAACCAATAGATTTCACGCACATCGGAAAATAGTTCATGTTTACGAGTTTCCTGTACAGTTGTTTTATATTAGTCTATCCTTCACATTTACGAATTTCCTGTACAGTTGTTTTATATTAGTCTATCCTTCACATTTACGAGTTTCCTGTACAGTTGTTTTATATTAGTCTATCCTTCACATTTACGAGTTTCCTGTACAGTTGTTTTATATTAGTCTATCCTTCACATTTACGAGTTTCCTGTACAGTTGTTTTATATTAGTCTATCCTTCACATTTACGAGTTTCCTGTACAGTTGTTTTATATTAGTCTATCCTTCACATTTACGAGTTTCCTGTACAGTTGTTTTATATTAGTCTATCCTTCACATTTACGAGTTTCCTGTACAGTTGTTTTATATTAGTCTATCCTTCACATTTACGAGTTTCCTGTACAGTTGTTTTATATTAATGTATACTTCATATTTACGCATGCGGTTTTTCGTCTGTAGGAATCAACAATTGCCCACTAGACAAACCACCCATGCAACAGTAAACCGTAGTAAATGACTTGCCGTTATATTGAGGCTATCTTGTGGAAGCTTTGTAGCATGTCATCTATACAATTATAGACACCTTCTGAGTAGAAGACTCCTTCAATAGGGTTTGCACTAAGCCGAAAACTAGTTTTCTGTGTATGAAAGGAAGCTCAGAAAAACCACCCTCCTGCAAATAGGACATAAGAGCTAATCGCTCGCAATTCTTGGGATTTTCAAACAAAATCCTTCACATTTACGACTTTCCTGTAGAGATATATTAATATATATATATCTTTCACATTTACCTTTTTCCTGGATCTATGTAAACAAAACAAACAAAAATTATCGCACGATAAACAGAATAAAATGAATCAAAACATAAATACCGAAATAAATCAATAAATTAAACTGCGCATTTAGCTCAATAAATATAACTGTGCATATAACGTGACTTATTGACGTCACAAGATGGCGGTCACAGGCAGAACGTGTTTTATATGAGAAAATCCGATCACAATATGCACTCGCTGCCGCCTCGGTAATGAGCGTGCAAAAAAAGTGTATTAGTTCAATTATGATTTAGTCCTAAATCCTCATGCTTTTTCCACAAAGTCAAAACAGCAACCAAAAACGCATTCCACAATCTCCCTGCTACAATATAAGTCTCTCGTGTGTCTTGTCAGTTGGAGTTTGTTGCCATTTCTCGTAATAATTATCTGTCCATGGAGCTGGTAAGCAGTTGTGAAATTGAAATTCTTCTACACCATGAGGTTATTACGCTGAGTATCTGAATTTTTATAATGTTATCGTGTCCTTTTTTTCATCATTAGTTTCGACTGATACCAAGTAAGAATTGTTGCAACAATGTCCATCTTCTAGATATAATTTTCTTTTTTCGTTATATTTCAAACTGCCTAAATTGTCGATGAGTTGCTGACATCTATAGTTATTTGCAATCTCCGTGGCATCACATGGATTTACTGCCCGGGGCATGCCGGTGTTCGTGGTAATGAGAGAGGAGACATACGCGTATCCAATGCATCAATAGATAATGAGAGTTGATAGTGGACAAGCGGGGCGTACTGAATCTGCTTGAGTACGCATGATGGATGCAGACACATGGATTGACGAGACATCACGGTTGAGATTCGGAGGATTTAATATTAAACGTGGAAATGGTACATCTGGACGCCAACAAGGTAGAACTAGGAGCGTATTCAACCAGTGAGCCACCGGGACAATTAGCATGCATACCTTTCGACATTTGCTGGAGGGGACTGAGCAGTTATGGATCTGCCCGACGTGCAATGATGTCGGTTCATAACTCAGACTTCCACAACATTAATTGCTCTGACAAAGGTAGCAGTCAGCCCTAGACTCACAGCACTGCCGCAAAGTTTCTCATGAAAGGGGACGGTGCGTGGCCACTTATACATTTTTTTCACTATTTCTCTCATGTTCTTGCTTAGGAAACTTCCTCTCCGATCCGTCTCAAACTCCCATAGGTTAGCAGGATCTATTCAGAAGAACACAATAAAATGCATCGTCGTTTACAAGCATATCTGCGATATTTGCGTAATTTGGTCTGACATAGCTGACTGTAATATTGACATTGTTGAGTATATACCTGCTAGGAGTGGGTGCGGCAGTAATTCAGCAGTTAGAACCCTGGCTAGAGTCTATATATAGAGGTCAGAATTTATCTGGACGAGTAAGCGGTCGTGGACCAAATCGGTGTTGCTGCCTACCAGTGTGGGGCAGAATATAAGGCAGCGCTGGTATCCCCACTGACATAACCTCATGTGTCAAGCGCCGGGCAGCATCAAGCGAGTATGAGTGGGTATAAGCTCATATTTCTGGAATGGGTTACTAACACCATGCTTGGTACGTGCCTTAAGGGGAGGGGGGGTTGAGCAGGGATATGGTTGGGTAGGGCAAGGTGGAATCACGGATAGTGGAACAACAGAGATGAATACATTCTTAAATCACCATCCCTGGGTGGGTGGTCCCTGAGTGAGAGGTGCCTATTTTCAAGAAATAGATCACAGAGGAAGGATAAGGAATTCGTGGTAAAAAAAAAATTATCCTAGGAGAAGGGAACTCTGACTTCAAACCGCGGGCAGACGGTGGTCGTTAACGCTTGTAAGCTGTCTACGAGAAGGAAAACTCCACTGCTCTGTGGATAATCCTTGGATTTGTAAGGGCTAGGTAAACACATTCTGACTCACAAATAAGACAAAAGACGGAGACACTGGGCCGAAAGCTGCAAAATAGTCCAGCCATAGCATAACTGCCAGGGTTGAAAATCACAGTTCCACGTAATGTCTTTATATGTCACATAAAAGGTTACAGACGATTCGTTTTTGGTGCTTCGTCTGTGGAATCCCGTCAGCCAGATGGAGTACCTGGCTGTAAGCCTCGAAGGAGCACAGCCTCGGCGACTGGTGGAACCTCTGTTCTTCCCATTAGTTTCTACTTGATGGTCTAACTTTTAGTTCTTCCCATTAGTTTTTACTTGATGGTCTAACTTTTAGTTCTTCCCATTAGTTTCTACTTGATGGTCTAACTTTTAGTTCTTCCCATTAGTTTCTACTTGATGGTCTAACTTTTAGTTCTTCCCATTAGTTTCTACTTGATGGTCTAACTTTTAGTTCTTCCAATTCGTTTTTACTTGATGGTCTAACTTTTAGTTCTTCCCATTAGTTTCTACTTGATGGTCTAACTTTTAGTTCTTTCCATTAGTTTCTACTTGATGGTCTAACTTTTAGTTCTTCCCATTAGTTTCTACTTGATGGTCTAACTTTTAGTTCTTCCCATTCGGTTCTACTTGATGGTCTAACTTTTAGTTCTTCCCATTAGTTTCTACTTGATGGTCTAACTTTTAGTTCTTCCCATTAGTTTCTACTTGATGGTCTAACTTTTAGTTCTTTCCATTCGGTTCTACTTGATGGTCTAACTTTTAGTTCGTTCCATTCGGTTCTACTTGATGGTCTAACTTTTAGTTCTTCCCATTAGTTTCTACTTGATGGTCTAACTTTTAGTTCTTTCCATTCGGTTCTACTTGATGGTCTAACTTTTAGTTCTTCCCATTAGTTTCTACTTGATGGTCTAACTTTTAGTTCTTTCCATTCGGTTCTACTTGATGGTCTAACTTTTAGTTCTTCCCATTAGTTTCTATTTATGACCACATCATACCATTTTACACCTTGTATTTACATGGGCAACCATTGACAAAAGCCAGAAATTTTTAGTTTTGCATTTATACTCTTCATGTTTCGCACTAACAACCTATGTTTGTGCTTAATTTATCTTCAAGTAAAGTGCCAATCTCTGTTGACAGGTCGAACTTGTAAGCTGTATGCAGAAATCGATAAAGTCCATTATTAGATGATTGATTCTGACCCAATTTGCAGTGACAAATTGCAACGATTTTGCAGCCGTAATTATTCTGATGTAGGGAAACTGCAGTGTGCGCCATAGATCGATATGTCGAATGCGTTTCTTAAACACTCGGACATTGATGATTCATGTAAAAAGTCAGCACTTGATAGTAGTATTGTTTGGGTGCTGGCCTTCATAATCGAATCATGCGGGTACGTACCGAGGGTACATATTTTATGTGATTGTGATGTCATACTACTCGTGTTCATTCGTTCGTTCGCTTGTCTGTACAGGTTGTTCGTGCTTGCGGTTTACACTGTTCTGTGTGAAGCCGTTCGCTTGTCTGTACAGGTTGCTCATACTTGCGGTTTGCATTGTTCTCTGTGAAACCGTTCGCTTGTCTGTACAGGTTGTTCATACTTGCGGTTTGCATTGTTCTCTGTGAAACCGTTCGCTTGTCTGTACAGGTTGATCGTGCTTGCGGTTTACACTGTTCTGTGTGAAGCCGTTTGCTTTTCTGTACAGGTTGTTCGTGCTTGCGGTTTACACTGTTCTGTGTGCAGCCGTTCGCTTGTCTGTACAGGTTGTCCATGCTTGCGGTTTACACTGTTCTGTGTGAAGCCGTTCGCTTGTCTGTACAGGTTGTCCGTGCTTGCGGTTTACACTGTTCTGTGTGAAGCCGTTCGCTTGTCTGTACAGGTTGTCCGTGCTTGCGGTTTACACTGTTCTGTGTGAAGCCGTTCGCTTGTCTGTACAGGTTGTTCGTGCTTGCGGTTTACACTGTTCTGTGTGAAACCGTTCGCTTGTCTGTACAGGTTGTCCATGCTTGCGGTTTACACTGTTCTGTGTGCAGCCGTTCGCTTGTCTGTACAGGTTGTCCGTGCTTGCGGTTTACACTGTTCTGTGTGAAGCCGTTCGCTTGTCTGTACAGGTTGTTCGTGCTTGCGGTTTACACTGTTCTGTGTGAAGCCGTTCGCTTGTCTGTACAGGTTGTCCGTGCTTGCGGTTTACACTGTTCTGTGTGAAGCCGTTCGCTTGTTTGTACAGGTTGTTCTTGCTTGCGGTTTGCATTGTTTTCTGTGAAGCCGTTCGCTTGTTTGTACAGGTTGTCCGTGCTTGCGGTTTACACTGTTCTGTGTGAAGCCGTTCGCTTGTTTGTACAGGTTGTTCTTGCTTGCGGTTTGCATTGTTTTCTGTGAAGCCGTTCGCTTGTTTGTACAGGTTTTCCGTGCTTGAGGTTTGCATTTTTCTGTGTTAAACCTAAAGATGACACTTTTTCGTGACCTGTCCAGCTTTATGACATAATTTGAAGAGAAGTTGCTGAATGCTTTCTGACTACATATATGTTTGTATTTTCTTTTGATAGTTGTTTTTGCTCTCCTTCAATCTCTTCTTCTTCATTGTTCGTTATCAAGCGCCTACAGATTAGCAGAAAGGAATGAGTTGTGTTGTTGTTCAGCCAACTACTCGCTGCGCCTTACTGCCTTACACATTCGACTTCTGAATGAAGTCTGGCTTACTTTTATCCTTTATGGAATGTGACAGCCAACCCTCACCCCAAACTGCCTTAGTCGTCTTTTATTACATGCATATCAGGACAGAGTGTTAATATTCTTTGTTACCCTTTCAAGCCTCGCCAACAAAAAACGCGCTTTTAAAATATCGTCAATAACCTAACAGAATTACCCTACTTACATGCATCAGTCATATATGTACAAATTAGTGTTTACCCTACTCACATGTATCAGTCATATATGTACAAATTAATGTTTACCCTACTCACATGCATCAGTCATATATGTACAAATTAGTGTTTACCCTACTCACATGCATCAGCCATATATGTACAAATTAATGTTTACCCTACTCACATGCATCAGTCATATATGTACAAATTAATGTTTACCCTACTCACATGCATCAGCCATATATGTACAAATTAGTGTTTACCCTACTCACATGCATCAGCCATATATGTGCACACTCATATTTGCGCTACTCACATGCATCAGCCATATATGTGCACACTCATGTTGCGACAATCTGCTTCAGTTGAATAAATCCTCACATAAATTTGTTTTATTTAACACCCCTTTAAAAGGTCACGCCTCTGTAATACGTTATCACGGTGAGATCATTAATTATTCCCATATTTATTTACCCACATATTTTATTTGTCTGGTTTTTTTTTAAATTGTTCTTTCTGAGGAAAGTCATAATACCGAAACGTCATCGAATGCGTCAATTGTTTACATTATTTATATTAGTAATACCTTTTGCTTATTATGTGCTCAATTAATGTCATATTTCCTACATATGCATGACATATTTCGTTTATCCTGTTTATGTTAATACTGCTCATATCTGTTTGTCACCATCTCTGTGGTGGAGAGCGTTTCCGTCAACTAAGGCACCAGACACAATTTCTATCGCCTGAAATTGTGTATACGGACCGTTCACAAAGTAAGGACAATCTACTCAACGTGCAATACCGCAAAGAAAACGACTAGTGCCGACCGTGTAATGCAGAGGCCAGAGAGGTGAGCAAAGAGTAACAAGCGGCACTGTTACCTGCCATGTATCTCGTAGGAGGCGACTAAACAGCTTTTGGGTTTGGCTGTCCCATCACATAAGGATTCAAAGTGACCCAGCAGTCATGCTGAAGTCGGACATGCCAGGCCGAAAGTCGCGAACAATACAGCGAAGTTGTAAATCAGGACACAGCGTACTGAGTTCTTCGCAATGAATCATGTTAATCTGCAGGAGTATTAGACGGGTTCTGCAGAAGAAGAAGAAGAATCACTAAACACATTCTGGGTTGATCGTTACGCGCTGAATAGGTTATCTCTCATGAGTTTCCTGGATCTGAAAAATAAGCAAAGAAATGCACACTTTGATCGTCATTCATGTCGTCAGAGGTGAATAGGGGGGTTGTGGGGGGGGGGATGGAGTTAGCCGTTCCATGCAATTAAATGTTAAATTCAACTATTTAAATCTGATGTTTCAGGCAGAAATTCGCAATTATTCCTGCCAAGCTGTAAACTATGACACATTCGGAACTGAGGATTAGATCCTGCTAATCTGAAAAAAATTTAAGAATAATCACAGAACACACAATTTGATACACTACCTACCAGTGGCGTAGCGTGGGTCAATGCTACCTACTTTAAGTTGCCTGTCGACTGTTCTCATAAATTCTTTTCATTGTGACATCCGTTCTGTTAACTAAGTAACAATTTTCGGCATTTTCAATTTGTCTTTCAGTCGGTCCTACACAATAAAGAGAGCCGTTTGTATCGACAACGTCGGTAGGCGAACAAGGGTTAATGAATAGATTGAAGCCGGGGATTGTTTTATCAATGAAGGTGATCAATGTAGGACAAAGAGTCAATAATCGGTAATCATTAAGTGAACCAGGTTATGAAGATCAGAAAGGGAGAAAGGGATGGAATGAGTAAGGAGATGCATATAGAGGGAATGGGTGAGAGGGAGAGGAAGATAATGAGTGCGTAAAGTAGGGAGGAAGCAAGTGAGGGTGTGATTGAGGGAGTGAGTGAGAGTGTGAGGGTAGGAGATAGTGAAAAAGGGAGGGACGAGTAAGAAAGGGAGCAATTGGCTGAGGGTGGAATAGATTGAGGGAGGAACTATAGAGGGAGCTAAGAAAGGAGCGAAGAGTGAGGTGCAGAGGGAGGAATTAAAGGGGAGAGTGAAGAAGTGAACGAGGGAGTGAGCGGTTGACTGAGTGAGCTGTTGACTGAGTGAGTGAGTAAATGAGTGAGTGAGCGAGTGAGTGAGTGAGTGAGTGAGTGAGTGAGTGAGTGAGTGAGTGAGTGAGTTAGTTAGTTAGTGAGTGAGTGAGTGAGTGAGTGAGTGAGTGAGTGAGTGAGTGAGTGAGTGAGTGAGTGAGTGAGTGAGTGAGTGAGTGAGTGAGTGAGTGAGTGAGTGAGTCTCGTTCATGGACAGAAGATTGCAGTGGAAATTATACTTATGGTAGTAACTATTTCAATTAGGAAACCAAAAAAATCATAGAGGCCTGGGTTAGTTTTAGTTATTTTTTTATGCTGGTCGCTCTTCTTCTTCTTCTTCATCGTTCTTCAGTCAGATATCAGGTTACAGCGCCAATAGCTTCAGTCAGATATCAGGTTACAGCACCAATAGCTTCAGTCAGATATCAGGTTACAGCGCCAATAGCTTCTGTCAGATATCAGGTTACATCACCAATAGCTTCAGTCAGATATCAGGTTACAGCGCCAATAGCTTCAGTCAGATATCAGGTTACAGCGCCAATACTTCAGTCAGATATCAGGTTACAGCACCAATAGCTTCTGTCAGATATCAGGTTACAGCGCCAATAGCTTCAGTCAGATATCAGGTTACAGCGCCAATAGCTTCAGTCAGATATCAGGTTACAGCGCCAATAGCTTCAGTCAGATATCAGGTTACAGCGCCAATAGCTTCTGTCAGATATCAGGTTACAGCGCCAATAGCTTCAGTCAGATATCAGGTTACAGCGCCAATAGCTTCAGTCAGATATCAGGTTACAGCACCAATAGCTTCTGTCAGATATCAGGTTACAGCGCCAATAGCTTCAGTCAGATATCAGGTTACAGCACCAATATCTTCAATCAGATATCAGGTTACAGCACCAATAGCTTCTGTCAGATATCAGGTTACAGCGCCAATAGCTTCAGTCAGATATCAGGTTACAGCACCAATAGCTTCAGTCAGATATCAGGTTACAGCGCCAATAGCTTCAGTCAGATATCAGGTTACAGCGCCAATAGATGCTGGTCGCTTATACGTGAGCTTTCAGCACCTCTGAAACATCAAAGTGCAGTGATGATATAACCATTTCAGGAGATCGAATACCTCGTTCATTTCAAAATATTGAAAGTGATACATCAGTATGAGAAAATATTTTACCGAGAAGCCACCGCCCCTGGCCTATACCGCTTGAAGATCCTCCAATTTCTTCTGAACCCACTATCGCCCCATAGACAGCTTCAGCGCCCACTGGGGGGGGGCGGCACCGCCCACTTTGGGACCCTATGGCGTAGATTTTCCAGAACTAATATGAGAGTTAATTTTCAATGAAATGAGGAACCATAGATCACTTACTTAGTAGCGTATCCTATTCAGGACGTATCAATTCGTAATGATTGTGGCTGTAGTGATTTTCTCTGCAATATAATTACTTTCAGTAGTTTCCCATTGCTTTCTGCGCCATCCGGATGCATAATTGGCTGTGGCGGGATTCGAACCCTACACCTTTGCCCACCAATGACGCTATCTGTACTACGCCGTCAGATAGCCGCACCATAGATCACTAACTCTGCAAAAGTCCGATATATCGGGGCACACAACGCATCTCTTGATTAAATCCTGCTGAACATTCTATTAAGCCGATTGTTATGTTATAAGACAGGTCTAATATCGGCGGTAGTTTGAAAAAAAGACCACTAAAAAAGATCAGTAGACCTCAGTCATCACGGCCCTTTTCTGGTTTATTTTTCGCTCTACCGCCTTTTCAACTCATGTTGCCTAAAAGAACAGCTTTTTGATGTTCACCGCGATAGTTACTATATTTCTCATTGCAAATAATGTATTCATTTGATGACCTTTTTGTGATAACTGTAGAAGAGTGTTCGCTTTCCCTCCTATATTTTGAAGAAACAAGATTTATTAGTGACCTCCCGTCTCTGGAAAACACTCTGGCGCTGTGGTGGGGGGAAAAAATGACCCACGTCGAGAACCAGTCTTATGGACTATCCGAACATTGGGTCAAAGATTTTTTAAAACTCAATCTCACTACCCCCTTCTCAACAACTGTCAAGGAATCACCACCCATTATATTAACACCCCCGGCTAAAAAAAAGTGTATATAGCCAAATTCTTTTTTTTCTCTTTATTTTTACTAAATTACATGTTTTGTTTTGTTTCATAATTTATAAGAATATTTTCTTCAAATTTAAACAATTTATTGGTGTATAGCAAATAGTATTGTTGACGTTAACATTTGTCACACACTTCCCCCATCCCCTCTGTCAACCTTTATCAGAATCCCCTAATTTGTTGACGCAACTTATGAACAGGCCCCTTAAACCAGGTTAGAGAATTAGACAAATGTTTTAATCAGACATTTGTTTCTCAAAACACGAAAAGAAAAGGAATACAACGAGATCGGTTTCTTTAAAGGTATAAACACCCTCTTAATATCATCGTACCGCCGGTCTTGACGTTAATTATTTTTTTTTAAGGGAGCTGCATAGAAAAATTGAAATGATAAACATTGCCTAAAATCAGAATGACTGATTATCTACAAAAATGATTACAATACCTCCTAAAACGTTCCTATTCAATAGACGCGTTCAGCTATCACAATCAATAATTTATATTCACGCTTGTGTCCCTTTGATTGCGAGTTATCTAACTTTATGCGCTAACCTTTTAACCTCACATTCTGAGTATACTTGACATGGGAGATTACACAGGGAGCAGGTTGCGTTGGCGGATGTCACGATAACAACAAATTAAGAAAGGAGTAAAAAAGGGATGGGATCAAAGATGTAGGACGATCGAAAGCATATTAACCAGCAGGTCTAGAATACTGAGTAGGTTTATTAAAACTTGCTGGAACCAGTTGTACCAATAAAGGTACTCTTTAAAAATATATTGTTTCACATGTGCGCGTACGATCGTGGGTAATGTTCTCTCCGTGATGAGCAACAGTTAGCGCAGCTCAGTGGTCTCTGGGAATTACGAGCAATATAGCTAGTTTATCCCTCTGCAACGTGAATGTTTCACCAGAGTTTTATTTAATACCAAGAATAGTTCTTCTTCGTTCGTTCTCAAACTCCTGCAGATTAGCAGGATGTAGTCATGAGAACGGAATGCGTTGTCATGGTTTACAGCATTGCTGCGATATCTGCGCATTTCGATCTGACACATCCGATTTCAGCATGGCTTTGGGTCACTGACCCTATATGGGATGGCGCAGCCAACTCCATCCCATAACCTACTTAGTCGCCTTTTACGATATGCGTGGAAGGTAAACAGTGTTGCTATTCTTTGCTCCCCTTTCAGGCCCAGGCAACACACGGGCGCCAAGAATAGTTCAACTTTCAGGAGTGTGTGCCATGCTTTGATGAGTAACATCCCGTGTTCTTCCTCCACATTCGTTCTCAAAACTCCTGCAGATTGGCAGGATACGGAGTACGTTGTGTCATGGTTTATAGTTTTGCTGTCATGTGTGTTGAATGTCTACCTTTCATGCATGTTGTAATAGGCGAATTAGGAGGTTCTGGGGTTGAGTGGCTGCCCCATCGCATATATGGTCAAAGTGACCATGATACCCTGCTGAAATCGGATGTGTCAGGCCGAAAGGTGCGAAAATCGCATAAAATATGTAAACTATGACACAAAACATTCCGTTCTACAAACTATATACTGATAAATAATCTGCAGGAGTTTCTAAACTATGACACGAATCAATCCGTTCTACATACTACATACTACATACTAGATACTACATACTACATACTACATACTACATACTAGATACTACATACTACATACTACATACTACATACTAGATACTACATACTACATACTACATACTACATACTACATACTACATACTAGATACTACATACTACATACTAGATACTAGATACTACATACTACATACTACATACTAGATACTACATACTACATACTAGATACTAGATACTACATACTACATACTAGATACTACATACTACATACTAGATACTAGATACTACATACTAGATACTACATACTACATACTACATACTAGATACTACATACTAGATACTACATACTACATACTACATACTAGATACTACATACTACATACTAGATACTACATACTAGATACTACATACTACATACTAGATACTACATACTACATACTAGATACTACATACTACATACTAGATACTACATACTACATACTACATACTACATACTACATACTAGATACTAGATACTACATACTAGATACTAGATACTACATACTACATACCACATACCACATACTACATACTACATACTACATACTACATACTAGATACTACATACTACATACTACATACTACATACTACATACTACATACTAGATACTACATACTAGATACTACATACTAGATACTACATACTACATAATACATACTACATACTACATACTAGATACTACATACTACATACTACATACTACATACTAGATACTACATACTAGATACTACATACTACATACTACATACTACATACTACATACTACATACTAGATACTACATACTACATACTAGATACTAGATACTACATACTACATACTACATACTACATACTAGATACTAGATACTACATACTACATACTACATACAACATACTACATACTACATACTACATACTACATACTAGATACTACATACTACATACTACATACTACATACTACATACTACATACTACATACTAGATACTAGATACTACATACTACATACTACATACTAGATACTACATACTAGATACTACATACTACATACTACATACTACATACTAGATACTACATACTACATACTACATACTAGATACTAGATACTACATACTACATACTAGATACTACATACTACATACTACATACTACATACTACATACTGATGCAACACAAGAAACGACACAATATAAATGTGTATATTTCAGTGTTTCTAAACTATGACACAAATCAATCCGTTCTACATACTACATACTACATACTATATACTACATACTACATACTGATGCAACACAAGAAACGACACAATATAAATGATATGTATATTTCAGTGAAATTTAAATAATAATTATGTTGATTTTTCTCCATTATAAATCTTCTTTTCCTTCGGCGTTCGTTCTCAAACTCCTGCAGATTAGCGAGATGTATTCCGGAGGACGGAATCCATTGTGTCATGGTTTACAGCATTGCTGCGATAGCTTCGCCTTTCGTTCTAACACATCCGACTTCAGCATTACTTTTTGTCATTTTGATCCTATATGGGATGGGCCAGCCAATTTCACCCCATAACGTCATTTAGTCGACTTTTACGACATGCATGGAAGGTAAATAGTGTTGCTATTCTTTTCTCACTTTTCTGGCCCCGGCATCACACGAGCGACATTAGAAATAACAACAACAATAATATCTTCCACACGTTCATGCTTTCATTCATTTCTTCCTGCGCTGTCTTACCAATATTACTTTATATTCATAGGTATCTCATTTCTTTCTGATTACGTTAGCAATGATTGTTTATTGAATCATTTACACAAGACAAACCCTAAGTAATGTTGATGTAGGATTAGATGCAGTAATGTTACTATATAGTCTAACCATCAAATAAACATTAAATAACAATACACAAAATACCAACACTCTGCTACCAATGTCAAACATGGTCTTTAACAACATCGCAGAAAAGAAAATCGTTACATGTGAAATGAAGTGTCTGGGAAAAGCTGCAATGGTTACCAAACTAGATAAAATAAGAAATGAAGAAATTAGGAAAAGAGTTGGTATAATATCGTGTATGGAACATATTGAGAGACAGCACGTAAAATGGTTCGGTCACCTTATGAGAATGAAGACCAATAAGAGCATATAATACAAGAATATCAGGGCGTAAAGTCAAACGTAGACCAAGAAAACGGTGGATAGAAAACATCAAGATAGCCTTGAACAAACATGGACTAAATACAACCACAGCGACACATCTGGCCTTGGAACGACAGCTTAAGCTCCCACCACTACGCTTAACGGCAACTATGAATGCGATCAACCATCATTCACCTGGGGATAGACAATAGACAAACAAAAAGAAACAAGAACTTTCTCCGCGTTACAACTTACGTAAAACTTACAACTTACGTACAACTTACGTAGTTCATATGCGCTCCATTTCAATTCCCAATGCCACTTTCTCCATCGATGAGGCCTTTACATGTGAATTCCGTAATGTCATTTACGTGATCATATGTAAACGCTGTGGCAAACAGTACATCGGGGAAACCGGCCTTCGATTGAGCGATCGCTTTTGTAACCATCTTCATGCCATCAAGCACACAACACCCACTTCTGTGGCCACACACTTCAACGGCAATGGTCATCATGGTGCTTTTGATATTCAGTTCACCACCATCAGATCTTGCACCACCGATGATAGATCTAGGTACGCTCTAGAAAATAGTCTCATTTTTGAATTGGGTACACTCAAGCCTTTTGGACTTAATTCCGACCACTCTTATGTCTAGTACTGGGTTGGTGTGGTCTTTATCTTCATTCTTTTTTGTTCCGTCATTTACTCATCTTTTTGTTCGTTTCGTTTCCACATATATTTACGTTTTTTATGTTCTTTCTGACCTTCCGGCATATCATTTCCATATTTCCGTTGGACGTTGTGATAATTTTTCCATTCGTCGTCTTTTGATGTTTTGTTTGTGTTTTGATAAAGACCTTTTGGTTGAAACGTTAAATGTGATTTGTGTATTGTAATTTTTATGATTTCTTGTGTGCTCATCATTGCCCACCATTACCTACTAGTTTTAGCTATAGTCTGTCATGTCCCATTGAAACGATATATAAACCTGTGTTTTACTAAGTCTAATTGTTGTTACGTTTCACGCAGTTACCTTGTATTGATTGTCATATTACGGTACAACTGAGACCTTTATCAAGAAACATACAAAGTAAGAAACACGCGGAATATTCCAATTGTTAAACTATATATTATTAAATTCCTATTTGGTTGTGTTACTGTGGCACTCTCCTCCACATTGTCAAAAATCCAATGGTATTTTGGTTGTATACGACACAAGTTTACTAAGAACGAAATCCTAGTGCGAGTTAGACATAGTCTACCTAAGTCTAAACTCCTGTTCACCTTTTCCGAATTTGTCACTCAGGGAAACGTTTTGGTCTGTATGTCCAGGGGCACAGTTTTTGATAAAACCGTCACGGCGCAGAGCAGAAACTCACTGTTTTCCCCTGGAAACAGACAGGGCTGCCATAAACTAACTTGAATTAAAGGAATGCCAAAATCAGATGTGCTAGGCCTACATGGTTTAAAATGAACGGTAGCATAACGTATTTCATGCTTCTTGACGAAAATCAAGAAATTCGTGATTATTATTTGAGAGCAAGCGGAGAAGAACAAGTGATGTTCAGACGTTTTGGAATGGTAAATGGTTTTAAAAAGAGTTAAATATTGTGTGGTGAATGAATTTAACGAGAGTTAAATATTGTGTGGTAAATGGTTTTAAACAGAGTTTAAATATTGTGTGGTGAATGATTTTAACGAGAGTTAAATATTGTGTGGTAAATAGTTTTAACGAGAGTTAAATATTGTGTGGTAAATGGTTTTGACGAGAGTTTAAATATTGTGTGGTGAATGCTTTTAACGAGAGTTAAATATTGTGTGGTAAATGGTTTTGACGAGAGTTAAATATTGTGTGGTAAATGGTTTTATAAATTTGGCTTTGTAATAATAGTAAAAGATATTAACAGAAAATACTTCTTCAACAAGCTCTATAAACGTAAAAAAATGTAAAAAAGCGCTAAACACAATATTTATTTAGAAGGGCACTAAATGTACGCCTGCACTATTTCCTAAATGTTGGCATCTAGTGCGAAAATGACTAAACTGGCAACAATTCCCTCTACTCCCGTCCATCAATCGCCTCTTGACCCTTTAGCGACCTCCTGACATACCGTAACCCTGGGCGAAATATCTCTAGCCTTGGAAAACCCTGATTGTCGTTGTCATGGTAAACAAGGTCATTACGTTTGTTGCTGGTTAAATATGATGTATCTTTTCTGCGAAACAACACGAACTGAATTGGTGGTGTGCAACGCTGTGGTGTGCAATGATTTGAGAAGAAACCTCCTGACCTACTCAAGTGAAATTTGTGTGGAAAAAAATGTTATAAAGTTTACGACTAATTACAAACACACATAACAATGACGTTTCGACTAAAGAGACTTTGTAAGGAGTAAAACATAAAGCTGTGAGTAAACATGATAGTTCCGTAAACATATTAGATTGCAATATTTTTTTTTAAACATGAATACCGGAGAAAAATGAATGGTACATTGTTATAATGAAAACCACCATAAACAACACTTTACATCATCGAAAAGAAGATAAAAGCAAATCATATTATGCAACAAGATTGAAGTACCCCATAGTAGCTTGGATACAATTATTTACTGATGTATCATCAACTATTGTCTATCCCCAGGTGAATGATGGTTGATCGCATTCACACTTTCCGTTCAGCGTAGGGTGGTAGCTTAAGCTGTTGTTTCAAGGCCAGACGTATCGCCATTGTTGCATTTAGTCCATGTTTGTTCAACGCTATCTTTATGTTTTCTTTCCACCGTTTTATTGGTCTACCTTTTGCTTTACGCCCAGATATTCTTGTATTATATGCTCTTATTGGTATTTGGTTTGGCTTCATTCTCATAAGGTGACCGAACCATTTTACTTGCTGTCTCTCAATATGTTCAATACATGATATTATACCAACTCTTTTCCTAATTTCTACATTTCTTATTTTATCTAGTTTGGTAACCATTGCAGCTTTTCTCAGACACTTCATTTTACATGTGACGATTTTTCTTTGCTGCGAAGCTGTTAAAGACCATGTTTGACATTGGTAGTACAAAACAAAAGCAGTAAACAGCTGTTTTTATTAGATGTTGCTCTGTGAGCTGTTCTTTTGCGAGCGGTTGTTTTGTAAGCAGTTCTTGCTTGAGCAGTTGTTTTTGCATGATATATGGTGTTTCATTGATTTGTCCTGGAGAGAGAAGCGTTTTTCTATCTTCCAGCGCTAAACGTTTAAAAAGGTGATGGTTAGAACTTTCGTAAGGATGGGTGCACAGCTGACAACCTAGAGTGTGTTGTGGTTGTATTCTGTTTAAGTGATTGTTGATAATTTTGAAACTGCTTCGTTGTATTTTGGTCACCCACATATGTGCTCTGCCCCTCTCAACAAAGTGGGACGCCGTCAGCCGAGAGAACCACCCATAGCGCATAACTCTGTAGTCTCAAGCGATAATCCATACGGGTCTAAAAAATAATCCACTTTGTAGACAGACACCGCGATCGGGATTCAAACCCACGACTTCTTGAACACAAAGTGAACTGCTAATCACTTTGCCCGGAACATCCCCTATGATGATTGTTAAGCGGTGATCAATCGTCAACCACGGTTAAGATCTGTATATTGGGTTGAATAATATAACATTGAAGCATGCATGATTGGTGAATAATATAACATTGAAGCATGAAGGATTTATTTTTAAGAAAAATCATACAGCAAACGGGGATTTGAACCAGGTTCGCTCAGATGATTCCCACTCTCCTCGCACATTGTGTAATCGTTGTGGAAAACGTGTTCAATTCATTAAAAAGCAATAAAAATGACAGCACAATACACAAAATTAGACTAGAACTGGAAAACATAAAAATAAATCTGCTACAATGGGTTCATGTACACCAAATATGTCACTCACAAAAACAAGAATGCTGCAAGTGCGTTAACAGGTACAGTGGTCAGTGTCGGGGCAGTATGACAACAGACCTACAGAGATAACATTCAGTAATGTGTAAGACACATAGTCCGTGCACCAGATGAGACTCAAATCTGCCTTGCTACAGCACGTAAATGGATGAAAGATCAAGATGCAGGCACTAGAGACAAGCAAGCTCAGATCTTTAGTCGTGGTGTGAGCCAGTGTGGTGATGGCGTACGTCAATTTATAATTTCTGCTGACACATACAAAAGTACTCTGCGCAACAACGGCCTATACAAGTGGGAGAGTAACATCACAAGATGGACAGGTTACAGTCTAGCAGAGTGCACCACCAAGACAAGAGACAGGAGATGGAGATACGTTGCAGCCAACCTTCGTTGTGGAGGCGGCACTTGATGATGATGATGACACATACAAATGAACTCTGCGCAACAACGGCCTATATAAGCGGGAGAGTAACATCACAAGATGGGCAGGTTACAGTCTAATCTAATAGAGTGCACCACCAAAACAAGAGACAGGGGATGTTGGAAATATGTTGCAGTCAACCTTCGTTGCGGGGTGCAAAGGGAACGCATTGCTCTAGGCGGACCCAGGGTTAGCAGATAACCAAGATCCCAAATGTACCTCCTCGCGGTGGAAACAGAAATACAGCTGCTCGAGCTGATTCTGGCCAAATCATTTGGGGATCGTGTCCGAGAATGTGGAGGTAGCAGATGGAAAGAGATTTGACTGCATAAGAGACAGACAATATCTCCGACACCACCAGCATCACCACATATAGTGACACTGTCGACATACAGTGAAGCTAGTCAGTCCAGTCCGAACATTGGAGGGGCGGCCAATGTAAAATGCACGTAAAGGTAGATGCATGGCGAGAGACAAATAGATTTCATACTGAGTACAATGAAAGGGCAGAACAGCGCTAGAGGGCAGCGCGAACTGCAAATAGAAAGTGAAAAGTTCCTAGGAAAGGGGAACTATAAGCTCCGCCAGCTCGAGACGAGCTTCTAGTTACCTGTGCTCCGTACAGACAGAGACCCAGACCCAAGCATTGGCGTTCAGAAAAGCAAGAAGTCCTAACCCAACTCTAATGTCGAGCCTTCCTAAACCGGAAATATGCTCACGAAGAGAATGGGTCCCGTACCCGATGGGCTTAGGCAAGAAAGGGACAACGATGGCAGTCCTGGCCCAACTCTACTGTCAAGTTTTCCTATAACGGAAATACACTTGCACAGAGAAAGGGTTCAGTAACTGATGGGTTCAGGCGCTATTGGGACAAGGTCGCTCAGCTCGAGAACGCCTTGCTCTCAAACGCGTGGTGTGAGACTCGAACTTGGGCAAGGGGTTCACGATGTCGGTGAATGACACCTCGGCTAAGAGGGCGAAAGAGCCAGGTCCAACTCTTCCGATGAGTTCTTCCCCTTAAGAAACCAGGCGCACGGATGAGAAACGGTTCAGTGCCCGATGGGCACAGGCACAGTACGTCCAATTACACGAGGCAAGTTCATAGACAGTGGAACACCTCGTGCGAGGCAGACTAGAGCAAAAATCGTCTGGGCGAAGACTCACCACATACCCTCGAGCCTGGAGACAGATATTGAGGCTGTCATAGGCTAGGGTAGCCCACCCGAATTGTCAAGGCATGTCGAAATCGGATGTGCTAGGCCTACAAGGCGCATAACGGTGGCACAACGTAATCACGCTCCCGGCGGAAATCGCACGGATATCCGTGCTGGTTACAATGGAGCGAACGCAAAACAAACAAACAACCTTCGTTACGGAAGCGGCACTTGATGATGATGATGATGACAATTAAAAATAGTGGAGTCTAGTTTTTTAGACACCTGGACCTCATGGTTCAAGATGTAAATCATAATTTTATCTTCAATACTTGACCACGGATTGTAGTTATCTGATGTGGGTCACCGAGTGGTCAAGCGTGATCGCCGTAATAATTATATTACCACTCAGTCAAAAATCAGTGTTTTCCAACTTTTTTTAACCATGCCCCACCCAAGTCTTAAATTATACAAACATTATTAGGACATAAATTAGTTTGATGCCCCCTATGTAAGGTATACATATTTTTAACATAAAAAAATTGTATTATTCCCTCCCCCCGAACAATCAGATTGCCCACCCCATTTGGGGCGTAGGTCCCACGTTTGGGAAACACTGCCATATATCAACAATATCTCCATATTAAGTCCATAACCCTGAAAAATCCCGTTTGAAAACATTAAATCAAGCAGGTCAAGGCCTTTCCAACTTGGTTGGAATGATCAAAAAACCTATTTTCACCCCTACTGAACGAATATGGACTCTCCCATTACAAACTGCCCGAGTCATTGGCTGTTCACTCCATTTACTGACCAAACACGCACTGTCGACCAAAGCAGGTCAATCTTTGAGTGCCCAGATGTTTCGGACAGGGATTCTCAAAACAGTTGAAAATGTTACATTTGAACAAAGATTTCAATACGATGTGGAGACGTTATCAGCAGGCTATATCTGAATAGTGAAGTTATCAGCAGGCTATATCTGAATAGTGAAGTTATCAGCAGGCTAGATCTGAATAGTGAAGCTATCAGCAGGCTAGATCTGAATAGTGAAGTTATTAGCAGGCTAGATCTGAATAGTGAAGTTATCAGCAGGCTAGATCTGAATAGTGAAGTTATCAGCAGGCTAGATCTGAATAGTGAAGTTATCAGCAGGCTAGATCTGAATAGTGAAGTTATCAGCAGGCTATATCTCAATAGTGAAGTTATCAGCAGGCTAGATCTGAATAGTGAAGTTATCAGCAGGATAGATCTGAATAGTGAAGTTATCAGCAGGCTAGATCTGAATGGTGAAGTTATTAGCAGGCTAGATCTGAATAGTGAAGTTATCAGCAGGCTAGATCTGAATAGTGAAGTTATGAGCAGGCTAGATCTGAATAGTGAAGTTATCAGCAGGCTAGATCTGAATGGTGAAGTTATTAGCAGGCTAGATCTGAATAGTGAAGTTATCAGCAGGCTAGATCTGAATGGTGAAGTTATCAGCAGGCTAGATATGAATGGTGAAGTTATCAGCAGGCTAGATCTTAATGGTGAAGTTATCCGCAGGCTAGATCTGAATAGTGAAGTTATCAGCAGGCTAGATCTGAATGGTGAAGTTATCAGCAGGCTAGATATGAATGGTGAAGTTATCAGCAGGCTAGATCTGAATGGTGAAGTTATCAGCAGGCTAGATCTGAATGGTGAAGTTATTAGCAGGCTAGATCTGAATAGTGAAGTTATCAGCAGGCTAGATCTGAATGGTGAAGTTATCAGCAGGCTAGATGTGAATGGTGAAGTTATTAGCAGGCTAGATCTGAATAGTGACGTTATCAGCAGGCTAGATCTGAATGGTGAAGTTATCAGCAGGCTAGATCTGAATGGTGAAGTTATCAGCAGGCTAGATATGAATAGTGAAGTTATCAGCAGGTTAGATGTGAATATTGAGAGCAAATAATAAAAAATAATCTATGTTTAAAAAAAAGATATATTGACAACAAACAACAGCTATAAATGTAGGTATAGTTGAAGTGACGTAGAGGATTGATTTCATTGTAATCTGGTTTAATCTCAATGAAGCAGTTAGTCGCATGACGAATATACTTAAAACACGTATCTCCGTAGTTTCAAGATAGATCTAATAATTCCCATAGATCTAAGAAAAAAGTACAGTTTTGTAAAAGAAACGCGTCACGAGCCAGGTTCGAACCCACCTAGGCGAACGACTAGGTGAACGACTACTGCATTACGGAGATTCCTCGGAGTAAGATGTTTACATTTACTTTTTACACAAAGGTTTCTATGTTTTTTACAAAGTGTTTTTTTATACTTGCCTTGTTACCCCAGCCCCCAAAATTCCAGTTTCTGATTATTTCCCAATACTGGAGTTTTATCTCTTGTAGGTAAGGTAGCCCGGTAGAAATACTTAAACAACTAAAACAAGGAGTTAGGCAGGGATGTGTACATGTGGTGAAATGATCACGAAACATGTAAACATCATTCATGGAATACCTGGCGGGGGACAACATACTGACAGCACAGTCCTGATTAATAAATGTGCCAGGAAGTGCAGTTTAATCAAAACAGTAGTAACAGGGGGAAAATGTATGGACAAAATTACAAAAAAGACAAGTGATTGTCAGGTCTAAAAAGAAGACTTACTCGTCCATCACAAGTGATGATGACCATTCGTTACATCCACATCACAAGTGATGATGACCATTCGTTACATCCACATCACAAGTGATGATGACCATTCGTTACATCCACATCACAAGTGATGATGACCATTCGTTACATCCACATCACAAGTGATGATGACCATTCGTTACATCCACATCGCACGTGATGATGACGATTCGTTACATCCACATCACAAGTGATGATGACGATTCGTTACATCCACATCGCACGTGATGATGACGATTCGTTACATCCACATCACAAGTGATGATGACCATTCGTTACATCCACATCACAAGTGATGATGACCATTCGTTACATCCACATCGCACGTGATGATGACGATTCGTTACATCCACATCACAAGTGATGATGACCATTCGTTACATCCACATCACATGTGATGATGACCATTCGTTACATCCACATCACAAGTGATGATGACCATTCGTTACATCCACATCGCACGTGATGATGACGATTCGTTACATCCACATCACAAGTGATGATGACCATTCGTTACATCCACATCACAAGTGATGATGACCATTCGTTACATCCACATCACAGGTGATGATGACCATTCGTTACATCCACATCACAGGTGATGACCATTCGTTACATCCACATCACAAGTGATGATGACCATTCGTTACATCCACATCACAAGTGATGATGACAATTCGTTACATCCACATCACAAGTGATGATGACCATTCGTTACATCCACATCACAAGTGATGATGACGATTCGTTACATCCACATCACAAGTGATGATGACCATTCGTTACATCCACATCACAAGTGATGATGACCATTCGTTACATCCACATCACAAGTGATGATGACCATTCGTTACATCCACATCGCACGTGATGATGACGATTCGTTACATCCACATCACAAGTGATGATGACGATTCGTTACATCCACATCGCACGTGATGATGACGATTCGTTACATCCACATCACAAGTGATGATGACCATTCGTTACATCCACATCACAAGTGATGATGACCATTCGTTACATCCACATCGCACGTGATGATGACGATTCGTTACATCCACATCACAAGTGATGATGACCATTCGTTACATCCACATCACATGTGATGATGACCATTCGTTACATCCACATCACAAGTGATGATGACCATTCGTTACATCCACATCGCACGTGATGATGACGATTCGTTACATCCACATCACAAGTGATGATGACCATTCGTTACATCCACATCACAAGTGATGATGACCATTCGTTACATCCACATCACAGGTGATGATGACCATTCGTTACATCCACATCACAGGTGATGACCATTCGTTACATCCACATCACAAGTGATGATGACCATTCGTTACATCCACATCACAAGTGATGATGACAATTCGTTACATCCACATCACAAGTGATGATGACCATTCGTTACATCCACATCACAAGTGATGATGACGATTCGTTTCATCCACATCACAAGTGATGATGACCATTCGTTACATCCACATCACAAGTGATGATGACCATTCGTTACATCCACATCACAAGTGATGATGACAATTCGTTACATCCACATCACAAGTGATTATGACGATTCGTTTCATCCACATCACAGGTGATGATGACCATTATATTTATATTGTATTATTATCTTCTTCTGCGTTCGTTCTCAAACTCCTGCAGATTAGCAGAATGCAGTGCGGAGAACGGAATGCTTTGTGTCATGGTATACAGCATTGCTGGGAAATCTGCTCCTTTTTGCCTGACACATCCAACCTCAACATGGCTTTGGGTCACTTTGACTCTATTTGGGATGGAACAGCTAACTCCATCCCATAACCTCCTTAGTCTCCCCTCGTACGACATGAATGGATTTTAAACAGTGTTGCTATATTTTGCTCATCTCTCGGGCCTCGGCAACACCTAGACAATATTGTCTTGTCAGACATTTCCCGTACTTCTTATTGGCTGACGATACAAAGTGTACGCAAAGCGGCCTATTATGTGAGGATGTGTGAGATAATCGCGCAGGTATATTCCTGAGAAAGACTATCCAAAACCCCAGCAAATATTATTGACAACAACCCCTTACTATGACGCATGTAGTTGTTAACCCTTTCTTATATTTCTAGATGTCCATGTAGAATTCCTAACCCGTTTTACTTTCTACATTATTTTCTCTGTTTAAACATACGGAGGTACGTGCTATGGTCGGTACTCTCAGCAGACGTAGCGCTAGTTGGGTGAAAGGGAGGATTACATTGTACTCAAGTCACAATGAATTCTACAGCATTTCAATTTTTCTATTTTGAATGGTCTCTTCCTTCTTGTGTGCACTTTTCTTGGAAAATGAAATTTCACGCCAGAAAATCGGTCTGCATTATTTATTGGAAACTGAAGTTTGAAAACGAAAGCCGATGTTGGAAATATGGAGATGTTTCTTATTTATAACATAGAATTGAGATTTTAAATATCTCAGGTGACAGAATTATTGATGTTACAATTTCCCTGTATTATGCAACAGTATATCCGTTGCTAGTGCGCCCCCGTGTGACTCTGGGGCATAAAAAGGGAGAAAATAATAGCAACATTGTCTAACTCCCATGCATGTCGTAAGAGACAGTAAAGGAGGTTTTGGGGTGGTTTTGGCAGTCCCATCAAATATAGGGTCAAAGCTATACAAGAAGCCACACTGAAGTCGGATGTGTCCGGTCGAAAGGCGCGGATATCGAAGTCGAGCTGTAAACTATGATACAGCGTACTCCGTGCTGTTATCTGCTTAATCTTCGCAAAAGGAAAAGATTTTAGTGAACTGGCTTATTAGTTAAATTATCAAACCCGCAGATAAGAGTGGAATTAGGGTGTTCAATTCCCCCCCCCCAGCAAATCAGAACATGACTTTTGGTACCAGAATTGTCTATTATTCTTCTTCTTCTGCGTTCGTTCTTAAACTCCTGCAGATTAGCAGGATGTAGTCTGGAGAACGGAATGCGTTGTGTCGTGGTTTACAGTTTTGCTACGATATCTGCACCTTTCGACCTGACACACAAGACTTCAGCATGGCTTCTGGATCACTTTGACCTATTATGGGTAGGGACAATCAACTTCAAACCAGAATCTCTCTTACGACATGCATGGCAGGTAAACAGTGTTTTTATTATTGGCTTTCCTTTAAGTTGCCAGCAACACACCGTCGAGCTACGTCTTGTGTTTCCATTGCCATGCAGTTATATCATCAGGTGTCAGCTATTGTTGTGTTTCATATAGTCTGTCACATTTGTCTGGTCTTGGAGAATCCAGTATCAATCTTCAGATAACTCTATAATAGGAACTTGTCAAGAAAACATAAGGGCCCAGTATCGAATCAACAATCTCTTGAGCACAGACATACGGACCCAATATCGAATCAACAAATTCTTTAACACAGACATAAGGACCCAGTATCGAATCAACAATCTCTTGAACACAGACATAAGGACCCAGTATCGAATCAACAATCTCTTGAACACAGACATAAGGACCCAGTATCAAATCAACAATCTCTTGAACACAGACATAAGGACCCAGTATCAAATAAACAATCTCTTGAACACAGACATAAGGACCCAGTATCGAATCAACAATCTCTTGAACACAGACATAAGGACCCAGTATCGAATCAACAATCTGTTGAACACAGATAAGGACCCAGTATCGAATCAACAATCTCTTGAACACAGACATAAGGACCCAGTATCGAATCAACAATCTCTTGAACACAGATAAGGACCCAGTATCGAATCAACAATTTCTTGAACACAGACATAAGGACCCAGTATCAAATAAACAATCTCTTGAACACAGACATAAGGACCCAGTATCAAATAAACAATCTCTTGAACACAGACATAAGGACCCAGTATCGAATCAACAATCTCTTGAACACAGACATAAGGACCCAGTATCGAATCAACAATCTCTTGAACACAGGCACCACAATGTCTTACTGCCGGTTATTAAATTACATCAATAGTTTTTGCTAATGTTTGACCCCCTTCCAGTTGTCAAAAACTGTCAAGAATTCAGGGGACCACTTTGATTAATGATGTCAAAAGTATTTTACTCCTTCCCTCCCGATAAAAGTTTTTTGACCACAAGAAATTATGAAAAATATGGTTTTTCAAATTTGTAGATACTTTTTTTTCACACCCAAATACTTTATTTGGTGCATAAAAATTAATATTATTGACATCAATCCCCGCCCCCCTTTCCTAACAGCTGTCAAACTTTTCCCAACTGTTTCATCCAAGCCTAATTGTTGACGTAATTTATGGACAGTCCTTCAGCCCCGATGTTACACCATGTTCTTTTACATCAAATTGCTTAAAGACAAATATATTTTAAGTCATTTTTTTATTTTTTCTTCTTCTTCTTCTTTCGTTCACTTGAAACATGTCTATATCTGTAATTCTGTCTCCTTAATAAAACTCACTGTCTTTTGTAGTTCATACAGTGTCCCATAGAGCTTTGATTCCAGTGTTGTTTCCTCTGGCCAATATGTCTGCCTCAGCGTTTCATGCTCAGAACACTCTTGAAGTATATGTTTGGCACTCTGTGCTGCCTGTCCACATGTACACATGGCCGTGTTGCCAATCTTGAACTTTGTATACATGTGATTGCGGAGTCGGTTGTGTCCTGTTCTGAGACGTAGAATTATAACTTGTTCTGATCTGTTCATATTGTGATAGTCATCTTGTGTTGGTGTTTGTGGCTTTCTTATTGACTTTATCATCTGTTTTTTCTGATGGTAGGTGATTGGTATATCTGGTTGGTCTTCGGCAGCACCTTCCTTAGCCAGTTGGTCTGCTTTTTCATTTCCTGGTATTCCACAGTGAGAGGGTATCCACTGCATGGTTACCCTATACTGGTAAGACAATTCGCTAAGTAGTTTTTTTAAGTCTGTTAGTTTTCCAGACTGGAGAGCTTGAAGCACTGACCTTGCATCTGTCAGGAATACCACAGGCTGTAGATCAGAGTTGGAGTTCAGCAGTTTTTTAGCTGCTACACTAATTGCCTGGATTTCTGCATCATAATTATTGCAGAATTTTCCTGTCGGTGTTCTGATTGTATCTCTAGGCTTGTGTGGATATTCTATATATACACCTGCACCTCCATTCCTCACAGCATTCTGTGCTGACCCATCTGTGTACATTCTGACCCATATATCTTGTGGATATTCCTCATCCAGGAAACTGAGGGTGACTGTCATTCGCTGCACACTGTTCTGTTCGTCCTCGCTTAGTATTCCTTTCACATGGGTCTGAATGTATATTGGCATTCCATGCCTTTCACTCCACGGGGTTTGCTCTGGTACAGACCTTAAGGGGCTGTCAACTTCAGGTAGGTCTGTAAGTTGTCTACGGAGTCGTTTAGCTTGATGGATAAAGCTGCTCCTTTTCAGTCGTCCCATTGCTAGATTTTGGAATCTTTCCTTCATTGGATGACTTGGCATACACTGAAACTTTTCTGCTTGAATTAGTACTTTTGTGTCTCTGCGTTCGCCAAGTGTTTGCATTCTTCCCATTTTCTGCATCTCTGCTATGGGTGTTGATTTCATTGCTCCCAACATTATTCTAAGTGCCTGGTTTTGCACTTTATCTAGATCTTGCAATGTGGTGTTTGATGCAGGACACCACGCAGCTGAACCGTATTCCAGGTGTGGTCTTATGCCTTGCTGGTAAACTTTACTGAGTATATTTCCACTGGCTCCCCATGTGGTTCCACTTAGTTTTCTCAGGATAGCTAGCTTCCTCCTGGCTTTTGTTGTTGCTTTGTTTATGTGCTGCTTCCATGTCAGCTTATCATCAAAAGTAACTCCGAGGTATGTGGGTTGTTTGTCTTCTTTCAAGAGCTCTCCATCTATCTTGATTTGACCAGCTTTTTGTTTTGGTGAGAGGGTAAAGAGTGTAGTGCTGCACTTATCTGTGTTAATGCTGACGCACCATCTATTAGCCCATAAGGTTAGGGCATCGATAGCTCTTTGTATTTGTTTACTGGCCACTGTTGCATGTTCTTCCGTGCACCAGATCACCAGGTCGTCAGCATACATTGCCACTTTGATCCCGTGTGGTAGTTCAGCAACTAGGTCATTGATGTAAACCAAGAAAAGTGTGGGTGACAGGACTCCTCCCTGGGGGACTCCATGACGCAGTAGAACTTTCTTGCTTTTGCGCCCATCTAATTGTACCCTGGCTCTTCTATTATGCAGGTATGCTTTTACCCATTTGTACATTCTTGAGCTAACCCTGCAATTTCGCAATTTCTTTAGGAGCCCTTCTTTCCAGACCTTATCAAATGCTTTCCTGAGGTCTATCCATGCTGCTAGTACCAGTTTCTTTTCTTGGAAGGCATCCTCAATCTCTTGGGAGAGGTAGGTTGCCTGATCTTCAGTAGAGTAGCACTGTCTGAAACCTGCTTGCTGTGATACCAGAAGGTTTTCACTTTCAAGGTACCACTGCATCCTAAGATTGATAATGCGTTCCATTGTTTTACATAGACAGCTTGTGAGGCTGATGGGCCTGTAGTTGGAGACTTTGTTGCCATCTTTTCCTGATTTGAGGAGTGGTATCATTATTGCTTCTCTCCACGCCTGTGGTACATTACCTGTGGACCAGCTTGTGTTAAAGATCTGCAGTAGCTTTGCTCTTGCTGCACTTCCCAGGTTTCTAATCATTTCATTGGACACTCCATCAGCTCCAGGGGACTTTTTCATTTTCAATTTGGATATTGCATGCTCCAGTTCTCTCATTGTGATTGGTGCCTCCATGACTTCAGGTATAGGTTCACCTTGTCCAATGTTTTGCTGGTTCTCTCGAACCTCCTGTTGTTTGTCTGGGCTGACTTTGACGTTATTGTCTTCTGCAAAGGAATCTGCAAAGTAATCAGCTGCATGTTTACCTGTTAAAATGTTTCTATCTTTATTAAGTGTGATCCTGGTATTTCTCCCTGTACCTTCATCATTTAGTTGTTTTACAAGTTTCCATAATTTCCTAGTATCTCTTTCTAGGTTCAGCGACTCTGTTTTTTCTTTCCAGCTGCTCCGTCTGGCTTGTAACTTGGCTCTTTGAAATTTAGCCTTTGTTTGCTGATATTTGTTGTGATGTTCTTGGCTAGGTCTGTTCTCAGCCTGCTGTCTAGATGTTTCCATCTCATTTTGCAGCTTTTCCAGTTCATCATTCCAGTAGGGTTTGTAGTTTTTGCGTGCCCCCCTGGGTATGGTTTTACTAGCAGCATGTAGTATACATCTATTAAATTCACTCACTGCTCTATTGATGTCTTTGTCCAAGTTCATGTCCTTAGCTAGAACACTGGTTAAATGCTGGTACATTTTCCAGTCTGCCCTTTTATAGTTCCACCTAGTGAGCGTGCTGCTGTCCGTGGTAAATTCATTGTGGATTTCCAGAAATACTGGTCTGTGGTCACTACCTCCAAGCTGCTTTCCAACAACACGTGTGATGTTCCATTCCAAGCCTGGTGAGTGGAATGCCAGATCTGGTGTAGAGGTGGTGTGCCATGCTCTCGAGTAGAAGGTTGGCGAGTCTGCTGGCTGGTTAATAAGGATGAGATTATTTTCATCCTGCCAGCTCTCAAGTTCCTCACCTCTCTTGTCGATATGATCGTAGCCCCAGCTCTGAGAGTGGCTGTTGAAGTCACCACACACCATAAGTCTCTCTTTGTCTGGAATTGTGTCTAGTGCCAATGGTTTATCATTTGGGCAGTAGTAGTTCAGGAGATGGAATTCTGCACTGTCTGTTTTTAAGTGGAGCATCTGGTATTCTGCCCCTTCCATATATACTTCAAGCTGACATGCGCTGATATTGTTTTTAACAAGTGTCAGAATTCCACCCTTTCGCCTGTCCTTTCGGTCAGATCGGTAGCACTGGTAGCCTCTGATTTTGAAGGCTATGTCGCTGCTGAGGTGTGTTTCTTGGATACAGCATATGTTAACTTGTTCTTCACTGAGGACATTTTCAAGTTCCAATTTTTTGCTGTATCCATCTCTTTTACTGTTGACACCCTCAGCATTCCAGTGCATTATTTTTATTGGTCGTTTGTTTGTTTGGCCAGTAGCTCTATTCCCTTGCCTCCTGGCTCCTCGGGGCAATTGAGAAGGACTTCCAGTAACTGAGGTTGGGCCCTTTCGAGGTATAGGGCCCGGCACCGTCCCTGCCTGAACGTCCGCCACAGGGCAGGCACCATAACTTTTTATAGATGTAGACATGTTTCCATTGTGTTTTGTGCGTGGCATCCTGATTATCTGTGCGCCTTTTGGCTGGATGCCTCCGTCTTCAGCACTCTGCTTTCTAGGGCAGGACTATGGTCCTGCTCGAGTGGGACTGCCCGACCAGTCTTAGTTTCCAGCCCCTGATGGCTGAACTAAGCCCCATCACCTCTGCACGGTGCTGGTCTCGATGGAGATTTTTTTATTTAATATTTTAAGAGTTATTTTCCATGTAAAACTATATACTTTCTTTTCGGTGGCGTGGGGGGGGGGGGGGTCGATTTTTACCTACTACTAAGTAACTGATTTCAGAATTGTTTACAAACGATTTTTTAACCGAGCGTCGTAACGCTTCTATTTTGAAGGAACCTCAAATTTCGGATTTATACGCCCAAATTTTTAACGAAATGGTTAGTTGGTTGCTGATCTAGCGGTCCGTGGGCTCATGGCTTTTGACCCATTCTCATTGTGTGATATATAGGCCTACATGTGTTTGTGAGCTGTTGTTTTTTTGTTTTTTTTTCATATAAGGTGTTCCATTTATCTGGACCTGGAGGGAGAAGCATTTTCCTGACGTCATACAGTGCTGGACATTCAAAAAGGTGGTGGTCAACAGTTTCATATGGATGAGTGCACAGCCGGCACCCTGGAGTGTGTTGTGGTTGTATTCTGTTCAGGTGATTGTTAAGCTGTGCATGTTGTGTGTGCAGTCAGAAGATTATACTCTGGTCTTTCCTTCCCATTAGGTTGATGTTGCCTTTAGGATTTGGGCTGGTCGTATATTTAAAGATTTCCCTCCCAGTGTTTCCCATGACCCATCTGTTCATCCAATTTTCTTTGTTCACAGATTTCAACATCATTTTAACTGTGTGCATGATTGTTTGTGTATATGGCTGTTCTTGTTGTGCTCCCTTTTTTGCTGGTCTGTCTGCCTTGTTATTGCCAGGTGTGTTTGAGTGGCCAGGAATCCACTGCATAATAATGCTGACTTCATAAGATGGTTGGCATGGTGATATATTTCAACTAGTTCAGGTTTACAAAGTCAATCACATTCTAGTGCTTGAAGAGCGGACATAATCTGTAAAAATAACAATTATTAGGACTTTTGTTGGAAAGGTATCAAATATGGTATTCAGGTGGTACAAGACAGCTTATAGTGCTGTAATTTCAGCTTCAAAGTTAGAACATATCTCCCCACACGCATCAAACAACTCATCAGATGTTTTGTCTGGATATTTTATATATAGACACCATAACCTGCTTTGATGGTGTCTTTGAAAGCAGACCCATCTGTATAGACATGGATCCATTGTTCTGGGTAGGTGTCTATTGTTTTCAGTGTCGTTTTCATGAGACTTTTTGGGTCGGAACTTTTCCTTTCATTATCTCTTGTGTTTTAACGAAATAAATCATACATTATTTAACGAAACTTTCGCTAAATACGCATACAACACCACATTCAATCGATCCGCGTGCAACATACTGAGAGGCACCCTTTCCCCCTCCCCTGGAAGACTTGGGGGGGGGGGCAGTGAGTTACACGCATATTGAATGATCTCTAGCATTCGCTGCGTGTTTCTTTTTAAAAACTTTGCGTGACGGAAGTTGTGTGAAATCAAGCCTAATATTAAAAAGTTGGAATACAACATAGGCATATCATTCCGTGTACAACAAAACACCGTGTATTAATTGCGTGCAATTATTTTAAAATGAAAGAGTTCTGTGATGATGCTTAGAAAATAAGATAGATATCTTATTTTTGTTGTTGGTTGTCACATGCTTACATTGACTATGCCATATGTGGGCGTCTTACCACTGAGACGTACCGTCTACTAGCGCACCACTGAGACGTACCATCTACTACCGCACCACTGAGACATACCGTCTTCTAGCGCACCACTGAGACATACCGTCTACTAGAGCACCACTGAGACATGCCGTCTACTAGCGCACCACTGAGACGTACCATCTACTACCGCACCACTGAGACATACCGTCTACTAGCGCACCACTGAGACGTACCATCTACTAGCGCACTACTGAGACGTACCATCTACTACCGCACCACTGAGACATACCGTCTACTAGCGCACCACTGAGACGTACCATCTACTACCGCACCACTGAGACATACCGTCTACTAGAGCACCACTGAGACATACCGTCTACTAGCGCACCACTGAGACATACCGTCTACTAGAGCACCACTGAGACATACCGTCTACTAGCGCACCACTGAGACATACCGTCTACTAGCGCACCACTGAGTATGTTTATGTATGTTGATTATCAAGATTGATTAATTATCAAGATTTGGTATGTTGATTATCAATATTGATTAATTATCAAGATTTGGTATGTTGATTATCACGATTGATTATCAAGATTATGTATGTTGGTGGTCAAGATTTATTATCAATATTATATATGTTGATTAACAAGATTATGTATGTTGATTATCAAGATTGATTAATTATCAAGATTAGGTGCATTGATTATTCTCTTCACGCACCATAGGTGCTCAGATCTCCACTTCAGTAAATCTAGTAGGGTATAACGGCTGATAGTTCCGGTTATATGTTGGTTCAGTGCTCAGATCTCCACTTCAGTAAATCTAGTAGGGTATAACGGCTGATAGTTCCGGTTCTATGTTGGTTCAGTGCTCAGATCTCCACTTCAGTAAATCTAGTAGGGTATAACGGCTGATAGTTCCGGTTCTATGTTGGTTCAGTTCTCTTTTTGAAATCTTTGCTAGTTGTTCTCTACGGGCCACGCCTATCCTCACTCCCAACTCGCGCATTCTCGATATCGACTAATTCTAATTTATCTCAAAATCCTCTGATTGTGCGGACTCACGAAGAGCGTTGAGTATGTCTGTTCGGTAGGTTTGGAGTGTTCAAACCCCCCTCCCTTAACAAATCAGAACACGCCTTTTAGTAATGAGAACTCAACCAAAATGTGTGAACAAAAAGCAAATGTTCAACAAAAAGTTATTAAATGTATTTATCAAATAGTAGAATGTACAACAAAAACGCCCGACTGACTTTTTAATGGAAACCCCCCTCCCTTTTTAAGGAAAAATATCTACGGCCCTGATAGGGATGGTAGTGTTATAATCTGTATCTAGATATTATATATCCATAGTTATAACAATAATTCTTTGTTTGCCTACCAGGCCTGGGTAACATGTGGGCGCCCTCCAGCAACGTGGACGGCAGAAAACGTTAATTTTCTTTGTCCAGCCTACCGTCACCAGTTACACGAGGTCATGAAGAGAATTTTCAGCTTACTTCAAACAGGAAGACCATCTGCTATAGCGAAAGTAAGGGCAATATAGTTAATGAATATAGGTATGAATATGTATATAGTAAATGAATATAGGAGCCTAAATATGGTAGTTGAAAAAGTCATATGTGAGAAATGACCGCTCTACAGTGGGTACTACCTGTGAATAACAGAAGATGTATTTTTTTTTAGTTTGGATAAATCAAATTATTCTCATGACGTTGTGTGTAAGTGTAAGACAAAATAATTGGGGATGGTGAGAGGAGAAATAATATATTTTAATTATTTTTCAAAACAAACACGAGACATCATCTTTTTAAAACAAAACTGCTCACTCGAATATTGTTGTTATTCCACACTTGAAGGATAACGAGCGGCTGCAGACGTGTGTATTGATTTCTTCAGGAACCCAGATCTAGGTCAATGACAGCCATGTTCCATCAACAAACCACACTCTGTCGTGCAACAACAATCAACAAACTCATCAAATAATTGCTATACTCACTACGGCAATCGAAGGGATATCATCAGCCACAGCACCGGCTTCATATGGCGTTAATTCTTGAACCGCTATTATCTCCAATCCGTGCAAACCGTTCTTTAACATTCTATCCAGAAATGAAATTGAAAACTACAGCAGAAAATACAATCCGTGTCTTTAAGAACCAATAATCAGAATATTATGGCCAGCTTCTCACTTCGCGAACGATCTCTTTCAATCTAGCCAGCATTCTGTCCGTTTCAGGATACAGTGACTCTGTGAGCGCGCGAACATGACTAGTTTAATCGACCAATGGCATCGCGAGATATTTTTAGTAGCAAGACTTTCCTACTGAAAATAATTACATTTTATAAATATCTTCGCATATTATATATATCTATATATATATATATATATATATATATATATATATATATATATATATATATATATATATATATATATATATATATATATATATATATATATATCTTTCGTTATTTGTAAACATATAAGTATACTTTTATACAGATGTGAAAGGTGGACACAATGCAAACAAGAAGAATGCAAGCTTTTGAAAACAAGTGCTACAGACGTTTAGTGCGAATTTGTTATATATAGAACATAAGAGAAATATATTTGTCTATTGTCTATCCCCATGTGGATGATGGTTGATCGTATTCACACTTGCCGTTAAACGTAGGGGTGAGAGCTTAAGCTGTCGTTTCAAGGCCAGACATGTCGCCGTTGTTGCATTTAGTACATGTTTGTTCAAGGTTATTTTGATGTTTTCTATCCACGTTTTCAGGCCAAGAATGGCTAAGAATGACAACAAAAATGAAAAGTAGGAATGGTGATGAAGATAGTGCTATCAACATGGCAGTGGTGTCATCAGTTTCTGTGGCTGTCTGCAAGTGGAATGTGCTGGAGCACCATGGAAGTGACCACATCCCATATGTTGTGCTTGTGAAAAATGACAAAAGTAAGCAGATCAAAGTAAGCCCTCCTAGTGGAATGGAGAGGTGCAAAGTACATGGAGCGAGAAACGGAAAGCAACAGCACTATGGCAGAGAACAAGGAAAATTATGGCTTTTCAGTTCTTGGAGGTCGTACAATGGAAACTGAGGAAAGATAACAAAGTTCAAACATTCAAAGAGGTTGCAAAGTCAGAAAAGGCAACAAAACGGGACAAAATTTGCCAAGAGATCGCACGTGAAAAGTTATTAAAATTATTCTAGCGCTTACAGAAATCCATGAATGGTCTGACAAGACGCACGTCTTTTGTCGATTTCCATAGTCTGATGAGGCCTGGCAGAAGACAGACGAGACAAAAGGTGCGGTGTTGCTGGCACACTATACCGCACAAATTGGTCAGAGAAATGCGGAGGTATAGCAAGAAATCAATCATTCACATTGATGACTTTCACATTTATGAATTCCACATTGATGACTCTTTCACATTGATGACTCTTTCACATTGATGACTCTTTCACATTGATGACTTCTAGATTGATGACTCTGACAAAGGTAGCCAAAGGTAGTAGTCAACCACAGGCTCCCAGCAGTGAGGTAGATGTTTCCATGAAATGAGACAGCTTGGCTATATGTCTATCAGTTCTTCGTCATATATTGGGCAGGTCTTCAACAAGTTTTCGTCTGTCATACTGCTGGTGCCACAGGGGTATAATTCTGTTGTTCCGATCTTGTATTTGTGATAGAGGTGGTGACGCTGTCAGTTATACCATGTTTGTAGTAGGAAAATTATCAGAGTGTACCAGTAAGACACGGCATAGCGGTACTGAACATCCTGGTCAGTCATTCGTTGATACTGACGTGACACATCAACCGATTCTCACTGACCTGAGATCTCTTCACAGCTACACATCTCAAGTGGTTTTTTTTTATTTTCTATTTTTTCCTCGAGTGCTGTGTTCACTGGTTTGCAAATCCTCGTACTTATTTTTGTGTGAATGTCATTAAAAAGAACACACTAGTTGTCCAATGTTTCAGAGTTACTTTCCTTGATGTAGATTAATTAATTCATTCATTCATTGGTACCATGCTTTCTGATGTAGGCGATCATGTCTCTTCACAGTCCTCTGTCTGTTATACATTTAGATATAGTTTCTGGTGATTCTGCATCATGCCAGGCTTTCAATCCATCCAACATTTTCTCACGTTGTCTTCCTCTGTTTCTCTTACCCTCGATCTTTCCAGTTATTACGATGTTTTCCAACCCACCTCTTCTCATGACATGACCCAGAAACTGTGATTGTCGTCTTCTAACTGTCGTTTTCTATTTAAGTTGGCCATTTGTAGAATTATAGCATTACTCTTTTTAGCTGCCCATGATATTTTCAACATTCTTCAATAAAACCACATCTCTGTGGCCTCCAGATGTTTTCTTGCAATATTGTCAATTGTCCATGATTCACTACCATATAACAGTATGGGCTCTATGCAACATTTTAGTATGTTATTTCCTACTTCTATTGATAATTAATTATTACACACGATGTTCCTCATCTTCTGGAATGCTGCTTTTGCCTGTGCTGTTCAACTTTTTATCTCAGTGACGCATCTACCATCTGAAGTAATAATTGTGCCCAAATATTTAAATTTTTCTACTTGTTTAAGAAGTGTCCCGTTGACCTTGATGTTACATTTAGAAGGGCTAGATGTTTTAGATGTAACCATTACTTGTGTTTTCTTGGTGTTCAAGCTGAGACCTTTGTTTGCGCTCTCTTCTACTTTAGTTGTAACCAATTGTTGAAATTATTTTTCACTCTTTGCTACCAGAACCGTGTCATCTGCGTATCTCAAGTTATTCACATTATACCCACCAACAGCTGCTCCTGGCATATTTTCTATAGATCTAAAAATCAGTTCACTGTATAAGTTAAACAGATCCGGTGATGCAGATATGGCTTAATGATATGTGGTCATTCAAGGCAAAGATTGAGTACGACTTGACTGGGAAAGCGGTACATGTCATTTGTCTTGGCTGATCCGACTTCTTCTGTGTTCGTTTTCAAACTCCTGCAGATTTGCAGGATGTAGTCTGGAGAATGGAATGCGCTGTATTATGTTTGCGGCTTAGCTTAGAGTATACCTTGGCGTGGATAAGATTCTTCTTCAGCGTTCATTCTCAAACTCCCACTGGATCTCTATTGTAGCAGGATAATGGTCCTACTAGATTTCCAACAGGATTTAGTCCAGAAAATGGAAATGCGCTGTGTCGCCGTTTTATTTTTGCCAATGGCCTGACACATCCGTTTCGGCGGGGATAAGATACGAAATGAAGATAAGCACATCGCTCTTGCGATGCCACAGAGATACATAAATAGTGCTGATGTACTTCTTTCTGGGATTTTGTACTATGATACAAACAGCGGAGTTTTCCTGTGATCGTTCATATCTGCGCATCAATGGCGGCGTGTTACATTGCGCGTTTTGGCGGCCATAATATCGGGTTCAAATTCCGCCAACTGTGCAACCGGACGGTTCATAAAACAATGCCAAATTACTGAATGTATTTATACTATCTATGAAAATCACTACAGCCAAAAGTGTTGGGTTGATTGCTAGATCCTGAATAAGTTATGCTACCAAGCTCCTGTTCAATTTTTGACAATAGGACTGTGTCATCTGAGTATCTTAGATCCGTTATTATATACACATTGGTTTTGAACCATGACATTATTTCTATGTTTAAAAATGGTTTCTGTGTAGATGTTAAATAGGATTGGTAATAAAATATATCCTTGTCTTTACTCCTATTTGTATTTCTATATATGGGGAGTATTTGAAGTCTGCTCCATCTAAACCTATTACTTGGAGACATTCAATTATTGTTTTACGTTGGACTCCATCTTGAAGACCACAACAAAAATCTGGGTTGTGATTTCTCGCTTGACACGACCACTCCTCCAGTCGACTGAGCTGTAAACGAGTACCTGACGCGTGAGTTAGGGAAGTTAAAGACAGCACGGAAGGGAACTGGCCACACCAACCTAATAGTTGCTGCGGCTTAGTACATGAAGAGTTATCTTCATCCCCGACGGCAGATGGGCTGCCATGGGGCAAACCTTACCTTACCATCTTGAAGGACAACACGTCCTAAACAGTGGCTCTCGCTAAGCCTTTTTGTCACTGACATTTAAACATTCTGCAAAGGCATTACGGTTCTTCCCCCCCCCCCGTCACTTTTAGACCCCAGTTTAACCGCACCCCACTTCTTCAACCGGGTTATATTTTCTGGTAACAACAGGTGAAACTGGGCATGACCATCGATATATATGAGACCTATTGGGTAATAACAAAAACAGTTTTAAAAAATTACTCATTCATCTTTTCTCTTGATTTTCATTTGCTGTCACACAAAAGTAGAATTAATGTTACCAATGAAAATCACGGGAACAGTCAAAAGCGTCATTAAGAAGGTTTGTTTTCCCATCAGCCAGTAGGTCCCATATCATAGACTGTCACACCAATCCTCACTCCCAATTCACGCATCATCGATACTGTCTCATACTCTTGAGCATTGACTGTAAGTACAGTAGCCATTTTGTTTTTTTTTGCTGCGCATGCGCAAGGTACAGCTAGCGCCATCTAGCGAACATAAACATAAAGTTCTATGATGATATCAACTATAAACAGCTTTAGAAACCACCTACTGCATTTTCCTGCCATCCAACATCAATTTGTGACTTACTTATTGACTCCCCCTCGTATTTCATAGTTCAGATTCATGAAGTGCATTAATTATCTCTGTTTTTTCCATACGTTGACAGTATGCTATGATGGCAAGGCTTACTAATTTATCGGCTTCTTCATTTCTCTTAGTAGAAACGGCCGTCTTTTCCGTCTCTCTTTCTTCTCATCGCATCTCTGATATTCTACGCTAGTTAATTGTACACGAGTACACATTTAAACTCTTACATTGAATCATAAAAACTAGCTAAAAACGTAAATATAGCACATTTAGTATAAATAACACAATTACAGTTTTAATAACCACTATCTGTTAATATTCATTCCGTCTCATTCAAATGACTACCGGCCTAACAAGATTAGTGTCCAGACCCTGTGGCCACAGTAGTGTCATCCACCAGGCACTCGTTTGTAATTCTGACGTTAATCTGTTACTTGAAATAGCGTAGAGGCCATCTGTCATGTGTAGAAAATGACCATCTGTCATGTGCTGTCCTCCTCGCTGAAGGAAATGTCTCACAAAACACTAAAACCAATTATTTATTCTATATCACTACATTTACGAAATGACAACGAAACCCAAATCTGTATATGTACTTGCATATACAGTAGAATCCCTTTATAGCGCTTTCTTTTATAACAAATTTCTCTATTTAATTAACAGCAAATTTGAAAAATACCACTTATATTTATTTTTTATTGTTTGTACTGCATATAACTCATTTCTTTTAAGGTCCAGACCAAGATGTTATAACGGGATTCCACTATATGTTGCACAGCCGTCACTCTTTCTTACCTATGCCAAGTGGTGTTATTTGACTCATTTGACGTCTTCTTCGGCTGTGTTGTGTTTGTAAAAAGAGTGTTAGTGTGGGAGGGGTTTTGTGGTAATAGTTGTTTTCGCAGGTCTTCTAGTGCAGGTTATTCAATAAAATGGTGTTTGACTGTTTCCTGCTCTTGTCTGTAGCAGTGGTTTTTTTTTCTCTAGAGATTCTTCTTCTTCTTTCGTTCACTTGAAACATGTCTATATCTGTAATTCTGTCTCCTTAATAAAACTCTCGGTCTTTTGTAGTTCATACAGTGTCCCATAGAGCTTTGATTCCAGTGTTGTTTCCTCTGGCCAATATGTCTGCCTCAGCGTTTCATGCTCAGAACACTCTGGAAGTATATGTTTGGCACTCTGTGCTGCCTGTCCACATGTACACATGGCCGTGTTGCCAATCTTGAACTTTGTATACATGTGACTGCGGAGTCGGTTGTGTCCTGTTCTGAGACGTAGAATTATAACTTGTTCTGATCTGTTCATAATGTGATAATCATCTTGTGTGTGGTTTCTAGAGATAAAACTCCAGTGTCAGGAAGAAACCTGAAACTTGTTAGCATTTTAAAGAAACGGAAGTAGGGGTATGATATATAAAACATAGTCTACATTGGTACCCCCTCCCTCTTATACCAGCCGGTTGCAGTACGGCTAATAATAGTCAATTTTCATTAAATTAGTATTTCGTTTTACATAAAAAATATTACCAGAAATCAATAGATTATATCTGATTTTTATACAGTTACTATTTCTTGTCACATAAAAATATTGCGAGAAGTACATTATAAAATAAAATAGATTATACCTGATTTTCATACAGTTACTATTTCCTTTCACATAAAAATATTGCCAGAAATCAATAGATTGTTTTTCTCCTATTGTCATTAAAACGTAATTGGTGTGTTTCTTTGATTGTATGGTTATGTGTGTTACTCGTTATGAGGTTATGTTGAATAAGCCGAGACCGAGGGTTCCTTGATTCTTGATTAGAAACTGGCCTCATAGCACGTGGGGCATTCCCATAAGTGCTCCGCCCTCTGTTCCAGCTGCCATTCGACTCGATGGTGTTTCGTCAATACAAACGTCGATATCAGGGCACAACTCTGGCCCTTGCGACAGGTTTCTTGGTTGTTCCGCCCACCCACGCTGTGCCCGTAACTAGTTCAAGCACAACGCCGGCCTGTCGCAACAAGGTGGTAACTGTTATCGAAGGTTACGACTACGAGATTGTATAGATGACGTGCCATGAAGCTTCTATAAGAAGATAACCTCAATATAAAGGCATGTCATCTACCAAGGTTTTCTGTTGCATGGACCGAGGGTAGTGAAGACGAAACAGAAAGTAAACAAGCCTCATTCTTTCCGTTTAAAAAAAAATATTGTTGTGATTGTCGTTAGTCACTATTTATACACTTTTGACATACCAAAAGATGCCAAGGTCGACATACGAAATTCATGGAAATAATCAAAAATTAGCCTTTCGAAGGTCATGTTTACTTTCTGCATGCAGGTCTTTACTCGAGCTGTGTCGTGTCTACGCATTTCCTTTTCTTCTTCTGCGTTCATTCTCAAACTTCTGCAGATTAGCAGGATGTAATTATGAGAACGGAATACGTTGTGTCATAGTTTACAACATTACTGCGATAGCTGCGCCTTTCGGCCTGACACATCCGACTTCAGTGTAGCTTTGGGTCACTGACACTATATGAGATGAGATAGCCAACTCCATCCCATAACCTCCTTAGTCGCCTCTTACGACATTCATTGAAATTAAACAGTGCTACTATTCTTTGTTCCCCTCTCGGGCTCTGGCAACACATGGGAGTTCTAAGCATTTAAGATTTTCATCATTAGCTGACCACAAATAGCTGATTGCTTTGTTCATATATAATTTTTTTTTGTTTAATTGGTTTTCTTTTTTGCTATAGGCATGACGTTTCTTAACATTGGTACATACTTAAGCTAACAAAATACAAATAACAACAAATTTCAGCAAAAAACGCAGTTTATCCCATTGGCTAATGGGAAAACAAAAACATGGCATCTTTTTGACTCATTCCCGTTTTTATTTCATTGCTCACTATAATTATAATTTTTATAATTTGTGTGACAGCCAATGAAAATTAAAGGAATAGTTACATTGAGTCAGGCTCAGGCTTTTAGAAGGCTTGATTTTCCATTAACCAATATGTGTTATATTTCCGAGGGTCAATATAGCAATATAATGTCCTAAATAAACCTGTAGGTGCTTTTCATAATACCCACCGTAGACCATGAACTTGCCTTTACAGGATACCCACTTCAGAACAAGAGCTTGCCTTTGAGAGAACCGTTGCATTATGTGTCTAAATATTCCGGATGTGCTCTTTGATAAATGGCATCATTAAGAAATATGACTGCGGATATAACAATAACATATGATCTACGCTGTTTTGAATATAAATATCGTGTAATCTGCAGAAAACGGATGTGTTGGGCAATTGGCAAAAATTTAATAGCGACACAACACATTTTCATTCTCTGGACATCCTCCGGAAAATCTAGCAATACCATTGTCTTGCTGCAAGAGATATCCAGTGGGAGTTTGAGAATGAACGCTGAAGAAGAAGAATGAAATAAAAGAGTACTGGTACCAAGAATAGATTCTACTCTTTTTTTTCATTTTCGATTTTGGTTTCGAGTAAATCTATATTTCTGAATTGATTTCTACCCTATATTTTAATTAGTGTTTTATGTTCCATTAGTTCAATTTTCGATTTGGTTACGATATATGTCGTTTCTCGTTACAATTTGTTTCGTTAAATGTGTGCGCTCGCTTAACAGGAAAGTACATTTTTCCTACGCAGTTTTGCAAGAACCTCTTTGTTTTCTTTCATTTTCATGAATTTTTCTCTATTAGTTATTTATTAAGAATATCTGACTATCCATGTTTCCCAACCATACATTAAGGTAGAGTAGATGTAAAATATATGGGACCGTCTATAAATTACGTCAACAATTAGGGAGGGAGAGGGTCTGTAAACAGTTTGACAATTGTTGACGATGGTGGAAGGGGAGAGGGTGACATAAGTTGACGGTAACAATACTATTTTTTAATACACCAATTACATTGTTCAAAAATTATTTGAAACATTCTCCGTAAATATGAAATAAATCACCTAGTGCTTTTATACTTGACTGCTACAATTAATTTTCGGGGGGGGGCGTGAGGGGAGGAGTGGAGTTAGTTTTTAGGTGACATAATTAATCAAGAAAAATCTTTGAACTATTGATAACAAGGAAAGGGGGAGGATACAAATTGCCAAATATTTGTTAACTGTAATTTATGGAATCCCCCATTATGATTCTCATATTTAATTTGTTTATTATTTGTTTGTATAACAGGGTTGCTGCAAATGTGGATTTTCTTGGAGATTCCTGTGGATCATCACTTGAATCTACGGAGTTACGTACTATGAGTGGCACTCTCGGAAGGTATCGTGCCGCTTCATTTAGAGTGGGAGTACTTAGGAGTACATATCGGAGTGCCCTTTTTGAGCCCTTTTTGTATATTAGTATTTTGTTCATGGCATTGAAAATACTGTTGGCCAATTACATACTCTTTTAAACTCTTATTTCACATTTACTATAATTTGTCATTAGGCCTATATTTAAGTTTCGAAATATTAACGTTTTTCTCCCAAAGTATTGTTTTGTTTCTTTGACTTCAAATACGAATTTTAAAACGGCGATCATAAAACAGTGATGCCACAGCTATAGTTTTTCACTAGATTTGGGGATTTTGTCCGATGTGTAGAGAGCTGGGATTTTAAGGCAAAAATTGCCATAGTATGGGTTATTTTTACCCATTTTGTTTTGACAGCTACAATATGGGTACCTTCTACTCCAGATCATGGCATATCACCTCTGCACCAGACTTGGCATTTCACCCACCAGGTTTGGAGTGGAATATCAATCGTATTGATGGAAAGCAGCGATCACCGTTCAGTCTTACCGACTATAGATAATGAATATATTAAAGATAACAGTACACTCTCTAGGTGAAACTACAAGAAGGCAAAAGGACAATGCACCGACACTACACCAGTGTACTAGCTAGAGACCTAGCTACAAACATAGATATTAATAAGTCAGTGAATTCTGTAGATGTACATATGCTTGTAAAATCATATCTAGTGAGCCCGTAAACGCTAAAAACCTTATTGGCGCAGTGAATTAGAAATACTGTAAAATGAAGTGGAAATAACTCGACAACGGTCAGAGACAAGACCCTGTGAACAGCACCACAATAAATATCAGCAAGCTAAGGCACAATTTCAGAGAGCCAAGCTGCAAGCCAGACGGAGAAGCTGGAAAGAAAGAAAAAAAGAATACCTGAATCTTGAGAGCGATTCCAGGAAACTGTGCAAGTTGGTAAAACAATTAAATGACGAGGGTACTGGGAGAAATCGAAAGGGCACATTACAAAAGGATGAAAACATCCCCATGGGAATATAGGCAGCTGACTATTTTTCAGACTCATTTGCTCAAGACAACAACATCAACATTAGCCCAGAGAAACAGCAAGAGATTCGTGAGAAGCGAGAAAACATTGAACAAGATGGAACCATATCTGAAGTCATGGAGGCGCCGTTCACACTCAGAGAACTGGAACATGCAGTATCTACACTGAAAATGAAGAAGTCACCTGGTGCTGATGGAGTGTCCAATAAAACGATTAAAAAATCTGGGAATTGCAGCAAAAACAAAGCTGCTGCAGATCATGAATATATGTTGGACTAGAGACAAAGTTCCACAGATATGGAGGGAAGCAATCATGATACCAATCCCTAAATCAAGAAAAGACAGCACCACAGTCTTCAACTACAGACCAATTAGTCTCACAAGTTGTCCATGCAAAACTATGGAGTGTATAATCACCCACAGGCTTCGTTGGTATCTTGTGAGCAAAGACCGTCTTGTATCATAACAAGCAGGCTCCAGACAATGATACTCTACTGAAGATCAGATAACCTACCTTTCTCAAGAGATAGAGGATGCATTTAAAGATAACAAACTGGTCTTAGCAGCCTGGAAAGATCCGAGGAAAGCTTTTGACAAGGTTTGCAAAAGGGGACTGTAAAAGAATTGATACATTGTAGAGTGAATAGTAGGATGCATAAATGGATAAAGCATACTTACATAGAAGAGATAGAGTACAACTAGATGATTACACAAGCAAGAAAGTTCTACTACGTCTTAGGGTACCACAGGGATAGGTATTGTCCCCCACATTATTACTGGTCTATCTACATCAATGATCTGGTGGCTGAACTATCACATGGTGCAAGAGTGGAACGTATGCTGATGACTTGGTAATATGGTGCACAGAAGAACATGCGACAGTCGCTACCAAACAGGCACAGAGAGCAATGGATCTTCTTCTTCTTTCCTTCCTCTTTTACCCTTTTCGGGTGTCGAGGGAGATACAATGTTCTTGTTCTCACTTTTCTGGCAGCTTCAGATAATGTTATTTGGTTGTTCGTGTAATGTGTCTTTGATGTTGTCGATCCAGTGTACTCTAGGTCTACCCTTGGCTCTTCTTTCTGCTTCTCCTCTCTTCGTGTATGCTTTATAAACTAATGAATCACACGGCATTCTTTCTAGATGACCAGACCATTGTATCTGTTGGTTTTGTATGTATTTTTAGCAATGGATATCTTAACCAAATGGGCAAACATATGATGTGTCAGCATCAATATAGATAAGTGCAGCACTACTCTCTTTACCCTCTCACCAAAACAAAAAGCTGTTGACATCAAGATAAATAGAGAGTTCTTGAAGACACACAGCCAACATATCTCGGAGTCACATTTCGCAGTAGGCTTACATGGAAAGAACACATCAACAAACAACAACAAAGGACAGAAGAAAGTTAGCCGTCCCGAAAAAACTAAGTGGAACCATATGGAGAGCAAATGGGAAAATACTTAGTAAAGTCTACCAGCAGGGTATACGGCCACACCTGGAATGTGGGTCTACTGCATGGTGTCCAGCATCAAATACTACATTACATAAACTAGAAAAGGTGCAAAACCAGGCACTTAAGATAATCACAGCCGCAATCAAATCAACAATCATAGTGGAGATGGAGAGAATACAAACACTGAGTATTAAATCATTCAGAAAAGTTTCACTGTATGCCAAGTCATCCAATGAAAGAAAAATTTCAAAATTTAGCAATGGGGCGACTGAAAAGAAGTAGCTTCATCCATTAGGCCAAACGGCTGCGTGGAATAATATGATTTGCCGGAAGGTGAAAATCCCCAAAGTCCATACCAGAATAAACCCTTTGGAGAAATAATAGTGGATTACCTATTAATATTCAAACGGAGGTGAAAGGAATTTAAAGTGAGATTGAGCAGAATAGCGTACAACAAAGGACAGTTACTCTCAGTCTACTTGATGAAGAATATCCACATGACATATGGATCAGAGTCTATACAGATGTGTCAGCAAAAAATGTAGTGAAAATGGAAGAGCAGGAATATAATATTATATACATACTATTACATACATATTGTTCCAAAACAATGTTTGGGAAATTTCTGGCTCTTTTGTAGTACAGTATGACATTTTATGACAATTTAAATATGGCAACACTGGTTATGTTTTCTTGAAAGTGAAAGTAAGTGATGTTGTTCCGAAATTACAACTAATACTTAGAATATAAGTTAGATGGTAATAAATGACAATGTTGACATTGTTGATTTCATTTGTACTTTAGTTATTTCAAGCCTTAAATAGAAACTATCAGTAGAACTCATTTTATCACTGCTCTTTCTGACTTAGCCTTCTTTTATGAGGCGTGTTCAAATGAAAACGGGACTTGTGGATTTATTTAAAAAGTATCATACGCAATTTAATATTTTCAACGGAATTGAACAAAGCAACCACTTGTGAATAAGAATGCACCTGGGTTCATCAGAAAAAATCTCCGTATGCATTTAGGCAAGCATCCCACTGTTTAGGTAGACGTCGAATGCCGTCCGAGAAAAAGTTGCGTGGCTGTTCTCTGAACCATGTGGTCACCGCAGTCTTCACGTCTGCGTCGCTGTTGAATCGCTGTCCCTTTAGTGCTTTCTTCAACGGTCCGAACAAATGGAAATCACACGGGGATAAATCGGGACTATAGGCTGGGTGATGAAGAACTTCCCAATTCTTCTTTGCCAATGTTTCCTGCACAATTTTTGCGACGTGCGGACGAGCGTTGTCGTGGAGAAGAATCACACCTTGAGAAAGTCTGCCTGGTCGCTTAGCCTTGATGGCCTTATGCAGCTTGTCTAAAGTGTCTTTATAATGGGCGGCATTGATGTTGACACCAGGTTCCTTAAAATCAGTCAACAAAAGCCCTTCATGGTCAAAAAATGCAGTCACCATAACCTTCCCAGCAGAAACCTGTGTCTTGAATTTTTTGGGTTTTGGTGAACCTGGATGTTTCCATTGCATGCTGTCAATTTTGCTGCTCGGTTCATAGTGGTGGCACCACGATTCATCACCTGCCACAATGCTCAACAGAAATGCATCACCCTCTGCCCTGTAACGCATCAGGTGGTTCAAACTCCACCCCATCCGTTCTTCCTTATGGTGGTCAGTCAACATCCGTGGGACCCACTGTGAACACACCTTCCGATAGTTCAATTTCTTCCGAACAACCATGTGGGCTGTCCCAATTGACATATGGAATTCTTCTGCAAGCGAACGAATGCTCCGACGACGGTCAGTCAGTACTGCTTTATCAAGCACGGCTATGGCTTCTTCTGTTGCAACAATATGCGCCTGACCTGGCCGTGCAAGATCTGCCGTTAACTCACGTCCGTCTTTAAACATACGCACCCACTCCATCACTCTGGTCCTCGACAAACATTTGTCACCATATGCTGCCTTCATTCTCCGATGAATGTCTACTGCTTGACATCCTTCAAATGAAAGAAACTGGATCACAGCACGCTGATTCACTTTGGACGGGTTCGGAATCACACCCGCCATATTGTTAACAGTCTTCTGCAGCACATATGCATGCTGGGAAGATGAACACGTGACCGTATGTAAATTATTGGATACTCATTACTAGTGCAAAATGTCATCAATATCAGTGCGCTCTATCACGCGTGGTGTAACAAGTCCCGTTTTCATTTGAACACGCCTCGTACTTTTTAGAATCTAGATTTAGCCTATTATTAATTAAATTATTATTATAATTGATTAACTTCTCAAGTCTTATTATTTACTACTAACAGTAACACTGTTACTGTTAGTAACAGCTTATTATTTACTTCTTTTGTCTACTAACACTGTTACTGTTAGTAACAGTTATTAAGTTTGTTATTCACTCTTGCTGTTAAACGTAGGGGTGATTGTAGCTCGAGCTTGTGCTCCAAGGCCAAGGCCACATGTCCATGACGACTGACGTTTTCTATCTTTTTCGTGATCTTCCTCAGGCTTTGTGCCCTGATCTCATTTGGTTATAGACTATAGTAATAGTATTGCACAGAATATCATGCCCTACATGGCATGGCAGCACGCATGTGGTTGCGTATGTGGGTCTCACCAATGGCCCACTAGACATATCATCCATACAACAGTAAACCTTAGTGGATGACATGCCGTTATATTGAGGTTCTTATAGGCATAGGCCTACTAATAAATCTTAATTTTAAGATGGCTAATTAATTCTCTTGAAAGGTCGAAGGTCATGCACAGACTCAGTCTATCAGGAGGAACAAAATTACTAAATTTAGTGTTGACTATACTATACTATTTAACATTGAAAGAAGTATCAGTATAAGGTAATACTGCTGTGAAACAGAACAACAATAGTACTTCGTAGAACACATGTTTATGAAGTTTCACTTGAACACAGTAGACAGACTATCACTAAGGGGTTATGAAGTGTAAACACACAAAAATACAAATGACAATTCACAAAACATTTTCAACGTTTCAAACCTTTAGGTCTTTCTCAAGAATATATAAAACAGTGTTACCACCACAGAGGCACTAGATACACTATTGACATGTAAAAATACCTTTTTCATTTTTACACCTCATAACTCCTTAATTTCTTCTTCTTCTTCTTTCGTTCACTTGAAACATGTCTATATCTGTAATTCTGTCTCCTTAATAAAACTCACTGTCTTTTGTAGTTCATACAGTGTCCCATAGAGTTTTGATTCCAGTGTTGTTTCCTCTGGCCAATATGTCTGCCTCAGCATTTCATGCTCAGAACACTCTGGAAGTATATGTTTGGCACTCTGTGCTGCCTGTCCACATGTACACATGGCTGTGTTGCCAATCTTGAACTTTGTATACATGTGACTGCGGAGTCGGTTGTGTCCTGTTCTGAGACGTAGAATTATAACTTGTTCTGGTCTGTTCATAATATGATAGTCATCTTGTGTTGGTGTTTGTGGCATGGTAGGTGATTGGTATATCTGGTTGGTCTTCGGCAGCACCTTCCTTAGCCAGTTGGTCTGCTTTTTCATTTGCTGGTATTCCACAGTGAGAGGATATCCACTGCATATAACTCCTTAATGATAGTCCATCTGTTGTGTTCAAGTGAAACTTCATAAACATGTGTTCTATGTAGGTACTATGAAAGAAGTATGAGCACCCTGAAGAGAAAACATATCCCATAATTTCTAAGAACAATAATCGTCTGTCATGTTTGAATTCCTTGACGATTGAGAAGAAACTATTAAGTGTCCTTTCATCAAAATCAACATTTATTGAGAGGGTACTAAGCATTTTCATAAAAAAGAAGAACAGATGCCTGGAGCTGTAAGTAGGTATCTATCTATTAGCTAAATCCTTTGTTGCCTTTCAACATCAGGGTTAGAAGAGTTTTCTGGAGATGGCCCTCATGTGTGCTGAGTATATTGTGGAATTTGTTGCCTCTTTTATCTTGGTGGTCTACCGTTTTCGTGGTCCGCCTCTAGGTCTTGTTTTCATATAGCTGTATTACAAGAGTATATGTGTGTTTTTTAAACTACCGTTAGTTAATATTTTATATAGGGCGGTACATATTTCTAGTGGGGTAAAGGGCAGGGGAGAGCTACCTACCTACCTACTAAAAAAAGGTAATTTGGCCTCCACACTCTAAAAATTAACTCTACGCCACTGTTATGTACCATACTCCATGTTATCATTATGTAACATCTCCCTAACCTCTTATTTTACCGATCACTCTTTCTTGGTTGTATTTTTTAAATTCTCATGCAGTTTGTTTCTCACCCTACTATATAAATGTTGCCACTAAGGTCCTATGAAGTAGGCTCATAGTGGTTGTTTTTCATTCTGATCACTTTTAGTCACATTGTCATCTGTTTCACTTTTAGTCACATTGTCATCTGTCCATGTGTTCCATTGTTAGTATGCCATGTTAAATATTGGTAACACTTGAATTTAACTCTACTTCTTCAGCGTCATTCTCAAACTCCTGCTGGATTTCTCTTGTAACAGGACAATTATCCTACAAGATTTCTAGTTGGATGTAGTCCAGAGAATGAAATGTTTTGCATTTTATTTGCGCCAACATCCAGACACATCCAACTTTGGCTGTTGAATTTACCTGTTTCTAGTATTATTAGTATTGTTATTAGTATTTGCTGTGTTACCATAACCCCAATATTTCCAGCTTGTTACGTATCCCTGACACTGGTGATTTGATATTTTCTCTTATGGTGCATTCAATCAGAATGAATGAATGTTTATACTAAAAGTTTACTTTATGAAGTTTTGTTTAAAACAATTTTATTGTCTATCCCCAGGTGGATGATGGTCAAATATCCATAATTGCCGTTAAGCATAGTGGTGGTGACAAAGTTGACAAGGAGTAAAGATTGGATGATGGAGCAATGGCAAAGTTAGCAAGGAGTAAAGATTGGATGATGGAGCAATGACAAGATTGATGAGTAAAGATTGACTTAATTCTACTTGGGTTACACCATATGTTCTCTGTCCCTCTTAACGAAGCAGTAAACTAACTGCAGAAAGTATGTAGCTTCAAGTGATAATCCCCAGAGATTTCCCCAAAAATCCACTTTGTGAACAAGACTTTACGAGCAGAATTTGAACCCACAACCTCTTGAGAATAAAGTGAACTGCTTAACCACTACACTAGAGAGGCATGATGGAGCAATGGAGAGTAGTGATTTTAGAAAGGTTTGGCAAAAAAGCAAGACACAAGTGGTATAGTACTGCCTTGGATTTTCAGCTTGTCGACTTAGGAATAAAACCATCCTGTCTGTTTGACTACTGGTCAGTGTCACCAGAAGACATGCAGCTCTTCACTCAGGATTTATACAAGCAGTGTCTGACTAATAGTAAACTTCATGTTTTAACAATTGGCCAGGATGTTGTAATCTACAGTTTGGCATGTGGTCAGATTGTGATGGCAAATAGTTCAGAGTGCAGTTATATGGATGCTACTTTGCATTTACCGAATCCCATACTAGCATGTAGAGAGAAGGTCTCTAGTACCATTGATATCTTTGACAAACTGTGTGTTACAATGAGCGATAATTGTGATGATCAAGCTGTTGTGCAGGATCTTTGTATAGACATTGAGGATAGATTAAATGTGCCTTGTTTATTTGGCTTGTTGCTAGGTTATCCTTGTGTATATTGGTATGATGTCACAAAGGGGGATGACCATTGTCTATCTGGACAAGTTCTGCATTTATTTCAAGTGAAGGGTCATCTTAAAACTATGAAGGAACATTTAATGAAGTTGGAAAATGTAATTAATACTAGTTTAGAAAGAAATGCTGGGAAACCTGGCTCTACTGACAATTTTCATGTAATATTTTCATTTAGTGTGCCAGTTTGTCTTCTGGAAAATGTCAAGGACCATGTATTGTGTTGGTTTAGTAAGTGGAAGGACTTAACAATGTGGTCTCATTTATTTTATAGCGTCTGGCTTGAAGAAAAAACAGTCAGTCCTCAGTCTGTTTGTTTATGATTTTTTTCTGTATTCTTCAATCATGTGTGTAATTTATCATGGCCTTGAGGATAAGCATGAGGACATGAGTTCTCTATGACGCTGGAACTGGTGCACCACTTTGATGGACCTGGACTGCACTATATCTACGGTGTCCTACCCATGTATAGAGCACCGTACTGAGCTAGATAATAAGTGAGACTTCTGTAAAACTACATAACAATAGTACTTATGTAAAACTACATAACAATAGTACTTATGTAAAAAGGTCGATCAACTTTACAATGAACAGATTATAGGGTATGGCATGGGTTCCCAAACTTTTTAAAGCCATGACGCCCTTAATGTTAGGATTATTTAGGGCAGCGCCCTTAATATGAAGCAAAACTAGAGACCTGATAATTTTAAGTTTAAATCTTAAATGATAATATTTATTTTGAGTAAATCAATGTTGATTATATTTATAATCAAGTGTAAATTTATTTATAATTAAAGCTGTTTAATAAAATCAATTTTATAACATTATATTTTTCAATTTTCTTTGTTTTGGCAAGAATGCCGTTGCGCCCCTGGAGACTCTTTACTGAGTCACTGGGCGCCACGGTGCATACTCATGGAACCGCTGGGGAATGGGTAGAAAAATATACAAATAATAGTATACAAGACAGTTTCAACTGTAGTCTTTTTCAAATGTCTGCCTTTTGTCTATCTGATCACTTTTGGAGTGATGCTTTTGGTAATGCTGTCTAATGCTTTTGGAGACGGTGGTAATATTTTTACTGTTTGTTCACTGTTTTCTAGAAAAAACCTTTTGGTTGAAATTATCTTGTATACGGTTATTTGTATTTTATCGTACACATACCCCATTGTCTGATAGTCTGTACGTTCATTATAAAGCTGACAGACCTTGTGCTTTATGTAAGTGCTACTGAGCTAGAGTATTCATCCAGTACTAGTCCCTCTCTACAACATGAACTATCTGTTTATGATTACAAGTGACATTATATCTGCAATAGATGTTTTTGTGTACTTTTGTATGAAGGGACTCTGTGTAATGAGGTTTTGCTAATCATTGGAAACACAGGAAAACACATATAAATAAGTTTTGACAGAATAGCTTTTATCAAGAACCAGCATATTATGACAAGTAAAGGTTGATGTGTGTGTTTCACCGTGTGCTTCTCAGTCAGTCAGTCAGTTCCTCTTTTGCCAAATTTGGCACATAGGGCGAATGTCATAGTTCTCCATGCCTGTCGGTCAGTTGCTAGGGATTACAAGTCTTGTGCATTTATGCCTGTTCATTTTAATTCATTCATAAATGTTTTTCTGAGTATTGTTTTTGGTCTTCTGTCTTCCTTCATTCTAAGTATGTGGCCAATGTATGTCCAGCTGCGTTTTCTGATGATGTTCGTCACATATTCTTGTTTTGTCTCCTCTCTTAGTATGTCGTTTGATTTGAAGTCTTTCCAATTAGTATTTGTGATTTTTCTGAGGCATCTATTCTCGAAGACAACTAACTTCTTATCCATTATTGTGGTAGATTTCCAACTTTCACATCCATATGTCAATGATGGAATCACACTTTCATTGAAAAGTCACAGTTTGATGTGTTTACTTGCAATCTTCGATCTGCAGATGTTTGAGAGTTTGTTAAAGGCGTCACAACTATAACATCCGTTACAGAAACACAGAGTTTTACAGTGACAATTTGTAAAATCATCGATTAACATATCCAAAGGAATCAAGAACAGCAACATACGTCCACCATCTTGAAACTGGTAACCGGAACTCCATGTGTGCTTCTAGTCATTAGAAAAACTTCATTACCCTATTTTCAATTTTCTTCTGTTGGATTACAGTTTCTATGCAGTTGTTACCCATTATCTAAGAATGTACTCAAATATTTTAGGGGAATAGATGAAGACAAACTGTAACATTTCTTTATTAGATGCATGTTTAACGTTTAACATGTCTTCATCTGATGTATGCTTAAATCCCTACCACACACTCTTTCTTCTTCTGCGTGCATTCTCAAACTCCTCCAAATTAGCAGGATGTAGTCCAGAGAATGGGATACGTTCTGCCATGGCTTACAGCTTTGCACAATATCTGCAACTTTTGGCCGGACACATCCAACTTTTGCATGGTTTCTGGGTCATTTTGATCCTACATGGGATGAGACAGCCAACTACATGCCATCATTTCCTTAGTTGCCTCTTATGACGTGCATGGAAGGTAAACAGTATTGCTATTGCAGTATTGCAGTATTGCTCACTTTTTGGACCCAGCAACACAGGGGTGGAATGATTTTGGGGCCCAGCAACACAAGGGTGGAATGATTTTGGACCCAGCAACACAAGGGTGGAATGATTTTGGGGACCAGCAACACAAGGGTGGAATGATCTTTCAGTTTCATCTATTGCTGTCAATTTTCTCCTCTCACAAGATGCAGATACTGACTGAACTGTGTAACCAACATAAGGTAGCTATGTAGTGGATACCATCTGACTGGGGAATACCAGGAAACGAGAGAGCAAATCAACTTTTTAAGGAGGGTACTACTGATCACCAACCAGAAGTATCCATCACTTACCATCAGAAAAAAATCAAATGATGAAGTCAATCAGAGTCACTAACACCAGCACAAGATGGCTATCAAATTAGTCCCAGACAAGAACAAGTTCTGTTCCTCAGAACAGGACAACTGACGCAGCGGTCACAAACTCAAAATTGAAGATTAGCAGCACAACTACATATACACCAACACAAGATAGCTATCAAATTAGTCACAGATAAGAACACATTCTGTGCCTCAAAACAGGACAACTGACTCCGCAGTCACAAACTCAAAATTGAAGATTAGCAGCACAACCACATATATGTATATATATATATATATATACACACTATATACTTTAAGAATGTCCTGAATATGAGATACTGAGACAAACATACTGGTCCCTAAAACTACACTAGCATCAAAGCTATACAAATCACTGTATGAGCTGCACAAGATGGTGAAGTTTATTGAGACAAAATTACATAGACATTTTAAGCGAACAAATGAAGAAATAAAAAAGGAAATCATAAATTCAGTTTTCATACCAAAATTATGTAATCAATGTCAGACATGGACATTAGCACAAAAATGTGAGAGAAAGTTTACTTTGTGTGAAATGAGATGTCAAAGAAAAGCAGCAAACGGAACAAGAAAAGATCATGTGAGGAATGAAAGATTACAAGAACTATTGGAATATCTGTGGTCAAATATATTGAAAAACAGACTGAAATGATTTGGTCACTTAATGAGAATGAACCCTTATTGGCCAGTGGGTTGGCAAGACCATACAACATGAAAACAGAAACAGCAAGAGACAGAGGAAGACCAAGAAGAAGGTGGATTGAAGGAGTTACCAACATTCTGAGAAAGTCACAATATTACTGCATATGAAGTGATCACAGCCTAAAAACCAACCAATCGTCATTCAATCCTGAGATGCCTTACATCAAAAGCAGAGAATAGAAGATAGAATTACGGTAGATAGATAGAATAATGAAATATGCAGATCACTTGCTTTGTGCAATGATGTCCCTCAGTGCCTTCAAAAATATAAAACGTTGAGCTTGGATATATCAACCAAAATGGGACAGATATTGCTGTTAACAACAATGCAACACATTATGTTCTCTAGCCCAATGGGTATCAAACCTTTTTTTATTTTTAGCATATGGCCCTTTTTAGATAATTTATCTCCCTTGATCCTCCTGGAACTATGGCCATCTGAAATAGCTCTTATGAACAAGTTCTATGGCCCTGTCATGAAGCTGGTGACCACAGTATAGTTCATTCTGAAATTCATATCAGCATCTGACTCCGACAGAAATTGTCACCCTGAATATTTGTTTCAAAAAAAAGCTTGATGACTTTTCTCAAGATGTATCACCTCTTCTGCATTCTCTCTATGATAACCAACACGAAAGTACATGTGATTTCCACTGGGGAATGTGAAGTACATGTGATTTCCACTGGGGAGTGTGAAGTACATGTGATTTCCACTGGGGAGTGTGAAGTACATCATGCTGCTAGTTTTACAGGAAAGCGGTATTATTTTGCGCCTTCCGGCCCCGCACATCTGTTTTCAGCATTCTTTTAATTCAGGTGAACTTTCCTAGCCTGTGACCATGACCATCTCCAATAAAGACCTTTCAACTGAAATAATTAGGACTCCATTAAGTTTTTGATTATTGATGGGCTTTTGGTTTGTCACTATTGACATACTTGGAATCACATGACAAAAGTAGCCATGGCAACTCCAAGATTATAAATAGTGACCAACCGAAAGCCCAACAAGGGCTCCATCCAGTCACATGACAATTCTAGATAATAGGTCTCACTGGAGATGGTCGTGCTGTGACAGCCTTCCTATATGTCGCCAGGTGATGAATGCGTATCAACTATGCTGTGACGGTTTATCACCCACTGTGCCTTTGAAAATATGTGCTTATCCTGTGACGGTTTATCACCCACTGTGCCTTTGAAAATATGTGCTTATCCTGTGAATTTATCTCAGGTAATAAGATGCATTGTCCCTGCTCCCTCGGGTACTGAACCTTTTTCGTCTGTTATTATGGTTCCAGTATAAGAAACTGTTTCTGTTTCCTATTATTCCCCATGTTCCCCTGGAAATCACTGACACTCTGGCCTATATATGGTAGTCGGCAATAGATTAAGAACGAATATGGACACAGTTGCCATATAACAGGACAGCATACCTCAAATATTTTAATTTAATAAAATACACCAATTGTATGCTGTAATAAATGCTGTTTAATTCAAGAATTATACAATAGGTATATGCATCTACAATTGTGTGCTGATGGCAGGTTGGAATGATTGTTCTGTAGACTTAAATGGATGTGTGGTAGCGTTTTGGATTGATTGTTCAGGAAACATTAAATGTCTTTCATAATATTTATATAATAGAGAACTAGATACAATTATGTGAAGCTCAGAGGCAACATATTACATCTTTCAACATGTCAGAGTTATTATATAAATTATATGTCATTGTAAATCATGACAGGACATTCTGTTCTTTTGACTACATCCTGCTAAGTTGCAGGAAAGTAGAATGAACACAGAAATTCCACTTTTGTATGCTTGTTTTTTTTTTCACTTGTCCCTAATTAATTGCTTCAACATTTTGATTCTATAAACACAGACAACAATATATATGCACTTGTGTAATTCTGTGCCACAAAAAAAATATACAACATAACAGTTGACAACAAAATATATACACTTTATTATGGCAGACTAACAAATAACTGCACGAATACTCGACAATTATTGATTTTTTGATCTCGTATAACTTGTTATAATATTTACATTCATTTGCAAATAAGTGACATTAAAAAGTGTCATTCAAGCTCATGTCATGTCAAGGGATCTTCCTCTGCATTAAGTGGTAAATGTGTTAAAAAAAATTCACTTATGGATCTGGTATTTGATATTAAATGGATTCCAGCATTTATTCCAGTTGGTTACTGATCCAGCAATCCATGATTTCATACTCCTTGACCCAATGACAGTGTATTTATTCCAGTAATTGGAATAGTTTCACCTATGTGATGCTAGTTCCCAAAATTGGAGCGAAGAATAGAAGCACTGTGACTGGCCATTTATGTCACAGTCCATAACTTCCCACCCTGAAGACAGAGCGTGTTAGCCTGAACAGGCGTGGGTACCCAGCAATGGAAATGGGACACGTACACACCATACAGTTACTGACAGTTTTTAGGCTCCGCAGACTATATGCAGATCTCCACAAAATAAAGGTTGTCCAAACTGACCAATGTTCATGTCAAAAGGGTTCCCAGATTCCAGAATACATTTTGCAGACATGTCCACTTTTTTTTGGCGACTTGAGGACAAAAACCTGGACCCGGGAATCACCTGGAAGTGAAGCTGTGTGGGGCAATCGTGAGGACCTCCTGTTGACAACAGAATTCATGAAGGTGGCCTTCTTGTCTCTATGGACAGCTGCCTCTAAGAAGTATGTAATAGAAGGCAACTAAGAAGGTTTAGGGGAAGAGTTGGATGTTCCATATCGAAGGCTCTTAACACTTCTTAATTCATCTATTTCTCTTACAAGAAACAACACTGCAGATATATACATTGTTAGCGAACGAAAGAAGAATCTATTTCTGTCCATTATATTCTCACTATTCTTCTATAGCATCTCAATTCAAAAGAAGAGTTGTTCAGTCATTTCTGCAGGAGTTACTATGCACCTCCTTCCTGGCTGCATACTGAAACTGCACCTTTAGTCACATTCTGAGACAGCAGACTTTGAATGTTTTTAAAAAATGTACACTTTAATCAAAGATACATGCTTCAGTGAAAATAATTTTGAAATGTAAAGAAATAATTATATACTAGATAGAATACTATTTGTGAACATAAGGAACTTTTGTATGGGTATATTATCTTGTTTTGTATGTGTGTGTGCAGTGTTCCAACTTGTTTCATCAAAAAGCACCGAAATGGCAACACTGTTTGCATATCTGAAAGTCTAGTTTAGATGTGGCAGTAGCATATCCCAGAACCTGGTACAGGTCACCACATAGAAATCTCCATTATCTCCCTGTGGTGGGTCAACAACACATAGAAATCTCCATTATCTCCCTGTGGTGGATCAACAACACATAGAAATCTCCATTATCTCCCTGTGGTGGATCAACAACACATAGAAATCTCCATCTTCTGTGGTGTGAATGAATGTTTAGAATTCAAGTCCTGCCCATTCCTTGATATTCTCAATCTGGGTTTTCTCTGCCCCCTCCTCAATTCACTAATTCTTCTATCCTCCACTATTCTACAAGATTGTTTGAGACAGAAATTGTGTCGGGTGAATTTTTCTAACATTTATTTATTTGTTTCTGCTGTTTACTTTTGTAGTTTAAATGGGAGGGGGTTGTGTGCTAAATGCTTCTTCTTCAGCATTCGTCCTCGAAACTCTCGCTGGATCTCTCTTGTAGCAGGACAATCATCCTACTTGATATCCAGCAGGATGTAGTCCAGAGAATGGAAATGTGTTGTGTCGCCGTTTTATTTGCGCCAAAGGCCTGACACATCCGTCTTTTGTGGTATGCTAAAAATTGATGTTTTTATTGAAATACAGAAATAAATTGTTAAAAATATGGATTTATGAAAAAATACGTTGACAGCTATGATATAATTATTAAATTCTAGTGACCATAGCCTTTGGCATCTTTACAGATCGTCAGGAATCAAGCCAATGTAAAATCTACAAATAAACTAAGAAGACCTTAAATTGCAGCAGTCTCTCATGAAGACCTTAAATTGCAGCTGTCTCTCATGAAGACCTTAAATTGCAGCAGTCTCTCATGAAGACCTTAAATTGCAGCCAACTCTCGTGGTTGACTTTTGTATATATCAATTGGTAGCAAATCCTATTCAGAATGTAGTCATCCACCCAGCATGTTTCGAATGTAGTGATTTTCTTGGCAATATAAATACATTCAGTAGTTTGCCATTGCTTTCTGAACAGTCATGATGCACATATGCCTGCGACTGGATCTGAATTCGGTACCACGCTGCCAGATGTAAATATCAATACAAACACATTAATATGATGTGTACCTCGTGTGTTGCCCTGCAGGGGAAGCAAATAATAGCAACACTATTTACCTTCAATGCATATCAGAAGAAGTGATTAATGAGGTTCTGGAGTGGAGTTAGCTTTTCCCTTCCATATAGGGGCAAAAGAATTGTGAGGCAGTGAGTGAAAAGTATGGTGTGATAAAATATCATCATTGACTTTTAAAGAATTGTGAGGCAGTGAGTGAAAAGTATGGTGTGATAAAATATCATCATTGACTTTTAAAGAATTGTGAGGCAGTGAGTGAAAAGTATGGTGTGATAAAATATCATCATTGACTTTTAAAGAATTGTGAGGCAGTGAGTGAAAAGTATGGTGTGATAAAATATCATCATTGACTTTTAAAGAATTGTGAGGCAGTGAGTGAAAAGTATGGTGTGATAAAATATCATCATTGACTTTTAAAGAATTGTGAGGCAGTGAGTGAAAAGTATGGTGTGATAAAATATCATCATTGACTTTTAAAGAATTGTGAGGCAGTGAGTGAAAAGTATGGTGTGATAAAATATCATCATTGACTTTTAAAGAATTGTGAGGCAGTGAGTGAAAAGTATGGTGTGATAAAATATCATCATTGACTTTTAAAGAATTGTGAGGCAGTGAGTGAAAAGTATGGTGTGATAAAATATCATCATTGACTTTTAAAGAATTGTGAGGCAGTGAGTGAAAAGTATGGTGTGATAAAATATCATCATTGACTTTTAAAGAATTGTGAGGCAGTGAGTGAAAAGTATGGTGTGATAAAATATCATCATTGACTTTTAAAGAATTGTGAGGCAGTGAGTGAAAAGTATGGTGTGATAAAATATCATCATTGACTTTTAAAGAATTGTGAGGCAGTGAGTGAAAAGTATGGTGTGATAAAATATCATCATTGACTTTTAAAGAATTGTGAGGCAGTGAGTGAAAAGTATGGTGTGATAAAATATCATCATTGACTTTTAAAGAATTGTGAGGCAGTGAGTGAAAAGTATGGTGTGATAAAATATCATCATTGACTTTTAAAGAATTGTGATGCAGTGAGTGAAAAGTATGGTGTAATAAAATATCATCATTGACTTTTAAAGAATTGTGAGGCAGTGAGTGAAAAGTATGGTGTGATAAAATATCATCATTGACTTTTAAAGAATTGTGAGGCAGTGAGTGAAAAGTATGGTGTGATAAAATATCATCATTGACTTTTAAAGAATTGTGAGGCAGTGAGTGAGAAGTATGAAAGATTGTCAGAATATACAAATATTTACATGTGATATCAAATTTGGATATTTCAATATGAATAAGGAAGCTCACATTTAGAAGATACATAGAAACAAATTGTGTACATCTAGCTATATGCACAATATTTTTGTGAGGTGAAATTGTGTGTGTGTCTTGTATGCAAATATTCATGTGAGGACATATTGTGTATGCAAATATTCATGTGAGGACATATTGTGTATGCAAATTTTCATGTGAGGACATATTGTGTATGCAAATTTTCATGTGAGGACATGTGTATGCAAATTTTCATGTGAGGACATATTGTGTATGCAAATTTTCATGTGAGGACATGTGTATGCAAATTTTCATGTGAGGACATATTGTGTATGCAAATTTTCATGTGAGGACATGTGTATGCAAATATTCATGTGAGGACATATTGTGTATGCAAATATTCATGTGAGGACATATTGTGTATGCAAATATTAATGTTAGGACATATTGTGTATGCAAATATTAATGGGGATGAATAATTTTATGCGCAAATGTTGATGGGGAGGAACTTCTGTGTTTGTTCAGATTAGCAGAATGTAGTCCAGAGAAACCAGTGTAATGATTTGCAGCTTCACTGTGATATCTGCATCTTTCGGCTTGACACATCCGACTTTAGCATGGCCAATGGGTCACTTTTACCCTCTTTGGGATGGGACAGCTAACTTTACCTCAAACCTCCTTAGTTGCCTCTTACAATGTGCCTTGAAGGTAATATTGTTGCTATTCTCTGCTCCTCATTTGGGCCCTGACAACATGAGTGATAGCTACTAATAATTTTGTATGCAAATATTTATATAAAGAAGGTGAACTTTTGTGTGCAAATATTGATGGGGAAAAAGGTGAACTTTTGTGTGCAAATATTGATGGGGAAAAAGGTGAACTTTTGTGTGCAAATATTGATGGATAGAAATTTGTATGCAACCGTTTCTTTGTTCACAATGACAAGAAGTACATGGTTATGCATCTACTGTTTTGTTCACAGTGATCCCACAAAAATAGAAATATAAACACAATGTAAATATTTTTGAATGAGTATTTATATGTACAGTATATAAATGTTTGCCGGTTTGTTGAAATGGTTTTCGTCAACTTTGATGGACAAACAACATAATTGTTAAAATTGATAATGAATGAACAATTGAGAGGGTCATATTGACCCACCATATCAATCAAAGATGAATGGAACCAAAGAATTGTCACTATTTACACTCTGTAGATTGCCATTGCTTTCTGGGCGGCAACTGCAAAATTGGCTGCAACAGGTCTATATGCAGTATTGATATGCTTCTACCTTCAGGCACAGCACTGAACATTTATTTTTGATATGGAAGCAATTGTATTGTGGTTTGAAATGCTGATATAATAGGTGGTTGTCAGCACACAGCAGTAATCAACCTTTACAGAAGATACAAACATCATAAGAAAATCTGCATGACTACTGGTAGAGAACATATGTAAGGTCATCACCGTTTTTCTTTTGGCAGTCCTAATGAACTCATATCTTTTATCAGTGACCTCTAACACACATTATTCCATTTATAGTACTGGCACTGGGCCACTTCTAACATTGTTCCATTTATAGTAATAGTTCTATCCAACATCTGGTTAATCATGCTTTTACAATGACAGGTTTGTGGAGAGTGTGGCCAAGTAACCTGAATACCTGTGTCTGGGGTGGAAACCACGGGTGAGACTAGATTTTTGTTTCGGAGATACAATAAAAAAAATGCTTCATATACAAGTCTTGGCAACTACTATGATATAGCGACCTTTATTTCTACTGTCTATTAAAAGTTTCTTGAACACCTGACAGGAAAAAAAATGCTGTAATTAAAGTTGTTTTTTTTACACATGCCATTTACTATGCTTCACCTGAGAAGAGTTCCAGACATTGATAAAGTTCATCCAGGAGACTTTTTCCCGGTGATGTAAACAGTAAACAATAAGCATGCTTCTTCAACAGATTACATGTTATTCTGATTCCATCTCATGTAAAAAAATAAGTTCTTTAGGTTCTTTCCTAGTACACGGGTGCCAGTAATTTAACGAATTTAACCCAACTTTTACGAAATGTGTAGCGAAATATAAGGCAAGGTAAGGAGAGAGAACTGGTACTGGAAAACAGTTGTAACAGACAACGATTATGACTACTGGCAGTGGAATGTGAATAAATGAATATGAGTTAGGTGGAATGTGGGAAGAGGTAGAAAGCATATTAAAATAGTAGGTGCATCAATCGTGACATTCATTCATCATAGGCATAATGTTTTGCTGCACTTACGACATAGGCCTAATGTTGTGTTGCACTCGCGACATAGGCCTAATGTTTACATTTTACTACAGGTAACTAAAACAGTATTGTCGTGTTTAATTTTTGCTGTAAATTTTGCCAGCAATCATTTCGCGACTTAGGCCTAATGTTTTGGTTGGCAACAAGTTGTTGCAACTGGTGTGTTAAAAACTAGAAACCGGAATAAATTATTAAAAACGTCGGTATATTGAAAAGTGTGACATCCGGCACTCGCGTACTAGGAAAGAACCGTTCTTTGTAGTAAGAAACTGGTCAACATGTGTGTTTGATACAGTTTTGTATTTTAATATCTGCACACAACAGTTCTTTCTCTAACTCTGTAAATAATATTATTGTGTAGATTGAAAGATAACGGAAAGCATCAATTTTGTTAGCAGTATTTGGCCAATTTCCCTTCAGTCCACAGGAAGAAAACTATGGCCATCTAAAAACAGCTGGTGGATAAGCTTTATTGCGATGTCTCTGGGCTGGTGACCACAGTACAGTTCACTGATGAAATCCATTTCTGCATCAGACTTTGACTGGAGAATGAGGAAGTGCTTCAATCCATCATCATCATATCGTGGTGCATGTATGGATTATAAGTTGAATAAGTAGCAAGCTTGGAGTTATGATAAAATGAGTATGTTGCATGCGCAAAGATGAGAATCCAGTACATCCATTTGTTTGTAAGTTGTTGCTTAATTTTATGTGAAGAATCATGTTTGGTAATGATAAAAATCTGTAGGTTGAGCACAAGATTTGAACCTAATATCACCATTTGTTTGTAAGTTATTGTCTCATGGAAGAAACTTGATGTTTGTAATAATATGAATCACAGGAAATCCAAATACTATAACACATTCGGTAAATTATATTTCATATGCTGCCACAACTCCAAATTAAAATCCACTAATTTCCTCGAAAAGACATCCACTGCATTCTGTCATGTTTCTGTAGTCTGCAGTGATTATTATCAATAGGGGTGTAGGAGTCCAGAACTCTCTCACCCAAACAAAACTTGAAAGTTGATTTAATCAATATCTATAGGGTGCTTTTGATACTATGTTTGTGCATCTGAAGACCTTGGAAACCATGAGAACTCAACTGAGCGTCTTCCATTGCCTTCCTTCCAGCATCACCTGAAAAAAAATCTTTGAGATTACATTCTGAGTACAAGTTATTTTTTTCTTTGTATCAATTCAGTACAAGATAATTTTTCATCAAATCACACAAGTAAAAACAAACATGTTTTTTCAATTGGAATTACGAGAAATTAGCCCTTTCTATGTGCATTGGGGTGGTTTTCTCTAAAGATGTAGTCTATACCAAGAATACTCTAGCAACTGTCAGTGGTTTGACATTTTTTTCAGAAGTCACTCAGAAGTCTTCTTCTTCTTCAGCGTTCATTCTCAAACTCCCGTTGGATCTCTCTTGTAGCAGGACCATGGTCCTATTAGATTTCCAGCAGGATGTAGAACAGAGAATGGAAATGCGTTGTGTCGCCGTTTTATTTGCGCCAATGGCCCGACACATCCGTCTTCGGCGGAACTCAGAAGTGATTTGTGTGTGAAAACTGCACTGTGCCATGGTTGCTTTTGTGCCTCTCAGCCTGATATCTCCAACTTCAGCACCAGATCTTGCTTGGGCAGGACAGTGGTCCTGCTTGATGTTAGAGATGGACCGACCAATCTTAGTTTCCAGCCTCTGTAGACTGGACTATGCCTCATATCCACTTCAAGGAGTTGGCCTCAATGGGAAAGTGTTTTTATTCTATGGGTTTGTTACCTTTCTACATTACGCAACATGCAGAGTTGGAGTCATGAACTTCAGCTTCCCTGTCAAATATCCTTGCCTGTCAGGTGTCCATAGAAACCCAGATCCTAGTTATGGTTCCTCGGATGGATGGGGCAGCCAGCTATGCATTACCCACTATCCAGGGTGGCTATCCAATCATGCAGGGCTAATATATAGGCTTTATTCTGGGCTCTCCCGGGAAATTGTCATGTCCTGCACAGTGTTGCTTTTCACCACACTTCATGTGTTGCCAGTTCATAGCCAGGGCACTCATCGGCAGCTGGGACCATGATCAGGAAGACTGAATGTTGCACCACAAGGGAGATTTAATTGTGCAGATGAAATGATATGAGATATATTCACAAGAGAAAAGCCTCACTATTTTTTGGGTGTTAGTTTTATCACCCTTGTGGATTGTGAGTTATTACCCTTGTGGATTGTGAGTTATCTGTTTATTCTTCAAACAAATTTGTTGGTGATGATTCAGTAACTTTTATACAAACCCAGACTCCAGCTCTTGAAAAAGTGAGCAAAGTTTCCAACTCATCTGTGTTTTTTCTCAAACTCCTGCAGATTTGCAAAATATAGTTTGGAGAACAGATTGTGCTGTGTCATGGTGCACACCATAGCAGCAACCACGTTTGTTTCCATGTAAGATTTGTTGTACCGTTGTCTTTCATTTGTCCTGATGAAGGCTTAATAGTCGAAACGTCGTCTGTCCCTGTATCTCGTTGTTAGGTTGTGTTATGTTTTATTTTGGTAACACATCTACCTATTTTTGTTTATCTTGACATTTGCCCGGTGTTACTCCAGCCACCTGCTTCCTGTTTAGGGTTGTTACCCAACACTGGAACATTTATCCCCAGCTCTATCTATGCTGTTTGGTCTAACACATCTGACTTCAGCATGGTTTCTGGGCCACCATGATGGATTTGCTCATACATGGATTATAGCACCTTTGGAGTAAATCCAACAGTATGGACAAATGGAAAGAAGATAATCTACATTAAGAGAATCCAATTGCTAAGAAAACAAAGTAGGCACTACTTACCTAATGAATACAATGCCTCTTTAGCCTTCCTACGTACTGTTGATGAAGTGTCTGACTGAGCTATGTGGACAAGTTGGTCAATACATTCTTCTGCCTAGAGGATGTATAAGACATTCAAATTTCATAACTGCACTAAGCCATCATAATTTCATAACTGCACTAAGCCATCATAATTTCATAACTGCACTAAGCCATCACAATTTCATAACTGCACTAAGCCATCACAATTTCATAACTGCACTAAGCCATCACAATTTCATAACTGCACTAAGCCATCATAATTTCATAACTGCACTAAGCCATCACAATTTCATAACTGCACTAAGCAATCACAATTTCATAACTGCACTAAGCCATCATAATTTCATAACTGCACTAAGCCATCATAATTTCATAACTGCACTAAGCCATCATAATTTCATAACTGCACTAAGCCATCACAATTTCATAACTGCACTAAGCCATCATAATTTCATAACTGCACTAATCCATCATAATTTCATAACTGCACTAAGCCATCATAATTCTTTTGTTCACTTAAAATATGTCTAAATCTGTCATTGTATTCTCTCGATAAACTTCACCGTCCTTTGTAGCTTATACAGAGTTCCATAAAGATTTGATTCCAGTGTTGTTTCTATGGACCAGTATGTTTTTCTCATCATCTCATACTCAGAACATTCTTGAAGTATATGTTCTGCAGTCTGTGGTGCCTGTGCACATGACAGTGTTGCCAATCTTAAATTTTTTGTACATGTAACTGCAGAGCTGGTTGTGTCTTGTTCTGAAGTGCAGCCATCATAATAATCTGTTCATCAAACTTTAATTAAACATCATGAGTTTTTAAATGATCAGGTTCAAACCTTGCGAAACTTGGAATAAGGTAATGAAGTTGTGAAGTCACTGACAACACACATAAATTGTTTCGACCAAAAGGTCTTTATCAAGAATACATACATGTTATATCTATATTAAGCACTGTCATGTGATTGTCAATAGTATCACTCTTACTCATCGTTTTTTGTTGTGAATGTATTCTTGAGTCCTTTTGGTCAAAATGTTGATTTATGTGTTGTTATTATTATGCTTGTACTCAGTAATTAGCAAAACTTCATTGCCCTGTTCCAATTTTTGCCTATTGGATTTCAGTTTTGCTGCAGTGAGTACAAATTATCGACCTTCTACTAATTTATGACTATGTTTATGAATATATATTAGTGTGTATATATATATATATATATATATATATATATATATATATATATCTTATTCTCTGATAGATCTTTTAAGTTGTTCTGCATTTACTCTCAAACTCCTGCTGAATAATTGAAAGTATGTTGTGTCATGGCTAATGAGATACTGGAGTCTCCAGCATGTGCTAAAAGATAATAAGCACCCATAGAACTGTCCAGTCACTTTCATTGACCCTATCTTTTTGATGAGTTACATATTCTGAAGCAAGTTCTTTTACTTTTTCTGCACTCATTCTCAACCTCCCACTGGTCAGCAGGTTCTATTCAAGAGTACTAAATGAAGTGTCATGATTTACACCTTAGTTGAGATATTTCGCATCTTTCTATTTGTTCCACATGGTTTTTGGGTACAAAAAATCCCTTTTTTTTTCTACCACCAAAATAAAACATAATATTTTTATGAGAAACACCATATTCTGTAATGATAACAATCTGTAGGCTGTTACAAACTTACAAAGCAACCACCAGATTCATCATGTTATTGGGTTTTTTTGGGGAGTTCACCCCTGCTTACACTTACAGTTATGGTTCTACAGTTTACATGTAAATATGTATGCAGCAGGAAGATGTTCTTTCAGTAATGAGCACTCACCTCGAATTGTGAAAGAGCAACAGAGCACCCGACTCTGACTTCCGTGATGTGGTCCTCAAGACCTTCAACAAGAATCACCAACGCCTAATATTCATGAAAAGATAGTTCATTAACATGGTATGGCAGAGGATTCAATTGGTTTCAATATTCTGATACATATAAATAGTTATTACTTACTATAACATAACAACAGTTATAAAACAACACATGAATAGTATTCACTTAAATAATTTGTATATAACAAAAAGTTTGACATAGTTTTTGTGTAACAAACAATTTGACATAGTTTTTACATAATATAAATAGGTTGACATAGTTTTTACATAATATAAATAGTTTGACATAGTTTTTACATAATATAAATAGTTTGACATAGTTTTTACATAACATAAACAGTTTGACATAGTTTTTACATAACAAAGAGTTTGACATACCTAGTTTTTATGTAGCATAAATAGCTGAACATAAATATTTTTTATATAACATGACAAACTGGCAACTTCCCAGATGATATTGTTATGTTATAAGGAAGATAATCAATAATCCATGCCGATGATAGATGTGACTCATGAGCCCAATCTTGTGAGATTATCCCAGTGTACACGGAATCACAGGCAAATATGTACCATCATATGTGTCTTCTTAGATGAGCAGCCCTCGAACTATCAGCTACCATTCTTGATCTTTACCGAACCTGCAACATGATCCATGATTTCTGTTTCCATTATTCAATATCGATGCTTGTATCATGCATATTCCATTTGTGTATGTCTTTGTACTGAAGCAGAGATAAACCCTTTTCTCGGACTGTAATTCTCCATAAAGGAGATCCTTTGGTATTCTGTCATCTTAAATTCTCCTAGATTGTCCAAGAAAACGTCCAGAATAGATCTCAAAATAGACCTCACAAGCTGTGTTGTCAGGGTCTAACAGGGAAGCAAATAATAGTAACACTCAGACCTGTCATAGACATCTTAAGAGGCGACAGAAGATTTAGCAAAATGGTGGTAATCCAATCACATTGATGGCCAAAGTGATCATAAAATGCGATGGTGAAATTTGATGCTGGACAGAAAGATGCAGATATTGCAACCAAGCTGCTAACCATGACACAAGGCATTTCACTTTCCGGACTACATCAAACAGGAGTTTGAAAATAAATAAATGGGAGGTCAGTGTAAGATATGATTGAACTGACATTATCTCCCCTATAGCTGCTAACCATGACACAAGGTATTCTGTTTACCAGACTACATCAAACAGGAGTTTGAAAATAAATAAAAGGGGAAGGTCAGTGTAAGATATGATTGAGCTGACACCATTATCTCCTCTGTATATACAGTGGCATTCCTTTATAGCAACTTCATCCGGACCGACAATATGTATGTAATAACACAAATTTGCTATATACATTACAAACAATATAGAATAAATATAATTGGAGATTTTGAAGTGTTTTTATATAGGGGAGTGTGTTCTAAAAGAAAGCAGTATAGACGGATTCAACTGTATTAGCCTGTCCATGTTCTATCAATAATCCATTTCTGCCGTATCCAGTTTGTTAGATCCATGCATTGTTACTTTAGTCTTCACTGGATGATTTTGCCTACATACCCTACTTTATGGCAGAAATAAGGAAGAGATTGGCAATGGCATATTGTAAAATAACACGGTTGAAGAACATATGGAAAAACAACAAAATAGAAACAAAATTGCTAATGTTACAAACTTTTATTTTCTGGTTGAAACATACGGCTGTGAAACATGGACCATAAATAAAACAGCGGCAAAGAAGATCAACGCCTTCGAGCTGAAATGCTACAGAAAGATACTTAGAATATCATGGAAGGAAAAAATCAGAAACTCAGATATTATAAACACACTGAATATTCCAGAGTGTTGGTTACTAAACACAATAACAAAAAGAAAACTACGCCTGTTTGGTCATATAAAGAGACACAACTACTTAAAAAGACAAATAATGGAGGGAAGAGTACCTGGGAAGAGGAGAAAGGGCAGACCAAGAAGACGATGGACTGACGACATTAAAGATAATATGAATACATCGCTTGAAAATGCAAGCTGCATCACCCAAGACAGAGAGCGTTTCAGAGTTCATTGGGAAGACAACGTTCTGGAAGGAATAGGTTACATGACACCCTACCTTAATTTACACTGGATTAATTCACTTCTATATCTGTACCTTATCTCTCCTAGCCTTGTTTTTCTTGATCATGTTTATGTATGTGGTCACTGACTGCTGGATCTCTCGGCTGTTGCCAGCGAGGAGTTTCATTAGCATCTTCAAACACACAGGGGGAGGCAATTCCTCTCGCAAGTTTGATATAGATGTGATTATTGTATCACTTGTACCAGAATTCAAGACATCCATCAGGTGCACTGTAAGGAAGTAGGAAATGGATTAGAGTTTTCTAGTTAGCAGAATCATGTTTAAATTCTTTCTTTTCTTCTCTGTGTAAAAATCAGACGGCAGTAGATAGAATTTGAACCAGTTCCGTTCAGCTGGCACCTATTTGCCTCACAACTTGAGTGAACATATTTTCCAGAATTCAGCCACACTTTATCTCTAATAAATGTGATTATTCTCAGGTTAATGTGGATTGGTCTAACGACAACACAGACACAATAAATGTGGATTGGTCTTATCGACAACACGGACACAATAAATGTGGATTGGTCTATCGACAACACAGACACAATAAATGTGGATTGGTCTATCGACAACACAGACACAATAAATGTGGATTGGTCTATCGGCAACACAGACACAATAAATATGGATTGGTCTATCGACAACACAGACACAATAAATGTGGATTGGTCTATCAACAACACAGACACAATGCACAGGTATGCAAATTTCTTTAGTCCTCAGTCATGACTGTCTCCAATAAAGACCTTCCAACATAATTAATTAGGACCCCATTCATGTTTTTGATTGTTTGACTTTCAGTTTGTCATTACATACTTGGAATCACATGCCAAAAATAGCCAAGGCGACTCCAAGTATATAAAGAATCACTAACCAAAAGCCCAACAAAAATAAAAAATGTGATGATTGGGGGTCCTAATTAATACTGTTGGAAGGTCTCTATACTGCTGATGTACTACAAGGGCCAATTAGACCTACCTGTAAGCATAAATAACATAAACAGAAATGAGGTTGCTTACTCTGGTAAGTTTTCAACAATGTCTCAATGTCTTTTAATGCGTCCAAAATATTTTAGTTCTTTTATTTACTTTAATACTACTTCATTTTATATGCAGTGTTATCAGAACCTCTGTGTGTTTTTTTCCTAATCTTTTCATAAAGTTCTCAATGTTCTTTATGAGAATTCACCACATCCTGTTGACTACTTTTTGATTTAGAAAAAATAATTACTCAATGCTTGCTTCTTCTGTGTTCATTCTCAAACTCCTGCAAGTTAGTAGGATGTAGTCCAGATATTGGAAAGCCTTGTTTCATGGTTCACAGCTTTGCTGCGATACCTATCCCTATCAACCTGGCTATAAAAGGGGAACTAGAACATAAACAATCTGTTATAACAACTAAAATATAAACAATCTGTTACAACAACTAGAATATAAACAATCTGTTATAACAACTAGAATATAAATGAATCTGTTACAACAACTAGAATATAAACAATCTGTTACAACTAGAATATAAATAATGTGTTACAACAACTAGAATATAAACAATCTGTTACAACTAGAATATAAATGAATCTATAACAACATCTAGAATATAAACAATCTGTTACAACTAGAATATGAACAATCTGTTACAACTGGAATATGAACAATCTGTTACAACTGGAATATAAACAATCTGTTACAACTAGAATATAAACAATCTGTTACAACTGGAATATGAACAATCTGTTACAACAAAATACTATTTGATAACTTACATTCCTGTGCAACAGCTTCCAACTTGGCAAATACATCTTCATCTTTAAAATACAGCATAAACTGATGAAGTGTGACAATGGATTTGGATCCAATTTCAGGAACATATGTGGCAACATATAGCATTTGAGCCATTATCTGGTGGAATACTAATACAAAGAAAAACAATATTCAAAATTAAAAACACATAATGAGGGACAAAATGACTAGTTTTGGGTGATCAAGAAAGTTTCATATTAGATTAATAACATTCTTGGAATAAACACAGTTGATACGCACAAGACAAGAACATTTGGGAATATAGGTGGCACTAGTATTCCCAATGATAAAACTACTTTCTGTCTGATAACAAAAACATCAAATAAACAAAGGTCTCTATAGGGAAGGAAACAAGAGTACACTCTGTAGTTTTACATCTGTGAGGATGGAAGTTATAGGAGATAATTCAAATCCTTGCAACCAAAGCTGCTGTAGTGATTGAACAGTTATGGGAGATAATTGAAACAGAAAATATAGCTAAATCTGTAAATATAGATTGTTAATTATAGTACAAAATTGGAATCAATGAGAGACTGCACTAAAAATATGCACTATATGGTAAGTAATTATAAGAAACAAATATAAAATATGCTAAATATCAGTTTTACATGGAATAGTTACACAGAATTGATATTTCATCCACAAGGTTTTTATCAAGATAAGGACAAAAAAACACGGAATAGAAGACTCAAGACTACATGGAGTTATGTTATCACAGACATTTTGGTCAAACCACCAATTCCATTATTAGTTTTATCTTGTCTTGTCCTATCCATGTGTACAGATAGGAGTTATGAAGAGCAGAAGTCCTCTTTTGCTAACTGTGATGCCTCTACCATAGTGCAACCTCTATGTTCTAATATTTTTCTGATGTCATCTATTCATTTTCGTCTGGTTTTTCCCCTGCTTCTCTTTTAAGATGATATTTTATTGAAGGCTATCGATGGAATGCAAAATAGTTTTTGTATGAAACTATTATTTAACCATTTTTAAACATCATTCTTCAATGACTACCCACCCATTGTGGTATCACTGGAAATGAGACAACTGATGAACTGGCAAAAGCAGGAAGTAAAATGGAACAATTCAGCTATCATCTGCCGTACAGTGAGGCCAAAACACTAATCTGCAACCATTATACATCACAGCAGAAGATATGGATATTGATAAGAAACTAGACACCATACACCAATTTCATTGTCAGCAACAGCCTATCTTTCAACTTAGAACTACCACTGCAGACTACAGGGTCATCTGTACCGGATCATGGTGGCCGTCATAAATGAATGTCCATGCAGAACCACCATACAGATCCCTGAAAACATACTCTAAGACAGTCCTGATTACAAAGAACTGTGAGGCAAGACATGTCCACACTGGACTGAATTGAGGCAAAAACTTTGGGACAGCCACTCTGACCTGGAGAAGACTGGTAGCTTCATCCTGGTGACTGGCCTGAAGATCAAGCAAGACCAAATGAATACTGAATGCAGAAGAAGAAGAACTCATTTGATTATTTTTCTCTTATACAGTAGAATCCCTCTATAGCACATTCTGCTATAACAAATTTCCCTATATAACAACACTTTTCAAAATCCCCAATTATATTTATTCTATATTGTTTTTACTGTATATAGCAAATTTCTGTTATTACATACATATTTTGTCAGTCCGGACCAAGTTGTTATAATGGGAATTCACTGTATTTATTTTGATATGGTACATAAATCTGGATAAACCACAACATGACCAATCACAAGATAATGTCTACCAACAGCATTCAAATAAGTCTTTTGGGTCATGTATTCCAATATTGCTGTGAATTTCAATGGTCACTATATACGAAAGGCTTGTTTGAATTCTGTAGGTAGGTCTTCTATTGGCAAAAGTCACAATCACAATGCTCAAGCAGACATAGATATAAGAACATGCCCAAATATGTTAACAACAGTATTTACTTGTAGGTACGAGCCTTCCTAAACCGGAAATATGCTCGCGAAGAGAAAGGGTTCCGTACTCGATGCGCTCAGGTACAAAAGGGACAACGATTTAGCCCTGGCCCAACTCTACTGTCAGGTTTTCCTACACCGGAAATACACTTGAAGAGAGAAAGGGTTCAGTACCTGATGGGCTCAGGCGCTATTGGGACAAGGATGCTCAGCTCGAGAACGCCTTGCTCTCAAACGCGTGGTGTGAGACTCGAACTTGGACAAGGGGTACACGATGTCGGTGAATGACACCTCTGCTATAGGGCGAAAGAGCCAGGGTCCAACTCCTCTGTTGAGTTCTTCCCCTTAAGGAACCAGGCTCATGGATGAGAAACGGTTCAGTACCCAATGGGCACAGGCACAGCACGTCTAATTACACGAGGCAAGTTCATAGACAGTGGAACACCTCGTTCGAGTCAGACGATAGCAAAAAATCGTCTGGGCGAAGAGTCTCCGCTACGCGTGCCTGGAGACAGATATAGAGGCTGTCACAGGCTAAGGGTAGCCCACCCGAATTGTCAAGGCATGCCGAAATCGGATGTGCTAGGCCTACAAGGCGCATAACGGTGGCACAACGTAATCACGCTCCCGGTGGAAATCGCACGGATATCCGTGATGGTTACAATGGAGCGAACGAAAAACAAACAAACTTGTAGGTAAATAATAAAAGATATTTACTTCTGATTGGTTTTAAGTCATATTTGTCAGAAAGTCTGGCTCCAAATTTCTGTTCTAATACTGAGATAATTTTCTCTGCGTGAACGTAAAGTGGCGCTTGGTCAACACAGAGCATCCACAATTCCCACAGTGTCTTGTCTGATGTCTCATCAGTCAGAACTGAGCAAAAAAAACAATAGTAATACTTTGTAAGAAATGTAAATACCACTGGTCAAAATAAATTTTCAAACATTTTTTTGTAGCAGACTTTAAATACATCATTTCTTATTGAATTTGGCATGCTGATTTCAAATATCATAATGAAATTCCCCAATTTGCTCTGTTTTTTTTTACGATGAATATTATTGTTGCCTGGTTGATTATGAAGTTGGTGTATGAGGTCTAGTTTCTAATCAATATCCATATCTTTTTTTACATTGTTTTGTATAACGGCTGCAGATTAGTGTTTTGGCCTTACAGCAGAGGATAGTTCAATTGTTCCATTTTACTTCTGGTTTTTTCCAGGGCATCATCTATCTCATTTCCAGTGATACCACAATGTGTCAGTAGTCATGTAGACATGATGAATGCAATAATAATGACTTCATAACTAATTTAATCTACATGCTATCACTCAGTCTCATTCTGTAGGTTTGTCCTCTTCAATTACTTCAATGTCTTGAGCATATTCTGTTGTATATTATTTTTCTTATGCATTCATTCTCAAATCCTTGCATATTAGCAGAATATAATCCTTGCATATTAGCAGAATATAATCCTTGCATATTAGCAGAATATAATCCTTGCATATTAGCAGAATATAATCCTTGAATATTAGCGGAATATAATCCTTGCATATTAGCAGAATGTAATCCTTGCAGATCAGCAGAATATAATCCTTGCATATTAGCAGAATGTAATCCTTGCAGATTAACAGAATATAATCCTTGCATATTAGCAGAATATAATCCTTGCAGATTAACATAATATAATCCTTGCATATTAACAGAATATAATCCTTGCAGACTATAGTCCTTGCATATTAACAGAATATAATCCTTGCAGACTAGCAGAATATAATCCTTGCAGATTAGCAGAATATAATCCTTGCAGATTAGCAGAATATAATCCAAAGAATGAAATGTGTTTTGTCATGGTTTACAGCTTAGCTAAGATATCTGTACCTTTCAGCATGAAACATCCAACTTCAGCATGACCTATGGGTCACTTTGACACCATATGGGAAGAGACAACAACTCATTTCCCCAAACCTCTGCTGTCTTTTGGTAACAGTGTCACTATTTCTTTGCTCCCCTCTTTGGCGCTGGTAACACACAGGCAGTTGTATTGACGGCTTATCAACAAATTCAAATGTTGAACTTACCTGCATGCAAATCAACTTCATTTTCAGATTTTGCTATCTCGAACAGCTTTTTCAAAATTTGAGCCTGCTTCTGTAATTGTTCTAGTGCATAGAACTCCCTACACTTTAGAGGTCCACAGTTCCCAACATTCTATAAAAATAATATGAAAGAAAATGCTGAAATGTCTGTTGGATGAGACAAGTAGCAATGTCTGCACACAAGTAGCATTGTCTACATACAAGTACCACTGTCTACACACAAGTACCACTGTCTACACACATACAAAAACAATTGCAACAGTAGCTCTTGAAGAATAAAAAATGACACTCCCTCATGTATTACTGGAAATCAGGGGGGAAGCATGAGAGAATGAAAAAATGACTTCTTGTATTTGTTCTAGAACCTCTTATAGATTAAACAGATGTAATCCATAGAACAATACACATGTTGTGTCATGGTTTACAGCTTGGCCACAATATATGCATCTTTCAGCCAGATAAATCTAACTTCAGTGTCACTTTGATCCAACATGGGGTGGAACATATCCCAAAAACTGCTTACTCCATGACTGGTAAGTGTTATCATTTAGCTTCACATCCAGACCCTGGCAACAATGTGACATAGCATGCATGTCATAAGAAATGACTAATATGGATTAGGCATGAAGTAGGTTATCCCATCCCAGAGAAGGTTGAAGTGACCAAAAAATATCATGGTGAAGAAGTCAGGTGTACTAGGACAAAAAGTGGACACAACACATTTCATTCTCCACATTATGTCCTGATAACCAGATGGAGTTTGAGAATGAGCATGGAATATAGAATAAAGATTTGTGCAATAATGTCTTCTTCAGCATTCATTTTCAAACTCTTGCTAGATCTCTCTTGTTGAAGGACAATGGTCCTAGTAGAATTTCCAACAGGATGTAGTCCAGAGATGGGAAATGTGTTATCACTGTTTTATTTGTGCCAATGGCCAGACACATCAGTCTTCAGCAGTTAATAATGTCTAAGTTTGATAACATTCCTTACTCATTAAAGAGAGTGCCATCTATGGTGACAATACAGTAAAATACTAGGGCACCTACGCAACTACAAACATTAGACCATCAATCAAAGTGACAATCTAAGTTAAGTTAATAGCATGGCAGGTTGTATAGTTACAACCAAGGAGAAGAAAACATGACATTGTTATTGTCCATATTCAAGTCCTTGTTATTAAATATTTTACCCTTGGCAGGCAGAGAAGAATAAATCATAATGGGAAAGTAGAACTTGATCTTTACATGAACACTTTCTAAATGAGAAAACACTAGACTGGAAGGAGACATGACATTGCAATGTAAACAAATTTAGATCAGTAGAACAGGGTGATTGAGGAGCATCTAAAGTGTGTATGTAACCAACAAACTTCATAGTTGTTTTTACAGATTCTATTCTATCAGTTTTGAAAGCACTCAAACATATCCCATATGAAAATCAATATATTCTCCACATCGAAAGAGCAGCGCACAGTCTTATCTCTACATATCCAATCAGTGTGATCATGCAATGGATCCCAGGACATAGGATATAGCAGGAAACAAAGTAGTGGACAGACTTGCAAAAAATGGCGCCTAAAAAAAAAGAAAGGAAAAAAAACCTTGTGGCATGGGAATAGTGAAACAGATTCTCAGAAACAACACCGGGGAAATCTGGCTGACAAGATAGGTAAATGAGCTGTCTGGTTGAAATGTATTTAGTGAAAGACATGGCAAAAGGACAATGACAACATTAACCTTCACCGAGCCGATATCATATCCAGCCGCCGAAAAACAAAATGGCTGCGCGCGCTTTTGGCGGTCCGGCCCACCCAACGATAATATCGTGAGATTTACACGTACCACAGTCCGTGCACATAGCTGGGGACATGCGCAATCGAAGCCGGTACATCCACCACTTCCGACATGATCGTTTTTAAGAATGGCTAGCTATTCGTAAAAGTTTAAGAGCAATTAATCTGACCACATCTGTACACCGGTACGATGCCATGATGATGGATCGGTTTTACAGACCTTTATTTCATCGTATTTCGAATAAAATAACATTGAATCGTGGCTTGAATCATGGATTATTAGGTTATTTAGTTTCACAGCAGTGAATATACAGAATGCCGTGCTGGTTTGGGGACTTGTACGTTTGATATCGAATATTTTGAAGTGGCAGAAAAAATAACTCTAGGCCTAAGCTCAAAGAACGATTTTACTGCAAATCTACATGTTTTATACAGTTCCCCCGGCTATATTTTGATAATTTCGCAGTGAAAGAACATAAATACAACAGATTTGCGTGATTTAGTTGACAGTGTTGCCAAGGAATTCGATATGTAAGGTAAGTTATTTTTTTTCCTTATTTTTTCCCTCTTTATTTGTTATAAAATATATGTTTTTTGTGAAAAACGTCTTTACCACTTTCTCATACGTCTGGTATCACACACACACGTACATAAATTACACCAATATATGCACAATTCAATTCTTTATTTATATGTGCAAATATTATTTAAATATCTCTAACAACCAAAAAATTATCACATTTTCAAAACAGTCACCATCAATAACGCAAATTTTAAAAAAAGAATCCGGTGGCAGGGAGACGTTTCGTATTTTTTAATCTGGCTTGCTAAAGGTTAATAAACTCTGCAGGAGAAACCAATTCATTATTTTTCAGTTTCAAACAGGACATGCAAGGATCAATAGCCATTAAAACAGTATCAAACCCCAGCAATAATCCACTTGTAGACACTGCTCTCATTGCAATGAAACAATGGAACACCTCCTTATTGACCACCCTTACCTTTCAACTGCAAGGAAAACATTTCTACAGACACCATTAACACTTTCCTGACCAATTTCGACAATCATCGAAAGCGCTATGATAGATCAGTAACACGGTAATACCCATTGGAATAATGTTACTAAAAATAGCATTTCCGGGAAATTATGTTTTGTAAAAATGGCAGCACTTGTGGAATACCGATATAGACACAAAAAGGAGTTTGTATCATAAAATATTGGAGATTTCAATGGTAATATTGTATGATATATAGACATTCATGTAAATCTAAGCCTAGCATTATGAAAAGTAGCATTTTTCACTTGTAAAAACTCTAGAGCTTTCAAATTCATTCAGAAATTGCAAACAGTCGTTACGACACATAGAAAGTTTCAAGGCTCCCTCATGCTAGATTCATTTTATACAAATTTTTCAAGACGCCAATGTCAATGTATAAAATTATGCATGTATAATTAATGGTGGATAAGTACGCTCTGGATTGCTTGTGAGCAAAGTGTTAACAATCACTAACTTACTGTATGGATCACTAAGTCAACTTCAGAACACCTGCACCTTTTTTAAGAATGGCAATGTGCTGACACGAGTAGCATTACTCATCAGCATTTGGATATCGACAACAACAACAACCGATAAGCTATGAGAACTATCAGCATGTATGATTTTTGTCATATGCTGGGAGAGACTGTGACCAATGTTGATTTAGAAAACTAAAACTAAACTAAAACAAGTCAAAGAGATCTATGTTTCACAATGACTCACCTCAAATAACTTATCACAAAATATCAAGTGAAATACAAGTGATTGATCCACTTGTCCATTGAAACAAGATGAAGACAAAGGGCTTGATTCTATACTTGAGTCAAGGTGAACATCATCTTGCAGGCTTTTGACCAATGACTCGATTCCTGAGTCTGCAGTTTTTGCTGTTGAACTGGGACTAACAATAAGTTCATCGATCTGTGATATTTGTGATTTCCTGCAAAAAATATTGTATAAATGTTCATTTTTTCGAGATGAAAAATCCGGCATCCAATAGCTCAAAAACAATGCTTTAACTGACCTTGTTTTTGTAGATGCCATTGCAATCATAAACTCTATTCATCAACAGACACTAGATATAACCAACAAACTATGCACACTCACAGATCAGATTGGCCTCCAGATCAGCACATCCAAGTAAAAAATTATGGAACTTACCGTTCAACAAATAACATTTCAGTAAACAACCAAATACTGGAAAAAAGTACCACCTTCAATTACTTGGGCAGTTGAAAGTTTGTTGACAGAGACTGAATGAAAGAAATAAATATACTTATAGCAGTTACAGCTAGCACATTCACTAAACTAACTAATATCTGAAAATCCAAAGTGGAAGAAACACCAAGCTAAAGCTATTCAATTCCTGTATTGTCTCAGTATTAACATATGGATGTGAATACTGGAAATCAACTCAAGTAACAGACCAAAAATTAAACATTTTCGAAAACAAATGTCTCTGGAAACTGATGAACATAAAATGGAGTGATTTCATCACAAAAAGTGATTTAAGAAACAAAACACACCAAGAATATGTTTAAAATGTCATAAGAAAACTCAGATAGAAATACCTGTCATGTTTTAAGACTAAATGAAAACAAAATAAACCATCAAGCCCTTACGTGGACACCTGAGTATAAAAGAAAATGAGGAAGGCGTAAAGCAACCCTAACAATCAGCATACTTAAAGAAAGGAAAATAACAGGCAGCAAGACCATACAAACACTAAAACTACTGGCGGTGGACCGCAACACATGGAGAATCAAAACCTTTAGCCTATAGCATGAAAAGAACAAATTAACTAACTAACCTGGGTGACAGGAAATACTAGATGCGTCATCACCGCAGATAGGTCAACAAATCTGACTGAAGAATGATGATAGTTGGCACCAGAAGTGTCTATTCTCATGGCAGATCATGATAATCCTGGGAAACTAGTGTACTAAAATATCTCCCTCAAGAACTAAACATGCATCCATTTAACCACCCCACCCCACATATATAACTGCCTTTGTGACAATATTATGATGAGTCTGGTTGTTGCCTCAGTTGCACAACTTAGAAGAACATGTGCTTTTGTCAGAAAGGTTATGAACTGTCAAAAGCTTCCTGCTCACAGGTAAAGGGATTATTTCATCATCATCATGTGTCAAAAAATGCCGGCTCACAGCTAAAGGGATTATTTCATCATCATCATCACAGACATAAAAGACTACAAATAAATTATTAATGTAGCTATGTAGTCATATTCATAACTAAACATATCAAAGGTTTTTCTAATATCATTCAAACTAAGTTCGAAAAAAAATATCAAAGATTTTTCTAGTATCATTCAAACTAAGTTCGAAAAAAAATATCAAAGATTTTTCTAGTATCATTCAAACTAAGTTCGAAAAAAAATGTCACTAAGTTCGAAAAAAAATGTCACAGATTTTTCTAATATCATTCAAACTAAGTTCGAAAAAAAAATGTCACAGATTATTCTAATATCATTCAAACTAAGTTCGAAAAAAAATGTCACAGATTTTTCTAATATCATTCAAACTAAGTTCGAAAAAAAAGTCACAGATTTTTCTAATATCACTCAAACTAAGTTTGAAAAAAAATGTCACAGATTTTTCTAATATCATTCAAACTAAGTTCGAAAAAAATGTCACAGATTTTTCTAATATCACTGAAACTAAGATAGAAAAAAATGTCACAGATTTTTCTAATATCACTCTAAGTTCGAAAAAAAATGTCACATATTTTTCTAATATCATTCAAACTAAGTTAGAAAAAAAATGTCACAGATTGTTCTAATATCATTCAAACTAAAATAGAAAAAAAGTTGCAGATTTTTCTAATATCATTCAAACTTAGAAAAAAATGTCACAGATTTTTCTAATATCATTCAAACTAAGATAGACCAAAATGTCACAGATTTTTCTAATATCATTCAAACTAAGATAAAAAAAAATGTCACAGATTTTTCTAATATCATTCAAATTAAGATAGAAAAAAATGTCACAGATTTTTCTAATATCACTCAAACTAAGTTCGAAAAAAAATGTCACAGATTTTTCTAATATCATTCAAACTAAGTTCGAAAAAAAATGTCACAGATTTTTCTAATATCATTCAAACTAAGTTCGAAAAAAATGTCACAGATTTTTCTAATATCATTCAAACTAAGTTTGAAAAAAATGTCACAGATTTTTCTAATATCACTCAAACTAAGTTTGAAAAAAAATGTCACAGATTTTTCTAATATCACTCAAACTAAGTTTGAAAAAAAATGTCACAGATTTTTCTAATATCATTCAAACTAAGTTCGAAAAAAAATGTCACAGATTTTTCTAATATCATTCAAACTAAGATAGAAAACAATGTCACAGATTTTTCTAATATCATTCAAATGTAGATAGAAAAAAATGTACATTTATTTTCACTTCAAATCACTTTTTCCACATTAGTTAAAATGGCACATGATAATGATGTATGAATACGTAGCGCAATCTCATATGTCATAAATTAGATGCAGGACATACATTTTGTTACTATGCTCAGCTTCAATCTCATTCTCATCATCAAAATCATCCTGTAGTTCTTCTGTGTTAAGAAAATTGAAAGCTTCCTCAATAGCTCCATCAATAGACATATTCATACTGGAAGACCTTGACCTTGTGGCTAATGCTTTCTGAAAAAAATAGAATATACATTTAAAACATGTGCTGTGTATAGAATTATTGACATCTCAAGAATATTTCACAAACATATAGAATACATATATTAAATGCTACCTGCATGCAGGGAGTCTCTTTATTGGACTATAAAAAAAACCATTATGCAACAGTAAACTCCTAGTAAGGTGACAGGCCAATATAGTGAGGCTTTTCATTTTGGAAGCCCTCCAGCATTTCACCTACACAATTTTTTCCCTGTGCAGAGAATCGGCATTGTGGGTCATGGGGTTATTTATCAGAAGGGCTCTAGCCTTGACCATGGTACTAGCTGCAAATGTGTATGTGTGCCCTCGCTATGAACAGGTGGCACATTAGATGTGGGGAAAAGCAACTCTGTGCAGGATGTGACAATTCCATAGGAGAGACCAGAATAAGGCCTATGTTTTAGCCCTGGGAGATTGCAAACCACTGACAGTTGAAGTTCTTGTCAAAGTATTGTAAACCACTGACAGTTGAAGTCTTCTTGTCAAAGTATTGCAAACCACTGACAGTTGAAGTCTTCTTGTCAAAGTATTGCAAACCACTGACAGTTGAAGTCTTCTTGTTAAAGTATTGCAAACCACTGACAGTTGAAGTCTTCTTGTTAAAGTATTGCAAACCACTGGGAATTAAAGTACTCTTGTCAAAGCATTTCAAACCACAGAGTTGAAGTCTTCTTGTCACAGTATTGCAAACAACCAATCCAGAGAGGAAACCAGAGAAAGAAATGTCAGCATATTATTCTACATTTGTTATCAAACTCCTTCCAGTTACCAGGATGTAGCCTTGATAACAGAAAACATTGTTCAAAATTTTACTGTTATATCTGTACCTCATTATCTTTGGCTCACAAGATGGAGAATATCTGGTTTTAAAATCTCACTACAAAATGGAACATATTTAGCTGAAGAATAAATTTAAAAACGCATTCAAAGAAGTACCAGTAATATATTTTGTTGTACAAAAGGAAATTAAACAGGAAACAGATCTATGCTTAACTGAAAAAGTGCACTTCAACTTCAAACAGAAGAGATTTTAACCTGAAGAAAATTCACTCAGTAAAATATATTTAACAGAAAAATTGTCAATGTGTTTATATATATAAATATATTTAATTGCAAACAACTCACTCTGACATCAGTATCAATGACTTGTACTGCCTCTTCCAACTTCTGAAGTTCAGGGTATTGTCCAAGAAAATCTTCTAACGTTGTCATCAGGTTGCCTACAGCCTCTGCTACTGTGATGCCAGTATCTGTTGGTAGCATAAGCTGCACTACTAATCCTGGAATCATTGTCTGTGTAACCTCTGGGATGTCATGAGGTAGAGAAGATGATGGCACATGAAGTGGGGAACAGCTGAGAGAAACTGCACCTTCAGACTGAGGAATTAAACAATTGTTACAGAAATTTCATGGAGGCACGGGGCTAAAAACATTTTTGAAGACATGACCATACATATAATATACTCTTTTCTGTTATGTGTTCTCTAGTAACATGACTTAGCTTTCTCTGAGTAAAGTCAAGTAGGAAGCTAGAGGATAAATGAAAATAATTCTTACAGCTGATAAGAATTGAATAAGGTCCATTCTGGCAGCACCGAATCACTTTACAACTCAAGTAAACAGGTTTTCCGTACTTGACCAACTACATCCCCCAAATAAGATGTGGATTCCTGAGGATACTTCCATACTTGTATGTGATGTTCATTGTTGTAATAGTCCTGTCTCATTTGGTCCGTTCTCAGTGATTTCAGTACATAGGTTGAATGTCTCGACGAAATTACATCTTTTTTGGGATGTGGTTGGTCAAGTACAGAAAATCTGTTTACTTGAGTAACCATTAGCCTAACATCAAATTTCAGCATGACTTCTGGGCCACTAAGACCCTCTATAATATGAGACAGGACAGCCAATTTCACTCAAAAACTTCTTGCAATATGTATTGCAGGTAACAATGTTGCTATTATTTGCTCTCATTTCAGGACCGGTCAAGACACTGGCAACACTGCTAAATAACTGTAAATATACATATTTTCATGACAAATTAACACAAATTCTAATATTTTGTGTATATACTTGCAATCTATTTTTAGTTGGTTCTTGTGGTGCAACATAATACTGGCTTGTAATAAACATCCAAATTTTGCGTACATTGGTTTCCGTAGAATACACTGGATGGAAATCGCAGATGATGCAATAATTTCCCATGGTGTTTTTGTGTTCTGTGCTCATGTAGAACACAGAATTGTGGGTTTATTAAAGAGAATGAATGAGTTTAATAATAATTAAAAAAGAAAATATTTATCTCACATTTATCTTTCGTTAGAACAGTTACTAGAAGCCAGACCGAGTTCATAATGAAGTGGTAACATTAAAATTAGCAGATGTGTTTATAATGTGTAGCAGAAATGTCACAGAAAAAATCAAATCATATTAAAAGTGGGGTCTATGCATTTTTATTTATAAATATGAAATGGCAATGCATTCAATGAATGTATTTACTAATAATAAAAAAGGGTGAATACAATCATGCATTTCAGTTTTGTTTGAACAATTGCTAGCAGTTAGATGCAGTTCATGTTGAGGGTGTAAAATTAGTTGATGTGTGTATAATATATTGCAAAATAATCACAGAAAATAATGAAAAAATCATTCTAAGAGTGCATATTTAAGACAGCACATTCTACGGAAACTTGTGCACACATATTCTTAGGCATTTTACAAGCTAGTATTATTTTGTACCACATGTACCTTTTAGTCAATATTCCACATGAAGCTTAATAACAAACATGTTAAGATGTTTACCTGAGAGGATATACTGGCACTGTGGGCATATGAATTATTGGAGAGTTCTGATGTGGGTGATGAGGGCAGGGGTAATTGAGATCCGATATTTCTCAAATCAAAGGTACTGATGCTGTATGGTCGTTGCTGGCCTTTGTGAAAATCTCGCATCCAAGACGGATTGTAAACATTTATAGGTGAGACAGACAGAAAGTGCGGATGATGTACAGGATCTGAAGTAAGCTGACTTGGCAAAGATGTAGCAGAGCCGTAGACACCGCTGTAATTTTGTGGATTTAAACCTTGTACTGGACTTCGGAATCCTCGGTCTTGTCTGGTATTTAAATCTGTGACACTCTTAGACTGCAGGAATCAAAGAAAATTACATATAAAAACAATCTGCTCACTGCATAATAAATCAGATTATATAACATAACTGTCATACTAATATTGTAATATCAAAGCAAAGGAAATGAGAATGAATGATATACAAACAGATCCAGTAAAAATGAAAGGCCAAACAGTTAAAGAGGGGTAAAATTTGACTTATTTGGGAAGAAACTGGCAAAAATGGTCTTGCTGAATTGGATGTGTCAGGCCAAAAGGGCATATATATTGCAGCCAAGCTGTAAACCATGATACAACACATTATGTTCTCCGGATTACATTCTGCTAATGTGCTAGAGTTTGAGAAAATGCAGTAGAAAAAAAAGAAGGCAAGGAGGGAGGTACAGATCAGGATTTTGACAACAGAATTAATAAGGTCAGGTTTGCTTTCAATACTCTTCACCCAATATTGAATTCCTCAGCATTGTCCCAGAAACACAGGTTAGGTTATTAATGCAAATGTGATGTCTATATTGCTTTATGACTTTGAAACATTGCATGTAACCCAGGAAATCACATCAAAACTGTAGATATTTATCAATAGATGTATCCATTGTTTACTACATATTAGATGTTTGTTTTGTGTTTGCACTATAATAATCGGCATGGTTATTCGTGTGATTTCCACCAGGAGTGAAATTATGTTGTGCCACCATTATGCACATTGTAGGCCCAGCACATCCAATTTTGGCATGCCTTGACATTTCAGGTGGGTTACCCTAGCCTGTGACAGCCTTCCTATCTGTCGCCAGGCGGCAAATGCGTACTGACTCTCTGCTGAGAAGGTTTGTCCTTTACGTCTATCTTGCATGAGCTGTTCCGCAGTCAGTGAACTTGTCTTGTGCCAGTGTCCATCAGGCACTGAACTTCTCATCCGCAAGCATGGTTCCACTTTAGGAAGAACTCGACAGAAGAGTTGGGCTCAGAACACATTAGATGACCAACCAGATGATGAGTTATGGTGAAAACCAGATGATTAAGAACATAACAGATTATAAATGAGAACACTAAAAGAAAAGTGGGCACCTTATCTATGCTAGACTTCATCAACACCTTAAATAGTCTGGGCATGTAACAAGGCAACAGTATATAATGAGTCAACAGCATATAATGTGGCAACAAGGTGGGATTGAAGGTTGACTGCCACAACATATAAGGAAAATGACCCAGAAATTGTGGTACAGTTGGATGTATTTGGCTGAAAGTAGGTCTACAGATATTACAGTCACACTGTAAACCACAAATACACCACATTCCATTCTCTGGACTATATCCTGCTAATATGCAGGAGTTTGAGAACATTCAAGAAGAAAAATATATAAGCTAATACTGAAAATGAATGAATAAGCAGTAGAAAGGTTAAGTTTGTTATGCATAGACTTACCAAACTGCCACAAGAATTCAGAGCTGAAGCTGACCGTTTTTCAACTGCTGGCCGCAAGGATGTCTGGGAAAATGTAACAGATTCATCCATACCATCTAAGGGGCTGTGAAACAGAAATGATAACATGTAACTTATGTTAACAATTTCATACCATCTAAGGGGATGTGAAACAGAAATGATAAAATGTAACTTATGTTAACAATTTCATACCATCTAAGAGGCTGTGAAACAGAAATGATAAAATGTAACTTATGTTAACAATTTCATACCATCTAAGAGGCTGTGAAACAGAAATGATAAAATGTAACTTATGTTAACAATTTCATACCATCTAAGAGGCTGTGAAACAGAAATGATAACATGTAACTTATGTTAACAATTTCAGTTCTTTACGTATCAACTTTCACAATTCTCATTACAAATGAGAGCCTACATGTTCAGGGGTGCATATTGGATTTCTTTCTCAATAGCTGTTGTTCACAATATGATTTTCAATCAATCATTAAGCAACATATTGATAAGTGATCATTCTTTATTTGTAATCGTATCAAACCTCTGCTTGCTGGCACATGTCAACAGTGTTGCATAGCTTTTTTAAATATGTTTTTTACTAAAAGATATTTGGAGATAGATCACAGGACAAAGTCACTAACACTGATGTATGGTAGGACAAAGTCACTAACACTGATGTATTGGAAAGAACAGGCAATACTGCATTATTTTCTATGCTCAGTCTGTACAGACTCAGATTGCTGGGACACACAAGGAGGATTGAAGATGACAGTATATTGAAGTATCTACTTTATGAAGAATTACAGTCTGAGAAAAGGTCTCATGGTCAACCTCTACTTTGGTATAAAAGAAGTATGCAAACATAATATGCACGATACAGGCATCAATAAGGAATCATGGGAACAGGTTGCCATGGATGATATTGCATGGAGAAGAAATATTAGGAATGGTATAAAAACAAAGACGTCATTCTGAGATGTCACAATATTACTGCATATCAAGCGACCACATATGTCATAGCCGAAAAACCAATCGTCATCAAGCCTGGAAGTATTACAGAAAAACAGAGAAAAAACAGTAGGTGGATAGATAAAGACAAAGAAGAAAGTGATAGAAGTTCAAGAGCTGATGTCTAAGAAGATATACAACTGTATATGATGGTACAACAGACAAGTCTGTGATTTCTTGTGATGGTACAACAGACAAGTCTGTGATTTCTTGTGATGGTACAACAGACAAGTCTGTGATTTCTTGTGATGGTACAACAGACAAGTCTGTGATTTCTTGTGATGGTACAACAGACAAGTCTGTGATTTCTTGTGATGGTACAACAGACAAGTCTGTGATTTCTTGTGATGGTACAACAGACAAGTCTATGATTTCTTGTGATGGTACAACAGACAAGTCTGTGATTTCTTGTGATGGTACAACAGACAAGTTTGTGATTTCTTGTATGTACTGTGGAAGATTATTTGTGGCTCAAATTTGTCTTATGAGTCTAATCCATCATTTTTGAGTAGATATTGTGCTGTTGATTTGAGTAGATGTTGTTCTGTTGGTATGAATGTTATTGTGTTGGTTTGAATGTGACAAGAATTCTTGTTCATTTGTTTTCAAGCCTCCACATTGATGAGTCTAACAAAGGAAGTAGTCAATACCAGGCTCAAAGACACACTGTAGAGTTTCTCATTAAAGGAGATAGGACATGGCCAAGTGCTTCTTCTTTCTTCATCGTATGTTACGCAGGTCTGCAACAAGTGTTTGACTGTCATAAGACTGATGCTGTAGAACACAGATCTGTTGTGCTAATCTTGTTTTTCTGGACAGTAAATTTATAAAAAGTTGACTGCAATAAAACAGAGTACCATGTGGCAAATAAATAAATACAAAAAAATTGGGTTAAAACTTGTGTTTTATAGAATATATATTTCTCTGTAAAGCAAGTCGTGGGGAACACAAGATGACCTGAGACAAACCACTCCATTTAGGTTAGTACTATTAAATTAGTAAATGGCCAATATTGGACTGGATGTTTAACAATTGATCATAGAAGAAGCAGAAGAGAGCATAAATAAGAAAAACCTAGTGTGTATTTATTTAACATTGCAATGTAACTCATGTTTTTGTTGTTTGTTGTTGTAACATGATATATTCCCTCCAGAATGTTGTCTTTCCAATGAACTCATTGAACCCCTTTCTGTCTTCGGCCAGGCAGCTTGCATTTTTCAACGATATATTCATGCTATCTCTAATGTCATGTCTATCATCTTCTTTCCCTGTCCTTTCTCCTCTGCTCAGGTGGTCTGCCCTCCATTATTTGTTTTTAAACAGTTGTGACTCTTAGTATGACCAAACAGGTGTAGTTTTATTTTTGCTATAATGATTAAATGAGTAGAGGATGGTGGATTATTCAGACATATCATGGAGATACAAATTAAAGAAACAAATTATTGCACCAAGTATTTATACACAATTCTAAATGTCTATCTATCATTCTTACTTCCAGGTAATGATAATGCTAAGTTTAAGGGATCCTTGAACATTGATGCTGACTGTCATGAGCTGGGAACTTGCAGAAAACAATCCCTGTTTTGTGGTGTCTTGAAGGGAGGGGGTCCAAATCTCACAATTATTCTGGCCTAATGTTACAGATTTAAAACTTTTCATCTCTGAGACCTGAAATTATATTTAATTTTATACAAATAGAAGAATGTATTACAATTATAAAAGTACAAAATTATGTTTTATGTCAATGTTTAAAAAGTATGACATGTTTTAGCTACAAAATAAAATTTTCATAAGAAATGTTTAAGCAGAAACTAAAATAGTTTAAAATCTGTTTCTACCACTAAATGTAGTATAAGAAATGTTTACGCAGAAACTAAGATAGTTTAAAATCTATTTCTACCACTAAATGTAGTATAAGAAATGTTTAAGCAGAAACTAAAATAGTTTAAAATCTGTTTCTACCACTAAATGTAGTATAAGAAATGTTTAGGCAGAAACTAAGATAGTTTAAAATCTATTTCTACCACTAAATGTAGTATAAGAAATGTTTACGCAGAAACTAAGATAGTTTAAAATCTATTTCTACCACTAAATGTAGTATAAGAAATGTTTACGCAGAAACTAAGATAGTTTAAAATCTATTTCTACCACTAAATGTAGTATAAGAAATGTTTAGGCAGAAACTAAGATAGTTTAAAATCTATTTCTACCACTAAATGTAGTATAAGAAATGTTTACGCAGAAACTAAGATACCGGTAGTTTAAAATCTATTTCTACCACTAAATGTAATATAAGAAATGTTTACGCAGAAACTAAGATAGTTTAAAATCTATTTCTACCACTAAATGTAGTATAAGAAATGTTTACGCAGAAACTAAGATAGTTTAAAATCTATTTCTACCACTAAATGTAGTATAAGAAATGTTTAGGCAGAAACTAAGATAGTTTAAAATCTATTTCTACCACTAAATGTAGTATAAGAAATGTTTACGCAGAAACTAAGATACCGGTAGTTTAAAATCTGTTTCTACCACTAAATGTAGTATAAGAAATGTTTAGGCAGAAACTAAGATAGTTTAAAATCTATTTCTACCACTAAATGTAGTATAAGAAATGTTTATGCAGAAACTAAGATACCGGTAGTTTAAAATCTGTTTCTACCACTAAATGTAGTATAAGAAATGTTTGAGAACAAACACAGAAGTTTGAGAACAAACACAGAAGCAGTGAGTAACAAAAGTTGCTTTGTATAGCATTCACTATTATGTGTACAAGATAGAATTGTAATTTTACCAGCAAAAGATACAAATTTAGTCATTACTGCTATTTGAACCAGATGTCCTGATAGTGAAGTTAACATTCTAACTACCAATCAAACTAACTTATTTCCAACAACACAACTTACCTTAATGCTAAGCACTTCTCCAACAAGGCATTTAAATGTGTATTCAGGTAAGTCCCAATGCTGAGTACTATCTTTCTCAACTTTGCCCTTAGTTTTCCACTTTTGATCTCCATGTTTGATTATGACTTCAAATACATCCTTAGGAACCACCCTAGCAAAACCAGCAATCCCTGAAACATTAGAAAACATTTTTATACAGAATTACAAGAATGGATGAGAAATAAAATAAATAGTTTCTTTATCATTTGTGACTATTCCCTCTTAAATAAGTTATTGGCCAGCAGCAGGGCATACAACATGAAAATGAAAACTACAATGAAAACTGGAAGACTAAGAAGAAGGTGGATTGAAGAAATTACCAACGTTCTGAGATGTCCCAATATTACTGCATATAAGCGACCAAACATGTCATAGCCCGAATCCTGATCCTCATTCAATCCTGCAAGGCTTTATAGCAAATATACAGAAAAGACGGTTCATGTTTGGTAAACAAGCGTACATCTTTTGTGGAAAGTGAAACAAAATAAACTACAAGGGAAAAGCAAATCTATGATCTTCATTTTTTCCATTGATTATTTCCCTCTGCTATAAATACACATCAGTGATTGGTGGTCGAGATATATAATTTAGGAGTGTTGTATGGGTGAGGTTCTTGTGGGTGGCACACACATGGGGAGGGGCTCACAGTGGGTGGCGGGCACATCTATGTATCCAGCAGCAGCTCTTGTGACTGTAACAGGCTTATGACATCTCTAGCAAACTTGCAGTAGCCATTTTGTACCTAGAACTGAGCCGGCAGTCAGTAATGCCACAAGAGTTAACAAAATTTCGGATCTGCGCAAATTGTACAAAAAAGTTGTTAGGATGATAGGCCATTAAAGATGTCAGTTTGTTGGCAACTTCAGAGCTTGAAACAAATTCAGTGTTTATCTCAAAGCACATATACAACAACTAAAGATTCAATGAATGGTTTAGAAATATTAATCTTGGAAAGCAGCAAAGTTCCAGGAAAGAGAACAAGATTATGATGGACGCATAACTACGAAGACCTTCTGAACATGACACTGGAAGAGGCTGGACAGCTTGCCCAGAACCAAGAGGTTTACAGAGTCACAGTGAGGAAAACAATATGTAAAGGACACATCACGTAGAGAGAAAGATTGACCTGTTTGAAAGCAACAACAAAAATATATTGTGGACATTCATTCATTTTCCTTTTGCGCTGAAGTTAGCGCATAGGGCAGAGGTCAGATCTCTCCAATTCTGTCTGTTCAAAGCTATTCTGTGCAGTTCTTGAATAGTATGAATATTGGTTGTTTTACTTTCTCTAAGTATTGGTTCTTCTGAGTGTTTCTTTTGGTCTACCCCTTGCTCTTTTGCCTGTAGGTATTCATTCAAGAGATTGGTGGTGTATTCTGTTGGTGTCTGCGCGTAGGACATGCCCGATGTAGGACCAACAGCGTTTTCTGATAACATCTGTGATTAAAATTGTGGACAACATACACTACAATAGAAACAATGAAGAAGTAGCATTGGAAAATCTGAAAACAGATATGACTGACAACATATAGCAATAGTTGTACCAGAATGTAACACTAGAATGTATATGCCATGGATATTATCAATGAGAGTGATGATGAGTGACAACTGACTTACCATTTAATCTACAGTGGAATGTTTCTAGACTTATCATTTAATCTACAGTGGAATGTTTCTAGACTTATCATTTAATCTACAGTGGAATGTTTCTAGACTTACCATTTAATCTACAGTGGAATGTTTCTAGACTTACCATTTAATCTACAGTGGAATGTTCCTAACAAATTCTCCAGCTCCGCTTCTATAGAACACATGGCCTACAAACAAATGCAAAGAGAACTATTAAATGTGAAAAAATAATATGAACTATCAAGCACAATTAAGAATATGACTATATATATATCTACTCACAGCAATCACATATACTCAGAAATTTATGGCTGTGAAACATGGACACAATAAAGTAGTGGCAAAGAAAAATTCTTTCTGTAAAATGAGATGCTATAGAGTGATATTGAGAATACGCTATGAACAAAAAAAACAAAGAACAATTTAATAAATGTTTTAAGAACATTAAATGTAGAAGGTCAGCTCTTAAACAGAATTATAAAAAGAAAGATTAGATTTTTTGGTATTATAATAAGATAAACAGCTTGAAAAAACTAGTAATGAAAAGTATGGTTGCTGGTTATGGGAAAGGGCTGCCCAAGATGAAAATGAACAAAAGATATTTCAGAATGTTTAAGCATGTCTTTACTTGTAGCAAAATTAACTCACCCAGAATTGTAAGTTTTTCAGAGCATCCATAAAAAAGACTTTGCTCTTGAAAGAATGTCAATTAATTATATATTTGGACCACGGAGCAAAAATCCAAGAGACACTGAATCACAGAAGAAGAAAATGTTTTCTTTATATATTAGTAGCATATCCTTTTCAGGATGTAGCCATAAAACCAGAATTTTATGGCTGTAGTAATTGTCTAAGCAATATAAATATGTTCAGTAGTTTGCCATTGCTTTCTAAATGGCCTGGGCGAAAAATTATCTGTGGAAGGATTCAAACCACTGTACTTTGGCCGCTACAGATGCATTCTGTACAACGCCACCACTGAACTGAACAACCTGATATATATCTATATATATGCAAATTTTAATTTCAAAACTTTTGTATTTAAAAGAAATGTTGGTTCTGCTGACACAGATTGACTGTGAAAGTAAGCAATAAGATATAATCTTTGGAAAAGTCATGTAATGAAGATCATAGAATATAATTTAAATGGGATTTTCTATAGTATCAATATCAATTAATATCAATCAATATCAATAAAACCCATAATCCTTCAGGGTCATAGGGACATTGGATGCCTCAGCACACACAGTCCTCCAGTGAATTATATCCTCAGCGATGCGGATGAGTGTGGAAATATCTTGCCCTGTCCATTCCTTGATGTTCTCTGTCCATGCCTTTATTTTCCCTCCTCTGCTTCTTCCACTCGACAGTTCCCTGCAGTATTTTTTTTTACAAGGAATCGTGCCTGCATACATGTTCGAACCATGCTAGTTTTCGTTGTTTCACTAATGAAAGCAATGGCGCCTGAACACCTGCACACGTCTCTACTTTATTTCTTACGTACACATTGGTCTTATGTTCCCTATTGGAAATTCGTAGAATTCATCTGTAGCATTTGTACTCGAAAGCCTGTAATCTTCTCTCCATGTCCACAGTGAGTGTCCAACTCTCACAACCATACAACACAACAGAAAGCACCAGAGACTTATACAGTTTGATTTTTACTCCAACACTGATGTTGCTTTTCCAAATGACAAGGATGCTAAAGCCATCTCCAGCCTTACTTTTAGTTCTGCTTTGCATTTACCATTGCTGCATATACTGGATCCGAGGTATTTGAAGGTATTCACCTCTTCAAGCTTATGTCCATTCATCATGATATTAGTCTGGTTTTCTGTGTCTCTGCTATTTACCAAGATTTTGCTCTTATCTGTATTGATTTCCATTCCGTACTTGCTGGTATCTTTTTCCAACTTTGATGTTAATTCTTGCAATGATTGTTCTGACCCAGCTAAAAGATCAATATCATCAGCGAAACGCAAGTTGCAAATAGGGCGACCTCCGATCGATATAGACGTGTTTTAGTCATGTAATGTCTCTTGTATGATGTGCTCTAAGTATATGTTGAAAAGTACTGGGGACATTATGCATCTCTGTTGAACTCCAACATTTGTTTGAAGAACTCTCCAATTGTATTGTTTGACAAAACAGCACTATTTGCATTTTTGTACAGAGTTTCAAAATATAGTATACAGACAAAAGGCAATTGAGATTGCTATTTGGTGCACTAAATTAATTAGCTCTTGTTGATGCACATGGTTATTGTTGTTAAATCACAAATGGTCAATTCTAGTATGTTTAGGTTAGTGTATGTGTTTCATTGGAGATCATTTAAGAGCCATTTCTTTAGTAGTTTACCTGTGAGCATTCCTTGTAGCCATATTTAATACTAGCAATGGAGTCCCTTCTTTTGTGGGAACTTGTGGCACTGAAGGCTATGGCCATATTTCTTGCTCCTGTATGATGAGATGAACATGTGTAATGAGATGAACAAGTGTGATACGATTAACAAGTATGATAAGATGAACAAGTGTGATACGATTAACAAGTATGATAAGATGAACAAGTGTGATACGATTAACAAGTATGATAAGATGAACAAGTGTGATACGATTAACAAGTATGATAAGATGAACAAGTGTGATACAATTAACAAGTATGAAGTAACTATCATTAGTATCATGATACTATGCACAAGAATAGCATCAAAAATGGAAATCAAGGTTGGTAACATATCCTACTCAGGGAATAATTGATCAACTCAGCATTTTGTGACTAGTTATTTTCAATATTTACATTCAGTAGATTGAAAATTGTTTTCTAAATTGTTCAGATGTACCATTATTGTGTGGCAGAAATTGTACCTTATATGTACCTTTGCTTCAATTTTGGGCCATGACAATAAAGGCTATGAGAAAGTAAGGAAATATGTCAAGACAGACCAAATACAAGACTACATATTTAGTACTGGCTAATAAAGCTGAAACTGGTAATAGTAGAGAGAAAGATGTAACAATGAAGATATAAGAGTTTAATGAAATAAAATATAAAATAGAATTGTGGAGAAGTTGTGAAGAAGCATTGTCCTCTGACTGATAGTGCCACCTGTTTATACAAGTAAATTTAAGTAGGAAGCTAGAGGACAATTCTAAAAAATATGAAGATGCGGTTAATCAAGTACGGAAGAACGCGTGTGCAATTGTTGCTAGGCGATTTGGTGCCGTTGAACAGACTGGTTCAATTCCCGTTAGTCTCAAGAATTTTTAGTGCCACCTGTGTGTTGAGAAATGAGTTTGATATGAGGGACAATCCTTTCAACCGCAGATGTTACTTCAATTCGGTTACATAGAGCCTTTACCCATGAAGAAATATTGGAGGTTGCTGTACTGGTTATCTAGAGTTTAAAAAATATGAATGATAAAAGTGCTAAGCAGTAAAGATAACATAAAAATAATCAGAAATACTTTAGCTGCAAATAATATTCAGTACTGTACCAGTAGACAATTAAATAGTTCCACTTTTTGCTTCCACTTTTTAAAATAATATTCTTTAAGATTCAAATAAAATACAAACACATACCTTCTCTCATTCGTTGGTGGAGTAAGTAACAATCATGCAGTTCATCAATCTGTAGAATAATGTTTTAAAACTAGCATTAGAATTACTTTTTTTCCCGCTAGAAGACAGACAATATTGTTAAAATAATTTTTCTTGCAATGATTAAGTGCTCTCTGTTATTGGAACAAATTATAATTTATGTCTGCAGGTTATCACTAGTGCACTCGGATATTTCCATCGGTACCCTAATCCTCGTCTCAATAAATCCATCAGTGTAGCCACTAACAATTCCAGTTCAATGCTGATTTATCTGTCTCTTTGTATGTTTTTCTTCATGGACTATTCAGATCTTTACACCAATCTCCCGTAGTCTTGAGAGTGACCATGATTCATACTTTTGAACATCTTCAGAGCTGATGAGGTCCCTTCTCTTTCCGGACCAATCGCCAGTATACTGGCTTTATACTATGGGTCTACAGGACCAATCGCCAGTATACTGGCTTTGATTTGATATTTGATTACTTCACAAGGCTAACTCTAACCTTGTGAAGTAATCACATACCATCAATGTACTTATATATTCATATTCTGTATCCATTCCCCTTTCCAATGATATATTACACATACAATATTTATCAATATTAGTATGTCAAGTGATACAATAAAAAACACATATAAGGAAATTTTATAAAATTAATTTGGTCCAAACCTAAACATAATCAAGTCCTGAAAGAGTTAACACATTAACTATGTCTATCGATCCATTGATGTACATATTGACACAAATAGAACAAGTTATTTAAAATACAATCTATAATCTACACAAATTATTAGTACAAATTAATAAATAATTAGTAAGACCATGCTTCAGTTAGATGATATTACAGCACAAACTGATCATTCAATCTTGGCTAATCTGACTGATCTTATTTTTCATTGGTTACTTTGCATGTACAGTACATCACAAGCCAATGTAAAGCTAAAATCAATCAAATATCAGCCAAAAGGTTTAGCCAGTTACAAGATGCTAAGATACTAGAAATCTGGAGAAAGATGTGTTCTACTCACCTTTGATAAATGGAACTCTAGCCTCTTCAAGTATCTTTGTGCACATTTGATTTTCTGCACATAAAAAAATAATGTTGCATAGATTAGTACATAATGTCAAGTAAATTCAATCAACTTTCCATGCAGTACACATGCTATTGCATACTCTTATGTTGCCCGCGGTCAGACTCTGTGAGAGAGTGATACAGATCATGTTTGTAAAGGTCAAGGTAATGAGTTGGAATCCCACCACAGGCAATTGTGCATCTGGACTGTTCAGAAAGCAATGGCAAGCTACTAAACTATTTATATTGCTTAGAAAAGAACTACAGTCATGTTGGGACCAAAAGGGAAGAAGAGAATACCAACACTGTTTACCTTCCATGCATGTCGTAAAAAACGATGAGGTTATGGGATGGAATTGGCTGTCCCATCCCATATAGGAACAATGTGACCCAGAAAACAATCTGGAGTTGGATGCATCATGCCGAATGGTGCAGATACCGTAGTAAAGCTATAAACTGTTCCTATTCTCCAGATTACATCCTAACCTTCAGAAGTTTGAGAGTGAACATAGAACGAGAAGAAGAACAGCCTGAATGCAATATCTGCACCATATAAGCCTGACACGGTTTCAGCATGGCTTTTGGGTCCCTTTACCCTCTATAGGATGGGACAGCCAACTCCACTCCTAAGACATCCTTATTCACCTCTTACAATAGGTAACAGTTCATCTTTCAGACCTCGGCTACATACAGGTAATTTAATCCCTAGTTTCATTTCTGTATTTTCTATAACTAAAATAAATTTAACTATTTTTGATAAATATATATTCTTCAATATATTCTTATATATAAATATATAAGATTTATATATTTGTTTCAAATATGTTTATTATTTTGGGCCACAGTGATTCAGTTGGTAGTGAACTGGCTTCCTGTTTGGGTGATCCAAGGTTAAATTTCCAGTTAAACTGGAAATATTTTTACATCACTGACAGCTCCTAGGTCGACCCAGACTAAGTAAATTTGTACCAGATCTTCTGAGAAAGTAAAGGTGGTGGGCTTGATGCCAACCACTTCATCCCCAGCCGGGTCAATGAAAAATATGAGCTAACACTGTATTCCACAATATGTCTTATAGCATGAAAAACAGTACTTGATTTTTTAAATTTAAAAACATCTAATTTCATAAAAGCATATTCTATATCAAAATATTTTTTATGATTACAAAACTCTAATAAACCAAAATGAACTAACGTCCACAATTGAAAGAAGTATATCTTACCAAAAGAGGTACATTTTATATTAAGAAAACAAAATTTCTATTAGCATCATATATTTAAATCCTACGCACATAAATTTATCTGTTTGTTTTTAAAATATATATTCTATCCCAGAAATATTTATATATATATATATATATATATATATATAAAGAATCTGAGTACAATATATATATAAAGAATCTCAACTTCCTTATTCTAATGTTATTAAGAAGCCAGTCCATCCTCAACAATATTTCTTACTTCTTGGTTGATTTTTTTTTTCTCCCTCCATGGTATTCTGAAAATTTTTCTGTAGCATTTCATTTCAAAGGCAGCTATTTTCTTTGTCACAGACTTGTTCACACATGTGTGTGTTTATATTCAACATACTCCAGGGTGTCCGCTGTGTACTCAAACCATTGAGACTGTTGACCATCAACTTTTTTGAATGTCCAGGGCTTGATGATGTCAGAAAAATGCTTCTCCCTCTGAGGCCAGATAAATGGAGCATCTTATATAGAACAAAACAACAGCTCACAAACACATGCATATATCACACAATGGCAATTGGTCAAAGGGCATGAGCCCATGACTGCTGGATTAGCAACTAACAAACCAACTTGTTCCTGGTCCATGATCCGCAACCATAGATTGCCACTGGGAACACACTTCATCTAATTAGTTGTAATTTTATTTTGTAGTTGGTTCTTTATCAAAAGTTTTACATTTGATTTAGTTTGGAGTTTTTCTAGCTTAAAAATACAAATATCTACCTATTAGTTTTATAACTGTATATATTCTATCCTAAAAAAAATACAATCTGTACAGTATTCAGTCAGTACAGTTTCAGTCATCTTTTTCTTCCTTGTACTCTAGTTGGAGTCAGATGCTAACATGGATTTCGTCATTGAATTGCATTGCAATTAAACTGTGCCAGGCAATTTCAAATTATTTTCCAGGAAAGCAAAAAGTGTTGCAAAAGTGTGAAACAATATTCAACATTAAACTATTATGAAACAATTATTACATTTCAACATTGAATTAGTAAAACAACAATTATTAAATAACTAACAAATAAAGCATGAAAGAAGAAAGTAATTTGCTAGATCACATAAAAGATTTAATAAATTTAAATAGTCAAATCCCATTGATATCACGGAGGACTATGGAGAATGTTTTATAAAGACTATATTTTTCTGTGATCAACTATACTCTATGGAATGATCTGGTCAACAGAAGTTTTCAAGTATATTTGTGTTGAAATTCATTAAATAAATATATATTTGAAATCACTTATTATTTTGACTTCTTGTATACATTTTTAATATTTGCTACCAATGGCTAACATATCATTTTGAATTACAAGTTGAATGATTAAATTGTGACCACACTAGCCACATGTAAGTAAGTAAAGTAACCCATAGCATTTATTAATGCCGTAGGGGATGTGAGATGTTAGCGGTCTTACATTTTGGTGGTTCTGTAAATGAGGGTGGTAACCATCTCTTCTCCCTCTGAGTCTTTACTTCCCGGATGAATCCGGTCTGCTAGACACATGAACCACTGATAAGCAAACCAAACATCATCATCTTCATCAATCCAATAACTGTACATAATTGTAGGGTTGCCATGTTGGAAACATTAACACAGAATCCAGCCATGCCTCTCAGTTAATTGTTTGAGTGTGGAGAAAAACGTAATGATGTCCTTTTTTAATATCATCAATCCATACTTTCCTTTGTCCTTCACTTCTTTGTTATATTATCTGTTTTTTTAATGCTGCCTTTGCCTACTCTATTCTTCTTATATCTGTTGAACTTCTTTCATCTGATTTTTTTTTATATCCTAAATTGTATACCCTGGTATTTGTTGAAATTAATTTGGCTTCTGTTGATAACTTTACTTGTGCATTAGACCCCAAATGCACATTTTCTATTATTCTTGTCTTCTTCAAGTTCTTCAGTCAATCATCAGCCTACAGAACCAATAGCTTCAATAAAGTGTCATTTGATTCAGCTCATCCATGGAAGCCTTCCAGGTTTGGAAGTAGTGTTGCCTCATTAGGCCACATTTTCTCCTTCATGAATTGACATGTAAGAAGAATGTGTTCTTCAGTCTCTGGGCTCAGTCCACAGCTGCACCGGTCTGTCTCACCAAATTTGAACTTTCTGTACATGTGTTTCTCAGTCTGTTTTGGCCAGTTTGTAGTCTGAAGACAATTATTTCTTCTTTGCATGACATTCGTTGTAAGGCACATATTTTTGCAATATCCATGTCTGATTTTTTTTAATTATTCTGTCAGCTCACAGCATTGATGTCTTCAATCAACTTTGTGTTTTGTTTCAGATCATCCATAAAGCCCTATGAATTCAGAAATAGTCCAATCCGGTAATATTTGTGTTTCATTTCTGTTTTGGTAATGCCAACATACATTAAGGATGTACAGGTCTGCAGTTTCTTCAGGTCCAAAGGTTATATTTCCTTTTAAAAAACTTTATACATACCTGAATAAGATAGCAGGTTGGGCAGATAAAAAAAACTTCATGTGCAAATCAATCTTGAGGTGATATTTGAGAACCTCTGTTTACCTTTAGTATCACAGTGCAGATTTTATGCATGGACTGTTACATTTAGTGGAAATTTAGCTAAATTTAAGTTTTAAAATTGTACACTGTTCTGTACATGTGATTTCTCAATCTTCTATATTTTGTTTGCAGTCTGAATATACTTGTTTAAAATTTGATAGCAGCAAATTTAGATTCTTATGTAGGATATGTCTCTATTTAAAATGTTTAAAAAAAAAAAATATTCTTGTATCAGTTTAAATTTTGTGATATGAGATTTCATCTTCAATTGTTTTTTAAACATCCATCTTTCAGTCTTTTCATTTTCTATCAGTGCCATAGAAACCAAAGCAATACTGTTTTAAAGTGATAATGCAAACTTCAGTAAAGAAGGTATGAGTTTAGTCATGAGAAACGTATCTGGGTCTGTTAAAGCATGCAATTCTGTATCAATAACATATACAATATTTCATTATAAAACTACAGATCTTGTGTCTGATCTATTCAGTCATCCATTTCAAAGATGCACTAAATCTTTAAGACAACATCAAACATACACACATAAAAAGTACAGAAAAAAAGCAGACAAGAATGTTAGCCGGCATGCGTGTTATGCTTTCTCAGAGTTTTCTCCATTTGAATTGGCCACTGTTTATATTTCTGGATATCTTTGGTCTCTCAATTCTGAGTTAACTTGAACATTAATTGTGTTTAACTTAAATACTTGTATATTTAACCTCACAGTTTTGTTTAATTTTTATGTTTCACTTTCAAAAATATTTAACATCAAAGTTTTCAGGATTGAAATTACTGGTATACTGGTAATGCATTTTTTGTGAAATGTGTCCAATCCTTTCCAACCATGTTATGAATACATCTTGATTATATTATAGCATATGGCTCAACAGACATAGAAGATTGCCTTAGTTGTACTCGGATTATCCAATATGTATTACATCCCTTTCAAGAAAGAGACCTTTCTGCCAAAAGTACCACTGAAAGCACATAACCCTGTAGCTTCAAGCGATATTTCCCAGAGATCTCAGAAAAAATCAACTTCATAAAAAAGATGTCATGAACGGGATTTTAATCCAAAACCTTTTTTAGCAATACAATAGGGTATTACCATTACAATGTAGAGGAAGTCAAGGCTTTGGTAATTCTGGTCACAATAACTTCATGGTAATAGTTAATGTTTTGTTTAACTTCAGTATTTTCATATTAATTCATAAGCCAATGCAACTTCAATGTTTACGTTTAACTTTGTTTTATTTTAAATTTATAGTTTTATATTTAATTTGTGTCATTAGTTATGGCAGTGTCATTAGTTATGGCAGGGTCATGCTCAACGGACTAGAACTGAATAAGACCCTACACAAACTCCAAGTGGTGGCCATGATAACATTATACTGAAACTGGTTAAAAGATTGAAGAAAGGAAAGAAACCAACCGTTAAATATTTCTACCAGCCTTATGTGTTCAGCCTAAATGTAACAAACCTTTTCAGGAGAATAAGACTAATTAATATTTATCTTCAATGTATTTATATTTATTTTTATATCCATGCAAGCTTATAGAATAGGGAAGACGATTGCTATTCCCCCTTAGAAAATAAGAACTTGACTTCATGTACTAAGAATTTAGCTAAAAAGGTAGGTTAAACCTTCTTTCATTTCTTTTTCCAGATTAGATAATGCTGAAATTAGATGTATCAGGCTAAAAGACACAGATACCGCAGCAACGTTATAAACCATGACATATTCTTCTAATTTCTGCTAATCTGCAGGAGTTTGAGAATGAACACAGAAGAAAAATTAACATATAATAATAGATTTCTAATGGTAAGTGGTAGTCTTATGTTGGTTGCAGATGAGTGTAAATAAGTATGGTCTTTATTGGTGGATGTACATAAATAACTTACTAGTGAGTTATAAATATTAAGTTGGACATTCAAAGCTGTATATATAATTTGTTGTTTTAAAATAAACACCAACTCTGAGCAAGCATAAACAGATATTTACAAGGAAATAAAATGTACAATATCAAATGAACATTTAAGAGAGCTCTCCTAGATTTACCTTATCTGTTTCTAGTAATCTCCCCTGTGATAAACAGATTTAAATAGTATTATTTGTTGCCATAACAACGCTAAGTATCCAAGTCCCAAAACTAGCAATTTGCACACTGTAGAAATTGTTTGGTCTGATGTATCTTTAACCAATTGAAAACTTAAGATGATAAGGTTTATACTATGACATTCACATGGGACACTTTAATAGTTTATATGTTGTCACAATCAGTACGCATAGCTCATCAGGGTCGTAGGATTATTACCTTGGTTGCATCAATTCACAGTCTCCCATTCATAGGGATATTACCTTGGATGCATCAACACACAGTTCTCCAAAACCCACCAGGGTCGTAGGGATACTAGAGTGGATGCATCAATACACAGAATCACGGTCATAAGATTACTACATTGAAAGACAATCCTCTATCAATGCGGATGAGTATGGAAAAAATCTTGACATTTCTAGTATTTGATCTCTGTTCATGATTTTCTTTGACCCCTTCTGCCTCTTCCACCATTAACTCTTAGCTGCAGAATCATTGACAGAGAATCATGTCGGCTAACATGTCCAAATTATGCAAGTTTTCGTCATTTTACTAGTGAACCAGGTTGCCAGAATGTGAAATTGACTATAGTTAAATTTCACGTAAAATATGGCCATAAAAATACCAAAACTCTTACCTTTTAATATATTTTTTACATTGGCCAAGAATTTAAATAAATAAAATATACATTTTATGGCCAGCAATATTTAAAATATGTTGATTGGAAGACTTTGTTATAAAACTGTTTCCCGGGGTTGCCCATAAATTACTTTAACAGTTAGAGGGTGGAAATGGTCTGAAATGTTCGACATTTGTTGACAAGCGGGGAGTTGGAGAACGGTAAAATAAAACAAAAAAACTTTTGACGTAATTTATGAACATTCCAACAAGCACCATCTGTCGGACGATAACAATAAGAAACATGTAGGAGCTCAATAAGTCTTTAATGATCATGTGAGCTTATTTAAAACAGTGTCACGTGTCTTGGCTGATGATACAGACTATTGGTCACTTTGTATCGCCAGCCAATGACAAACACGGAAAAAGGTGGATCAGCAAAGAAAAGTGACGGTGTTCAGAATCAGGTCTATTCTGTGGGACGTATCTATTTGATGTTAGTAATTTTGTACCTGTGCTGTAGATGTTCCGTTTTCACTTGATATTAATTGTGCAATATCTCTGTGTGCAGCTTGAATAAATTCACTGAAATAAATAATACAGATATGCACAAATAAACAGGTCATATTTCAATCGTGACCATCATACAATTTAGGGCATACTAGCTAATATGAAATCCAGCCTTTAGAATGACTCATGGACTATCCCCTTGATTTTCATTGGCTGTCACACAAAGTATAATCATAGCGACCAATGAAAATCACGGGAAGTCAAATGAGTCGTTGTGAAGGCTCGTTTTCCTATTAGCCATTAGGTCTTACATGTAGACGGTCATGTATCAATACAAATTACTTTTCTTTAGAAGTTGTCTAGTCATGTGACATTTCGTTCACAACGTAATTACATTCCGGCATACATTTCCATTCACGGAGTCACGAAATATCTTATTGTTCGTATCACGATCGCTGCTGCATACGTCATAGCATTGATGTAACCACATGACTCAGGTACGTAGGGAGGGGGTCAGTGAAATTCAGAAAGTGATAGGTAATAGACGAAAAAGAAGAATGTCGTGGATGGGGCGCGCTGAGGACTCAACTGTGTGCGCAAGTTGTAAGATGTCCGCAACCTGGTGCGGAATGGTTAAGTGTACCCGTGGAATGAAGTACACCTTCCCTGTCGCGGTGGAGTCTGAGATACAGGCAGTGATCCGCGAGAATTTCAGGGAAGGAGACATGATTGGTTGATGCACACGGGTGCCAGCTCAGTCTGTAGAAAAACCATCAAAGAGGAGAGTGACGCATTTGCCGTGGCTACAAGCAATATGATTCTGGAAATTATGGCAATTTAACCAAGGCCTTAAACTGGATGAGTACACAGATTGCAACATGACTGCATCTCCAGTGACTCGATGAGTGTGATTCTAAAATTACAAATAGGTTTGAATTCGAGAACAGTGACTTGAGGTAGTCGAGTGGTCAAAGTTGGAATGGGGCATTCATTTGGTATCTGGTCATGGGGGTGTTCAGGGCATCGAGAAATCAGGTTGGTTGGCTTGCACTGCTACTGTGTCCAGCGATAGAGCAATTGATCGTGCGGAAATTTTGAACTCTTTACGAGAAACAACGTGGCCAAATGAAATTAATGAGTGTAATGATTCATTTTCCATTTCTATAATAAATTAACTAGGCTTGAAATGTTACGTGGCCAGAACTGATCGTTACTGTGGGCTTAAAGAATGTTTGTCAACCACCACAGAACTGGAACCATCAGCCATCTTGTAATGGCGGAGACTCTGTTGGAGATTGGAGCACCTATGGACGTGTCCGGAGTGAAATCATGATGATCTGACGACTAACTAACTAACCACAACTATCGATCACTCACAATAAGACAAATTGATTAAATGGAACAAAATTTTCTAAAATAACTCATTGATGTTAATTAGCTGCAGATTCAAATGCATGCCGTGTTCCAAACGTTAGAGAAAATACGTATTTCTTTGTTTATTGTTATGTCATTTTTTACATTGATTTTACTATTCGGTAGTTAGATTATCTAGTAACAATATCGCATCAATGTCGATTTTGTGTCGATTATCGCGTGTTACAATAAGAGATAGAATCTGAAACGAAAACATCGAAGGACTAAGAAATACAATGCCTATACTGGATTACATCAGAAGACAACATATTACATGGTTTTGACATGCTTCCAGACTACCATCAGACAGTGCTCCTCAAAAAATCATTGCTATACAGACACGATTGTTACAAAGCTAGGGGCAGGCCATGAAAACAATGGATGACAGAAATAAGAGTCAAAGCAAACAGACATATATGAAGCACACACAAAAGCCATCTCCAGAGAACTGTTCAACTGTTCTGACGCTGCAGACATTAAGGGATATAAAGTGAAAAGAAGAAACATCGTGTGTTACCTGTGATTAGCAAACTGGCATTACCATATTCAACGTTTGGCAGATATTTCAGCATAGCTGTAAACTCACGAGACACTGCATTCTGTTCCCTGGACTGCATCCTACTAATGTGCAGGAATTTGAGAACAAAAGCAGACGAACAGTAAAACGAATAATAGAAAAGGCAGCGAAGGAAAATACAAATTGAAAATAATGCTGAAAGGGCGGTAGAGGGCGTAAGGTGGAGAAATGAGTAAGAGACAGTAGATTGAAAGATTGTGGGTGAGGCAAGAAACAGCCAAAAACATGAGTAAGATTGAGGTAGCAACAAGGAGAAATATTTTAATTAACAAAGCATACACGTTAATGGCGATTGTTAAAGATAAAAATATGATGATGATGAATCACATAAAATACACTAGAATATCAATGATATATACATACAATTCAATCACATAAAATACATTATACCACGACCCATCCCATCCCCACGCGCGCCATATACGTTAAATATAAAAATCGTATGTTAATCTTCACAGGTTTTGGGTCGCTGATTTAAAAATAAGTAACACACAAATAGATGCTCACGGATATGCAAACATTGCCTTTGACGTACAGATCCACCCTAAAACTAATCTTCCTTACGCCGTTGAAAGTTGTGTTTTATATTTAAATAATTATTTCATATTCATATCCTGCTTACCTGGTTTTTTTTCTTTCTTTTTTAGTCATCAACCGCGACGCGTTCCTGGCACGTTTTGTTGTATTAATCGTCTATATACACAAACTGACTATTAAGAATCATCATCAGGTGCCATGCCGGTTGGCGTAAGCGATCATGGTTCTCCACAGCTCTCTGTCTATTATATATCAAAATCGTTGTTCTTTCCCTGCCGTGCCAGGTTGTCTAATATTTTTCTTACGTTGTCGCCCTCTGTCTCTGTTGCCTTCAATCTTGCCTGTTATAACTAAGTTCTCCAATCTGTTTCATGAAGTGGTCAAAAAATGAAGATTGTCTTTTTCTTATATTATTGATTAAGTTCCGTTTCGCATTTTACTCTTTCAACACTTCCACATTAGTTTTTCTGGCAGTCCATGGTATTTTCAGCATTCTTCTATAGAACCACATCTCTGTTGCTTCTAATTTCCCTATTCCAGTTTGTTTATTGTCCATGACTCGCACCATATATTAGTATAGGAGTTATATAGCACTGTAGAACTCTCTCACCTCTAATGACAATGTCATATTACACAATATATTTTTCATTTTTCTGAATGTAGTTTTTGCTGCCCTATTCTGCTGCTTATTTCTGTTGAGCTTCTTCCATCTGCTGTAATCGTTGTACCTAAATATTTGAATTGGTGAACCTGTTTTAATACTATATCATTCACTTTGATCTTGCAAGCTGAAGTATTTTGTTCTTTTGAAATAACCATTACTTCCGTTTTCTTTATATTTAGGAAGAGGTCTTTCTCTTGACTTTCTGTGACTACTACATTAGTTAAATCTTGAAGGTCTTTCTCACTTTTTTACAATCAGAACAGTGTTATCAGCATATCTCAGATTATTTATGTTATCTCATCTCGCTGATATTCCTGGGATATCAACTATTGCACGCATTATGTTTTCACTGTATAAAGAGAACAGGTCTGATGAAAGTATACAACCCTGTCTAACTCCTTGTTTTATTTGTTGAAAAGGGCCACATTTATTTCCTACTCTTATTGCTGTTGTTTGTTGCCAGAAAATGTTCTTGAATATTCTTAAATGTCGATGTTCAAATTCTCTAGCATGTGTATAACTTCACTAAACTTTATCAAATGCTTTCGTGTAGTCTATAAAACAGAGGTACAGATCTGTTTTTACCTCTATAGCCCTCTCTATTAGTGTTCTCAAAATATATATATAGCATTGTTGGTACATTTGCCTTCTACGAAGCCACATTGTTCTGGACATATTTCTGTTTTTATTTTGTTTCTCACTCTCTTCATGATTATTCTGAGAAAAGTATTTTTGTTATTTGGCTCATGAGGCTGATTGTACGGTGTTGTTCACATTAAGAATATCCTATATTAATGTAACTGGAGGTTATAATGACTGGATTACCAGAACCGCAACCTCCGCTATTCTTTATTATTGTAAAGCTCTGATATAACCAAATTGGACTAACGTTGAAAGGTGCGTGCCTAGCCTCGCCATTAAAAGTACGTGTCCTTCAAAGTATATCTTGCAGCACATTATGATCATGTATACCTTTTTCTCCTCAAAACTTACGAGCCATGTAAGCTTTTGTTTACTTACTTACTTATCCTTCTTCTTCAGCGTTCATTCTCAAACTCCCGCTGGATCTCTCTTGTAGCAGGGCCATGGTCCTATTAGATTTCCAGCAGGGTATCGTCCAGAGAATGGTAATGCGTTGTGTCGCCATTTTATTTGCGCCAATGGCCCGACACATCCGTCTTCGGCGGTAACTTACTTAATCTATCCCCGGGGTTGCAAGCTAATCACTCTTTTTTCCCTGTGCTAGACGGTGGTAGGTGCATGTCTTCTTTAGCAGTGTTGTTTGTGTATAAAAGGTGTTGGTGATAGAGGGGTTTGGTGGTAACAGTTGTTTTCGTAGGTCTTGTAGTGCAGGACATTCAATAAGGTGGTGTTTTTATTTTAAGTTTCCTCTCTGCTGCAATGGTTGCAGTATGCTGTATGGTCTGCGATAATTCTTGTAAGTGTTTGTTAAGTTGTACATGTGTTGTACATGTGTTGTTCGCAGCCTAAATATTGTGGTGTGGTCTTTGTGGTCTATTTATGCTATTTGTAATCTATTTATGATGTCATGTGGATTTTGTTGGTTCATGTCTGCATATAGCACTCTTCCTTTTGAGCCAGTGGCCCAGCGGTCATTCATTGTTGTTTACAGTTCTTGCGGATAATGTGTTCAGCTTTTCTTGGCATGATGCTGTTTTGACTTGACTCTTCCCAGACTTCCATCTATTGGTAGTGGATCAGATGTGTGCTTCATCACTCTCCATTACCTAAAATGTCTGCACACAAGATGTTTACCATGTCTGCCAAATTTGGAAAGACATGTAGGATTGTCACGTTCTGGATTAGATGGTTTCATCTCATGTTTCCCCTTCCTCCAGTTGGTTTCTGAGTGTCAGTTCGAAATACAACATCAAACCCATGAGATCTTGACAGTTCAGGTCACAGAGCCTAGGTTCTATACAGTCCTATCATAATCTATAATGTGGCACAGTGGTTGGTCTAGTGGCCACTAGTGGTTGCCACACGACCTTCCGTATGGTGTTAAAAGGACCTGACCAGTCTTAGTTTCCAGCCTCTGGTGGCTGTACTAAGCCCCCATCTCCACGACAAGGAGCTGTCTCGATGGGGATCTTGTTTACTATATCCAATGAGAATGTGGGGGTGTTTGAAACCTTGCCATAGTTTCTAATCGTGTCCGTTGACAATATTTTCGCGAATTGGAAAACAACCTTTTACTATGACTCATTTGAGTTTTCCCCTGATTTTCTTTGTTCACCACGTTTTTACTCTGTGACGACAGCCAATGAAAATCATGGGAAAAGTCAAATTCATCATTGTAAAAGGCTGTTTTCCAATAAGCCACAGATCTTACATCAGAGGGTACCTATCACAATACATTTAAAGTTCTGCATTTCGAAGAAAAACCTTTTACGGGGGCGACATTTCGAAGACTTGCATCATGCTGAGAAAATATACTTCATGATTGCCGGGACTCTCAACAGTATCAATCAATGATTTAAGTAGGATCTTTCTAGTCCGCGTGGGACTCTCAACAGTATCAATCAATGATTTAAGTAGAATCGTTCTTGTCAGCGTGGGACTCTCAACAGTATCAATCAATGATTTAAGTAGAATCGTTCTTGTCAGCGTGGGACTCTCAACAGTATCAATCAATGATTTAAGTAGAATCGTTCTTGTCAGCGTGGGACTCTCAACAGTATCAATCAATGATTTAAGTAGGATCGTTCTAGTCCGCGTGTATGTAAAGATATTTCTCCATATTGAATGCAGACGGCTTATATGTTGTCGGGATCCGAAAGGAGAGCAAAGAATAACACCACTGTTATTTGCCATGCATGCCGTAAGTGACGACTAGTGTTTTTATTGGGGGGGGGGGGGTGAGGTTGGCTGCCCCATTCCATAGAGGGTCAAAATGACCCAGAAACCATGCTGAAGTCGAATGTGTCTCAGACTGAAACACGCAAGATATTACAACTAAGCTGTGGACCACGACACAGCTCATTATTTTCTCGGGATTATATCCTGCTAATATGTAGGAGTTTGAGAAAGAAGGTAGAAGACGAAATATGCAGACATCCAGTCCAGTCACTGTCAACTTTCTTTTTCTCGCATACTTTTCGACCTACCACATCCGGTCAGCATGACTAGGACTAGAATAGTCAACTTATCCTAAACATTCTTATTCGTTTGCTGCGATATATGTGCCAGGTCACTTTTGCTATATTTTGTTCCAAAAAAAAAGACCAACAAGTGTCGAGAATCACACTGAGTATTTTTGGCAACGTTTCTGTAGAACAAGTCCTCGTCCTTGAGGATAAAGTGACCCAAGTCTAACTGGACCGACAGCCATTGTCCAACACCACCGTACAGAGAATATTCAGTTGCGCATCCCAAGGGGACACTGGACAACTGAATAATATTCTTACATGACATTTGTTGGCCAGCAGCGATGTACTTTGTCCGAAATAAACGCTGTCGACCCAAGTGTAACTCGACTGACAACCGCTTTCCAATACGACTGTACAGAAAAATATGATTCTGTTCTCCAAGGGCACAGTGTCTGGTGAACAGTCAGTTGCGAAAAGTCAAAACACACACACACACCCACAGACACCTTGTTTGTCGATGGATTGAAGACCGTCACAGGCTAACGAGGCGAGTGCTATACAAATGTATAGGTGGAGATCCACACCCTAGACGGCGTTGTCGGTGACAATGACATCGTCTATCGGGTTGAAGAAACCCAAATCGAATTGTATTGGCAAACATTACCAAACACGGCCGTGCAGAGAAAAAATTGTTTTAACATACCAAGGGCACAGTGGTCTATGCAGTCATTCATATGCCTCTCACACATCTTCAATCAATTATATATTCATTGTGTTGTCTGTTGTCTTTCCCCGAGTGGAAACTAGTTGCTAGCATCCATATTTGTCGTTAAGCAAGTGGGTGGGAGCTGTAAGTTTCCGTTCAAGACCAGATTTGACACCTGAATCGTGCATAAGTCCGTGTTTGTGGAGAGTTGTCGTGATGCTATCCTGGGTCTGTATCCAGACGATTGTTTGTTATAAGCTCTCAACGGTATTTGGCTTGATAACAAAAGATTCATTTTGTTATTTCCTTTTTCAGCGTTCATTTTCAAACTCCCGCCGGATCTCCCTTGTAGTCCTACTATCTGGATCTCCCTTATAGTCCTACTATCTGGATCTCCCTTGTAGTCCTACTATCTGGATCTCCCTTGTAGTCCTACTATCTGGATCTCCCTTGTAGTCCTACTATCTGGATCTCCCTTGTAGTCCTACTATCTGGATCTCCCTACCGTGGTCCTACTAGACTTCCAGCAGGATGTAGTCCAGAGAATGGAAATGCGTTGTCATCGTTCCATTTCGCAAATGGACCGACACATCCGTCTTCGGTGGTATTTTGTTTGTCTTTGTCTTTCCCAGGTGGTTTGTTATCCACTCTTGCCGCTAAGCGTAGTAGTGATTGGAGCTCGAGCTTGCGTTCTAAAGCCAGATGTGTGACCTCAGCTGTGCTATGACCGTGTCTGTACAGGATGTCCCTGACGTTTTCTATCCATCTTTTCCGTGGTCTTCCTCTTGCTTTGCACCTGATCTCATTTGGTCGTATGCCTATATGGACAACTTGTCGTGATCCATTCTCACAATGTGGCCAAACCACTTGATCTGCTGCCTTTCAGTGTATTCTGTGCAAGGTGTTATAAAAATTCTTTCCCTAATATCTTGATTTCGTAATCTATCGATCCTGGTGAACCCTGTGAATACTTTCCTCCAGCATTTTATCTCACATGTCACTTATCTTATTTATGATTTTGTTAACAATAACATATTATACTTTTACTGAATTAGAAAACAAATTACCAATAAATTTACTCACCCTATTCCTCGCTTCACGCACGAAAATACCATCAGCGTCCTACTGGGACACGGTACTTTGGGTACCCTGGTGGTTTTCCTGAAAGAACGTAGTCTGCCATGAATTTTTGAGAATGTCCGTGGACTCTTCCTAATAGTATCTCCCAGAACTGTAAGTGTAGAGGAAGAACGTATGTTGAGCGGGGCGGACACTCCGCCAAAGGAGTGACTTCGGTAAATTAAAGCACCTCCTCGCCTGGACGTTTCTCTATAAGCAGATGATATATTACTTGTGCTATTACTAAAATGATGTTTCTGGCGTTGAAGGTAATGCTGTTGCTGTGCTTGCTTGTGGTCAAACATGTCACCCTTACTGTTCATACTGAGGCGTGAGATATTGATGCCGTTGTTTTTGTAGTTGTACATTGTAGGGATACTGCCGCTACTGTTGTTTCGGTTGATACTGGCCCGAGAGCGAACATCACCGTCACGATTTGTAGTGAAAAACAGACGAGTCATCAAGACGTTTGTTTCTGCAGAGAGATAATGAAATAGTCAATTATCTGTAACAATGATTCTAATTTTACAGATAATCTATTGTTATTGTTTATGAGTGTCCACACATTGTGTATACATTGTGAACAAAATAGATGCAACAAAACATACCAGATCCTAGGACAGATGACACATATTTTCATGAACAAAAATGTAAACATAGATACTAAAGTTGCATTATAAAAGACTATTATTATTCCATCACTATGCTACCAGTGCCAAACCTGGACAAAGACAGCACAAGACAAAAGAAAAATAGTGAGAACAGAAATGACATGTCTACGAAGAATACTCGGAGTGTCATTAAGAGATAGAATTAGAAAAGATTACATCAGACAGATAACCAAAACAATACCAATATTGGAACACATAAAAAGACAACACATCAAGTGCTTTTCACACGCTTCCAGACTACCGACAGATAGCATGCCACAAATGACCATGACACATAGACATAACGGTTATAAAGCCAGAGGCAGACCATGTAAAAGATGGATCACAGAAATCAAAGAAGCCACAGGAACAAGCTTACAAACAGCGCACAAGACGGCCATCTCCAGAGAACTCTTCCACCCCTTAACGCCACAAGGCAAACAAGGGACACGGCGGATGGATGGATAGATAGATAAATACATTGTATCAACAGTTTATTGCTAATTTGTGACGCTACTTCTTTCCTTTGTCAATAATTCAAGGACTCCTTCCTTTCAAAATAATGTGAAATCGGAAGGGGGGGGCTACATGAGTTAATTCAAATGATAACTGAATGTAGTAGCTAGCATGTGGTGACTGAACCTGAAAGGGAGTGGGGCAAAGGATAACGACACTCTTACCTGACAAACATAAGGTTAGAGGCCGTTAAAGACGTTCTGGGAAGGATTTCGCTGTCCTATCCAGTAGTTGAGTCGAAATTACACAGGAGCCATAATGAATTCGGATGTGTCGGGGCAACAAGCATTGATATCGCAGCTCAGCTGTAAACTATGAAAAAACTCACTCCTTTCTCTGGACTACATCCTGAAAATCTGCAGGAGTTTGAGAAACTAACAAGAAAGAAGAAGAAATGGTGTAATTTCAGATACTACTTCTGCGTTCAGCATCTGCGGTCATATTATATTGTCAAAGCGAAGTACGCAGTCTTCTCCATGTCAGAGCGGCTGCCTCACAGGTTTTGCCTCAAATCTGTATCCTCTGACCCCATGCGTTGCATTTCTGATTATTGTTGAACTTTAATTAATTGATTCCTATTTACATACTTGGACTCACATGCCAAAAATACACAAGGCCAACCAATAGATCTCCCGCAAATCGATAACTAGTTCACGTTTACGTTTTAGTTGACAGGTCTCCTATAAAACCGACGGTCGTGAGTCGACTGCACCGACTATCACACATGACACGTAAATCCGAAGCTTCAATTGACAATCCCCGGAGATCTCCGGAAAAGACATCCACTTTATAAACTTCTTCAGCGTCCATTCTCAAACTCCCGCTTTAATTCTCTCATAGCAGGACCATGGTCCTACTAGATTTCCAGCAGGATGTAGTCCAGAGAATGGAAATGCGTTGTGTCGCCGTTTTATTTGAGCCAATGGCCCGAACATACGTCTTCGGCGGAACTTTATAAACAAGAGTCAAATTTTCGTACATTCTCCCTCCCCCTTGTCAACAACTGACAAACTTTTTCAGAAATCCTCCCACTTAATGTCTAGATATAGACGTAATTTAAGGACAGCTAACCTGCAGAATCATCACGCGGAACGTTCCTTCTCCAGACTGCATACCGCTAGTTGACAGGATTGTGGAAAACAAGCACCTTGAAAAGTGTGTTTTTTTGCCTGTAATTGATCCTACAACTGAATTACGTTTAAAACAATTCATGCACACTGCACACACGCAACTCTCTAGACAATGCACACCAGCCTTTTGTCCGCAACTGTGTGCTTCACGGGTCAAAGACTTCACTTCCGTGCCGACGAGTCACGCTCTATTTAGCATATGTTTTTATAAGAACGGCACAGAAACATCCGCCAGCTTTAAAAAAGAAATATACAGGTCAGATCAGACAAAGATCCGCCTCCACCTGAAGTCTGATATCACTAATTTTAACACGTTATCTTGTTTTTGTGGAACATTCTGTTAAACTGTTAATAGTTGAATCTCATAACTGAATCTGTACCGACGAAAGATGTACGCAATGAAAGCAATTCGTTATAAACCGTACACCGATGAAATATGTAGCCTATGTAATAAAAACAATTCGTTATATACCGTACACCGACTAAATGTGTATTTAATAAAAGCAATTCGTTATAAACCGTACACCGACGAAATGTGTATGTAATAAAAACAATTCGTTATATACCGTACACCGACGAAATATGTATGTAATAAAAGCAATTCCCTATATATAACAAACAATAAATAACTAATTTAAAATATTACTAGGGATTTTTAAAAAGGTTTGCAAAATATGGAAATGTGTTCTAAAAGGATGCTCTATAAAGGGATTCCACTGTATTTGTTTAAATGTTATTTGTTATAATAAAGATGCGCTGTAAAGGGATTCCACTGTATTTCAATAGTATTTCTCCACAGTTAAAATTTTCCTTCTGTGTATTATTACTGAACTATCGCAATGTGTTGCCGGGACCCAGAATAGGAGCAAAGAATAGCATCGCTACTGACAAATGCTGAGTATCGTAATAAACTAGTAATAAAGTTTGGCAGTGTAGTCAGATGTTCCATCCCATTCTCCGTAGTGACCATCCCTTTCTCCGTAGGTCACGATGAAGTTGATGTATCATGCCCTTAGGTGGTCATATTGTAATCATGCCCTTAGGTGGTCATATTGTAATCATGCCCTTAGGTGATCATATAGTAATCATGCCCTTAGGTGGTCATATTGTAATCATGCCCTTAGGTGGTCATATTGTAATCATGCCCTTAGGTGGTCATATTGTAATCATGCCCTTAGGTGATCATATAGTAATCATGCCCTTAGGTGGTCATATAGTAATCATGCCCTTAGGTGATCATATAGTAATCATGTTCTATGGCACATTCTACTAACTAGCAGGGAGTTTGAGAACCAACGCAAAACATTGATCTTTCCCCGCTGTTAAAAGTTTCCTTGTTGCTAAAGTTTCTCTACTTCAATCAATCAATCAAGTGCCATGCCGAATGGCGTAGGCGATCATGTTTCTCCACGACTCTGTCTCTTGTGTTGTCAATAAGCTCGGTTGGTGAGCTTCTACCGTGCCACGATAATAGCTCATCTAGTAACTTTTCTATTTGTTTTCCCCTATCTCTTCTCCCCTTGATCTTTCCAGTGGTTATTAAGTGTTCAAACTGTGTTCTTCTTAGCACAACCTACTAAGCCCTACTGTTCCAAACCTCCATTTTAGCACTGTTACCAAGTGTCTTCTGTCGCGTGTCTCTTTCCTGTTTTTCTTCTTCTCTCACTCATGTACCTAAAAATACCTTTTGGTTGAAACATCGATCTGTATATTTCTCTGTATTTGTAAAGCAGCGTACCATTATTTTTGTTTTCCAATTGTTTATTTGCTTAATCTATACTGTCCATTAGTACTGTTAGTGTCCAGTACACAATTAGCGTTAGTACTAACCAGATGTTAGTGTCCAGTACACAATGAGCGTTAGTACTAACCAGATGTTAATATACTTACTTATATACCTAACTTCTCACCTCTTACTCCGTCAGTCTAATTGTTTGTATGTATGTCTGTCTATCTATAAATCATAAATCCGTCCAAAATATTTCAATCTATATAAGTAATATATCGTCCATCCATCAAAAACTCATCTATCTATCTTCTCACAAGAGAGAAGATTCTTGACAACCTGGCTTTGTAGCATTGGAGAACAAGGGAAAATATTGACAGCACACGAAACAGAAGGATGTGGTAAAACATGCTAACTAATGCCACAGGTCATGGACGATACGAAGATATATCTATCTATTTATATGTTAGTCTGTTCATATATCATATATCGGCGACCCATATATCTACCGATAGTTATATCTCTCTGCCTGTATGAATTAATTATATATATATTTCCACATCGATATATATTACGTCTTTGTGAGTGTCGTCGTGAAAAGAAAATATGAAAATTTGACAAATTATGTAAGCAAGCTACTCACCAAGTCTATCTGGTATTGCCTTGAATTTGAACTGCTAACTTATTGAATAAACTGAATAAATATATATTGTCACAATATAAGCTTGTATAGTATATATTATACGAACTATTTTTAGATCAGGGGGCACCACTCTGAACTGTTCACGATCTGAATATGATGGGATTTCTCATACCTGAGATATGTCTACCGATTCACCTGTATTCCGGGTTTTGTTACCCTAAATATGGGAGGGAGCTGTCCTTCCCAAGCCTTTTAGGCGACGGGAGAATGTGACACGGAGGAGTGTACATGAGCAATGCTTACTAGAGCGTGACTTCTGGGGAAACATTAATGTTTACATATATAAAATACATGGAAGCGTTTTCTTATCCAGGCATTCCCAAACGACATTTTGTGTGCGTGCATAAGTTCGTATATTCAAAACATTTTTAAGAGAGAGGTTATGTCAGGTTGTCAATGTGAGACACGATTGCTTTGTCTACTATATTAGCGTTTCAGCTTTATCTGCTAGTAACAAACTAGAAGAAATAATTGAAATAGAAAAAGACACTAAAGGCGAATAGCAGACCTACAACTGTAGAAAACAAAAAAACTCAAACTCATAAAACAAGGCGGATAGCAGACTTACAACTGTAGAAAACAAAGAAATAAAAATACATAATACAGTATATACAATATGAGGGTCTCACCCATATATAAGGGGGTGGGAGTGGTGGGGGTTTGGTGTTCAAACACCCCCACCCACATTTAGCAAATCAAAACATGGCATTTAGTACTAAGAACAGCCCGTGTGTTGCCGGGCCTCGAAAGGGGAGCAAAGAATAGCAACACTATTTACCTTCCACGCATGTCGTAAAAGGCGACTAAGGAGCTTATGTGATGAAGTCGGCTGTCCCATCCCATATAGGGTCACTACCCAAAGTCATGCTGAAGTCGGATGTGTCAGGCCGAAAGGCGGAGATATCGCAGCAATGCTGTAAATAATAACACACCGCATTCCGTTCCCCGGACTACAGCCTGTTAATCTACAGGAGTTTGAGAACGAACGCAGGCGAAGAAGAAGAAGAAGAAGTATATTGAAAACATTTTTAAGAGAGAGGTTATGTCAGGTTGTCTATGTGAGGCACGATTGCTTTGTCTACTATATTAGCACTTCCTAGCGCTTCGACTTTAACTGCTAGTAACAAACTAGAAGACATAATTGAAATAGAAAAACACAAAAAAAGGCAGATAGCAGAACTACAACTATAGAAAACAAAAAAAACTCAAACTCATAAAACAAGGCGGATAGCAGAAATACAACTGTAGAATACAAAGAAATAAAAAGACATAATACAGTATATACAATATGAGGGTCTCACCCATATATAAGGGGGTGGGAGTGGTGGGGGGTTCGGTGTTCATACACTCTCACCCCCATTTAGCAAATCAAAACATGGCATTTAGTACTAAGAACTAAGCCTTAATATCGGTAAACCAACCCCCCCCCCCCTATTATTCATAAAAAGGTCATCATCTATGTTATTAAATAGAAAATTATACACACGGAAACGTAGGAACGACTTTTTTTAAAGCTAATATATATGTCCCCTCCGACACACTTATGGTAATTGGTGTATCTACGGTCATGATTTAGGGAACTACCCATAAATTACGTCATTAATTGATGGAGGGGTCTAAAACGTTTGACAGTCATTGTTTTCTTCTGCGTTTGTTTTCAAACTCCTGCAGATTAGCAGGATGTATTCAGGAGAACGTTCTCAAACTCCTGCAGATTAACAGGATGTAGTCCGGATAACTGAATGCATTGTGTCATGGTTTACAGCTTTGAGGTGGTTATTGGCCTTCTTGTCTGACACAACCGACTTCAGCACCGCTTCTGGGTTACTTTAACCTTATATGTAGTCGGTTAGCCAATCCCCACCTCATAAATCCTTAGCTGCCTCTTACGACATGTGTGGAAGGTAAACTGGGTTGCTATTCTTAACTCCACTTCGGGCCCAGGCAACACACGAGCAAATCAATTGTTAACAAGGGAAGTGAGCGTTTGACAAAATTTGACATCAACAATACTATTTTCTACACACAAATTAATATATTTTTTAATATCTCTTAAAAATCTCGGGAAATGTAGTTTTTTATTCCTTTTTTCTGCTCAAAGACTGTTGGGGGGGGGGGGAGAAAATGGTATAATTTTTGCAGACATAATTAAGTGGAGGGGGCGGGAACCTGAATTCGTGATAGGCCTCCCCTTATACGATGACACGGGAGGTCAAAAATTGTCCCCCCAAAAAACGGTTGATGTAATTTATGGACAGCTCCTTTTATTGTACCAAGAACAGCAAACACAGAATATTGGGTACATGCGTTTCACGTCTGACAAACCCGAGCTACTAAACCCTGTGTACACGATACTGGATGTATTCTAATCTGTCATCTAAATATACAAACGTGATTATGCAATACGTGATATACATTCTGTGGGATTCAGTCGTGTCCCGCATCAAATATATAGTTATGTGAGATAATCTATATCATCACTCAAACGTGAATAAATTTTTTTGTTGAGTACTGGATTCGACTAGGCCATCTCGGGATGCCTAGTCACGTCACTGTCAACCTAGTCCTAAGAAGGACTTTTTGGTTATATCGCGACGCTGGGTGCGGACAGGGAACTGACGAAAAGTTCTTGAGCCTTGGCGAAAATGACGAAAAGGCTGTCGAAAGTTTGCTGAAGCTTGCTTTTAATCCCGGGACGTACTGCGGATAAGAAGAGTCGTTTCTCTCTTGGAAGTTTCCAAGTCCTCAGTAGGTTCCCACCTCAGCTGGAGATCGTTCGATCCTTGATAACTTAGCCAGATTGCTCTGTTGCCCGGGGTACTCCACGAGGAGGAGTATCAAGGTCTGAACCAGTATGATTCCTGGTCCTGGCGAGCGAAGCGAGTACTCGCTTCTTCACAGGTGCTCGCTTCTTGGTCTCTGCACCCCCACGTGAATATTTGATATTATCGTGATTTTTATTGTCTGTCGATACAAAGTACACACAAAGCGACCAATGAAATCAAGAAGGAAGTCGAATATCGATATAAACTGTTTCACAATTGGCTGTGTAGTTGTGGTCATCGACTATTTAAGATCTACTGCCTAATTAGGAATCATCCTTCAAAGTGATGCATTTGACTTTTCCCGTTATTTCCATTGGCTATCGACACAAAAGTATGCATACGCAAAGTCTATTGTCTTTCCCCAGGTGGTTTGTGATTCATTCTTGTCGTTAAGCGTAGGTGTGATTGGAGCTCGAGCTTGCGTTCTAAGCCATATGTGTGGCATCGGCTGTGCTATGACCGTGTCTGTTCAGGATGTCCCTGACGTTTTCTATCCATCTTTTCCGTGGTCTTCCTCTGGCTTTTTACCCTGATCTCATTTGGTTATATGCTTGTACGGGCAACTTTTCGTGATGCATTCTCATAATGTGGCCAAACCACTTGATCTGTTATCTCTCCATGTAATCTGTACAAGATATACCTATTCTTTCCTTGATATACTCATTTCGCAATCCATCAAGCCTGGTGACCACGGCAGCTTTCCTCAAGCATTTCATCTCACATGTCACTATCTTTCTGTAATGTGAAGTTAAGAGAGACCAGGTATAGTATACGCAAAGTATACAAATCAAATCCTTTTAACAGGAGGGTTCCCAATTAGACAGAAGAACTGTACAATAGACGAATGATACGTTATAATCTGCGAGGAACACAGAACTTGACAATCGTTAATAATACTAGTTGACTAATTAGAAAAATCTTCTAAGATACCTCGTTTGATTTTCTCGTGATTTTAATTGCCTGGCCACAAAGTATACACATATCATGGCCAGTGCAGGATTTACGTATAAGATACACAAGCTATCGCTCCGCCCCCCCCCCATAAAAAAAATTGTCCGAGTAAGCAACTGTCATATATTATGTATAAAGGAAGTATAAAGGGCCCCACATCTCAAATAGCTTGCGGTCTCACCAAGTTTAAATCTGGCACATAGCATGCCCATCTGATTTATAGAAGATCTTTGTACTGAATTAATTATGAATTCATTCCTTACGTGTTTGATTATTGTCGTGTTTTCCGTTAGTCCACTATTTATATACTTGGAGTCCTATTGGCTATTTTTTGACATGCAACTCGAAGTATATAAATAGCAACCAACTCAAAGGCAAACAATAATCAAAACACGTAACGAACTGGGTCCTAATTAATTCAGCTAGGAGGACTGTAATGTACAGAACCATGATAAAAAGTCACCAAAGAAAATCACAAAAATAATCATAAATTGCAGCGAATGAAGGCCTAATTAGTTATGTGCAGGGTCTTCTATAGCAGACGGTCATGATACAAAGTAAATAATGAAAATCACCGGAGAAGTCATCAGTCATTTTAAAAGATGTTTTTCAATTTGGCAGCAGGTCTTAAAAACTTCGATGGTCGCCGTCACATTCAGCAAATGACATATTTCCATTTCTATTTATAAACAGAGAAAGCCTTGTTTACCTTTTGAATTGGACATTTTAGAAATGGTGTGTGATTTACATATTCTTTTAGGTCCTAAATTACGTAGCATTATAATTATTACAGAAGATCCTTTTCAAGAATAATCCCGCGCACAGATCCCAAACAGCGTCACCTATCTTGACTGATCATATTTTCTGATCAGTAACATTAGCCAAGATAAGTGTCGAAGTTTAAGATATGCGCGCATGAATACACAGAAGTACATGGTTTTTAATCACGACTTCTGTTGCTTGTAAATAAATATTAGTGAGAGTTTCCTCTCATGATGATGCTGTTCGTCCGTCGAAGTCGACGATGACCACTCAGCTCCACTGGGATGATGATGTCTGTGGTGTGCTCAACTGTGACTAATGAGTCCTTTGCGAGCTTGCTGCGCTGCTTGATCTCTGATGTTCTCAGCAGCTGCTGCATTACTATTGATTCCACGACGTCAGTAGGATCTGTCTTGTGCAAGATTCTCCCATGAATTTGTGTCTATTTTGAAGTGATTCAGTGATGTCTTAAGCGTGCTTTTAAAACACGTCTTCTGTTCTCTTGCCTTGCGGGAGCCAGTCTGGAGTTCTTTATAAAACAACTTCTGTGGTAAAAGATGATATTTCATGCGGACCATGTGTCCTGCCCAGCGTGTCTGCGCCTTCATCAACATTGTATGTATGCTTACAGGCTTATATTTCATCAGTACTTCACTGTCTGGTATTTTATCCCACCAATGGATGTTGAGTATCTTACGAATGCAATTTAAGTGAAAGTGGTTGAGTCTTCTAGCGTGTCTGGCATATACTGTCCATGTTTCACAGACGTAGAGAAGTGATGGTAACGCTACAGAGATGAAGAGCTGCCTGGTAAACTATGAGTTTTGTGGTAGTTGTTGTTCTTTCCCATACCTTTTTCGCAGTCTTTCAACCAGATGTGGCACTAGCTTTCGCTATTCTATTGTTTATCTCACTGTCGATGTTTACATCTTGTGAGAGAGTGCCGCCCAAGTAGGTGAAATTATTGACTGTTTGAAGCTCTTCATCTTTGATCCTTATATGGGGATTCAAGTGTGGTTTGTTTGGTGTGAGTTGAAACGCGACCTTTGTTGTTTTTTTTATTGATGGTGAAACCAAAGTTTTCGCAGGCTTCAGAAAATTGGTTTAGGCTGACCTGCATACTGTGTGCAGAATCAACATACAGTGGAGAGTCTTCTGCATAGAGGAGTTTCCTGACAATTGTGCCTCGCACCTTAGATTTGGCTTGCAAACGCCGAAGGTTGAAAAGTTTACCGTCTGTTTTGTATCTTATTTGTATTCTTGATACGTCACGTGGTCTTGTATATACCCTCTCAGTATATACATTTTCTAACTACACTCGTGAAAATTGTCCCAATGACGTTACTACCAGTTTTGATAAGTTTTCACCAGTATAAGCTAACAAAGTGATCATGTCATATTGTTATAAAGGAACTCGTAACGTCTTTTGCAATCATAAATATGCATCCAAACCGGTATTTGGCATGCATACTGCAGTTTATTCCGATCTAAATATGCATCCAATCCGATATTTGGCATGAATACTCCGTTTTATTTTAGGTCTCTTAGAGTGTCCCACAATATGGGTTACAAAGACGCTCCTATACCCACATCGCAGGGCCGTAGATATGATTACTTAAGAATAGGGTTTTACTTTTAAAAAGTTATTCTTCCGTTTTCATGTGTAAATTTTCACCTTTCGACGTGAAATTTGAAGAAATTTTTGTACTAAAAATCAATAAGAGATAGCGAGAGTTTTCGATTTAGTTCATAGTTTACTAAATGTCATGTTCAAATTTGCTACGGAGGAGGTTTTAACCTTCTAAACTCCTACCTTATCTACAGGCCTGCCACATCATGACCCTCAGCAATATAAGACCTACTGGCTGAAGTCTTCTTAACGACTCATTTAACTACTCCCGTGATTATCATGGGTCAATATGAATATACTGTCAATGAAAATCAAGGGAAGAGTCAAATGAGTCATTTTAAAAGACCGGATTTCCTATTAGTCAGTAGGTTTTCTATTGTGGGTGGTCATTACCAGACTGTCGCTCCGTGAGAAGCAAAGCTGATACTGTCCCGTAGTATTTATTCTGGTGTCTGGGTTTTTGCTCCACATTATTAACAGTAAATTAATAGATATTTACAAAATGAGGTCGTGGTGGCTGAATACCTTGATCCTTGATTAGGAACAAGCGTCACATCACTGGGGGCATTCCCATATATGCTCTGTTTGCCGTTCCGTCAGCCATCTAAAAGTGTATAAGCTCAGTGTCCCAGTCAGTTGCTGATTACGTGTTCTTCTGATCTTTTCGGAGAGGGAGCACTTTCTCTCATCGCCTCTAGTCACTCCAATTTCTACCATTCTCTGAAAATGTACATTGTCACGTTCGACTTTCTCCTCTTCTTCTCGTAGGTTATCCATGACTGATCTAATCAATTCAATCCTGTCTCTTCTTATCTCGGTGCCGTTTACCAAAGCTTTACCAGCCAACACATCGGCTCTTTCGTTTCCCCTGACCTCAGCATGACCAGGACAGTAAATCCATGTAATGCTCTGCGCATTTTCGAGAATAGTGACCCTTATAAGCTGAGTATACCGCGAAAACCATTATTTTTTAATGGCCACAAGCTCTGATTTAACTACATTGGACTAGCTTCTTCTGTTAAAAGGTGCGTAACTGGTCATAACAGGTACTTTTTACGTAACCCAGTTGCCACACCGATACAGGCCGCAGTGTTGCTGAAGTCGGAGATGCCTGACAGCAGAGTTTCTGAAGATGACACTTTATTTAATACCACCTGTTATCATGACGTGAAAGTCCCGCGTTATTTTATTTTGAGATCCCCATTATTTGTTTTTTAGAAGCCCGGTGGCTCTGTGATTAGGATATTAAGCATCTTAGCCGGTCGGGTCAGGTCGAAAGGTGCAGATATCGCAGATAAGCTGTAAACTTTGAAACAACACATTCCGTTACCTGGACAACATCCTGTTAATATGCAGGAGGTTTGAGAACGAAAGCAGAGGAAGAATAAGACGATATACACGACCATACTCTCCATCTCTCTCTAGTTATACATAGAGAGATAGAAAAAGAAAAAAGTGAGAGATTTAATGAGAGATTGAGTGAGTAAGAGAGTGAGTGAGAGAGGGAGAAAGGGTATGAGAAAGTGAGAGAACGCGTAATGATAGATAATCCAACCTACAATCACTACTTGTATTTAAACTTAATTACAACATACCAAGAGAGCTCAAACTTCCTTTTCTGCGCATGAGCGGAAGCGATGGGTATGATCGAAAATTGGTTATTAAAGATTCGGTTCCATTTATGGCTTCTGAAAATGGAAAATATAGTGAATAAACTTGAAACAGATTCGCTGGCACTACTCTGATCATTGCCGATCTATGCAGTGCCCATCCATCTTCAACAGGGTAGATAATTCTATGGCTACGTCCGTTATCCGACATCTTGCATTAAATTTAACATTTATCCTTGCTATAGTTTGAAGTAGATGAATGTATAGTCTGAAGTTTAGTAAATGAAGGCAGCGTACTATAGTTAAAATGTTCCATTTGTGTAATCACTGTAAAACGTGACCTGCATAAACGTTCAAATCTATTGTACCGGCTACACGACGATGACTATTGTAGTAAAGTGTATAGGCGATGATTTTCAATTTCAGAGTCTATGCAGCTGGTGTAAATAGGTCCGTGGGAGGAACAATGTCTGAATACAAATGTTCAGTAGTTGATAGTTATACCGATGAAGATTGCGCCTCCCCACTATCAAGCAGTTTATTGCATATACAATAAATGTAGCTAAAATAGTAATTAATTACTTACAATCACTTACAAATTAATTGGGTATATTATAAAATAAGATGTGAATTCTTTAAAATACTATAAAATAAAATGTAAATTCGGTATAATACTCTAGAGTAAAATCTGAAGGTACATTACGGGCAGCGGTGATCATATTTTTAGCGAAACAAATACGTACATTATTTAACGAAACGAAATATCGATAAAGACACATTTCACAGTAGCTAAAACCACTGGCGAATCCAGCGATCTGCCTGGTACACACTGAGAGCCCCTTGGATGACCCTGGAGAACAGATCCATTTTGGTTATAACAAGGGTATGACAATAATCGATAATGGGGTTGCAGTTGAGGTATTTTGGAGATAATAGTTTTTTACAAAACTGTTCTTTAGATATATAGCTAAAATTAGGTAATGTGTTGACACAGGGTCATCCTGAACTTCTACGACGTAAACGCGACACTAACTGAAATTGTATGTCATTTGAGTAAATAAAATCATGTATCATCCTTCATCGTTCTCCAGGCAGTCATTAGGTTCAAGCATGAAACGATTTAATAAAATGTGTGATTCACTTCAGGTTATCCATAGAACATCTCTACATCATGTGTGATTCACTTCAGGTTATCCATAGAACATCTCTACATCATGTGTGATTCACTTCAGGTAATCCATAGAACATCTCTACATCATGTGTGATTCACTTCAGGTTATCCATAGAACATCTCTACATCATGTGTGATTCACTTCAGGTAATCCATAGAACATCTCTACATCATGTGTGATTCACTTCAGGTTATCCATAGAACATCTCTACATCATGTGTTAATTATGTATAAGAATCACGAGGCTTCTGTGTGTCGGCGGGTATGACAAAACTTAAATCTAACACTGTATTTCCCAATATGTCTCATTTGTAAGGAGGAGGGGGGGGGGGGTCACCGAGATTTACGACAAGGGTTTTTGACCAGTTTAGAGCCGCCCCCCCCTCCCTCGTCAAGAGACTGTCTTAATGTAAAAAAAAATGTTTTAAGACATCGCAGAACAAATAAGAAGAAAAATGCGATTTTTGGTCAAATTTGGTCAATCCATCTCCTTCTCCTATTTGTTGACATACGTAAAATACGCCAAAATGGCGTGGAAAATGTAAAACGTTCTAAAATCTGTATGGATTTAAACCATTAAGTCTACACAACAAACATCATCTGGTATTCCTGTGCCAATAAACGAACAATTCGGTATAAAATCAGTATTAATAAAACACAATCATAGGTGAATTCGATATCAAGTAACGTAAATTTGTAGTGCATTCATTGTTAAGGAAATGTATCGTGTTCTTAATAACAAATTTTTTTCTAAAACTGTTGCTTAGATTTATACAATTTACTGAAATCGAACACAGCACACGGTGTAATCACAAAATCAATCAATAAACCCATAACCCTTCAGGGTCGTAGGGGCACCACATTGAATGCTTCAGCACACGGTGTAAGGATGCTTCAGCACACAGCACAACACACGGTGTAATCACAAAATATGACCCTACGAAAGTGTGTCCTCATATTCCTTCAGAAAGCATAACACTAAAAATCACTCTAAATTCAGATGGTAGTTACTTAAAGAAGACTCTGGTTACATTCATTCAGAAATACACGGAATGTTGAAGAATGTCTACAGCAAACACAGAATAATGGACAATACAGTTGAAAAGAGCTTTGATTATTTTCTATCCCGATTGAAATGTCAATGTTAGATGTCTATGAAGTAGCTAGTATCTGCATCATTGAATGTATGCTTCTATGGAATCGTTTGTCTACTGTACACGTGGGCGTATGCTTCGATGCTCTGAAAATCAAAAGACGTGGAGATATTTTCTGATGGCATCTGAGATCAGGCAGAATAAATAACGATCTCACGAGAGTATACATACCTGTACGCTTGGACAAGGACAGGTAAATATCGCAAAAACACCTAATCAAATGCAAGCACATTGATAGCCGAGATCTCGTACCAAATTCACATTTGAAAAAAAACTCTTTAGGCAGAAATTTATTAAGGTTCTGCACTTCAAACTTTAACCAGTTATTTGCTCTTGAATCTTAAATACAAACATTGGACAACTTTGTGTGTGTATATCTCTGAAGATTTGCTAGACTCAGTGTATAATATATGAAATAATAATAGCGGGTAAGTGAAAGGTAACGAGGTTTTTAAACATTGTCAATTTATGGAAATGTACACTTAATGGGTCAAGTTCGTAGATACTAGAGGGAGGTGTTGAACAAACCCCCCCCCCCCCTCCTTCAGGAAATTATGAAATGACTTGTAGTACTAAGAATTTAGCCAATAGGTTGGTAAACACCCGTCTCCCATAACAATTCTTCACAAAAAGGTCTTCAAGTGAAACACCAAGATTGCCGAGTGATGCACCAAGATGACCGAATGATAAACAAAAATGACCGAATAATATACACAGATGGCCGAATGACACACCAAGATTACTTAATGACACACCGAGATGTCGTTTTCTGTTATTCTTAAGAATATTTTTTTAGATAACCATCTCCCCGTCCTTTTTTACTAAAAAGGTTTATACGACCATGACCTTGGTTGATGTTTCGACAAAAGAAAAATGCATACACTATATCATTCTTGTATAGATGTCGGCTTATGTGGAAAATATAACTTATATAACAAGACTTACGTAGGAAACGGGTAATGAATAACTGTCAGAAACAACAGATAGAGGACATGATACAGTATTATTTCCGGAAATTAAGTTAATCATCGAAAGTCTCATGGACACGGAAGGAAACTTAACTCACCCATGCAGACCAAAAAAAAATGATGCCATCCACAAGCTTGGAAGACAGGTACAAATATTTTTCGATTGTGAACAGGCAACAACAGACTTAAAGAGTGCATAAGAAGGTGTCGAACTTGTGACACCGATATATGCACTTTGGACAAAATCCAGAACATATTTTACAGACCTGCTAACTGCACCACCCACATGAAGACACCTATGATCATTTGAAACAGCTCTGACAGACAAACTCCACGACCCTCTATTCGGGCCTTGACCAATACAATTCATTGAAGAAATCCGCATAAGCGTCTGACAGGAGAACGAGGAACAAGAGAAGACATCAGATTAATCCAAAATATATATTGGAGACACGTAACAAACAATACGGTATAAGAGTATATTTTTTTACTATATATGGAAAAAAACAGGAGTACGACAAGGATGCTCTTATATCGCACAGATTATTTGTAACATTTACGACGAGAAAATGTTTGAAAAGATTTTTTTTTAAATGGCAGAGCTCAAAACCAATGGGGACAATAAAAAGCAGTCTAAAATAATCTTCTTTTGCGTTCGTTTTCACTCCTGCAGATTAGCAGGATGTAGCAAATTTAATCCACAGCATGTATTAACGCCGTAGAGGTGTGAGATGTTAGCAATCTCACATTTCAGTGACTCTGCTATATGAGGGCAGTAACCATCTCTTCTCCCTCTAAGTCTTTATTTCCCGGACTGATTCGGTATCCAATTCAGGTTGGGTCGACTCGGGAGCTGAAAACGGGGAATGAACTCAGGACCACACATACGTGAAGCAAGTGAGTTTAACCACTGCGCTACGAGACCCCCAACGAAATCGTTTATACCTGTTTACTGACATGATTCATTGTCAAAAACGATATTGCAGGGAACAGTTGAATAAACAGAACAGAAGAAACTCATGGATAGACATTATAAAATACTGAATATGTCAAGTTTTGTCCACATCTATACAGCGGTGATACGCACTGCTAATGATAGATATCGCTGGAGGACTGTGTGTGTTGACACACCCAATGTAGTAGCCCTACGACTGTCACAGGTTATGGATTTATAGTTGAATAAAATATCAATAATAAACATCATCTTTATTCCAACGTTATGTTACAAGTGCCAGACATGGCTCCTGACAAAAACGTTATGTTACAAGTGCCAGACATGGCTCCTGACAAAAACGTTATGTTACAAGTGCCAGACATGGCTCCTGACAAAAACGTTGTTACAAGTGCCTGACATGACTCCTGACAAAAACGTTATGTTACAAGTGCCAGACATGACTCCTGACAAAAACGTTGTTACAAGTGCCTGACATGACTCCTGACAAAAACGTTATGTTACAAGTGCCAGACATGACTCCTGACAAAAACGTTATGTTACAAGTGCCAGACATGACTCCTGACAAAAAAGGTTATGTTACAAGTACCTGACATGACTCCTGACAAAAACGTTATGTTACAAGTGCCAGACATGACTCCTGACAAAAACGTTATGTTACAAGTGCCAGACATGACTCCTGACAAAAACGTTATGTTACAAGTGCCTGACATGACTCCTGACAAAAACGTTATGTTACAAGTGCCTGACATGACTCCTGACAAAAACGTTATGTTACAAGTGCCTGACATGACTCCTGACAAAAACGTTATGTTACAAGTGCCAGACATGGCTCCTGACAAAAACGTTATGTTACAAGTGCCAGACATGGCTCCTGACAAAAACGTTATGTTACAAGTGCCAGACATGGCTCCTGACAAAAACGTTATGTTACAAGTGCCAGACATGGCCCCTGACAAAAACGTTATGTTACAAGTGCCTGACATGACCATTGACAAAAACGTTATGTTACAAGTGACAGACATGGCCCCTGACATAAACGTTATGTTACAAGTGACAGACATGGCCCCTGACAAAAACGTTATGTTACAAGTGACAGACATGGCCCCTGACAAAAACGTTGTTACAAGTGCCTGACATGACCATTGACAAAAACGTTATGTTACAAGTGACAGACATGCCCCTGACAAAAACGTTATGTTACAAGTGCCAGACATGGCTCCTGACAAAAACGTTATGTTACAAGTGCCAGACATGGCTCCTGACAAAAACGTTATGTTACAAGTGCCAGACATGGCTCCTGACAAAAACGTTATGTTACAAGTGCCAGACATGGCTCCTGACAAAAACGTTATGTTACAAGTGCCAGACATGGCTCCTGACAAAAACGTTATGTTACAAGTGCCAGACATGGCTCCTGACAAAAACGTTATGTTACAAGTGCCTGACATGGCTCATGACAAAAACGTTATGTTACAAGTGCCAGACATGGCTCCTGACAAAAACGTTATGTTACAAGTGCCTGACATGACCATTGACAAAAACGTTATGTTACAAGTGACAGACATGGCCCCTGACAAAAACGTTATGTAACAAGTGCCAGACATGGCTCCTGACAAAAACGTTATGTTACAAGTGCCAGACATGGCTCCTGACAAAAACGTTTTGTTACAAGTGCCAGACATGGCTCCTGACAAAAACGTTATGTTACGTGCCTGACATGACCATTGACAAAAACGTTATGTTACAAGTGTCTGACATGACTCCTGACAATAACGTTATGTTACAAGTGCCAGACATGGCTCCTGACAAAAACGTTATGTTACAAGTGCCAGACATGGCCCCTGACAAAAACGTTATGTTACAAGTGCCTGACATGACCCCTGACAAAAACGTTATGTTACAAGTGACAGACATGGCCCCTGACAAAAACGTTATGTTACAAGTGCCAGACATGGCTCCTGACAAAAACGTTATGTTACAAGTGCCAGACATGGCTCCTGACAAAAACGTTATGTTACAAGTGCCAGACATGGCTCCTGACAAAAACGTTATGTTACAAGTGCCAGACATGGCTCCTGACAAAAACGTTATGTTACAAGTGCCTGACATGACCCCTGACAAAAACGTTATGTTACAAGTGCCTGACATGACCATTGACAAAAACGTTATGTTACAAGTGCCAGACATGGCTCCTGACAAAAACGTTATGTTACAAGTGCCAGACATGGCTCCTGACAAAAACGTTATGTTACAAGTGCCAGACATGGCTCCTGACAAAAACGTTATGTTACGTGCCTGACATGACCATTGACAAAAACGTTATGTTACAAGTGCCTGACATGACTCCTGACAAAAACGTTATGTTACGTGCCTGACATGACCATTGACAAAAACGTTATGTTACAAGTGCCAGACATGGCTCCTGACAAAAACGTTATGTTACCAATGCCAGACATGGCTCCTGACAAAAACGTTATGTTACAAGTGCCAGACATGGCCCCTGACAAAAACGTTATGTTACAAGTGCCTGACATGACCCCTGACAAAAACGTTATGTTAGCAGTGCCAGACATGGTCCCTGACAAAAAAGACTCTTCAGAACGATTACAACATGCGAGATGAAATGCCCGAGAAAGGCTTTAAACGTCACCAAAAGAAACCGAATGAGAAATGAAGACATCGGATAGATATTGAAGACCATATCATGGAAACAATATATAGAAAGACAGCAGATCAACTGGTTCGGACACCTTATGTGAATGGAGCCATCACAATCAGGCATACAACAGCATACACACAAAAAACCCAGATACAAAGCATGAACAAAACCAAGAACAAGATTGGAAGATTCAATCAGAGAGTGTTAAAAACCACTGCGGCCTACTCACGACAAACAAACAAAGATGGCAAAAGACAGAAAACTTCAACTTCCCACTTGGGAGAGAAAAGACAATAGATAGAATAAACACATAAAGTAATTGATTATCAATGTAAAAGATATTAAAAACAATCATTTTAAAACAATTTTAAAGGCCTGTTACTCACACGTCAGTGAAACATCCAAATCAAAGTGTCACACCTGTTCACACCTGTTGAATTCTAAATACAGCCTTTTGGTCATGCCTAGCCTAGTTCAAGTCTCGTTGTGAATTAACAATTCTTGACCAGGACCGGATTCTTACTGACGGAGGCCGAGATTTGACCCAGCGGTGTGGACATGGGAGAAAATCACAACATCCTCCGTGTTGTCAGCGAGAGTAAACACAGGGAAAAGACAGATGTAATAATATAGTCCAGAGGTCATAAATGGACGGAGGGATCACAAACAGAGGTTCTCCAAATGTTAATTGCAAGACTCTTCAACGCTTTATACTTCATGCACACCAGTTTCTGTGTTCGTTCTCACACTCCTGTCAGTTAGCAGGTTGCTGTCAGGAGAACGTAATGAATCATGTTGAAGTTTACAGATTAGATGCGATATCTGTGTCACAAATGAGGTTTCAAAATAGCATTTTTTTTCTTTGTGGACTTTTCAAGAAATGAATATAGAAATCATCAGAGTAAAATGACAAACTACAGCAACAATTAGAGGCAGACAGTCAAGTTTTTTTGTCCGGCTATGTGACTGCCAAGGAACCGAGTTCGATTCCTACCACAGACAATTGTTCCTCCCAGCCGTTTAGAAAGCAATGACAAACTACCGAACGTATTTATATTGCCTAAAAATCACTACAGCCAACAAATTCTGGGTTGATGGCTACCTCCTGAAAAAAAAATTTCAAGAGCGTACTTATCTAGGTACCTATTTAGGTACGCTCTTGAAAATCGTTTTATTTTTTTTTAGGTTGGTACCCTCAAACCTTAATAACTTAATTCCGATCACTCCTTTGTTTAGTTCTCGGTCTGTGTGGTCTTTGTCTTCATTAATTTTGTTCCGTCATTTACTTCATCTTTTTGTTCGTTTCGTTTCCACATGCATTTACGTTTTTATGAATTTCCTATTCCTATCCTTCCGGCATCTCGCATCCATATTTCGCTGGAACACGTTAGAATGTCGGTGTGTTATTCCTACTCGTCGTCTTGTGGTGCTATTTTCTTGTCATCTTGATAATGGCCTTTTGGTCGAAACGTCGATAAATGTCATGTGTACTGTTATTTGTATGACTATGTACTGTTGTGTGTATTCTATAACATCAGCATCCGACAGCGATAATGTGTTAGTCGTCGTCCAGTAAGACTACATTACCTGTGTTTTACGTAAGCACTATTTGCATACAGTTTTACAGTAGCCAATCCCAAATACAAATTTCCATAGTTGCTGGAAAAATCCTCCTTCAGAAATCAAAACGTGACCGTTAGTAACAAGATACTTTACCTCGCCTCGATGCTGTATCCACAGCTGAACCGTGGATCTCGACTCTAGAAGACATGTTAGTAACAAGATACTAGGCCTCGCCTCGATACTGTCTCCACAGCTGAACTCGACTCTAGAAGACTTACGTGCAGAACCAAAACAAGCCTTCATATGTGACGATTTAAATTATTATTGTACTTTTCTTTGGACAATATGTATGGTGTTCGTTAATATTTAGACCTATGTCCGGCAGCAAATAAACAAATGTGCAGGCTATCACGAACCACTTTTCATTAATTCATTCATCCATTTTCCTTTTGCGCTGAAGTTAGCGCATATGGCAGAGGTCAGATCTCTCCAATTCTGTCTGTTTAAATGTATTCTGAGCAGTTCTTGAATAGTATGTATATCGATTGTTTTACTTTCTCTAAGTATTGTTCTTCTTAGTGTTTCTTTTGGTTTACCCCTGGTTCTTTTGCATGTAGGTATCCATTCAAGAGATTGGTCGTGTATTCTGTTGGTGTCTGCGCGTAGGACATGCTTGATGTAGGACAAACGGCGTTTACTGATAACATCTGTGATGACGTTTTGATGTATCTTTTCTCTGATTTTATCATTCGATTTGAATTCACTCCAATGGGTGTTAGTTATCCTACGAAGACATTTGTTCTCGAAACTCAGTAATTTCTTTTCTGAAGATAAAGAGCTTTTCCAGCTCTCACATCCATATGATAGCACCGGAATAACGCATGAATTAAATAAGCGCATTTTCGTGCGTGTGCTGATTGACTGACTTCCAGATATTAGACAGTCTGTTAAATGCACTTGATGCTAGGGCAATGTGAGTTGTAATTTCTGTCATGTCATCACCGTCAAGTGTTAATTTGCTTCCTAGATAGGAGAAATTGTGTACCTTTTCAAGTTGTCCATTTAAAGTAATTTCATTAGGTGAATTGGTGAAGCCCATAATTATTGTGTTTGATGAATTGATTTGGAGACCTATTTGTCCTGCGATGAGTTTTAATCTATCAGTTTTTGTTTGTGCATCTTGATGGTTTTCACTCAATAGTCCCAGATCATCGACAAAATCCAGGTCTTCTAATATTGTTTTATTTATCCATTTAATTCCTAAATTATTTAAGAACCACTTTTGGCAGTGGTTAAATGGCGTAAACTTGTTAGGTTGTGGACATGTAACGAAACACAACCCACTTTCTAAAATTATTTTACAAGAAAAAGTCGAGGGTAGAAGAAGAAGAGGAATGAGAAAATACTGGATTGATAACATTAATGGATGGTCTGGGAATGATTTTTCTACACTTCTCCGAATGACTGAGAATAGAGTTATTTGTCTATTGTCTATCCTCAGGTGGGAGTTGTATCCAATCTTCACGTAGGAATTGGAGCTGTACGTTTCTGTTCAAGGCCATATGTGACGCCTCAATCGTACTAAGTCCGTGTTCGTGGATGGTGGTCGTGATGTTATCGATCCATCTCTTTCTCGGTCTTCCCTTGGCTCTATATCCAGATGGACGTTTGTTATAAGCTGTCAGTGGTATTTGGCTTGGAACCAAACTACTTTATCTGCTGACGCTCTATATATTCGATACAAGGCATTATTCTACTCTTTTTTTCTAATATCCTCGTTTCTTACTCTAATTTCGTGACCATAGCTGCTTTTCTTAAACGTTTCATCTCACATGTGATTATTTTTCTCTGCTGTTAGGTTCTTAAAGATCATGTTTGACACTGGTAACAGTTTTGGTATTAAAATTGTAGATATTATATGTCTCTGTATGTCCATATTGATCTTTGGATGCAGGAGTAATGGTGAAAGTTGATATGTCACTGCGTTTGCTTTCTCGCATCTAGACAGAGTTGTTTAGAGAGTTTTTGAAAACTAACAGACTTGAAAAAAACTACTAGCGAATAGTCTTACCAGTATAGGGTAACCATGCAGTGGATACCCTCTCACTGTGGAATACCAGGAAATGAAAAAGCAGACCAACTGGCTAAGGAAGGTGCTGCCGAAGACCAACCAGATATACCAATCACCTACCATCAGAAAAAAACAGATGATCAAGTCAATAAGAAAGCCACAAACACCAACACAAGATGACTATCATATTATGAACAGACCAGAGCAAGTTATAATTCTACGTCTCAGAACAGGACACAACCGACTCCGCAGTCACATGTATACAAAGTTCAAGATTTGCAACACGGCATGTGGACAGGCAGCACAGAGTGCCAAACATATACTTCAAGAGTGTTCTGAGCATGAAACGCTGAGGCAGACATATTGGCCAGAGGAAACAACACTGGAATCAAAACTCTATGGGACACTGTATGAACTACAAAAGACAGTGAGTTTTATTAAGGAGACAGAATTACAGATATAGACATGTTTCAAGTGAACGAAAGAAGAAGAAGAGAGTTTTTTGTGTGCTGATGTATCAGTGTGGTACCCCTACGACCCTTACTGGTTATTGGTGTTGTTATTATTTATGGTGTGGCTCATGGCCGAGAGGTTAAGCGTTGGTCTTACATCTGAAGTCCAGGATACAACTTACGGTTAGGACTGGGATTTTTTCTGTCGAATGAAAATAAAAAATTAAAAAAAACTCACCCTGTACATGACGTGGCGACAGCAAGAGCATTCAACCTTTATCACACCGCTACAAATACCAGCTTCCTGCAACTCCCTCTAGCGGGAAAAACACCTAGTATTTGATAGTTTGTTTTAATATGTATATACTCTGCCTCGACGACCAACAAAATGCGCTGACATAATCGAAAATATGACGTAGAAAGGCTAGCTTTTATTCTGCTTGCATGTCTTCTTGAGAGCTCTGGTTTCTGCCATATGCATTATATTCAGTGCGGACTGAAAATATATCATGATCATTAAGTGCCGTCTCCGCAACGAAGGTTGGCTGCAACAGACCTCAAACATCCTCTCACTCTTGCTTTGGTGGTGCACTATGCTAGACTTAACGTGTCCATATTGTGATGTTACTCTCCCACTTGTGTCTCTGCCTAGTTCTTGCTCGCTTCCTTTGACTTTACCCTCAAGTAAGGTCTTCAAAAAGGTGTCACGTCTTTTAAAATGTCCAAAATATTTTATTTGCTTGATCTTTATTTCCGTTAATAATTCTTTCTTCATCTCAAGTGTTGTTAGAACCTTTTTTGTTTGTTTTCTTCTCTTTCCATGATGTTTTCCATTTTCTTATATATATATATCCAGATCTCAAATGCATCAATTCTGTCTTCTAATTGTGTTTTTAGTGTCCATGTTTCTGAGCCATACATTAATATAGAATACATGTAGATTTTATAATTCTCATTTGGAACTTGTTTGTAATTTGTTTAGATATTAATAATTTCCTCATGTCATTGAAAGTACGTTTAGTCATTCCTATTCTCCTTTAGCTTATGTTGCACATCTGCCATAATTTGTAATTATGTGTCCAAGATATTGAAACTGTTTTACTTGTTGTAGTTTCTCTCCATGTATTTTACGTTTATCGTCTCTTCTTCTGTGACTTTGCTGATTATCATGGTTTTTTTTTTAATGTTTATATCCAGTCCATGTTTTTTACTTGATTTATCGACTTGATCTATTATTCTGTGTAGTTCCTGTTCACTTTCTGCTAAAAGAGCAGACGATCTTCCATTGATCTTCTAAAGATGTATTCTATCGGCTGGTCACTGTTGGACTAACTAATACCAATTTCAAAATCAATGTTTTTGAATAAATTCTGAACCACACATTTTAAAGGTCAAACACGAGTAGCATAATTATTAGGTCGTTGGCCGTCACGGTTATAGTCTAACAAGGGTCCCTTTACAGTATAGTCATGTGAACTGATTAGGAATCATCCTACAAAAGTGACGCAGTTTAATTTTTCCTGTGATTTTCATTTATCACTTTGTGTATACTTTGTGTCGACAACCAATTAACATTACGGGAAAAGTCAAAGAGCGTCACCTTTGAAGGATGATTTCTATGCTTCAACAGAACCATAAGCGACGATGGACTCGGTCTACGTGTATATAGACATATTCTATAATTATATATGCAGACACATAATCTCATGAGATCATGCAATCATTTGGTAGAATCATTGTTGGCTCAGTGTAGAGTGGTTAGTAGGCCCTCCTCATAGACACAACTCGGCCGAACTAGCACGAGGTGACAAAGCCACATTACATCGGTGATATTTTACCTCCATGAGGTTTACCTTCAGGATGCAGTGATCCAGCATGTTTTGGTTGAACTAATTTTATAGGAAATAGTTTCTTACAATAGTTTGCCCTTGTTTATTTTAATGGTTAAGCTGTTTTGAATTCGAACCCGTTAATTAATCTTCTGAACCGTGCTTGATACATTTCTGCCGCAGAGCTGCACATAACGAATGAGGGTTGTCCATACATTGATACATTTCAGTAGCAAATCTGCACATAAGGAATGAGGGTTGTCAAAACATTGATACATTTCAGTAGCAAATCTGCACATTAGGAATGAGGATTGTCCATACATTGATACATTTCAGTAGCAGACCTGCACATTAGGAATGAGGATTGTCCGTACATTGCATTGTCAATTTTTGACTCCCACCTCCCTCCTTGTCAACAAGTGTTTAGTACTCAGGGAACCCCACCCCCATTAATTATGCAAACAATTTTTACCCCCCCCCCTGCCCCGCACATTAAAAGAAGCAGCGGGAAACAAAAATGCTTGTTCTGTTTCTATTTAAAAAAATCAAATTCAAACAATGTAATTTGTTGATGTCAACTTTCGTCAACAACTCTTCCTTGTCAACAACTGTTTCAGACCCCTATACAATAGAAGGATTAACATGTGAAGCTATGGACAACCTCTGTCTACGCAATAGAAGGATTAACATGTGAAGTTATGGACAACCTCTGTCTACGCAATAGAAGGATTAACATGTGAAGTTATGGACAACCTCTGTCTACGCAATAGAAGGATTAACATGTGAAGTTATGGACAACCTCTGTCTACGCAATAAAAGGATTAACATGTGAAGTTATGGACAACCTCTGTCTACGCAATAGAAGGATTAACATGTGAAGTTATGGACAACCTCTGTCTACGCAATAGAAGGATTAACATGTGAAGTTATGGACAACCTCTGTCTACGCAATAGAAGGATTAACATGTGAAGTTATGGACAACCTCTGTCTACGCAATAGAAGGATTAACATGTGAAGTTATGGACAACCTCTGTCTACGCAATAGAAGGATTAACATGTGAAGGTATGGACAACCTCTGTCTACGCAATAGAAGGATTAACATGTTAGTCAACATTATTGTTCTTGGATTCTCTTGTATTTTATTCGTCTTCTCAACAGAACAACACTCCGTATGCCGAGAACTCCACTCATCATACACACTCTCCATCGAGACCAGCACCGTGCAGAGGTGATGGGGCTTAGTTCAGCCATCAGGGGCTGGAAACTAAGACTGGTCGGGCAGTCCCACTCGAGCAGGACCACAGTCCTGCCCTAGTAAGCAGAGTGCTGAAGACGGAGGCATCCAGCCAAAAGGTGCACAGATAATCAGGATGCCACGCACAAAACACAATGGAAACATGTCTACATCTATAAATAGTTATGGTGCCTGCCCTGTGGCGGACGTTCAGGCAGGGACGGTGCCGGGCCCTATACCTCGAAAGGGCCCAACCTCAGTTACTGGAAGTCCTTCTCAATTGCCCCGAGGAGCCAGGAGGCAAGGGAATAGAGCTACTGGCCAAACAAGCAAACGACCAATAAAAATAATGCACTGGAATGCTGAGGGTGTCAACAGTAAAAGAGATGGATACAGCAAAAAATTGGAACTTGAAAATGTCCTCAGTGAAGAACAAGTTAACATATGCTGTATCCAAGAAACACACCTCAGCAGCGACATAGCCTTCAAAATCAGAGGCTACCAGTGCTACCGATCTGACCGAAAGGACAGGCGAAAAGGTGGAATTCTGACACTTGTTAAAAACAATATCAGCGCATGTCAGCTGGAAGTATATATGGAAGGGGCAGAATACCAGATGCTCCACCTAAAAACAGACAGTGCAGAATTCCATCTCCTGAACTACTACTGCCCGAATGATAAACCATTGGCACTAGACACAATTCCAGACAAAGAGAGACTTATGGTGTGTGGTGACTTCAACAGCCACTCTCAGAGCTGGGGCTACGATCATATCGACAAGAGAGGTGAGGAACTTGAGAGCTGGCAGGATGAAAATAATCTCATCCTTATTAACCAGCCAGCAGACTCGCCAACCTTCTACTCGAGAGCATGGCACACCACCTCTACACCAGACCTGGCATTCCACTCACCAGGCTTGGAATGGAACATCACACGTGTTGTTGGAAAGCAGCTTGGAGGTAGTGACCACAGACCAGTATTTCTGGAAATCCACAATGAATTTACCAAGGACAGCAGCACGCTCACTAGGTGGAACTATAAAAGGGCAGACTGGAAAATGTACCAGCATTTAACCAGTGTTCTAGCTAAGGACATGAACTTGGACAAAGACATCAATAGAGCAGTGAGTGAATTTAATAGATGTATACTACATGCTGCTAGTAAAACCATACCCAGGGGGGCACGCAAAAACTACAAACCCTACTGGAATGATGAACTGGAAAAGCTGCAAAATGAGATGGAAACATCTAGACAGCAGGCTGAGAACAGACCTAGCCAAGAACATCACAACAAATATCAGCAAACAAAGGCTAAATTTCAAAGAGCCAAATTACAAGCCAGACGGAGCAGCTGGAAAGAAAAAACAGAGTCTCTGAACCTAGAAAGAGATACTAGGAAATTATGGAAACTTGTAAAACAACTAAATGATGAAGGTACAGGGAGAAATACCAGGATCACACTTTATAAAGATAGAAACATTTTAACAGGTAAACATGCAGCTGATTACTTTGCAGATTCCTTTGCAGAAGACAATAACGTCAAAGTCAGCCCAGACAAACAACAGGAGGTTCGAGAGAACCAGCAAAACATTGGACAAGGTGAACCTATACCTGATGTCATGGAGGCACCAATCACAATGAGAGAACTGGAGCATGCAATATCCAAATTGAAAATGAAAAAGTCCCCTGGAGCTGATGGAGTGTCCAATGAAATGATTAGAAACCTGGGAATTGCAGCAAGAGCAAAGCTACTGCAGATCTTTAACACAAGCTGGTCCACAGGTAATGTACCACAGGCGTGGAGAGAAGCAATAATGATACCATTCCTCAAATCAGGAAAAGATGGCAACACAGTCTCCAACTACAGGCCGATCAGCCTCACAAGCTGTCTATGTAAAACAATGGAACGCATTATCAATCTTAGGATGCAGTGGTACCTTGAAAGTGAAAACCTTCTGGTATCACAGCAAGCAGGTTTCAGACAGTGCTACTCTACTGAAGATCAGGCAACCTACCTCTCCCAAGAGATTGAGGATGCCTTCCAAGAAAAGAAACTGGTACTAGCAGCATGGATAGACCTCAGGAAAGCATTTGATAAGGTCTGGAAAGAAGGGCTCCTAAAGAAATTGCGAAATTGCAGGGTTAGCTCAAGAATGTACAAATGGGTAAAAGCATACCTGCATAATAGAAGAGCCAGGGTACAATTAGATGGTCGCAAGAGCAAGAAAGTTCTACTGCGTCATGGAGTCCCCCAGGGAGGAGTCCTGTCACCCACACTTTTCTTGGTTTACATCAATGACCTAGTTGCTGAACTACCACATGGGATCAAAGTGGCAATGTATGCTGACGACCTGGTGATCTGGTGCACGGAAGAACATGCAACAGTGGCCACTAAACAAATACAAAGAGCTATCGATGCCCTAACCTTATGGGCAAATAGATGGTGCGTCAGCATTAACACAGATAAGTGCAGCACTACACTCTTTACCCTCTCACCAAAACAAAAAGCTGGTTATATCAAGATAGATGGAGAGCTCTTGAAAGAAGACAAACAACCCACATACCTCGGAGTTACTTTTGATGATAAGCTGACATGGAAGCAGCACATAAACAAAGCAACAACAAAAGCCAGGAGGAAGCTAGCTATCCTGAGAAAACTAAGTGGAACCACATGGGGAGCCAGTGGAAATATACTCAGTAAAGTTTACCAGCAAGGCATAAGACCACACCTGGAATATGGTTCAGCTGCGTGGTGTCCTGCATCAAACACCACATTACAAGATCTAGATAAAGTGCAAAACCAGGCACTTAGAATAATGTTGGGAGCAATGAAATCAACACCCATAGCAGAGATGCAGAAAATGGGAAGAATGCAAACACTTGGCGAACGCAGAGACACAAAAGTACTAATTCAAGCAGAAAAGTTTCAGTGTATGCCAAGTCATCCAATGAAGGAAAGATTCCAAAATCTAGCAATGGGGCGACTGAAAAGGAGCAGCTTTATCCATCAAGCTAAACGACTCCGTAGACAACTTACAGACCTACCTGAAGTTGACAGCCCCTTAAGGTCTGTACCAGAACAAACCCCGTGGAGTGAAAGCCATGGAATGCCAATATACATTCAGACCCATGTGAAAGGAATACTAAGCGAGGACGAACAGAACAGTGTGCAGCGAATGACAGTCACCCTCAGTTTCCTGGATGAGGAATATCCACAAGATATATGGGTCAGAGTGTACACAGATGGGTCAGCACAGAATGCTGTGAGGAATGGAGGTGCAGGTGTATATATAGAATATCCACACAAGCCTAGAGATACAATCAGAACACCGACAGGAAAATTCTGCAATAATTATGATGCAGAAATCCAGGCAATTAGTGTGGCAGCTAAAAAACTGCTGAACTCCAACTCTGGCCTACAGCCTGTGGTATTCCTGACAGATGCAAGGTCAGTGCTTCAAGCTCTCCAGTCTGGAAAACTAACAGACTTAAAAAAACTACTTAGCGAATTGTCTTACCAGTATAGGGTAACCATGCAGTGGATACCCTCTCACTGTGGAATACCAGGAAATGAAAAAGCAGACCAACTGGCTAAGGAAGGTGCTGCCGAAGACCAACCAGATATACCAATCACCTACCATCAGAAAAAACAGATGATAAAGTCAATCAGAAAGCCACAAACACCAACACAAGATGACTATCACATTATGAACAGATCAGAACAAGTTATAATTCTACGTCTCAGAACAGGACACAACCGACTCCGCAGTCACATGTATACAAAGTTCAAGATTGGCAACACGGCCATGTGTACATGTGGACAGGCAGCACAGAGTGCCAAACATATACTTCAAGAGTGTTCTGATCATGAAATGCTGAGGCAGACATATTGGCCAGAGGAAACAACACTGGAATCAAAGCTCTATGGGACACTGTATGAACTACAAAAGACAGTGAGTTTTATTAAGGAGACAGAATTACAGATATAGACATGTTTCAAGTGAACGAAAGAAGAAGAAGAAGAAGAAGAAGAAGAAGATCATACACACTCCGCATACCGAGAATACCACTCATTATACACACTCCGTATGCCGGTGCCACTAATTTCACACTATGTATGCCAAAACCATACATCACTAACTGCACACACTCTGTCGCAACAACAAACGAACAAACGTACTTGTAAACACAAAAGGTCCGGGTATCGTACATGTGATCTTATGACTGAATACAGTTGTATTCAATAACAACTCACAAACACATGCATATATCACACAATGGCACTGGGTCAAAGGGCATGAGCCCATGGACCACTTGATCAAAAACCATGAAAAAGAATTGAGAAAAAAAATACATTCTGTTTATCAGATGTTCTGAACATTTCTTTATCAGATATTCTCCAAATTTCTTTTGAAATTGTTAAATTAAAATATACTCAATTGTATTTTTATCTTATTAACATCTTGTTTCATTTGTTTGATATTTTTTTCCCGAAAGGTTAATTTGGAATGTTTGTATATCAATTCAAATTTTGATCTTTCACATTCGACATTTTACGTATAGTTTTTACTACGGTTAATGTCCGTAAGAATGAAACAGGGTTGCGGTAGCTCAGTTGTTAGTTAATTGGCTTCCTGTTCGGATGATCCATGGTTCAATTTGCAGTTCAGTTGGAGATATTTTAATAATCACCAATGGCTCCTAGTTCTTCTTCTTCTTTCGTTCACTTGAAACATGTCTATATCTGTAATTCTGTCTCCTTAATAAAACTCACAGTCTTTTGTAGTTCATACAGTGTCCCATAGAGCTTTGATTCCAGTGTTGTTACCTCTGGCCAATATGTCTGCCTCAGCGTTTCATGCTCAGAACATTCTTGAAGTATATGTTTGGCACTCTGTGCTGCCTGTCCACATGTACACATGGCCGTGTTAGCTCCTAGTTCGATCCAAACTAAGATAAGTGGGTACCACTTTTTCTGGGAAAGTAAACTCGGCGGGCTTGATGCTGACCACTTCATATCCAGGGAAATGAAAAATGCGTCCCTAACACTGTATACAGGAAATACGCCTCAATGGCTTGAAAGAAAGGGACAATTTTATATTTTGTATGGTATTTTCTTTTGGAAAATTAATTTTATTTTTAATATACTTTATTTGGCAATGCCACTGTGCTAAGTTGCGGGGAAGTAAATGAACTACAAAGACTACTAGATCAAGTCAATAAATCAAGTAATGAATATGGACTGGATATAAACATTCAAAAAACAAAAACCATGATAATCAGCAAAGGCACAGAAGAACAGGAGATAAACATAAACATACAGGGAGAGAAACTACAACAAGTAAAACAGTATCAATATCTTGGACACATAGTCACAAATGATGGAAGATGTGAAACAGAAGTTAAAAGGAGAATAGGAATGGCTAAAAGTACCTTCAATGGCATGAGGAAATTATTAATATCTAAACAAATTACAAACAAGTTAAAAATGAGAATTATAAAATGCTACATCTATTCCATATTAATGTATGGCTCAGAAACATGGACACTAAATAAACAATTAGAAGACAAAATTGATGCCTTTGAGATGTGGGTATATAGAAGAATAGGGAGAACATCATGGAAAGAGAAGAAAACAAATAAAGAGGTACTAAAGACACTTAATATGAAGAAAGAACTACTAAGAGAAATAAGGATCAGGCAAATAAAATACGTTGGACACATTAAAAGACATGACACCCTATTGAAGACCTTACTTGAGGGTAAAGTCAAAGGGAAGCGAGCAAGAGGTAGGCAGAGATACAAGTGGGAGAGTAACATTACACGATGGACAGGTTACAGTCTAGCAGAGTGCACCACCAAGACAAGAGACAGGAGATGTTGGAGATACGTTGCAGCCAACCTTCGTTGCGGAGACGGCACTTGATGATGATGATGAAATGCATTCTTTGGGGGTTTTTTAAATACAAAAAAAAACTATTAAATGTCCTCTTGAAGTTTCATAAAGAGGGGCAAGGGTTTCAACACTGAAACCTCACCCCCCCCCCCTCCCCCACACACACACACATTACATGCTTAGAATAGAATATTAAAAAATTCAAAATTCACACAAGGAAAAAGAATGTTAGAATATTGATCAAATCCTATTTTCGGCACTGCTACCGTGGATCAAACTGACCATCAAAGGATGTCGCTAGAGCATGTGTAGCGACAATGTGTGTACACAGAGCAAAAATGTATAACCAACAAACCCCGGGAATCATTGAACAATTATGCCGGGGAAAATGCCGCTATTTTTAGACAGCGTTACCAAATTTAATGTATGCAGATGAATCCAACTGGTAATAAACATCCGAATGTCGCAAACAAATGATGCTAAAATTAGCAATTTACACTGGTCTGTCTTTCCAGATGAACTATAGACATCTAAATACAGTGGAGTTCTTCTAAAACGCATCTTTTTATAAGAAATCTCTCTATTTAACAACACTTTTTACAACCCCCTATTATATGTAGGCCCCTATTCTTTATTCTTTGCACTGTATGTAACGAATTTTTGCTATTACATATACATTTCGTCGATCCAGATCATGTCGTTATAACAGGATTTTACTGCATATAACATACATGTATATAGGTATATAGATTCTGTGACTGGTTTCTTTACAGCGACACTAATCTTGGTATATCCGACTGCTTCCGTGCTTTTCTTTAGGTCATAAATTACGTCAACAACTTTTTACCCCTCCCCTTTTCAACAAACTGTCAGGAAATCTGGAATCCGCTCTCCTCCTTAGTAAATGTCAAAATTCCCCCCCCCCCTCCGTTTCCACAAGAAAAATTATGTATAAAAAATACGAAAACGGTGGGTTTTTTCTTCTTCATACTTTTCGGAAAAAAATGTTCTAATTCAAACAATTTAATTGACATATAAACAAAATAATTGTTGACGTCAACTTAAGTCAAAACTTCATTCCTTCTCCCTTTGTCAACAATTGTTATACTTTATCAGACACCACCCCCAACCACTACTGTGTTGCTGTAATTTATAGCTTTTTGGCTGGTGACACAAATTACATATTGCGTTGGCCAAGATAGTGACTACAACCAAGATAATGACTACAACCAATATATTGATTGCAACTTGACAATCAACTTATGATCGCTGAAACAGACAGCAGCCTATATCATAAAATCCGGAGTTACAACCTGAATGAGTGATAATCTGTGAAACAGACAGCAGGCTATATCATAGAAACCGGAGTTACAACCTGAGTGATTATCGCCGAAAAATAAATCACATATTACATTTACAAAGCACTGAAAAACAACTTTACTTCTGTCCATGAAACGTTCAGTCCGACTCACTTCATCCACCATAAGGCTAGAAAATCCGTCACATATATATGCACGACGTACCGATCAATCCATGAAGACAATACTTTTTGGGTTCTACTATGACTATTCTAAAGAAATATTTGCAAATCTGCATTAACAATTGTAGGTACAGAACGTGATCAAACCACCGTAGTTCTGCAATAAATTCTGCATTTCGGTCACTTTAGTATAACTTAATAACTGTTCTCTTGATACGAAACTGGCTTCACAGAACAAGGGGGCATTCCCATAAGTGCTCCGCCCTTCGTTCCAGCAGCCATCCCAGTGTATGTAGACTCAGAGTCCCCGTCAGGTGTTGATTGTGTGATCTTCGGAACTTTCCAAAAAAAATACTTTTCCTTCCCTCACCTCTAGATACTCCCATTTCTAACATTCGCTGTATGTGTACGTTCTCAGCCTCATTGACATCATCTGCATCTTGAAATGAATTTATTACTGCCTTCATTAAGTCTGCTTTATCTCTTCTCAGCAATGTGCCGCCTATCGCCAGCCAATAAGTTCGCTCTCTCGTTTCCTCTGACCCCAGCATGACTGGGGCAGTATATCCATGTTATGCTCTAGACAATTGAGTTGTTTAATAAGTCTCAGCATGAACTTTTCTATCTTGGGCAGCATTATTTGAGAGTGTATGCCTATTATCGAGTGTGTTGATGTATCAGTTATCAACCAACTTCGTGATGCTGTAACTCCCTCTATCTCCATCCTCATGCTCGATGTAACAATAATAATAACCGTTAATAACTGTTCATTGCTAGCAAATCAAATGTGTTTTAAATGGATTACCCATTTTGGCATATGTAGTTCCGGCAAATCTAATCACCATGTCAAAGTTTAAAAGTTCAACTTTGAGGTCACCATTCTTAATAACATCTAAACGACGGGTTGCGGAGAAGAAGAATCAAAGTAACTGTCTTCTGTTTATGTATTATTTCTTAATCCCCCTGCATATTACCAGAATGTAGCCCATAGAACAAAATGCGTTGTGTCATGGTTTTACAGCTTTGCTGCGATTTTGGCCGGACACATCCGACTTAAGCATGACTAGATCACTTTGACTCTATACGGGATGGGACAGCCAACTCCATCTCCAAACTCCCTTAGTTTCCTCTTATGACGTGCATGACAAGTAACAGTATCGCTTTTCTCTGCTATGGAACTCGACAACACACTCATTTGAACTTGAAGAAACAAGTGCGAAAGAAACAAGTCACGCGATGTATTAAAACAGGTTCAACGTTATTTACAAGCAGACATACCGACAGGTAGGAAAAGAGGATCAACACTGTCAAAAGATAAGACAGAATAAACTAGGCAGTCACAAGTGATGGATAATGGGAAACCCATCCTAATCCTGACATAACTTTCACAAACAATATTTTGACACACAACCTATATTTGACCGTGGACAGTATAACCCTATTGGTTAGTGTGTAAATAGCTTTCTGAAATGACATTTGACGTTTCCCATGATTTTCATTGGTTAGCTAAACAACGTATAATCATAGAGACCAATGAAAACCATGGAAAAATCAAAATAATCATTTTAGAAGGATGTTTTCCTATTAGCCAATATGTCTTATACAGTCCAAGGTCTTGGACTATCACACAAGTGGTCGCCGACCAAACTGCAAGGCTTTCTTAAAAATAGTCTTGTCCAGTAGCTATTCAAACATTTCCGAAACCACTATTCTCCAATGTCACAATGTCAGGTTGTCAAACATCATTTCTCTTGTTCCTCTTGCTCCTTCAACTTGTCTATTGTCACGATGTGTTCCATCTTTTCTCTTCCTCATGATGTGTTCAAAAATTGCGGACTGTCTTTTTCTGATAAGAGTGAACAGCTCTCTTTTTGAATTATATCTATTCGCTGAAGCCTTTTGTTGCCTTTCGGCGTCAGGGGTAGAAGAGTTTTCTGGAGACGGCCCTCTTGTGTATTTTTGAATTAACTTCTTGCAATGTTGATGATGATTCAATCCCTTTCGCTGTGAGCAGGAAGCTCTTGACAGCCCATAGATCTTCTGGCGAATGCACAGGTTTTCATCAGTTGTGGTACAGTTGTGTAGAGTCTGTTGTGTATAGCTGGAAGTGGTGGTAATAGTTCTTGTCGGATGTCTATTAATTTTGGGCACTGCAGTAGTAGGTGTTCAACAGTCTCGCCTTGTGCGTTGCAGTGTCTGCAATTTGGTTCGTGTAATTGGTTTATTCTGTTCAGGTGTTTATTAACGGGGGGGGGGGGGGGGGCTTGTTCTTAGTAAAACTTCTAGCAATATATCTTCATTAATTACGTTTTTGTTGATGCTGTTATTTGCAGTGGAAATAAAGGTTGTTTTCACTGTGTTTTAAAAATTGTACTTCCGAAACATAAAAATCCAATCAATTCCTATGTATAAACCCGATACCTCATGGTTCTAAGACCGACGATCTATCCATGAGGCTGTCTATCCATCTATTTCCACCGAACTGTTTACTGTCATAAAATAAGTATTTAGTTATGAATATGTAGATAGAACACAGGTTCCCAAAGTGCTCAATATGAATCAATAAAGGTCGATTTCGAAATGAAGGGGTCCATGTCAGCGAGAATAAAAAACTAGGGGTAACGAGATTAAATTTTTAAAATAAAGGTATGAATACAAATTGTACATGTTGTTCCTTTCTACAATTGTTTACTCTACAAAAAAAAAACAACCAAAAAAAAAAACACGTTCAAATTTAGCAGCTTTCAAAATTGTCAAAAATCATCATTGAAGTTCATACGTTTAGGAAAATTGAATTTTAGGCAGGCAGGGGGATCTATAGGAAATAAAATAATCGGCAAGAGGTCTACGGGGCAAAAAAGTTTGGGATTCACTGAGATAGAAGATGGTACTATGGGATTGAGTAGATACCAACTCCGCCTGTTGGTGACTTGTCATATTGATAATCAATAAGAAAATTGTGTCAATTTGAAAAAAAATTGTGTCAATTTCAATAATAATTATAAAAAATAGTGTCAATTTCAATAATAACTGAAAAAATAGTGTCATTTGATAAATAATTGAAAAATATAGTGTCAATTTGAAAAAAAAATTGAAAAAAATTGTGTCAATTTCGATAATAATTGAAAACAATTTTGTAATTGTTTGTACTTTACCTGCAAAAACAAATTTGCGGAGGACGAGTAAACATTATCTGACCTAATTACGCAGGGGTCTCTGAATTCTTGACAATACGTTGACAAGAAAGGGAGGGGGGGGGGTTAAAATCCCCCTACCCCAGAAAGTTTTGACGTAACTTATGGACAGTCACTATCCATCAATTTATATGCAAAGCAACACTGCAGATGTAGGCTTATATGTTACTATTTTATAACAAACAGTTTATACGCAAAGCAACGCTGCATATATAAACATTACTAGCTAACGATTTATACCAAATTTAACAACATTGCAGATGTAGACATTGCTATCTTTCCAAAGAAGAAAAATATTCAGTAAGAAAGTTACTCCGGTCGTTCATCAAGAGGACAAGAAAACTATCCATATTTCCTACCATCGTTTTAATAATTTAAAATCACTATTAGTAAACATACGAAGATCACGAAACACACTAATATCCAAGTTAAGATAATAACAAAAGATAGACCTAATGTTTCAAATATATGTTTACTTAATATTTGTTTACTTAATATTTGTTTACTTAATATATGTTTATTTAATAAAATATATTGCTGACAATGAAAAGTGAGCAAACCTAATCCTAGCGATCTTCTGCGAACAATGAGGACACTCAAAGTCCCCACGAAGGAAACAACAAAACAGTGATATAAAATGAAAATTGTACTCACAGGTTTTGAACGACATGTCAAATCTTTGCCGACACCTGGGGATAACTAAGGATTAAGTGGATAAAGCTTGCCGGCGGTGTCCGGCGCGATGAGTGTACCTGTTCACGACATGAGAGTCCCAAGTTTTTCTGTAAACATGGGAACTATATTTAGGGAATCTTAGGCGGGAATACGGAAGTAGACGAGACAGAAGCATGTTATTGCTTTAGTGGTTGACTATTATTTCTTTGGCCATCTATAGAACATCTTGTGCTTACTACTATTTGATGGCTGTCTAGCTAAACGAAATATAAACAAAATAATACAGTTGTAATAAATTGTAAATGTTCATTGAAATTATCAAACTCAACACACTTTTATTTTTCCTCATTATCCAGCCGAAGATGGACGCGGATATGGATTTCATCAATGAACTGTGCTGTTGTCCCAAGCCCCGAGACTGAAACGTAGAGCTTGTCCGTCAGAGTTGTTTCCGGTGGTCACATGTATGTTCTTGTGGTGTGGTACAAGTGGGCAGCTCTACTACAACGTTATATCTTATGTTCTTTGTGACTGTCCATGGGACCACATATCCATACGGGATAATATTGAATACGCTACTATATTTGAATACACACCGGCTTATATTTCACGACTTGTGTTGAAGATACCATAAACATAAATACTATCTGTTAATATTGTCATAACTAGAGAAGTCATTACTATATTCACCAATTAAAACGCTGGCATATTAGGGTGTAATACCATCAGCAAGCAGATTTTAGATTTTAACGTCTTCAGCATGTAGTGTGTTAGATTTTAACGTCTTCATCGTGTAACTATTAGGTTCCAACGTCTTCAGTTTGTAATTATTTGGCTTCCAACGTTTTCAGTGTGTAACTGTTTGGCTTCCAACGTATTCAGCATATAATAGTTAGGTTTCCAATGTCATCAGCATGTATAGGCCTATGTTTGGTTTCAAACGTTTTCAGTATGTAACTGTTAGGTTTCCAACGTCTTCAGTCAGCCCATGTGCCATCTGCTCAGCCCAATTTATTTGGTGTTATTTCTGATAACCTTAACTGTACCCATACTGCAAGGTCTATACTTTTGTTGTTTTGATGCGCCTATTTTTTTCAAGTCTGTCTGTTGTTTCATTTCCTACTAGATCTCATGTCCAGTGATTCACAGCAGGGCCACACTGATTGAATATGCGGAGATAAGAATGTGCATTCATCTTTATATATAGTGGGGATCTTGATTTTCATATGGGTCTGTTTAATTGCACCCAAAACAGATATGAAGTCTGTAATCGAGCCTACATAAACTCAAAACAGATATGAAGTATGTAATCGATCCTACATAAACTCAAAGTATATATATAAAAAAACATACAATAAAACTAAACAGGACAATTCTCCACGTATCGGCTCAAATTGAACCTTTTTCAAGAGACAAACAACAGAAAACAACAAAATAAAAAACAAAATAGATGACTAGATTTCATCAAGCCCCGTCTCCATAGCGCAGGGATGGCAACGCATGATTATGAAGTATGTAATCGAGCCTACATAAACTCAAAACAGATATGAAGTATGTAATCGAGCCTACATAAACTCAAAACAGATATGAAGTATGTAATCGAGCCTACATAAACTCAAAACCGATATTTAGTCTGTATTGGAGCGAACATAAACTAACTTTATTTTGGTTGTGGTGCCTCAGGGGTTTGCTTTTAGCGCCGCGCCTCAGTTACCTCTAAATAATTCAGTTGCCCCAATCTATCTGTCGTCTACATGTCGTAACAATAAAAATATGTTCGCATTCAAGATGGCATCGGTGAAATTTTTTTATATTAAAGTTTATGAACATCGATTAACTACAATTCCTAAACGATATCACATTGGAACAGAAGACTCGCACGAAAAAATAAACAAACACCGGATGCCAATATTTATTTCACAACACGATAATGATTACTTTTTACGCTTCCCGCCTATTTATTCCAACCGGAATATTGTTGTTTTCTTAAACACGACCAATGGATAGTAATAGAGTTAAAAATCTTTACTCGTAAAACATCGTGAACAAGAGGCTCTCTAATGGTTGTATTTGTTTGGTGTCTTCTCTAAGGTCTTAATTTGGGCGTAGACAGGTTTTAACCACAGAATGATGCGCAGTACGATTGAATATTTGAGTAAAGGAAATTGTCCTAAGTTTAAATAGAATAGTGCCGGAAATAGACGAAATGTTACGATTAGGAAAAACACGATTATCAATATCGTAAACATTTTTTTTTCCAATTTCATTACCTGCCCTGATTCTGTATTGCATGAGTCTTCCTCTTCTCCAGCGTTCATTCTCAAACCCCACTGGACCTCTCTTGTAGCAGGACAATGGTCCAACTAGATAAAGAGACACCTGTTTAGAAAGACAAATAATGGAGGGAAGAGGGCCTGTGTCGAGGAGAAAGGGCAGACCAAGAAGACGATGGACTGACGGCATTAAAGATAACATGAATATGTCGTTGGAAAATGCAAGCCGCATCCCTCAAGACAGAGAGGGGTTAAAAGAGTTCATAAGGAAGACAACGTACATGACAAGGATACCCGCCTCATAGAGGAGTTTATGAGGTGCTATAGTCGTCTTATAGAGGGGTTTATGGGATGCTATACTCGTTTTGTGGCCAAGTACCTAGTATTAAAAGGTATGTTCCAAATTGCTAGGGGGCCCCTTATCTACGGACCTCTCTCTAGTACCAACACTATAAAATAATGAAGAGGATGAAGAAATATACAATGTACATGTTCAGTGAATGATAGAAATAGATATTGTACATGTTCAGTGAATGATAAAAATAAGAGTGACCAGGGGAGAAAGTACTACTCATTTGAAATACTAGAAGAACCAACAACTGACTGGGACGCTGAACTTAGGGCCTATATACTTGTAGATCTTCTTTTCGCTGTATCCCCCCATATTCCTTGCAACGTCAGGGGTAGAAGATTTCTCTGGAGATGCCTTTATTGAGTGTGCTTCACATATGTCTGCTTTCGTTGATTCTTCCATTTCTGTGATCCATCGTTTGCTAGGCCTTCCCTGGCTTTGTATCCATCGTGTCTGTATAGTAATGCTTTTTGATGGGCACTGTCTGATGGTAGTCTGGAAGCGTGTGAAAACCACTTAATCTGTTGTCTTCTCATGTAATTCTGAATTGACATGGTGTTTGTTAGTCTTCTGATGTTTTAGTTTCAGATTATGACTCTTATTGCTACTCCGAGGATTCGATGTTAGTGTCCATGTTTGACATTGGTAGCATAGTGATGGTATGATGATCGTTTTATATAGTACAGTTTTTGCGTTCATGCTCACATATTTGTTTTTGAGAATAAGAAACATCTGCTCTGAGATCTAGTATGCTATGATGGATAACTTTGGTATTTTTCCCATTCGACAATATGATGCTTCCAATATAAGTGAGTTCTTTCACCTGTTTAAGTTATTGATCATCGATTAGAATAGTGGTGTTTCTTTCTGTTTTTGCGATTGACATTACCTCATTTTTTCCTGTGTTTATCTTCATATTAAAGTCACTACATGTTATATGAAGTATATATATATATAATAGAGAGTTCTGCAGTGCCATATAACCCCTATATGGGTGCGAGTCTTTGACAATAAACAGACTGGAAAGTGGGAAATTAGGGACAACAGAGATGTGGTTCTACAGAAAAATCTGTGAATACCATGGACTGCCAGAAAAACTAATGTGGAAGTGTGACAGTCAAATGCGGAACGGACCTTAATCAATAATATAAGAAAAGACAATCTTCATTTTTTGGCCACTTCATGAGACAGGCAGGTTTGGAGAACATAGTCACAACAGCCAAAATTGAAGGCAACAGAGACAGAGGGCGACAACGTGAGAAAATATTAGACATTTTGATAACCTGGCACGGCATAAAAACAACAACGACTTTGATACATAATACGGTGGAAAGAGAGCTGTGGAGAGAAATGACCGCCTACGCCAGCCGGCATGGTAGCATGGTACAATATGATATATGTATGTAGCTGACTGAAGACGGAATGTCAAGTATATCATTTATGGGAATGCCCTAGTGCAGTTATGCTATTTCCTAATCAAGAATCAATCAATGTCCAGGACAATGTAGGTGATTCACTTTCGAAGCAAGAACATGACACGAGTCAGCATGAACTCTGTTAGAACCATCCATGTTGAATTCTAAAATTGAACGAAGAACTAGTACCAAGAGCTAATTGGACCGAATTAGGTTTGTAAGGGAAGGGACACCATCAATTTTATCTCCGAGCGCGGGACCATATGTTCTCAAGGTTAAAAACCGTGGAAAAGTGCAATAACATTTGTTCAGTTAATTTTTGCACCTAAACACCCTTTCACAAATTGTTACTGACAACCACGTAACACATACCTTTCTGTGTTTTAGTTTGTTTAAAATAAATCCACGGTTCACCTTTCTTTTCGTTTCTTTTTTTTAAATTGTCTCCAAGTAAAACTTTTGACCTTATGGTATCATCAATCACAGTGTCAAGGTCGGCATACAATGTCACATTTGATCAAACAAAACGAGCGCGATCAATTAACCTGCCGGTAGCTACAAGGACACCAAGTCCGACACATTGCTATTTGTTTGTGTGTGCTCAAAGATTACACGCATACTACCTTGACCGTCATAACTGTATATCAAAGGTCATTCGCGCAGTCGAGATGAGTAGACTTTTGTCTATTCGCTACTCCCAGATTAATGATGGTTTTTAGTATCCACACTTGCCGTTACGCGTAGGGATCGGAGCTTCACATGTCGTTTCAAGGTCAAATGTGTGCAATGGTTGCATTAGGTCCAAGTTTGTTCAATTTTATCATGTTTTCTATCCACCTTTTTCTTGATCTACTTTGATCTTAAGCTCGGATATTCTTTTGTTATATGCTCTTACTGGTATTTGGTTTGGGTTCATTTTCATAAGGTGCCCGAACCATTTTACTTGCTGTCTTTCAATATGTTCAATATATGATATTAAACCAACTCCTTTCCTACTTTCTTCATTTCTTATTTTATCTAGTTGGGTAACCATTGCAGCTTTTCTCAGACACTTCATTTCACATGTAACGATGTTTCTTTACGGCGATGCTGTTAAAGACCATGTTTGACATTGGTAGTAGCAGCTTTTCTGAGATACCTCATTTCACATAGGCCTATAGCGATTAACCTCTGCTGCGCGACTGTTAAATACCATTTTTGACATTGGCAGCACAGTATTTGTATATACATTGTAGATAGTATCTGTCTTTTGATTTCTATCCTGATCTTTGGGTAGAGAAATACTGGCGGAAGTTGGTAAATCACTGTATTTGCTTTCTTACATCTTATTTCTATTAGTCTGTCTAGTTTTCCATTTTCGAGAAAATGCTGCTATATAAATTCGTTGAACTGTTGACGGTAAACCACTTTCTAACTTACGTTGTGCCGATGATGTCAAACAAAGCAATAAAAGCAACATCATAAACACTACATATATATAAAACGGGGTGCAAAGGGAACGCAATGCTCTCGGCGGACCAGTGTTAGCAGATAACCAAAATCCCAAATGTACCTCCTCGTGGTGCACCCTGGAAACAGAAATACAGCTGCCCGTGCTGATTCTGGCTAAATAATTTGGGGATCGTGTCCGAGAACGTGGAGGTAGCAGATGGAAAGAGATTTGACTGCATAAGAGACAGACAATATCTCCGACATCAACAGCACCGAAACATACAGTGGCACTGTCGACATACAGTGACGCTAGTCAGTTTAATCCGAACATTTGAGGGGTGTCCAATGAAAAAGGCACAAAAAGGTAGATGCATGGCGAGAGACAAAAAGATTTCATACTGAGTACAATAAAAAGGCAGAACAGCGACAGAGGGCAGCACCAACTGCAAATAGAAAGGGAAAAGTTCCAAGGAAAGGGAAACTACAAGCTCTGTTAGTTCGAGACGAGCTTCTAGTTACCTGTGCTCCCTATAGGCAGAGACCCAGACCCAACCATGGGCGTCCGGCAAAGCAAGAAGACCTGGCCTAACTCTAATGTTGAGCTTTCCTAAACCGGAAACATGCTCGCGAAGAGAAATGGTTCTGTACCCGATGGACTCAGGCAAAAAGGGACAACGATGGTAGTCATGGCCCTAGTCTACTGTCAAGATTTCCTATACTGGAAATGCACTTGCAGAGAGAAAAGGTTCAGTACCTGATGGGCTCAGGCACAAAAGGGACAACGATTTTAGCCCTGGTCCAACTCTACTGTCAAGCTTTCCTATACTGAAAATGCACTTGCAGAGAGAAAAGGTTCAGCACCTGATGGGCTCAGGCTATTGGGACAAGGTCGCTCAGTTCAAGAAAGCCTTGCTCTCAAACGCGTGGTGTGAGACTCGAACTTGGGCGAGGGGTTCACGATGTCGGTGAACGACACCTCGGCTAAGAAGGCGAAAGAACCAGGGTTCAACTCGTCTGTTGAGTTCTTCCTCATACAGAACCAGGCTCGCGGATGAGAAACGGTTCAGTACCCAATGGGCACAGGAACAGATCGTCCAATTACAAGAGATAAGTTCATAGACGGTGGAACACCTCGTTCGAGATAGACGTGAACGACAATTGTCTCGGCGAAGAGTCACTACACACCCGCGTGTCCGGCGACAGATACAGACTGTCACGAACTAGGGAAGACCACCTGAATCAAAGGCATGACGAAAACGGATGTGCTGGACCTCGGACGTCCAGACCACAGAGTGGCCAATCGAGGTGCAAATAACACAGTTTTACTGTGGAACTTGCAGCACAACGGACGCTCCCTGGTGGAAATCACACGATATATTCGTTGTGGTTATATGAGAGCGAACGCTGAAGAGGAATGTATAAAATAGAGAAAGACAATGTGTTTATGACATCACAAACTGGAGATCAGCTCAGCACAGTTGTAGAAATAAAATTAACATTTGAACCCAATCCTCTCAGTATGAGTCGTGTTGGGCAACGTCGATAGTCGAGTTAGACTAGGTTTGCTATGTCCTCAAAGACAAGAACTTGATCCCCGTCTACGATGCCCACAGCGAGCAGAGTCCGAGCCGCACCACTGCTTCGGTCAGAGATTAGGTTTCCAACATCTGAATCATGACTCCTACTTTAGATGGGGTAAATTGCGGTGAGGTATGTGGGCTTGTGTGTGTTCTCGACCATGAAGATCATTTCCGCCGTACGGTCTCACATATGACAATTGTGACTTCGATGCCACTATATCGTTTTACAATACACAACGCTGTCATCTAGCGTGTACTGCCGTTTCCAGATTAAATGTGTACTCTGAGTATTGCCATATCCTAGCGAAGTCTACCCATATCGAGACATTAACATTGTTATACCCTAGCGAAATCTACCCATATCGCAACATTAACATTTTTATACCCTAGCGAAATCTACCCATATCGTAACATTAACATTGCCATATCCTAGCGAAGTCTACCCATATCGAGACATTAACATTGTTATACCCTAGCGAAATCTACCCATATCGTAACATTAACATTTTTATACTCTAGCGAAATCTACCCATATCGTAACATTAACATTGCTATATCGTAGCGAAATCTACCCATATCGCAACGTTAACATTGTTATACCCTAGCGAAATCTACCCATATCGTAACATTAACATTTTTATACCCTAGCGAAATCTACCCATATCGGGACATTAACATTGTTATATTCAGCGTTTCTGGATGTGCTGGTGTAGAGGTATCAGAGATATTGCTTGTCTCTTTGCAGGCAGTTCTTATTCCACCTACAGCCTCTACGTCAACGGACACGATCCCCAAAAGTGTTGGCCAGGAACACAGCTGAAGCCGTTGTGTTTCCTTTTCCAAGGTTCACCACGACGAGGTACTTTTATGATATTGGTTATCTGCTAACTCTGGGTCCGCACGATAGTAATGTTGAAACCTGTGCACTCCATGCATCAAAGATATAAACCAGGAAAAAACAGAGACCATCATATAAACCAGCAGATGATGAATCATACAAGGAATAAAAACTAACTGCTGTAGAGCTTTCAAGCAGTTTCCTCTGTAACATTTTTCATTCTCTTCCAAAACTCGCATAATTTATCTTGGCTGATTTCACTTTCCCATACTTTTGATTGGCTGACGACACAAAGTCTACGCAAAATGACACATTATCAGTTAGATAAGATCCCACTTCCATGAATACAAGATAGTGATCATGACTGATGCCAAATAATCGATGTTTTGCAATCCCTCCAGAACCTAGCCCCACATTCCACCAGCTGGTGATCACAGGGGAGTTCATCGATGAAATCCGTATCAGTGTCTGACTACGGTCCGAGAGCGAGTAAGAAGCAAAATCATATCTGAACTAAACAACCAAGCAAAATAAATCGTTCTTCAATGGATTTCAGAAAATGAGATTGATAATCTTCTAGCGAAAACAAGCAGGAGCAATTGTTATCTCCATAAATGAAGATCCTCATCACAAGTTCATTACCATGGGCAGGAAATGGATGGAACTCAACTAATCTACGCAACTAAAAAATACAATGGTATCAACAAACTTGAAAGAAAGGAGCAAACTATTTTATTTTAAAGTTGAGTACAACATTCAACGTACTCAAACAGCACATGTAAAGAATATTTGGGATTGACATCTGTATGTGCCCGGGCCCTGTGGAAAATCTTGAGCAAACACAGAACTGTCCGTTGTACCACACCGAAGAAAACTAACCATCTGAATGAGCCCTAGAGGATAAACTATACGGTTCTGCATTGGGGCTAGCGTCTACAGTACAGTTCATTGAAGAAATCCATCAATCAATCAATAAACCCATAACCCTTCAGGGTCGTAGGGGTACCACATTGGATGCTTCAGCACACATAGTCCTCCAGCGAATTCTATCCTCAGCGATGCGGATGAGTGTGGAAATATCTAGCCCTGTCCATTCCTTGATGTTGTCTGTCCATGTCTTTATTTGACCTCCTCTGCTTCTTCCACCCTCGACAGTTCCCTGCAGTATTGTTTTTGACAAATCCATATCAGGGCTTGACTCCTAGAGAAGAACGAGGGAAAAAGTATCATTGGTCAAGATAAATGCTATTTTGATATTAATGCGCATGAATATATGGAAAAGGGACTGGTTTAATAGAGTCTATTTCTCCTTCCGAGGCTAGATAAATGTACACCTTATATGGAACAAAATTCATAGTATAATCGGATGTGTCAGACGGAATGCGTAGATATCATAGCAAAAGTTATAAACTATGACACATGCATTCCGTTCTCCGTAATCATCATCATTACGTGACATATTCTTTCGATAAAGTTGTCTTTGTAGTTGGTTTCCAGAGCCCGATTCTATCCTGTGCCAATATCTCTGCTTCCTCCAACGATATCTTCATACAGTCTGTGATGTCATTTGTCCATCTCTTTCTAGGTCTACCTCTTCTTCTTCTTCCCGGAATTCTGCCCTTTAATATGCGTCTCTCCACGCTATTGTGTCTTTTTATATGTCCGAAATAACTATCGGGACTACATACTATTATCCAGTATTATGAGAACAAACGCAGAGAAAGTAACAGAATATGGAACACAACAGCTCACAAACACATGCATGTATCACACATAATGACATTGAGTCATAGGTCATGGACCACTGGATCAGCAATCAACCAAAAACCAAAACACAGTTTACATAGACCGACGATGCCTACGCTTTTTATATGTGTAACCAAAACTTATTATGAATTCAATCCTAAACCCCTAGTGTTCCTATCTATCTATCTATTGTGCTGTATACCCCCCCCCCCCATCCAATCGTGAGGGAGGGGAGGATTCTGAGTTGTTTTTTTATTTTGTCATTGGAGTTCCATTGGCCATGGTCAGCCCCTGTCTATTTAATGTTTTTGTGATTGTCTCTGCCCATCTAGTTCTTGGTCTTCCATGTTCCTTGTAGCCCGGTCTTCTGCTGATGTATGCGCGAAGGGCTGTTTGCGCAGGTTCCATTCTCGTGATCTGGCCAAACCATCTGGTTTGCTGCCTCTCGATGTAGTCTTGACTTTAGATAGTCTTTACTTCTTTCCTGATATCTTCATTTCTCCGGCGGTCTCTTCTCGTGATATTTATAGCTTTCCTCAAACATCTCATTTCACAAAATGTGATCTTTTTCACTAGTGTCTTTGTCAATAGTCATGTTTGACATTGGTAACACAAAGTTTGTATAAAAATACTGTTTAACAATTCTCGTTTTGTAGCCGTGCAGATTGATGGGGGTTTAATTAAGTATTGGTGACAGTTTTTAAGACACAGCATTGGCTTTTTGACATCTTGTTTCAATCTCTCTTTATTCTTAAGAAAAACCGTATGGGTTAAACGTTCATTTGTCCGTTTTGAACAATGTCCGCTATGAACACTGTCCGTTATGAACATTGTCATCTATAATACTATTGTCGTGCCCGATAGTCTGTGCGTGAACGGTAAACTCACTATCTTGTGTAAATACTTTTGTAAATATGTTTAGGCTCCATTTAATTTTACTGCAGTCTCACTTATTATCGATTATTTAGCAGGATTTAGTCTAGAGAATATTGTCAATCAATAAATCAATCAAGTGCCATGCCGACTGGCGTAGGCGATCATGTTTCTCCACGACTCTCTGTCTCTTGTGTTGTCAATAAGCTCCGTTGGTGAGCTTCTACCGTGCCACGATACAAGCCCATCTCGTAACTTTTCTCTTTGTCGGCCTCTATCTCTTCTCCCTTTGATCTTTCCAGTGGTTATTAAGTGTTCAAGCTGTGTTCTCCTCAGCACATGCCCTAGAAACCTTGACTGTCTGCCTCTAATGTTTGATATGATTGATCTTTTTACGCCAGCATCAATGAGAACCTCTGCATTAGTTTTCTTGGCTGTCCATGGTATTTTCATCATACTTCTCAGAAACCACATTTCTGTAGCCTCCAATTCACTTTGAATTTTCTTGTTTATAGTCCATGCTTCACATCCATAAAAAGAATCGGTTCGATATAACATCTCAGCACCCGAATTCGGGTCTGCATTGATAGACTTCCATTGCAAAAAATGGTTCTCATTTTTTGGGATGCTGATTTGGCTTGTGCTGTTCGGCTCTTTATCTCACTTGAACATCTATCTTCTGATGTTAACAGGGTGCCAAGATATTTCACTTTTTCAACTTGTGTTAATTTTGTGTTATTAATTATTATGTTGCATCTTGGTGGTGTATGTCTCTTTGATACAGCCATTATTTCTGTTTTCTTCTTGTTTAAACTGAGGCCTTTGTTTTCACTTTCCTTCACTACTTTATCTAATAGGGCTTGCAGTTCTTGTTCGCTTCATGCGATCAGTACTTTGTCATCAGCATATCTCAAGTTATTTATATTGTATCCTCCCACTTTTATTCCGGACATATCTTCTATATTTCACATAATGTATTCTGTATACAGGGAGAAAAGGTCCGGTAACATTACACAACCTTGCCTGACACCCATTTCTATCTTTTGAAATCTACCTATAGTGTTGTTAACTCTCATCGCAGCTGTTTGTTTCCAATACATATCTCTTACTATTCTTAGATCTTTCCCATCAACGTTAAGACTTTCTAGCAATTTTATAATCTCTGAATGCTTCACCTTGTCAAATGTTTTGCTATAATCTATGAAGCACAGATAAAGGTCTTGCTGTACTTCTATGGCCCTCCCCATTAATGTTCTTACTATATATATGGCATTTCTTATGGCTTTTCCTTCTACGAATCCGCATTGTTCGTCTGCTATTTCTGGTTTTATTTTTCCTCTTATCATCATCAAATGACATATTCTTTCCAGAACGTAGTCTTTCCTATGGATCTCTTGAATTCTCCGCGGTCTTGAGCAAGTTGCCCTGCATCTTCCAGTGACATGCGCAGGCATTCTTTAATGTATTTTGTCCAACGGCGTCTTGGTCGGCCTTTGCCCCTGTTGCCTTCTATCATCCCCTCCATTAACACTCTCTCCATGCCGTCGTGTCTCTTAATATGACCGAAAAAAGCTAGCTTTTTCTTTAATATAGTGTTCAGAAGCCAGCCTTCCTTGACGTTAATTGTTCGTAACACCTCCTGGTTTGTTTTCTTCGCTGTCCATGGTATTCTCAAAACTCTTCTATAACACTTTAATTCAAATGATGTTATTCTCTTGGCCACTGTTTTATTTAGTGTCCATGCTTCACATCCATATGTCGCTACAGGAAATACACATGTTCGTAGTAAAAACCATTTGGTTCTTATGTTAGTACCGTACCATAGTTTCTTTATCTGTTTTAATTTTGCCAGCGCCATTGCCGTTCTTCTCTTGATCTCAACTGCGCAGTCCCCCTCATTGTTTATATTAGTTCCTAAATAATCAAAATGTGTCACTTCTTCCAAATTGCAGTTCTCAATATTAATTTTGGGTCTTGATTTAGTTTTGTCAGTTGCCATTATTTTTGTCTTTTTCATATTTAAGAACAAGTTTTGCTGTTCGCTAAACTTTTGGGTTGACTTAATTATGTTCAGTAGGTCGTGTTCGTTTGTTGTTAATAGCACTGTGTCGTCTGTATATCTAATTTCTGGTATCTGCAGCCCTCCTATATTTATGGGTGTGAAATCAGGCTTTATTGATTCTTGTCTCACGTTTCTCATTATATTTTCCGCATAGATGTTGAACAAGTATGGAGACAAGGTACAGCCTTGTCTTATTCCTTCTGTACATTGAACCACTCCGATTTTGCACCTTCAACTTTTACCGCTGCTTCTTGATCTTTATACAGCTCTGCTATTAGTCGTGTAAAAAATGTGTTTTGGGAAACCCATATCGTTCATTATTTCCTATAATTGATGGTGATTGACACAGTCGAATCCTTTGGTGTAGTCTATGAAGCATGCATGTAATTCGATGTTATACTCTCTACATTTCTCTATGATCATCCTCATGTTAAATATATGATCTCTCGTGCCTCTACCAGTTCTGAAACCTACTTGCGCTTCGTGGATCTCATCCTCCATCTTGTTATGTATTCTTTTCATTATAACGTGCAGTAGTATTTTACTGGCTTGGCTGATCAAGGCGATTGTTCTATAATTTGAACATATTTGCATATTTCCTCTTATACGCCTCATTATTATGCGCAGTAGAATCTTGGTCATCTGACTCATAAGACTAATTGTTATGTGATCTTCGCAATCTACTGCACCAGGTTTCTTTGGTAGGGCTATGAAAATTGATTGTAGCAAATCCGATGGAATATAGCCACTGTTGTAGATGTCATTTAACATTGTGCTATCTGCTTGTTCCGCGTTCGCTCTTTGATAACCAGAACGAATGTCCCTGTGATTTCCGCAGGTGAGCGTAAGTACGTTGCGCTGTCAACTTCACAGCAGAGCTGCGATATTTTGCACCACCCGGTCCAGCACATCCGATTTCGGCATGCCTGTTATTCGGGTGGGCTTCCTTAGCCCGTAATAGCCTTCATGTTTCTAGCCAGGTGGCATATGTGTATTGACTCTACGCTGCGACGATTTATTACCCATTGTGCCTTTGGAATTTAAGGCCAAATCATGTCCCCGGGTGTCAGTCTCCGGGGAGGCGGTAATCAAGTATTTAGGTTTGGGTCGACTACACCTGTCTCGCATGAGGTGTTCCGCTGCTAGTGTACTTGTCTCCTGTAATTAGGTGCATTGCTCATGTACCCATCAGGTATTGAAGCATTCCTCATCTGTGAACATGATTACGCTATCGATCTATAAACCCACAACCCGTCAGGGTCGTAGAGGTACCACATTGTAGGTTTCAGAATATATAGTTCTCCACCGATTTTTATCTTCACTGATGCGGGTGAGTGATGAAAAACATTGTCTTGTCCATTCCTTGATGTTGTCTGTCCATGTCTTTATTTCCCCTGCTCTGCTTCTTCCACATTCGACAGTTCCCTCCAGTATTAAAACATAAAATACGTATATTTCCTCTTCGTCGTATTCGGCAGAAAGAGCATGGACTTGAATTATCCTGGGTTTTTTTGTGTGTGTGGTCTATAAACGTATTGTTATAAGTTGCGGTTGATAGAGATGCAGCTAATGATAGAGTTAACTTTCTCTTTGTGAGCAATAAACCCCATGAGATTCCGGTTTAGGAAAAACGCGACAGTAGAGTTGGGCCTGAGTTCCTTCGCCATCTTAGCCGAGGTGTCATTCACCAATATTATGAACCCCTCGTCCAAGTCTGTGTCTTTACATATATTTTAAATCACCGTTGACTAGAGGCTTGTCTCGAGTTGAACAGTGCTTTAGTTCCGATTTCCATGTAGCGTTTTCTCTATTCTATCTTCACGTCTGTGTAAGTAAAACAGCGGCAAAGAAGATCAACGCCTTCGAGCTGAAATGCTACAGAAAGATATTTAGAATATCATGGAAGGAAACAATTAGAAACTCAGATATTATAAACACATTGAAGATTCCAGAGTGTTGGTTACTAAACACAATAACAAAAAGAAAACTACGCCTTTTTGGTCATATCATCATTATCATTAAGTGCCGTCTCCGCAACGAAGATTGGCTGCAACGGATCTCCAACATTTCCTGTCTCTTGTCTTGGTGCATTCTGCTAGACTGTAACATGTCCATCGTGTGATGTTACTCTCCCACTTGTATCTCTGCCTACCTCTTGCTCGTCTCCCTTTGACTTTACCCTCAAGTAAGATCTTCAATAAGGTGTTATGTCTTTTAATGTGACCAAAATATTTTATTTACCTGATCTTTATTTCTCTTAGTAGTTCTTTCTTCACATTAAGTGTATTTAGTACCTCTTTATTTGTTTTCTTCTCTTTCCATGATGTTCTCCCTATTCTTCTATATACCCACATCTCAAAGGCATAAATTCTATCTTCTAATTGTTTATTTAGTGTCCATGTTTCTGAGCCATACATTAATATAGAGTAGATGTAGCATTTTATAATTTTCATGTTTAACTTGTTTGTAATTTGTTTAGATGTTAATATTTTCCTCATGTAATTGAAGATACTTTTAGCCATTCCTATTCTCCTTTTAACTTTTGTTTCACATCTGCCATCATTTGTGACTATGTTTCCAAGATATTGATACTGTTTTACTTGTTGTAGTTTCTCTCCATGTATGTTTATGTTTAGCTCTTGTTCTTCTGTCTTTGCTGATTATCATGGTTTTTGTTTTTTGGATATTTATATCCAGCCCATATTCATGACTTGATTTATTGACTAGATCTATTAGTGTTTGGTCATATAAAGAGACACAACTGTTTAGAAAGACAAATAATGGAGGAAAGAGTACCTGGAATGAGGAGAAAGGGCAGACCAAGAAGACGATGGACTGACGACAGTAAAGATAACATGAATACATCGCTAGAAAATGCAAGCCACATCGCCCAAGACAGAGAGAGGTTCAGAGAGTTCATTGGGAAGACAACGTTCTGGAAGGAATACGTCACATGACACATCTTCACGTGGCGCTGCCCTCTAGCGATGTGCTGCCCTCTTATTATAGTATGCCAGTCTTACTTCCCTTGAGACTTGCGCACGATTTTCGATATTCGTAATGACATCTACCTATCTCGGGACACTGATACTGGCCGCTCCACAATATATCTTCATTTCGGCTGACAGAGCTAGAGTGACTTGCGTCACCATGGATCGACATTGCCGATGCGTGTGGCGCAGAGTTGTCAGAGATATTGCTTGTCTCTTCCCCCCCCCCCTAAGTTATTATTTTATCTTCAACCTTCACATTCACGGACATGAAATATAAAAGTGTTGGCAAGGAACACAGCATAAGCCGCTGTGCTTCTGTTCCCAGGGTGCACCACGAGAGGGTACTTTTAGAATCTTGGTTTCTGCTCACCCTGGGTCTGCATGATAGCGATGTGGCACTCTTTGCACTATGTATTGTATCATGCTTTACAGCTAGGCTGCAACTTATGCACCATTCGACCTGAAACATCCGACGTCAGAATTTTTTTTGTTACTTTGAATAATGAATGAGAATGAAACATTACCCGTCCTCCAATAATGCAATTTTATGGAATGCTGCTTTTGCTTGTCCTATTCTGCTTATAATTTCGGTCTTGCATTTACCATCATAAGTTATTGTCATGTGATGTATACTTTCCAGAACGTTGTCTTCCCAATGAACTCTCTGAATTCCTCTCTGTCTTGGGCGATGCGGCTTGCATACACGACCGATGAAAAATTGGGGGGGGGGGTGTAATACATAAAAAAGATAATCACTTCGTTTTGTGGAACTTTTGAAGGTTTTGATAAAGAACAACTAGAAAGGAGGAGGATCCTATCTTTTGTCTGTCCATTGTACTAAATATTGAATTTTCTTATGAGGGTGTGGGTTGGAGCACAAGCTCTCTACAGACTTTCTCCAAAACCCTCTTAGTCGCCTCTTACGACATGCATGACATGTTATAGCGACACTTTACTTATTTGAACCTCTTTTCGGTCCACGGCAGCACACAGGGGTTTCACCAACGCAACAATAAGCATATTATCTTCTCAATAGCTTTACGCCAATCCTCCGCCCAGAGAGCATGCACGTGCAGACTAAGCGGTATCAATGTTATGGTTTGGTTTTTTATATAATCAAGATGGCGACGCTCAGTATACAGTGATATTTTGTGTTAATCATTCAGAAATTCTTCTCACTAGGAATCGTACCAAGGACTAGTAAGTGCACTACCATGACTCCCAAGAAGGTTTAGTTCATACATTATTACAACAATAATAATTTGTTCCATATCATGACTTACTACAATCTTGTCTGCTTTCACTTCACTCATTCCTTTGATAGCCAGTAACATTTTCTTGGGAGCAAATGCTACAGATTCAACAGTGAAGAATCCAGCTTCTTCTAGTTTTTTCACATCTACAGCACTGATTCCATTGCCCTATAGATATGAAATAAATATGATGGTTGAAATAGTGATAATTACAGCATACCAGGGTTGCATACTTTCCCCAGTGCTTTTTAACATTTATCTTGAATATATAATCATAATGCAGGAGGCATTGCAAGATCTCCAAATACTACTTTGTAACCTGTGTTATGCCGATAATATTGATCTCTTGGCTGGTTCTGAATCTGAACTGCAAGAACTCATCTCAAAGTTGGAAGACGTTAGATGGAACTATGGCATGTAAAATTAACATTGATAAATGCAAGATATGGGTGACAAGTGATATCAAGTTAGATACCATGAATACTCAGTTAAACAATCACAAGCTTGACAAAGTTACCACTTTCAAATATTTTGAGTGCCAAATGTGATGATGGCAACTAAGGAAATGAGATTTCAGCTAAGACTCGAGAAAAGGCGATGGCTACCATGGCAAGGTTAAATATGATTTGGAAAAGTACGATCAGTATTACAGTAAAGAGCAATCTATTCAGATCGCTAGTGCTAAGTATACTTTTATACGGATGTGAAAGCTTAATGCAAACACAAAAAGGATTCAAGCTATTGAATTTAAGTGCTACAGACGTTTTGTTAAGAATTAGTTATATTGAATAAAAGTCAAATATATTTGTCCGGCAGCAAATATAAAAGCCTGCAGGTTATCCAGAACCATTTCTGGCAGTAGTGAAACTGCATAAACTTGTTTGGTTTGGATATGCAAGCAAGACACAGCTCACTTTCTAAAACTATTTTGCAAGGAAAAGTCAAGGGTGGAAGAAGAAGACAGGTGAAGAAAATCCTGGATTAATAACATCAAGAAATTGTCTAGGCATGATTTTTATAAACTCCTCTGAATGGCTGAGGACAGATGTTTGGAGGGCTTTTTATGCTAATGTCTCCAGTGTGGCACCCCTACGACCCTCACAGGTTATGTCTTTTATTATTATTATTATTATTATTATTAATTACCAGCAATGTTGATAAATTTAAACAACAAATTTCATGCAACAGAAGACAGGAAATAGCTACAATAATTATAAAATTCAGCACTTGGAAAGGACAAGGCTATTGAAACACTTGGACAATGTTCAATACATAAGTTCAGTTCATAGCAATCAGTCCTGAAGTGTTTATTATAAAACTATTATATAGAACAGGGGTAGACACACATGTAGGGTCTGGGCCAGACATTCCACCAACAAGACAAGGATGTTGAAGTAATCTTCCAGCCTCTCATATCTAAATGCAATTGATCACTATGCAATTGAGCAGTGGAAACTACTGTCCGTACTGATAATAAGCTTCTAGCATATGACCTCTTCTGCACAAACAACTTCATGAGGTATTCCAGTTCTCAAAAAGTTTGCTATGGGCATGACCAAGTGTTTGGTGGTATAACCAGGTCTCTCCTTTCCCTTTTTCTTGCCTTCTATGTTTTCCATGTGTTATCTGCTTTATAAATGTTATCTCCAAAGCGTTAAACTCAATGAAACTGTACAAAATTACAGATCTACCTATGTTATTTAATAAAATTACACTTTTTTCAAGTGCATATGCTAACACCAACACATTTTCTAAGCGATATAAATAAGCAAAATATGTTTACATCATATGGCATCTCTTGTGACATATTTTCTCAAATTCAGGAACAATAACTACGATTAAAAATAAGCAGTAATTTACGCACTATTACTAGCATGTGCACACATATTAGATATAGGGTATGTAGCATTTATTGAATCAAAATTTGTATTTCAGTAAATGATACCTCTAATTTTGCTAGTGGCATAGGTCCAAAAGTTCCTTCTTCTGCACCTTGTGTTGACACTTCATGCTGTACCTTTTCCATAGCTGCAGCCATCCTTACAACGAACACAAATCTGCAAAACACAAAAGCAAATTTTCAATAGTCAGTGCAGATTTACTAATGTTATGCAATGTAATTTTGGGGCAAAATCGGGCAAAGATCAGTATTTACCTAAGTTCATAAACTCTCAGTCTTTTGTCTACAGGCAAGACTTATGCCCTCAATACAATCACGAATGTAAGATGGATAGATAAACTACACACTGAATACAGTTTGTTGTCCCATATTTAGATCTAGGTGTCAGAATACACTAAGGTGTATAAAGTGTGGATATTTGCCCACACCTACCCTATGAGCTGAATACAAAACCTCGAGGTCTAGAAACAACAAGAGTAAGAAGACAATGAAAATAGATAATAAAAAAATAATATAAAGTTACTTTATTCAAGATTTGCCATTAGAAACAACAAGATTGTATAATTCAATAATAACTTCATAATAAAAAGATTGTATAATACTTTTTTATACTATAATTGTTCCTGTCAATAATTTGTTTTTATCATGTTCAAACCTTTCTGTATATTACATTCACAGGTGCCATGTATTCAATGACACAGATGAGGGACGACCAAGCCCAAGAATGGAGGTTTACCCCCCCCCCCCCCCACCATTAGGAAATCACAACATTAATTTTAGTACTAGGAATTTAACCAAAAGGTTGGTAAACTTTGAAAAATCTTCACCCATCCAGTCTTTGAAATTGTCTGCCCATGATTTTCTTTTGATTCCTTTGCATCTTGCACACTCCACTGTACTTTGTAAGATCATTTCTGACAGGGAATCATGACCACAGCACACAATCTTTTGTCACTTTACCTTTGAAAGTAGTACGTCCAAGAGACAAGTACCTGCAAGTATCTCTCGTGGACCTGCAAGATTCTGTACTTTATTTCTTACGTACACATTTGTCTTATGCTCTATAGAAGATGCACAAAATTCATCTGTAACATCTGTATTCAATGACCTGTAACCATCTCTCCATGTCTGCAGAGTGTCCAACTTTCACAATCATAAAACAGAATAGAAAACACTAATATAAATAACCAAATGGTCAGAGGGTGTCCGACAAAGTGGATGGTGCCGCAGTAACCTAATGAACAAATAGTAATGCAAAATGAGGTAAACAGGTTACTAAAACACTTACCTGGCCTATTAATAAAAATATATTTAAAAAAGTATATATTAAAAAAACATACAATAAAACTAAACAGGACAATTCTCCACGTATCGGCTCAAATTGAACCTTTTTCAAGAGACAAACAACAGAAAACGACAAAATAAAAAACAAAATAGATGTCTATATTTCAGAACCAAAAATATAACCAAAGTTTGAAAGTAAAGTTAACCCATAGCATTTAACTGCCGTATGTGTGTGAGATGTTTAGTGATCTCACATTTCAGTGGCTGTGCTATATGAGAGCTGTAGCCATCTCCTCTCCCTCACAGTCGTTACTCCCCTGACTGATCCGGTACCCAATTAAGGCTTGATTTTCTGTCTGAAACACTTTTCCACCTCAACTGGGGAATTAACACAGGAGGAAAGTTTGAATCATAGTTCTGATTCATGTGCGATACTGCCTAACAACTGTGCAACTGTGTACTTTAGAAAGAAGACAGAGTTTGGCTGACCCATCCCATAAAGGATGAAGTAACCCAAAACGCTTGTTGAAATTGAATATTTCGGGCCGAAATGCACAGATTTCACAGCCAAGATGTAAACCTTGACGCATCGCATTCTGTTTTCTGGACTACATCCTGCTAATCTGCAGGAGTTTGTGAAAGAATCACATAAAACGAGTAAAACCGCTATTTAGGGGCAGCAGTAGTTAATTGGTTAATACACTTGCTTCCCAGTCTAGTGATTGAAGGTTCAACTCCCAGTTCAATCGGAAATACTGAATTTTAAATGACTAATGTCTCCAGGTTTATACAGTCTAAGAAAATGGGCACCAGATCTGGAAAGTAAAGGCGGCAAGAGAGATGCTAAGTATTACTAGTTATGCTGTTCGTCAATGAAAAATACAGGTCTAACACCAAATTTCAATCTACCTCAATAAGAAACAAGCAAAGCAGTACAGACACCAGAACAAATACTACAGTAATGTCCCTTTTTTGCTGTTCACTGAATGAGAATCTGGCCCACAAGACCATATCTGAAAAACAAGTTGTGAGGAATCCAAGATGACCTAAAGCAAACCGCTCTATATATTAGACTAAATGTTTAACTACTGATTGCCGAAGTTGTATTGTAGCATAGACACATCATCGGTTGTTGTGTAGCAGCATAGATGCATCATCAGTTGTCGTGTAGTACCAGGAACTTAAGATGATATAAAACAAACCGCTCTATACATGAACAACATTTGACTGAATGTTAAATGAGCCATGGGATTAAGTGTGAGTTGGAGATAAATCATGGGATTAATAGTAAATTGGGGATGGACCATGGATGTAAGCAAGAATTGAGGATGAACTATGGGATTAATAGTGAATTGGGAATGAACCATGGGATTAAGAGTGATTTGAAAAGGAACACTGAGATTAAGAATCAGAATGAGTTGGGGATGAACCATGGGATTAAGAGTGAGTTGGGGATACACTAATCATTATGATGTTGATATTAAAATAAATAAATTCTTGTGAACAGGAGAGTCCATGTATGTGATAAACACAGAATATTTTGGAAAAGTAATGATTCCTCTTGACAAGAGACACACTCTTACAGAAGAAAGAGACCAATTTGATCATGTTAAATTGGAAGCTATGGGTGAGTTGAATTTATAAGATATGGTTGAGTTTAATTTTAGAAGATATAGAGTTGAATTTAAAGATATAGATAAGTTTATTTTAAAGCTATGGACAAGCTTATTTTAAAGATAAACATCATCATCAGGTGCCATGCCGGCTGGCGTAGGAGGTCATGGCTCTCCACAGCTCTCTGTCCACAGTATTATGTATCAAAGTTGTTGTTTCCTTGCCGTACCAGGATGTCAAACTGTCAAATATTTTTTCATGTTGTCGCCCTCTGTCTCTGTTGCCTTCAATCTTGCCTGTTGTGACTATGTTCTCTAAAACTGCTTTTCTCATGAAGTGGCCAAAAAAAGAAGATTGCCTTTTTCTTATATTGTTGATTAAGGTCCGTTTCGCATTTAACCCTTTCAACACCTCTACATTAGTTTTTCTAGCAGTCCATGGTATTCTCAGCATTCTTCTGTAGAACCACATCTCTGTTGCCTCCAATCTCCTACTTTCCAGTTTGTTTATTTTCTAAGACTTGTACCCATATGTTAGTATAGGGGTTATATAGCACTGTAGAACTCTCTTTCTCACCTCTAATGACAAGGTCATATTACACAGTATATTTTTTATTTTTCTGAATGTTGTTTTTGCCTGTCCTATTCTGCATCTTATTTCTGTTGAGCAAAATGAATTAAACAGGTTACTAAAACACTTACCTTGCCTATTAATAAAAATATATTTTAAAAAGTATATATAAAAAAACATACAATAACACTAAACAGGACAATTCTCCACGTATCAGCTCAAATTGAACCTTTTTCAAGAGACAAACAACAGAAAACAACAAAATAAAAAACAAAATAGATGACTAGATTTCATCAAGCCCCATCTCCATAGCGCAGGGATGACAACGCATCTAGTAAAAGAGAAAATGCGTGCATTCATATTTTTTGTTTATAATGAATTAGCAGGTTAGCAGGATGTAGTCCGGAGAACGGAATGCGTTGTGTCATGGTTTACAGCATTGCTGCGATATCTGCGCCTTTCGGCCGGACACATCCGACTTCAGCATGGCTTTGGGTCACTGACCCTATATGGGATGGGACAGCCAACTCCATCCCATAATCTCCTTAGTAGCCTTTTACGACATGCGTCGAAGGTAAACAGTGTTGCTATTCTTTGCTCCCCTGCAACACACTGGTGATATTAAATGTAATATTAAATATACCTTATGGTAGGTTAGTGGTTCATGAGTTCATGCCCTTTGACCCAAATATAACTCACAAAATGTGAGCAGTTTCTGTGTTCTCAGTTAATAGACTGATGCGACACACACACACATGGTTAACATACGTTGGCAAAAACTCAAATGTAAATTATGAAGAAATAATTGTTAACGAGTTACAATATCAAGCTAAACATTAAATATGTCATGTTTAAATTGTATTGAATTATATATGCCTCAAATGAAATAGTAGCACATCATACTTCATGCTCCATGGTGGAAATCAAAAAATAAATTTGTGTTGGTTACTTGAGAGCCAATGCAGAAGTAGAAGATATTCTGAACAATCTTCGAGCGATATAGAATATTTTTTCCATATTGAAAGCCTTATATAAAATGTTTTTGACCATGGGTCACTTTACTTCTAAATAAAATGGGGTTGTGACTCGAGAAAAGTTTAGAACTTATGGTTTAGATGATCTGAAATGTGTTTGTGAAGTATTTATTGAATCAGAGTTGAATTTGTGCGGACAGTAAATATTTAACTGATCTGAGACCTGACATACCAAACGCTTACAGATTCGCCTACAGTGCAGAGAAGCTGATCCTGGAGGTAAGCAATACTTGATGATTTCCTTGATGATGTTCTTGAACAAAGTGTATAATATTTTCAGTACAAGAAGTTCCTCCTCTGTACAGTTCACCTCATGTGTATATACCAGAGAAGCCTAAAGACAAACTAGGATTTGATCAGGCAAGTTATGTGTCATTTTGTTGTAGTTTGTATACATAGGATCTGATCAGGCAAGTTATGTGTCATTTTGTTGTAGTTTGTATACATTTTCTGTTAGATAACATGGTTGGTAAACAATATCATTTTGTTGTAGTTTGTATACATTTTTTGTTAAATAACTGAAGGTAAACTTTTAGTTTTAAAAGTTGTAAAGGTATTTTATAATATTTATTAAGTTTTTTTTTTGGCTGCGTAAAATGTTCATCTTATGGTAAAATTGTGCTCCTTTCAGTCACAAAGTTAATCCAATTCGGTTATATCAGAGCTTTTAACCATAAAAGCGAAAGTGTGTTTCCAGGGCCCGAAAGGGGAGCTTTTTGTTCTTCAGTCAGATATCAGGTTACAGCGCCAATAGCTTCAATGAACTGTGTAATTCGCTTCAGGTCATCCATGGAACCCCTCAAGTCTGGAAGTTCTGCCGTCTCAGTAGGAAAATAAACATATTTTCTCACTCTCTTCTTGGTAGATTTGACAGGCATGAAGGATGTGTTCTGCAGTCTCTGGGCTCAGTCCACAGTTGCACAGGTCTGTCTACAAATTTTCAACTTTCTGAACATGTGACTTCTCAGTCTGTTATGGCCAATTCGTAGTCAAAAGGGGAGCAAAGAATAGCAACACTATTTATCTTCCATATATCTTGTAAGAGGTGACTAAGAAGGTTTTAGGATGGTGTTGGTTGTCACATTCCGTATATGGTCAAAGTGACCTAGAAGTCATGCTGAAATCGGATGTGTCAGACCGAAAGGTGCATATAACACAGTCACGCTGTAAACCATGACACAACACATTCCGTTCTCCAGACTGCTACTTGATAATCTCTAAGAAGTTTGAGAATGAAAGAAGAAGAATGTGGAGGTTGCTGTTCTGATAATCCAGCCACCACGAACTTTGTTAGTTAAAAACATTCATACTCATCAGGTAGCATATCCTGTAGCAGTCATCACAGCCTTTCGAAGCTTCTGTCAATCTTGAGCTAGTCTTCCTGCTTCTGTTACTGTCATATTCAGGTGGTCTTTGATGTCTTGCATCCATCTTCTGGGTCTGTCTCTTGTACGTCTCCCTGGCATCATCCCCTCCATTATGGTCTTCTCTAGGCTGTCTGGTGTTAAAAACTTTATTTATTCATATTTGCAGATATACATGATCAACTTGAAACGACGGCCGGCTAGAAGACTTCGGATGCTGACAGCCTTTGACTACTTGGGGATAGATGCCAAAATTGTGGATGCTGTAGATGGAAAGTTAGTATAAATACCAAATTCTCTCCTGTTATTTGTAATTTTGTTGTAAACTCACAGTATTTTTTATTCATTAAAAAAGGAGTTTTCATATTTTCACTTTTTCCATTGAGGCGTAGTGGGGAGTATGAGGTTAAGTCTGTATTTTTCATTGACCAACATCATACCTGCGGCTACTTTCCCAGAAGATCTGGTGCCCTTTTCTTAGGCTGGGTCAACCTAGAAGCCATTAGTCTTCTTCTTCAGCGTACATTCTCAAACTCCTGTTGAATTTCTCTTTTAGCAGGATCATTGTCCTGCTGGATTTCTAGCAGGATGTAATCCAGAGAATGGAAATGCGCTGTGTCTCCGTTTTATTTGCGCCAATGGCCTGATACATTCGTCTTCAACAGGAAAATTGGTATAAGTTCATAAGTTACATAGTTGACTTTTTAATTCTTGTCTCAACACTCTGTCCATTCTTCAGTCAGCTGTACAAATGCTCCCAAAATATTTAAATTTCTGCACTTGCTTTACTTCAGTAGTTGATCATTTATTTTGATTGTATTGGGTTTTCTGCCTATAAACATTACTTCTGTATTTTCTTTATTGATCTTCATGTTGTGATTGAGGCAGCTTTCATTGAGTAAGTTTATGTGATCTTTCAGCACTTCACTTGAACTGTGGAAAAGGCACTGATGGTCAGCATAGAGTGGTTCAATTAAGTCATTTGAGTAATGGTAAACGTCTGGTGGTGTTTTACTGTTTTGATAATGTTATCCATATAAATAATAAACAATAATGGTTTGTCAGTCCTGCATTTGTTCTAACTGCAGATGTTACTCGTTTGTTAGTCCTGCATTTGTTCTAACTGAAGATGTTACTGGTTTGTTAGTCCTGCATTTGTTCTAACTGCAGATGTTACTGGTTTGTTAGTCCTGCATTTGTTCTAACTGCAGATGTTACTGGTTTGTTAGTCCTGCATTTGTTCTAACTGCAGATGTTACTGGTTTGTTAGTCCTGCATTTGTTCTAACTGCAGATTTTACTGGTTTGTTAGTCCTGCATTTGGTCTAACCTTCACAGTCGTTTTTAAGCCCTTGTGCTTAAAAAAAAGATCATTGACTTTCCTTACAAGTCACCAAGACTTTTTCAGATTTGTCGCTATATTTCTTATTGGTTACTGTTCAAGTCTTTATCTTCATATGCCCCCCTCCCCATGACAAGTTTTACCCTTACCTCTATTTCAGAAATTTCTTCGGTGCCCCTCCCCCCCTTCAAGTCCCTGCTGTCTTGCTAAGAACCACCGTTTTAGATACAGAAACATGACACAGAAACCATGCTGAAGTTTAATGTCTCAGGCCGAAAGGCACATATGTTGCAAACCATGATGCAATGCATTCCATTCTCTGGACTACATCCTGCTAATCAGCAGGAGCTTGAGAACGAACACACCAGAAGACGACAACCACGGCCACAAGAACATATTTTCGAAGCACATAATTCTTGCCTACGTTTAATGTTAATTGTATATGTTATCTATTCCAAACAGAGAACTTAATAGTTCCTACCTGGAGAAGCAAGGGGTCAAGATGTTGCCAGGCTTTGCCGATCCATATCATGGAAGGTAAGAGGGATCTCATTTTGTTTCGCTCTTTATTTCCACTTGTGAATTGTGTGGCCTTCTTCTTCAGCGTTCATTCTCAAACTCCCGCTGGATTTCTCTTGTAACAGAACAATGGTCCTACAAGATTTCCAGTTGAATATAGTCCAGAGAATGGAAATGCGTTGTGTTGCCGTTTTATTTGCGCCAATGGCCCAACACATCTGTCTTCGGTGGAAATACATTCAATATGTACAAAATATCTTCATTAGAAGTAGTAACTGAAGCTGTAACATGAAATGGCCTTTTTTAAAAATGTTATTTAAAAAAACACCCCCACCCCAAAAAAGTTTTTGATTGTAGGGTTTTTTCGGAGTTTTTTTTCAGCCTGAAAAATCTGTATAAGTACAGAAAATCCGTACTAGTTGACATCTATGAGAATGCATGCAGAAAAAAGCAGAGACTGTATTCTGATAGTTGAAAAGTTTAAAAAAGAAAATCAAATAATTTATTTCTAATTATAAACTAAATACATTTATGAAATGTGTTGAAAAGTTTCAAAAAATGAAAATCAAAAAATATATTTCTAGTGATAAACTACCGGTAGATACATTTATGAGAAGTGTTGACAAGTTTCAAAATTAAAAAATACATTTCTAGTGATAAACTAGATACATTTATGAAATGTGTTGAAAAGTTTGAAAATCATAAAAATATATTTCTTAATGAGAAACTACCAGTAGATACATTTATGAGATGTGTTGAAAAGTTTGAAAAAGGAAATCAAAAAATATATTTCTAGTGATAAACTAGATACATTTATGAAATGTGTTGAAAAGTTTGAAAATGAAAAAAAAAAAATTTCTAGTGATAAACTAGATATATTTATGAAATGTGTTGAAAAGTTTGGAAAAGAAAATCAAAAAATATATTTCTAGTGATAAACTAGATACATTTATGAAATATGTTGAAAAGTTTGAACTAGAAAATAATTTTTTTTAATTTTTAATAATAAACTATATACATTTATGAAATGTGTTGAAAAGTTTGAAAAATAAAATGAAAAGATATATTTCTAGTGATAATCTACCGGTAGATACATTTATGAGATGTGTTGAAAAGTTTGAACAAGAAATAAAAATAAAAATATATCTAATGATAAACTATATACATTTATGAAATGTGTTGAAAAGTTTGAAAAAGAAAATTAAAAAAATATATTTCTAATGATAAACTATATACATTTATGAAATGTGTTTAAAAGTTTGGAAAAGAAAATCACAAAAATATATTTCTAATGATAAACTAGATACATTTATGAAATGTGTTGAAAAGTTTAAAAAACAAAATCAAAAAATATATTTCTAGTCATAAACTAGACACATTTATAAAATGTGTTGAAAAGAGTGAAAAAGAAAATAAAAAATATATATTTCCAATGATAATCTACCGGTAGATACATTTATGAGATGTGTTGAAAAGTTTCAAAATCAATAAAATATATTTCTAATGATAAAAACTAGATACATTTATGAAATCTGTTGAAACGTTTCAAAATCAAAGAAATATTTTTGCTAATGATAAATTAGATACATTTATGAAATGTGTTGAAAAGTTTGAAAAAGAAAATGAAAAGATATATTTCTAGTGATAATCTACCAGTAGATACATTTATGAGATGTGTTGAAAAGATTGAAAAAGAAAATGAAAAGATATGTTTCTAGTAATAATCTACCGGTAGATACATTTGTGAGATGTGTTGAAAAGTTTGAAAAAAGAAAATAAAACAATATATTTCTAATGATAAACTACCGGTAGATACATTTATGAGATGTGTTGAAAAGTTTGAAAAAGAAAATAAAAAAATATATTTCTAATGATAAATTAGATACATTTATGAAATGTGTTGAAAAGTTTGAACAAGAAAATAACAAATAAAAATTTCTAATCATAAGCTATATACATTTATGAAATGTGTTGAAAAGTTTGAAAAAGAAAATGAAAAGATATATTTCTAATGATAAACTACCAGTAGATACATTTATGAGATGTGTTGAAAAGTTTCAAAATCAATAAAATATATTTCTAATGATAAAAACTAGATACATTTATGAAATGTGTTGAAAAATTTCAAAATCAAAAAAATATATTTCTAATGATAAAAACTAGATACATTTATGAAATGTGTTGAAAAGTTTGATAATCAAAAAAATATATTTCTAATAATAAACTATATACATTTATGAAATGTGTTGAAAATTTTGAAAAAGAAAATGAAAAGATATATTTCTATTAATAATCTATCGGTACATACACTTATGAGATGTGTTGAAAAGATTGAAAAAGAAAATTAAAAAATATATTTCTAATGATAAACTACCGGTAGATACATTTATGAGATGTGTTGAAAAGATTGAAAAAGAAAATTAAAAAATATATTTCTAATGATAAACTACCGGTAGATACATTTATGAGATGTGTTGAAAAGTTTGAAAATGAAAAAAATATATCTCTAATGATAAACTAGATACATTTATGAAATGTGTTGAAAAGTTTCAAAATCAAAAAAATATATTTCTAATGATAAAAACTAGATACATTTATGAAATGTGTTGAAAAATTTCAAAAAGAAAATCAAAAAATTAATTTCTATTGATAAACTATATACATTTATGAAAAGTTTGAAAAAGAAAATGAAAAGATATATTTCTAGTGATAAACTAGATACATTTATGAAATGTGTTGAAAAGTTTGAAAATCATAAAAATATATTTCTTATGAGAAACTACCAGTAGATACATTTATGAGATGTGTTGAAAAGTTTGAAAAAGAAAATAAAAAAATATATTTCTAATAATAAACTACCGGTAGATACATTTATGAGATGTGTTGAAAAGTTTCAAAATCAATAAAATATATTTCTAATGATAAAAACTAGATACATTTGTGAAATGTGTTGAAAAGTTTCAAAATCAAAGAAATATTTTTGCTAAAGATAAATTAGATACATTTATAAAATGTGTTGAAAAGTTTGAACTAGAAAATAAAAAAATAATATTTCTAATGATAAACTATATACATTTATGAAATGTGTTGAAAAGTTTGAAAAAGAAAATGAAAAGATATGTTTCTAGTAATAATCTACCGGTAGATACATTTATGAGATGTGTTGAAAAGTTTGAAAAAGAAAAGAAAAAATATATTTCTAATGATAAATTAGATACATTAATGAAATGTGTTGAAAAGTTTGAACAAGAAAATTAAAAAAAAATATATCTAATAATAAACTATATACATTTATGAGATGTGTTGAAAAGTTTTAAAATGAAAATCATAAAATATATTTCTAGTGATAATCTACCGGTAGATACATTTATGAGAAGTGTTGAAAAGTTTGAAAAAGAAAATAAAAAAATATATTTCTAATGATAAACTACCGGTAGATACATTTATGAGATGTGTTGAAAAGTTTGAAAATGAAAAAAATATATCTCTAATGATAAACTAGATACATTTATGAAATGTGTTGAAAAGTTTCAAAATCAAAAAAATATATTTCTAATGATAAAAACTAGATACATTTATGAAATGTGTTGAAAAATTTCAAAAAGAAAATCAAAAAATTAATTTCTATTGATAAACTATATACATTTATGAAAAGTTTGAAAAAGAAAATGAAAAGATATATTTCTAGTGATAAACTAGATACATTTATGAAATGTGTTGAAAAGTTTGAAAATCATAAAAATATATTTCTTATGAGAAACTACCAGTAGATACATTTATGAGATGTGTTGAAAAGTTTGAAAAAGAAAATAAAAAAATATATTTCTAATAATAAACTACCGGTAGATACATTTATGAGATGTGTTGAAAAGTTTCAAAATCAATAAAATATATTTCTAATGATAAAAACTAGATACATTTGTGAAATGTGTTGAAAAGTTTCAAAATCAAAGAAATATTTTTGCTAAAGATAAATTAGATACATTTATAAAATGTGTTGAAAAGTTTGAACAAGAAAATAAAAAAATAATATTTCTAATGATAAACTATATACATTTATGAAATGTGTTGAAAAGTTTGAAAAAGAAAATGAAAAGATATGTTTCTAGTAATAATCTACCGGTAGATACATTTATGAGATGTGTTGAAAAGTTTGAAAAAGAAAAGAAAAAATATATTTCTAATGATAAATTAGATACATTAATGAAATGTGTTGAAAAGTTTGAACAAGAAAATTAAAAAAAAATATATCTAATAATAAACTATATACATTTATGAGATGTGTTGAAAAGTTTCAAAATCAAAAAAATATATTTCTAATGATAAATTAGATACATTAATGAAATGTATTGAAGAGTTTGAACAAGAAAATAAAAAAAAAAATATTTCTAATAATAAACTATATACATTTATGAGAAGTGTTGAAAAGATTCAAAATCAAAACAATATATTTCTAATGATAAACTACCGGTAGAGACATTTATGAGATGTGTTGAAAAGTTTGAAAATCAAAAAAATATATTTCTAATGATAAACTAGATACATTTATGAAATGTGTTGAAAAGATTCAAAATCAAAACAATATATTTCTAATGATAAAAATGAGATACATTTATGAAATGTGTTTAAAAATTTCAAAAAGAAATTCAAAAAATTAATTTCTATCGATAAACTATATACACTTAAGAAATGTGTTGCAAAGTTTGAAAATCAAAAAAATATATTTCTAATGATAAACTAGATTTATGAAATGAGTTGAAAAGTTTGAACAAGAAAATAATAAATATATATTTCTAATGATAAACTATATACATTTATGAAATGTGTTGAAAAGTTTGAAAAAGAAAATGAAAAGATATATTTCTATTCATAAACTAGATACATTTATAAAATGTGTTGAAAAGATTGAAAAAGAAAATAAAAAAATATATTTCTAATGATAAACTAGATACATTTATGAAATATGTTGAAAAGTTTGAAAAAGAAAATCAAAAAATATATTTCTAATGATAAACTAGATACATTTATGAAATATGTTGAAAAGTTTGAACAAAATAAAAATAAATATTTCTAATGATAAACTATATACATTTATGAAATGTGTTAAAAAGTTTGGAAAAGAAAATCAAAAAATATATTTCTAGTGATAATCTACCGGTAGATACATTTATGAGATGTGTTGAAAAGTTTCAAAATCAATAAAATATATTTCTAATGATAAAAACTAGATACATTTATGAAATCTGTTGAAACGTTTCAAAATCAAAGAAATATTTTTGCTAATGATAAATTAGATACATTTATAAAATGTGTTGAAAAGTTTGAACAAGAAAATAAAAAAAAAATATTTCCAATGATTAACTATATACATTTATGAAATGTGTTGAAGAGTTTGAAAAAGAAAATGAAAAGATATATTTCTAGTGATAATCTACCAGTAGATACATTTATGAGATGTGTTGAAAAGATTGAAAAAGAAAATAAAAATATATATTTATAATGATAAACTACATGTAGATACATTTATGAGATGTGTTGAAAAGTTTGAAAAATAAAATCAAAAAATATATTTCTAATAATTTGACAATCAATTTATGAGATGTGTTGAAACGTTTGAAAAAAGAAAATAAATAATATATTTCTAGTGATACTCTACTGGTAGATACATTTATGAGATGTGTTGAAATGTTTGAAAAAGAAAATAAAAAAATACATTTCTAATGATAAACTAGATACATTACTGAAATGTTTTGAAAAGTTTGAAAAAGAAAATAACAAATAAAAATTTCTAATCATAAGCTATATACATTTATGAAATGTGTTGAAAAGTTTGAAAAAGAAAATGAAAAGATATATTTCTAATGATAAACTACCAGTAGATACATTTATGAGATGTGTTGAAAAGTTTCAAAATCAATAAAATATATTTCTAATGATAAAAACTAGATACATTTATGAAATGTGTTGAAAATTTTGAAAAAGAAAATGAAAAGATATATTTCTATTAATAATCTATCGGTACATACATTTATGAGATGTGTTGAAAAGATTGAAAAAGAAAATTAAAATATATATTTCTAATGATAAACTACCGGTAGATACATTTATGAGATGTGTTGAAAAGTTTGAAAATGAAAAAAAATATCTCTAATGATAAACTAGATACATTTATGAAATGTGTTGAAAAGTTTCAAAATCAAAAAAATATATTTCTAATTATAAAAACTAGATACATTTATGAAATGTGTTGAAAAGTTTGAACAAGAAAATTAAAAAAAAATATATCTAATAATAAACTATATACATTTATGAGATGTGTTGAAAAGTTTTAAAATGAAAATCATAAAATATATTTCTAGTGATAATCTACCGGTAGATACATTTATGAGAAGTGTTGAAAAGTTTGAAAAAGAAAATAAAAAAATATATTTCTAATGATAAACTACCGGTAGATACATTTATGAGATGTGTTGAAAAGTTTGAAAATCAAAAAAATATATTTCTAATGATAAACTAGATACATTTATGAAATGTGTTGAAAAGATTCAAAATCAATAAAATATATTTCTAATGATAAAAACTAGATACATTTATGAAATGAATTGAAAAGTTTCAAAATCAAAGAAATATTTTTGCTAAAGATAAATTAGATACATTTATAAAATGTGTTGAAAAGTTTGAAAAAGAAAATGAAAAGATATGTTTCTAGTAATAATCTACTGGTAGATACATTTATGAGATGTGTTGAAAAGTTTCAAAATCAAAAAAATATATTTCTAATGATAAAAACTAGATACATTTATGAAATATGTTGAAAAGTTTGAACAAGAAAATAAAAAATATATATTTCTAATGATAAACTATATACATTTATGAAATGTGTTGAAAAGTTTGAAAATAAAAAAATATATTTCTAATGATAATCTACCGGAAGATACATTTATGAGATGTGTTGAAAAGTTTGAAAAAGAAAATGAAAAGATATGTTTCTAGTAATAATCTACTGGTAGATACATTTATGAGATGTGTTGAAAAGTTTCAAAATCAAAAAAATATATTTCTAATGATAAATTAGATACATTAATGAAATGTATTGAAGAGTTTGAACAAGAAAATAAAAAAAAAATATTTCTAATAATAAACTATATACATTTATGAGATGTGTTGAAAAGTTTTAAAAAAGAAAATAAAAAAATATATTTGTAACGATAAACTACCGGTAGATACATCTATGAGAAGTGTTGAAAAGTTTGAAAAAGAAAATAAAAAAATATATTTCTAATGATAAACTACCGGTAGAGACATTTATGAGATGTGTTGAAAAGTTTGAAAATCAAAAAAATATATTTCTAATGATAAACTAGATACATTTATGAAATGTGTTGAAAAGATTCAAAATCAAAACAATATATTTCTAATGATAAAAATGAGATACATTTATGAAATGTGTTTAAAAATTTCAAAAAGAAAATCAAAAAATTAATTTCTATCGATAAACTATATACACTTAAGAAATGTGTTGAAAAGTTTGAAAATCAAAAAAATATATTTCTAATGATAAACTAGATTTATGAAATGAGTTGAAAAGTTTGAACAAGAAAATAATAAATATATATTTCTAATGATAAACTATATACATTTATGAAATGTGTTGAAAAGTTTGAAAAAGAAAATGAAAAGATATATTTCTAGTGATAATCTACCAGTAGATACATTTATGAGATGTGTTGAAAAGATTGAAAAAGAAAATAAAAATATATATTTCTAATGATAAACTACCGGTAGATACATTTATGAGATGTGTTGAAAAGTTTCACAATCAATGAAATATTTTTCTAATGATAAATTAGATACATTAATGAGATGTGTTGAAAAGTTTGGAAAAGAAACTAAAAAAAATATATTTCTAATGATAAACTATATACATTTATGAAATGTGTTTAAAAGTTTGGAAAAGAAAATCAAAAAAATATATTTCTAATGATACACTAGATACATTTATGAAAAGTGTTCAAACGTTTGAAACAGAAAATATTTTTTAAAATTTCTAATGATAAACTAGATACATTTATGAAATGTGTTGAAAAGTTTGAAAAACAAAATCAAAAAATATATTTCTAGCAACACTATTTATCTTCCATATATCTTGTAAGAGGTGACTAAGAAGGTTTTAGGATGGTGTTGGTTGTCACATTCCGTATATGGTCAAAGTGACCTAGAAGTCATGCTGAAATCGGATGTGTCAGACCGAAAGGTGCATATAACACAGTCACGCTGTAAACCATGACACAACACATTCCGTTCTCCAGACTGCTACTTGATAATCTCTAAGAAGTTTGAGAATGAAAGAAGAAGAATGTGGAGGTTGCTGTTCTGATAATCCAGCCACCACGAACTTCGTTAATTAAAAACATTCATACTCATCAGGTAGCATATCCTGTAGCAGTCATCACAGCCTTTCGAAGCTTCTGTCAATCTTGAGCTAGTCTTCCTGCTTCTGTTACTGTCATATTCAGGTGGTCTTTGATGTCTTGCATCCATCTTCTGGGTCTGTCTCTTGTACGTCTCCCTGGCATCATCCCCTCCATTATGGTCTTCTCTAGGCTGTCTGGTGTTAAAAACTTTATTTATTCATATTTGCAGATATACATGATCAACTTGAAACGACGGCCGGCTAGAAGACTTCGGATGCTGACAGCCTTTGACTACTTGGGGATAGATGCCAAAATTGTGGATGCTGTAGATGGAAAGTTAGTATAAATACCAAATTCTCTCCTGTTATTTGTAATTTTGTTGTAAACTCACAGTATTTTTTATTCATTAAAAAAGGAGTTTTCATGTTTTCACTTTTTCCATTGAGGCGTAGTGGGGAGTATGAGGTTAAGTCTGTATTTTTCATTGACCAACATCATACCTGCGGCTACTTTCCCAGAAGATCTGGTGCCCTTTTCTTAGGCTGGGTCAACCTAGAAGCCATTAGTCTTCTTCTTCAGCGTACATTCTCAAACTCCTGTTGAATTTCTCTTTTAGCAGGATCATTGTCCTGCTGGATTTCTAGCAGGATGTAATCCAGAGAATGGAAATGCGCTGTGTCTCCGTTTTATTTGCGCCAATGGCCTGATACATTCGTCTTCAACGGGAAAATTGGTATAAGTTCATAAGTTACATAGTTGACTTTTTAATTCTTGTCTCAACACTCTGTCCATTCTTCAGTCAGCTGTACAAATGCTCCCAAAATATTTAAATTTCTGCACTTGCTTTACTTCAGTAGTTGATCATTTATTTTGATTGTATTGGGTTTTCTGCCTATAAACATTACTTCTGTATTTTCTTTATTGATCTTCATGTTGTGATTGAGGCAGCTTTCATTGAGTAAGTTTATGTGATCTTTCAGCACTTCACTTGAACTGTGGAAAAGGCACTGATGGTCAGCAAAGAGTGGTTCAATTAAGTCATTTGAGTAATGGTAAACGTCTGGTGGTGTTTTACTGTTTTGATAATGTTATCCATATAAATAATAAACAATAATGGTTTGTCAGTCCTGCATTTGTTCTAACTGCAGATGTTACTCGTTTGTTAGTCCTGCATTTGTTCTAACTGAAGATGTTACTGGTTTGTCAGTCCTGCATTTGTTCTAACTGCAGATGTTACTGGTTTGTTAGTCCTGCATTTGTTCTAACTGCAGATGTTACTGGTTTGTCAGTCCTGCATTTGTTCTAACTGCAGATATTACTGGTTTGTCAGTCCTGCATTTGTTCTAACTGCAGATGTTACTGGTTTGTTAGTCCTGCATTTGGTCTAACCTTCACAGTCGTTTTTAAGCCCTTGTGCTTAAAAAAAAGATCATTGACTTTCCTTACAAGTCACTAAGACTTTTTCAGATTTGTCGCTATATTTCTTATTGGTTACTGTTCAAGTCTTTATCTTCATATGCCCCCCTCCCCATGACAAGTTTTACCCTTACCTCTATTTCAGAAATTTCTTCGGTGCCCCTCCCCCCCTTCAAGTCCCTGCTGTCTTGCTGAGAACCACCGTTTTAGATACAGAAACATGACACAGAAACCATGCTGAAGTCTAATGTCTCAGGCCGAAAGGCACATATGTTGCAAACCATGATGCAATGCATTCCATTCTCTGGACTACATCCTGCTAATCAGCAGGAGCTTGAGAACGAACACACCAGAAGACGACAACAACGGCCACAAGAACATATTTTCGAAGCACATAATTCTTGCCTACGTTTAATGTTAATTGTATATGTTATCTATTCCAAACAGAGAACTTAATAGTTCCTACCTGGAGAAGCAAGGGGTCAAGATGTTGCCAGGCTTTGCCGATCCATATCATGGAAGGTAAGAGGGATCTCATTTTGTTTCGCTCTTTATTTCCACTTGTGAATTGTGTGGCCTTCTTCTTCAGCGTTCATTCTCAAACTCCCGCTGGATTTCTCTTGTAACAGAACAATGGTCCTACAAGATTTCCAGTTGAATATAGTCCAGAGAATGGAAATGCGTTGTGTTGCCGTTTTATTTGCGCCAATGGCCCAACACATCTGTCTTCGGCGGAAATACATTCAATATGTACAAAATATCTGCATTAGAAGTAGTAACTGAAGATGTTACATGAAATGGCCTTTTTAAAAAATGTTATTTAAAAAAACACCCCCACCCCAAATAAGTTTTTGATTGTAGGGTTTTTTCGGAGTTGTTTTCAGCCTGAAAAATCTGTATAAGTACAGAAAATCCGTACTAGTTGACATCTATGAGAATGTATGCAGAAAAAAGAAGAGACTGTATTCTGATAGTTGAAAAGTTTGAAAAAGAAAATCAAATAATTTATTTCTAATTATAAACTAAATACATTTATGAGATGTGTTGAAAAGTTTCAAAAAATAAAAATCAAAAAATATATTTCTAGTGATAAACTACCGGTAGATACATTTATGAGAAGTGTTGACAAGTTTCAAAATTAAAAAATACATTTCTAGTGATAAACTAGATACATTTATGAAATGTGTTGAAAAGTTTGAAAATCATAAAAATATATTTCTTATGAGAAACTACCAGTAGATACATTTATGAGATGTGTTGAAAAGTTTGAAAAAGAAAATAAAAAAATATATTTCTAATGATAAACTAGATACATTTTTGAAATATGTTGAAAAGTTTGAACAAAAGAAAAAAACATATTTATAATGATAACCTATATACATTTATGACATGTGTTGAAAAGTTTGAAAAAGAAAATAAAAAAATAGATTTCTAATGATAAACTACCGGTAGATACATTTATGAGATGTGTTGAAAAGTTTCAAAATCAATAAAATATATTTCTAATGATAAAAACTAGATACATTTGTGAAATGTGTTGAAAAGTTTCAAAATCAAAGAAATATTTTTGCTAATGATAAATTAGATACATTTATAAAATGTGTTGAAATGTTTGAACAAGAAAATAAAAAAATAATATTTCTAATGATAAACTATATACATTTATGAAATGTGTTGAAAAGTTTGAAAAAGAAAATGAAAAGATATGTTTCTAGTAATAATCTACCGGTAGATACATTTATGAGATGTGTTGAAAAGTTTGAAAAAGAAAATCAAAAAATATATTTCTAATGATAAATTAGATACATTAATGAAATGTGTTGAAAAGTTTGAACAAGAAAATAAAAAAAAAATATTTCTAATAATAAACTATATACATTTATGAGATGTGTTGAAAAGTTTGAAAAAGAAAATCATAAAATATATTTCTAGTGATAATCTACCGGTAGATACATTTATGAGATGTGTTGAAAAGATTGAAAAAGAAAATAAAAAAATATATTTCTAATGATAAACTACCGGTAGATACATTTATGAGATGTGTTGAAAAGTTTCAAAATCAATAAAATATATTTCTAATGATAAACTAGATACATTTATGAAATGTGTTGAAAAGTGTGAAAAAGAAAATAAAAAGATATATTTCTAGTGATAATCTTCCGGTAGATACATTTATGAGCTGTGTTGAAAAAATTGAAAAAGAAAATAAAAAAATATATTTCTAATGATAAACTACTGGTAGATACATTTATGAGATGTGTTGAAAAGTTTTAAAAAGAAAATAAAAAAATATATTTCTAATGATAAACTACCGGTAGATACATTTATGAGATGTGTTGAAAAGTTTGAAAATCAAAAAAATATATTTCTAATGATAAACTAGATACATTTATGAAATGTGTTGAAAAGATTCAAAATCAATAAAATATATTTCTAATGATAAAAACTAGATACATTTATGAAATGAATTGAAAAGTTTCAAAATCAAAGAATTATTTTTGCTAAAGATAAATTAGATACATTTATAAAATGTGTTGAAAAGTTTGAAAAAGAAAATGAAAAGATATGTTTCTAGTAATAATCTACTGGTAGATACATTTATGAGATGTGTTGAAAAGTTTCAAAATCAAAAAAATATATTTCTAATGATAAAAACTAGATACATTTATGAAATATGTTGAAAAGTTTGAACAAGAAAATAAAAAATATATATTTCTAATGATAAACTATATACATTTATGAAATGTGTTGAAAAGTTTGAAAATAAAAAAATATATTTCTAATGATAATCTACCGGAAGATACATTTATGAGATGTGTTGAAAAGTTTGAAAAAGAAAATGAAAAGATATGTTTCTAGTAATAATCTACTGGTAGATACATTTATGAGATGTGTTGAAAAGTTTCAAAATAAAAAAAATATATTTCTAATGATAAATTAGATACATTAATGAAATGTATTGAAGAGTTTGAACAAGAAAATAAAAAAAAAATATTTCTAATAATAAACTATATACATTTATGAGATGTGTTGAAAAGTTTTAAAAAAGAAAATAAAAAAATATATTTCTAATGATAAACTACCGGTAGAGACATTTATGAGATGTGTTGAAAAGTTTGAAAATCAAAAAAATATATTTCTAATGATAAACTAGATACATTTATGAAATGTGTTGAAAAGATTCAAAATCAAAACAATATATTTCTAATGATAAAAATGAGATACATTTATGAAATGTGTTTAAAAATTTCAAAAAGAAAATCAAAAAATTAATTTCTATCGATAAACTATATACACTTAAGAAATGTGTTGAAAAGTTTGAAAATCAAAAAAATATATTTCTAATGATAAACTAGATTTATGAAATGAGTTGAAAAGTTTGAACAAGAAAATAATAAATATATATTTCTAATGATAAACTATATACATTTATGAAATGTGTTGAAAAGTTTGAAAAAGAAAATGAAAAGATATATTTCTAGTGATAATCTACCAGTAGATACATTTATGAGATGTGTTGAAAAGATTGAAAAAGAAAATAAAAATATATATTTCTAATGATAAACTACCGGTAGATACATTTATGAGATGTGTTGAAAAGTTTCACAATCAATGAAATATTTTTCTAATGATAAATTAGATACATTAATGAGATGTGTTGAAAAGTTTGGAAAAGAAAATAAAAAAAATATATTTCTAATGATAAACTATATACATTTATGAAATGTGTTTAAAAGTTTGGAAAAGAAAATCAAAAAAATATATTTCTAATGATACACTAGATACATTTATGAAAAGTGTTCAAACGTTTGAAACAGAAAATATTTTTTAAAATTTCTAATGATAAACTAGATACATTTATGAAATGTGTTGAAAAGTTTGAAAAACAAAATCAAAAAATATATTTCTAGCAACACTATTTATCTTCCATATATCTTGTAAGAGGTGACTAAGAAGGTTTTAGGATGGTGTTGGTTGTCACATTCCGTATATGGTCAAAGTGACCTAGAAGTCATGCTGAAATCGGATGTGTCAGACCGAAAGGTGCATATAACACAGTCACGCTGTAAACCATGACACAACACATTCCGTTCTCCAGACTGCTACTTGATAATCTCTAAGAAGTTTGAGAATGAAAGAAGAAGAATGTGGAGGTTGCTGTTCTGATAATCCAGCCACCACGAACTTCGTTAATTAAAAACATTCATACTCATCAGGTAGCATATCCTGTAGCAGTCATCACAGCCTTTCGAAGCTTCTGTCAATCTTGAGCTAGTCTTCCTGCTTCTGTTACTGTCATATTCAGGTGGTCTTTGATGTCTTGCATCCATCTTCTGGGTCTGTCTCTTGTACGTCTCCCTGGCATCATCCCCTCCATTATGGTCTTCTCTAGGCTGTCTGGTGTTAAAAACTTTATTTATTCATATTTGCAGATATACATGATCAACTTGAAACGACGGCCGGCTAGAAGACTTCGGATGCTGACAGCCTTTGACTACTTGGGGATAGATGCCAAAATTGTGGATGCTGTAGATGGAAAGTTAGTATAAATACCAAATTCTCTCCTGTTATTTGTAATTTTGTTGTAAACTCACAGTATTTTTTATTCATTAAAAAAGGAGTTTTCATGTTTTCACTTTTTCCATTGAGGCGTAGTGGGGAGTATGAGGTTAAGTCTGTATTTTTCATTGACCAACATCATACCTGCGGCTACTTTCCCAGAAGATCTGGTGCCCTTTTCTTAGGCTGGGTCAACCTAGAAGCCATTAGTCTTCTTCTTCAGCGTACATTCTCAAACTCCTGTTGAATTTCTCTTTTAGCAGGATCATTGTCCTGCTGGATTTCTAGCAGGATGTAATCCAGAGAATGGAAATGCGCTGTGTCTCCGTTTTATTTGCGCCAATGGCCTGATACATTCGTCTTCAACGGGAAAATTGGTATAAGTTCATAAGTTACATAGTTGACTTTTTAATTCTTGTCTCAACACTCTGTCCATTCTTCAGTCAGCTGTACAAATGCTCCCAAAATATTTAAATTTCTGCACTTGCTTTACTTCAGTAGTTGATCATTTATTTTGATTGTATTGGGTTTTCTGCCTATAAACATTACTTCTGTATTTTCTTTATTGATCTTCATGTTGTGATTGAGGCAGCTTTCATTGAGTAAGTTTATGTGATCTTTCAGCACTTCACTTGAACTGTGGAAAAGGCACTGATGGTCAGCAAAGAGTGGTTCAATTAAGTCATTTGAGTAATGGTAAACGTCTGGTGGTGTTTTACTGTTTTGATAATGTTATCCATATAAATAATAAACAATAATGGTTTGTCAGTCCTGCATTTGTTCTAACTGCAGATGTTACTCGTTTGTTAGTCCTGCATTTGTTCTAACTGAAGATGTTACTGGTTTGTCAGTCCTGCATTTGTTCTAACTGCAGATGTTACTGGTTTGTTAGTCCTGCATTTGTTCTAACTGCAGATGTTACTGGTTTGTCAGTCCTGCATTTGTTCTAACTGCAGATATTACTGGTTTGTCAGTCCTGCATTTGTTCTAACTGCAGATGTTACTGGTTTGTTAGTCCTGCATTTGGTCTAACCTTCACAGTCGTTTTTAAGCCCTTGTGCTTAAAAAAAAGATCATTGACTTTCCTTACAAGTCACTAAGACTTTTTCAGATTTGTCGCTATATTTCTTATTGGTTACTGTTCAAGTCTTTATCTTCATATGCCCCCCTCCCCATGACAAGTTTTACCCTTACCTCTATTTCAGAAATTTCTTCGGTGCCCCTCCCCCCCTTCAAGTCCCTGCTGTCTTGCTGAGAACCACCGTTTTAGATACAGAAACATGACACAGAAACCATGCTGAAGTCTAATGTCTCAGGCCGAAAGGCACATATGTTGCAAACCATGATGCAATGCATTCCATTCTCTGGACTACATCCTGCTAATCAGCAGGAGCTTGAGAACGAACACACCAGAAGACGACAACAACGGCCACAAGAACATATTTTCGAAGCACATAATTCTTGCCTACGTTTAATGTTAATTGTATATGTTATCTATTCCAAACAGAGAACTTAATAGTTCCTACCTGGAGAAGCAAGGGGTCAAGATGTTGCCAGGCTTTGCCGATCCATATCATGGAAGGTAAGAGGGATCTCATTTTGTTTCGCTCTTTATTTCCACTTGTGAATTGTGTGGCCTTCTTCTTCAGCGTTCATTCTCAAACTCCCGCTGGATTTCTCTTGTAACAGAACAATGGTCCTACAAGATTTCCAGTTGAATATAGTCCAGAGAATGGAAATGCGTTGTGTTGCCGTTTTATTTGCGCCAATGGCCCAACACATCTGTCTTCGGCGGAAATACATTCAATATGTACAAAATATCTGCATTAGAAGTAGTAACTGAAGATGTTACATGAAATGGCCTTTTTAAAAAATGTTATTTAAAAAAACACCCCCACCCCAAATAAGTTTTTGATTGTAGGGTTTTTTCGGAGTTGTTTTCAGCCTGAAAAATCTGTATAAGTACAGAAAATCCGTACTAGTTGACATCTATGAGAATGTATGCAGAAAAAAGAAGAGACTGTATTCTGATAGTTGAAAAGTTTGAAAAAGAAAATCAAATAATTTATTTCTAATTATAAACTAAATACATTTATGAGATGTGTTGAAAAGTTTCAAAAAATAAAAATCAAAAAATATATTTCTAGTGATAAACTACCGGTAGATACATTTATGAGAAGTGTTGACAAGTTTCAAAATTAAAAAATACATTTCTAGTGATAAACTAGATACATTTATGAAATGTGTTGAAAAGTTTGAAAATCATAAAAATATATTTCTTATGAGAAACTACCAGTAGATACATTTATGAGATGTGTTGAAAAGTTTGAAAAAGAAAATAAAAAAATATATTTCTAATGATAAACTAGATACATTTTTGAAATATGTTGAAAAGTTTGAACAAAAGAAAAAAACATATTTATAATGATAACCTATATACATTTATGACATGTGTTGAAAAGTTTGAAAAAGAAAATAAAAAAATAGATTTCTAATGATAAACTACCGGTAGATACATTTATGAGATGTGTTGAAAAGTTTCAAAATCAATAAAATATATTTCTAATGATAAAAACTAGATACATTTGTGAAATGTGTTGAAAAGTTTCAAAATCAAAGAAATATTTTTGCTAATGATAAATTAGATACATTTATAAAATGTGTTGAAATGTTTGAACAAGAAAATAAAAAAATAATATTTCTAATGATAAACTATATACATTTATGAAATGTGTTGAAAAGTTTGAAAAAGAAAATGAAAAGATATGTTTCTAGTAATAATCTACCGGTAGATACATTTATGAGATGTGTTGAAAAGTTTGAAAAAGAAAATCAAAAAATATATTTCTAATGATAAATTAGATACATTAATGAAATGTGTTGAAAAGTTTGAACAAGAAAATAAAAAAAAAATATTTCTAATAATAAACTATATACATTTATGAGATGTGTTGAAAAGTTTGAAAAAGAAAATCATAAAATATATTTCTAGTGATAATCTACCGGTAGATACATTTATGAGATGTGTTGAAAAGATTGAAAAAGAAAATAAAAAAATATATTTCTAATGATAAACTACCGGTAGATACATTTATGAGATGTGTTGAAAAGTTTCAAAATCAATAAAATATATTTCTAATGATAAACTAGATACATTTATGAAATGTGTTGAAAAGTGTGAAAAAGAAAATAAAAAGATATATTTCTAGTGATAATCTTCCGGTAGATACATTTATGAGCTGTGTTGAAAAAATTGAAAAAGAAAATAAAAAAATATATTTCTAATGATAAACTACTGGTAGATACATTTATGAGATGTGTTGAAAAGTTTTAAAAAAGAAAATAAAAAAATATATTTGTAATGATAAACTACTGGTAGATACATTTATGAGAAGTGTTGAAAAGTTGTAAAAAGACAATAAAAAATATATTTCTAATGATAAACTACCGGTAGATACATTTATGAGATGTGTTGAAAAGTTTGAAAATCAAAAAAATATATTTCTAATGATAAACTAGATACATTTATGAAATGTGTTGAAAAATTTCAAAAAGAAAATCAAAAATTAATTTCTATTTATGAAATGTGTTCAAGCGTTTGAAACAGAAAATATTTTTTTAAATTTCTAATTATAAACTAGATACATTTATGAAATGTGTTGAAAAGTTTGAAAGACAAAATCAAAAAATATATTTCTATTCATAAACTAGATACATTTATAAAATGTGTTGAAAAGATTGAAAAAGAAAATAAAAAAATATATTTCTAATGATAAACTAGATACATTTATGAAATGTGTTGAAAAATTTCAAAAAGAAAATCAAAAATTAATTTCTATTTATGAAATGTGTTCAAGCGTTTGAAACAGAAAATATTTTTTAAAATTTCTAATTATAAACTAGATACATTTATGAAATGTGTTGAAAAGTTTGAAAGACAAAATCAAAAAATATATTTCTATTCATAAACTAGATACATTTATAAAATGTGTTGAAAAGATTGAAAAAGAAAATAAAAAAATATATTTCTAATGATAAACTAGATACATTTATGAAATATGTTGAAAAGTTTGAAAAAGAAAATCAAAAAATATATTTCTAATGATAAACTAGATACATTTATGAAATATGTTGAAAAGTTTGAACAAAATAAAAAAAAATATTTCTAATGATAAACTATATACATTTATGAAATGTGTTAAAAAGTTTGGAAAAGAAAATCAAAAAATATATTTCTAGTGATAATCTACCGGTAGATACATTTATGAGATGTGTTGAAAGTTTCAAAATCAATAAAATATATTTCTAATGATAAAAACTAGATACATTTATGAAATCTGTTGAAACGTTTCAAAATCAAAGAAATATTTTTGCTAATGATAAATTAGATACATTTATAAAATGTGTTGAAAAGTTTGAACAAGAAAATAAAAAAAAAATATTTCCAATGATTAACTATATACATTTATGAAATGTGTTGAAGAGTTTGAAAAAGAAAATGAAAAGATATATTTCTAGTGATAATCTACCAGTAGATACATTTATGAGATGTGTTGAAAAGATTGAAAAAGAAAATAAAAATATATATTTATAATGATAAACTACATGTAGATACATTTATGAGATGTGTTGAAAAGTTTGAAAAATAAAATCAAAAAATATATTTCTAATAATTTGACAATCAATTTATGAGATGTGTTGAAACGTTTGAAAAAAGAAAATAAATAATATATTTCTAGTGATACTCTACTGGTAGATACATTTATGAGATGTGTTGAAATGTTTGAAAAAGAAAATAAAAAAATACATTTCTAATGATAAACTAGATACATTACTGAAATGTTTTGAAAAGTTTGAAAAAGAAAATAACAAATAAAAATTTCTAATCATAAGCTATATACATTTATGAAATGTGTTGAAAAGTTTGAAAAAGAAAATGAAAAGATATATTTCTAATGATAAACTACCAGTAGATACATTTATGAGATGTGTTGAAAAGTTTCAAAATCAATAAAATATATTTCTAATGATAAAAACTAGATACATTTATGAAATGTGTTGAAAATTTTGAAAAAGAAAATGAAAAGATATATTTCTATTAATAATCTATCGGTACATACATTTATGAGATGTGTTGAAAAGATTGAAAAAGAAAATTAAAATATATATTTCTAATGATAAACTACCGGTAGATACATTTATGAGATGTGTTGAAAAGTTTGAAAATGAAAAAAAATATCTCTAATGATAAACTAGATACATTTATGAAATGTGTTGAAAAGTTTCAAAATCAAAAAAATATATTTCTAATGATAAAAACTAGATACATTTATGAAATGTGTTGAAAAATTTCAAAAAGAAAATCAAAAAATTAATTTCTATTGATAAACTATATACATTTATGAAAAGTTTGAAAAAGAAAATGAAAAGATATATTTCTAGTGATAATCTACTGGTAGATACATTTATGAGATGTGTTGAAAAGTTTGAAAAAAAATATAAAAAAATATATTTCTAATGATAAACTAGATACATTAATGAAATATGTTGAAAAGTTTGAACAAAATAAAAAAAAATATTTCTAATGATAAACTATATACATTTATGAAATGTGTTGAAAAGTTTCAAAATCAATAAAATATATTTCTAATGATAAAAACTAGATACATTATGAAATGTGTTGAAAAGTTTCAAAATCAATAAAATATATTTGCTAATGATAAATTAGATACATTTATAAAATGTGTTGAAAAGTTTGAACAAGAGAATAAAAAAAAAATATTTCTAATGCTAAACTATATACATTTATGAAATGTGTTGAAAAGTTTGAAAAAGAAAATAAAAAAATATATTTCTAATGATAATCTACCAGTATATACATTTATGAGATGTATTGAAAAGTTTGAAAAAGAAAATGAAAAGATATATTTCTAGTAATAATCTACCAGTAGATACATTTATGAGATGTGTTGAAAAGATTGAAAAAGAAAATAAAAAAATACATTTCTAATGATAAACTATATACATTTATGAGATGTGTTGAAAAGTTTGATAAAGAAAATTAAAAGATATATTTCTAGTGATAATCTACCAGTAGATACATTTATGAGATGTGTTGAAAAGTTTGAACAAGAAAATAAAAAAAATAAATTTCTAATGATAAACTATATACATTTATGAGATGTGTTGAAAAGTTTGAAAAAGAAAATGAAAAGATATGTTTCTAGTAATAATCTACCGGTAGATACATTTATGAGATGTGTTGAAAAGTTTCAAAATCAAAAAAATATATTTCTAATGATAAAAACTAGATACATTTATGAAATGTGTTTACAAATTTCAAAAATCAAATCAAAAAATTTATTTCTAGTGATAAACTAGATACATTTATGAAATATGTTGAAAAGTTTGAACAAGAAAATAAAAAATATATATTTCTAATGATAAATTATATACATTTATGAAATGTGTTGAAAGGTTTGAAAATAAATAAATATATTTTTAATGATAATCTACCGGTAGATACATTTATGAGATGTGTTGAAAAGTTTCAAAATCAATAAAATATATTTCTAATGATAAAAACTAGATACATTTATGAAATCTGTTGAAACGTTTCAAAATCAAAGAAATATTTTTGCTAATGATAAATTAGATACATTTATAAAATGTGTTGAAAAGTTTGAACAAGACAATAAAAATAAATTATTTCCAATGATTAACTATATACATTTATGAAATGTGTTGAAAAGTTTGAAAAAGAAAATGAAAAGATATATTTCTAGTGATAATCTACCAGTAGATACATTTATGAGATGTGTTGAAAAGATTGAAAAAGAAAATAAAAATATATATTTATAATGATAAACTACATGTAGATACATTTATGAGATGTGTTGAAAAGTTTGAAAAATAAAATCAAAAAATATATTTCTAATAATTTGACAATCAATTTATGAGATGTGTTGAAACGTTTGAAAAAAGAAAATAAATAATATATTTCTAGTGATACTCTACTGGTAGATACATTTATGAGATGTGTTGAAATGTTTGAAAAAGAAAATAAAAAAATACATTTCTAATGATAAACTAGATACATTACTGAAAAGTTTGAAAAAGAAAATGAAAAGATATGTTTCTAGTAATAATCTACTGGTAGATACATTTGTGAGATGTGTTGAAAAGTTTGAAAAAAGAAAATAAAACAATATATTTCTAATGATAAACTACCGGTAGATACATTTATGAGATGTGTTGAAAAGTTTGAAAAAGAAAATAAAAAAATATATTTCTAATGATAAATTAGATACATTTATGAAATGTGTTGAAAAGTTTGAACAAGAAAATAACAAATAAAAATTTCTAATCATAAGCTATATACATTTATGAAATGTGTTGAAAAGTTTGAAAAAGAAAATGAAAAGATATATTTCTAATGATAAACTACCAATAGATACATTTATGAGATGTGTTGAAAAGTTTCAAAATCAATAAAATATATTTCTAATGATAAAAACTAGATACATTTATGAAATGTGTTGAAAAATTTCAAAAAGAAAATCAAAAAATTAATTTCTAGTGATAAACTAGATACATTTATGAAATATGTTGAAAAGTTTGAACAAGAAAATAAAAAATATATATTTCTAATGATAAATTATATACATTTATGAAATGTGTTGAAAGGTTTGAAAATAAATAAATATATTTTTAATGATAATCTACCGGTAGATACATTTATGAGATGTGTTGAAAAGTTTCAAAATCAATAAAATATATTTCTAATGATAAAAACTAGATACATTTATGAAATCTGTTGAAACGTTTCAAAATCAAAGAAATATTTTTGCTAATGATAAATTAGATACATTTATAAAATGTGTTGAAAAGTTTGAACAAGAAAATAAAAATAAATTATTTCCAATGATTAACTATATACATTTATGAAATGTGTTGAAAAGTTTGAAAAAGAAAATGAAAAGATATGTTTCTAGTAATAATCTACCGGTAGATACATTTATGAGATGTGTTGAAAAGTTTGAAAAAGAAAATCAAAAAAAATATTTCTAATGATAAATTAGATACATTAATGAAATGTGTTGAAAAGTTTGAACAAGAAAATAAAAAAAAAATATTTCTAATAATAAACTATATACATTTATGAGATGTGTTGAAAAGTTTGAAAAAGAAAATCATAAAATATATTTCTAGTGATAATCTACCGGTAGATACATTTATGAGATGTGTTGAAAAGATTGAAAAAGAAAATAAAAAAATATATTTCTAATGATAAACTACAGGTAGATACATTTATGAGATGTGTTGAAAAGTTTCAAAATCAATAAAATATATTTCTAATGATAAACTAGATACATTTATGAAATGTGTTGAAAAGTGTGAAAAAGAAAATAAAAAGATATATTTCTAGTGATAATCTTCCGGTAGATACATTTATGAGCTGTGTTGAAAAAATTGAAAAAGAAAATAAAAAAATATATTTCTAATGATAAACTACTGGTAGATACATTTATGAGATGTGTTGAAAAGTTTTAAAAAAGACAATAAAAAAATATATTTGTAATGATAAACTACTGGTAGATACATTTATGAGAAGTGTTGAAAAGTTGGAAAAAGAAAATAAAAAAATATATTTCTAATGATAAACTACCGGTAGATACATTTATGAGATGTGTTGAAAAGTTTGAAAATCAAAAAAATATATTTCTAATGATAAACTAGATACATTTATGAAATGTGTTGAAAAATTTCAAAAAGAAAATCAAACATTAATTTCTATTTATGAAATGTGTTCAAACGTTTGAAACAGAAAATATTTTTTAAAATTTCTAATTATAAACTAGATACATTTATGAAATGTGTTGAAAAGTTTGAAAGACAAAATCAAAAAATATATTTCTATTCATAAACTAGATACATTTATAAAATGTGTTGAAAAGATTGAAAAAGAAAATAAAAAAATATATTTCTAATGATAAACTAGATACATTTATGAAATATGTTGAAAAGTTTGAAAAAGAAAATCAAAAAATATATTTCTAATGATAAACTAGATACATTTATGAAATATGTTGAAAAGTTTGAACAAAATAAAAAAAAATATTTCTAATGATAAACTATATACATTTATGAAATGTGTTAAAAAGTTTGGAAAAGAAAATCAAAAAATATATTTCTAGTGATAATCTACCGGTAGATACATTTATGAGATGTGTTGAAAAGTTTCAAAATCAATAAAATATATTTCTAATGATAAAAACTAGATACATTTATGAAATCTGTTGAAACGTTTCAAAATCAAAGAAATATTTTTGCTAATGATAAATTAGATCCATTTATAAAATGTGTTGAAAAGTTTGTACAAGGAAATAAAAAAAAAATATTTCTAATGATAATCTATATACATTTATGAAATGTGTTGAAAAGTTTGAAAATAAATAAATATATTTTTAATGATAATCTACCGGTAGATACATTTATGAGATGTGTTGAAAAGTTTCAAAATCAATAAAATATATTTCTAATGATAAAAACTAGATACATTTATGAAATCTGTTGAAACGTTTCAAAATCAAAGAAATATTTTTGCTAATGATAAATTAGATACATTTATAAAATGTGTTGAAAAGTTTGAACAAGAAAATAAAAAAAAAATATTTCCAATGATTAACTATATACATTTATGAAATGTGTTGAAGAGTTTGAAAAAGAAAATGAAAAGATATATTTCTAGTGATAATCTACCAGTAGATACATTTATGAGATGTGTTGAAAAGATTGAAAAAGAAAATAAAAATATATATTTATAATGATAAACTACATGTAGATACATTTATGAGATGTGTTGAAAAGTTTGAAAAATAAAATCAAAAAATATATTTCTAATAATTTGACAATCAATTTATGAGATGTGTTGAAACGTTTGAAAAAATAAAATAAATAATATATTTCTAGTGATACTCTACTGGTAGATACATTTATGAGATGTGTTGAAATGTTTGAAAAAGAAAATAAAAAAATACATTTCTAATGATAAACTAGATACATTACTGAAATGTTTTGAAAAGTTTGAAAAAGAAAATAACAAATAAAAATTTCTAATCATAAGCTATATACATTTATGAAATGTGTTGAAAAGTTTGAAAAAGAAAATGAAAAGATATATTTCTAATGATAAACTACCAGTAGATACATTTATGAGATGTGTTGAAAAGTTTCAAAATCAATAAAATATATTTCTAATGATAAAAACTAGATACATTTATGAAATGTGTTGAAAATTTTGAAAAAGAAAATGAAAAGATATATTTCTATTAATAATCTATCGGTACATACATTTATGAGATGTGTTGAAAAGATTGAAAAAGAAAATTAAAATATATATTTCTAATGATAAACTACCGGTAGATACATTTATGAGATGTGTTGAAAAGTTTGAAAATGAAAAAAAATATCTCTAATGATAAACTAGATACATTTATGAAATGTGTTGAAAAGTTTCAAAATCAAAAAAATATATTTCTAATTATAAAAACTAGATACATTTATGAAATGTGTTGAAAAGTTTGAACAAGAAAATTAAAAAAAAATATATCTAATAATAAACTATATACATTTATGAGATGTGTTGAAAAGTTTTAAAATGAAAATCATAAAATATATTTCTAGTGATAATCTACCGGTAGATACATTTATGAGAAGTGTTGAAAAGTTTGAAAAAGAAAATAAAAAAATATATTTCTAATGATAAACTACCGGTAGATACATTTATGAGATGTGTTGAAAAGTTTGAAAATCAAAAAAATATATTTCTAATGATAAACTAGATACATTTATGAAATGTGTTGAAAAGATTCAAAATCAATAAAATATATTTCTAATGATAAAAACTAGATACATTTATGAAATGAATTGAAAAGTTTCAAAATCAAAGAAATATTTTTGCTAAAGATAAATTAGATACATTTATAAAATGTGTTGAAAAGTTTGAAAAAGAAAATGAAAAGATATGTTTCTAGTAATAATCTACTGGTAGATACATTTATGAGATGTGTTGAAAAGTTTCAAAATCAAAAAAATATATTTCTAATGATAAAAACTAGATACATTTATGAAATATGTTGAAAAGTTTGAACAAGAAAATAAAAAATATATATTTCTAATGATAAACTATATACATTTATGAAATGTGTTGAAAAGTTTGAAAATAAAAAAATATATTTCTAATGATAATCTACCGGAAGATACATTTATGAGATGTGTTGAAAAGTTTGAAAAAGAAAATGAAAAGATATGTTTCTAGTAATAATCTACTGGTAGATACATTTATGAGATGTGTTGAAAAGTTTCAAAATCAAAAAAATATATTTCTAATGATAAATTAGATACATTAATGAAATGTATTGAAGAGTTTGAACAAGAAAATAAAAAAAAAATATTTCTAATAATAAACTATATACATTTATGAGATGTGTTGAAAAGTTTTAAAAAAGAAAATAAAAAAATATATTTGTAACGATAAACTACCGGTAGATACATCTATGAGAAGTGTTGAAAAGTTTGAAAAAGAAAATAAAAAAATATATTTCTAATGATAAACTACCGGTAGAGACATTTATGAGATGTGTTGAAAAGTTTGAAAATCAAAAAAATATATTTCTAATGATAAACTAGATACATTTATGAAATGTGTTGAAAAGATTCAAAATCAAAACAATATATTTCTAATGATAAAAATGAGATACATTTATGAAATGTGTTTAAAAATTTCAAAAAGAAAATCAAAAAATTAATTTCTATCGATAAACTATATACACTTAAGAAATGTGTTGAAAAGTTTGAAAATCAAAAAAATATATTTCTAATGATAAACTAGATTTATGAAATGAGTTGAAAAGTTTGAACAAGAAAATAATAAATATATATTTCTAATGATAAACTATATACATTTATGAAATGTGTTGAAAAGTTTGAAAAAGAAAATGAAAAGATATATTTCTAGTGATAATCTACCAGTAGATACATTTATGAGATGTGTTGAAAAGATTGAAAAAGAAAATAAAAATATATATTTCTAATGATAAACTACCGGTAGATACATTTATGAGATGTGTTGAAAAGTTTCACAATCAATGAAATATTTTTCTAATGATAAATTAGATACATTAATGAGATGTGTTGAAAAGTTTGGAAAAGAAAATAAAAAAAATATATTTCTAATGATAAACTATATACATTTATGAAATGTGTTTAAAAGTTTGGAAAAGAAAATCAAAAAAATATATTTCTAATGATACACTAGATACATTTATGAAAAGTGTTCAAACGTTTGAAACAGAAAATATTTTTTAAAATTTCTAATGATAAACTAGATACATTTATGAAATGTGTTGAAAAGTTTGAAAAACAAAATCAAAAAATATATTTCTAGCAACACTATTTATCTTCCATATATCTTGTAAGAGGTGACTAAGAAGGTTTTAGGATGGTGTTGGTTGTCACATTCCGTATATGGTCAAAGTGACCTAGAAGTCATGCTGAAATCGGATGTGTCAGACCGAAAGGTGCATATAACACAGTCACGCTGTAAACCATGACACAACACATTCCGTTCTCCAGACTGCTACTTGATAATCTCTAAGAAGTTTGAGAATGAAAGAAGAAGAATGTGGAGGTTGCTGTTCTGATAATCCAGCCACCACGAACTTCGTTAATTAAAAACATTCATACTCATCAGGTAGCATATCCTGTAGCAGTCATCACAGCCTTTCGAAGCTTCTGTCAATCTTGAGCTAGTCTTCCTGCTTCTGTTACTGTCATATTCAGGTGGTCTTTGATGTCTTGCATCCATCTTCTGGGTCTGTCTCTTGTACGTCTCCCTGGCATCATCCCCTCCATTATGGTCTTCTCTAGGCTGTCTGGTGTTAAAAACTTTATTTATTCATATTTGCAGATATACATGATCAACTTGAAACGACGGCCGGCTAGAAGACTTCGGATGCTGACAGCCTTTGACTACTTGGGGATAGATGCCAAAATTGTGGATGCTGTAGATGGAAAGTTAGTATAAATACCAAATTCTCTCCTGTTATTTGTAATTTTGTTGTAAACTCACAGTATTTTTTATTCATTAAAAAAGGAGTTTTCATGTTTTCACTTTTTCCATTGAGGCGTAGTGGGGAGTATGAGGTTAAGTCTGTATTTTTCATTGACCAACATCATACCTGCGGCTACTTTCCCAGAAGATCTGGTGCCCTTTTCTTAGGCTGGGTCAACCTAGAAGCCATTAGTCTTCTTCTTCAGCGTACATTCTCAAACTCCTGTTGAATTTCTCTTTTAGCAGGATCATTGTCCTGCTGGATTTCTAGCAGGATGTAATCCAGAGAATGGAAATGCGCTGTGTCTCCGTTTTATTTGCGCCAATGGCCTGATACATTCGTCTTCAACGGGAAAATTGGTATAAGTTCATAAGTTACATAGTTGACTTTTTAATTCTTGTCTCAACACTCTGTCCATTCTTCAGTCAGCTGTACAAATGCTCCCAAAATATTTAAATTTCTGCACTTGCTTTACTTCAGTAGTTGATCATTTATTTTGATTGTATTGGGTTTTCTGCCTATAAACATTACTTCTGTATTTTCTTTATTGATCTTCATGTTGTGATTGAGGCAGCTTTCATTGAGTAAGTTTATGTGATCTTTCAGCACTTCACTTGAACTGTGGAAAAGGCACTGATGGTCAGCAAAGAGTGGTTCAATTAAGTCATTTGAGTAATGGTAAACGTCTGGTGGTGTTTTACTGTTTTGATAATGTTATCCATATAAATAATAAACAATAATGGTTTGTCAGTCCTGCATTTGTTCTAACTGCAGATGTTACTCGTTTGTTAGTCCTGCATTTGTTCTAACTGAAGATGTTACTGGTTTGTCAGTCCTGCATTTGTTCTAACTGCAGATGTTACTGGTTTGTTAGTCCTGCATTTGTTCTAACTGCAGATGTTACTGGTTTGTCAGTCCTGCATTTGTTCTAACTGCAGATATTACTGGTTTGTCAGTCCTGCATTTGTTCTAACTGCAGATGTTACTGGTTTGTTAGTCCTGCATTTGGTCTAACCTTCACAGTCGTTTTTAAGCCCTTGTGCTTAAAAAAAAGATCATTGACTTTCCTTACAAGTCACTAAGACTTTTTCAGATTTGTCGCTATATTTCTTATTGGTTACTGTTCAAGTCTTTATCTTCATATGCCCCCCTCCCCATGACAAGTTTTACCCTTACCTCTATTTCAGAAATTTCTTCGGTGCCCCTCCCCCCCTTCAAGTCCCTGCTGTCTTGCTGAGAACCACCGTTTTAGATACAGAAACATGACACAGAAACCATGCTGAAGTCTAATGTCTCAGGCCGAAAGGCACATATGTTGCAAACCATGATGCAATGCATTCCATTCTCTGGACTACATCCTGCTAATCAGCAGGAGCTTGAGAACGAACACACCAGAAGACGACAACAACGGCCACAAGAACATATTTTCGAAGCACATAATTCTTGCCTACGTTTAATGTTAATTGTATATGTTATCTATTCCAAACAGAGAACTTAATAGTTCCTACCTGGAGAAGCAAGGGGTCAAGATGTTGCCAGGCTTTGCCGATCCATATCATGGAAGGTAAGAGGGATCTCATTTTGTTTCGCTCTTTATTTCCACTTGTGAATTGTGTGGCCTTCTTCTTCAGCGTTCATTCTCAAACTCCCGCTGGATTTCTCTTGTAACAGAACAATGGTCCTACAAGATTTCCAGTTGAATATAGTCCAGAGAATGGAAATGCGTTGTGTTGCCGTTTTATTTGCGCCAATGGCCCAACACATCTGTCTTCGGCGGAAATACATTCAATATGTACAAAATATCTGCATTAGAAGTAGTAACTGAAGATGTTACATGAAATGGCCTTTTTAAAAAATGTTATTTAAAAAAACACCCCCACCCCAAATAAGTTTTTGATTGTAGGGTTTTTTCGGAGTTGTTTTCAGCCTGAAAAATCTGTATAAGTACAGAAAATCCGTACTAGTTGACATCTATGAGAATGCATGCAGAAAAAAGAAGAGACTGTATTCTGATAGTTGAAAAGTTTGAAAAAGAAAATCAAATAATTTATTTCTAATTATAAACTAAATACATTTATGAGATGTGTTGAAAAGTTTCAAAAAATAACAAAAAATATATTTCTAGTGATAAACTACCGGTAGATACATTTATGAGAAGTGTTGACAAGTTTCAAAATTAAAAAATACATTTCTAGTGATAAACTAGATACATTTATGAAATGTGTTGAAAAGTTTGAAAATCATAAAAATATATTTCTTATGAGAAACTACCAGTAGATACATTTATGAGATGTGTTGAAAAGTTTGAAAAAGAAAATAAAAAAATATATTTCTAATGATAAACTACCGGTAGATACATTTATGAGATGTGTTGAAAAGTTTGAAAAAGAAAATAAAAAAATATATTTCTAATGATAAACTAGATACATTTTTGAAATATGTTGAAAAGTTTGAACAAAAGAAAAAAAAATATTTATAATGATAACCTATATACATTTATGACATGTGTTGAAAAGTTTGAAAAAGAAAATAAAAAAATAGATTTCTAATGATAAACTACCGGTAGATACATTTATGAGATGTGTTGAAAAGTTTCAAAATCAATAAAATATATTTCTAATGATAAAAACTAGATACATTTGTGAAATGTGTTGAAAAGTTTCAAAATCAAAGAAATATTTTTGCTAATGATAAATTAGATACATTTATAAAATGTGTTGAAATGTTTGAACAAGAAAATAAAAAAATAATATTTCTAATGATAAACTAATATACATTTATGAAATGTGTTGAAAAGTTTGAAAAAGAAAATGAAAAGATATGTTTCTAGTAATAATCTACCGGTAGATACATTTATGAGATGTGTTGAAAAGTTTGAAAAAGAAAATCAAAAAATATATTTCTAATGATAAATTAGATACATTAATGAAATGTGTTGAAAAGTTTGAACAAGAAAATAAAAAAAAAATATTTCTAATAATAAACTATATACATTTATGAGATGTGTTGAAAAGTTTGAAAAAGAAAATCATAAAATATATTTCTAGTGATAATCTACCGGTAGATACATTTATGAGATGTGTTGAAAAGATTGAAAAAGAAAATAAAAAAATATATTTCTAATGATAAACTACCGGTAGATACATTTATGAGATGTGTTGAAAAGTTTCAAAATCAATAAAATATATTTCTAATGATAAACTAGATACATTTATGAAATGTGTTGAAAAGTGTGAAAAAGAAAATAAAAAGATATATTTCTAGTGATAATCTTCCGGTAGATACATTTATGAGCTGTGTTGAAAAAATTGAAAAAGAAAATAAAAAAATATATTTCTAATGATAAACTACTGGTAGATACATTTATGAGATGTGTTGAAAAGTTTTAAAAAAGAAAATAAAAAAATATATTTGTAATGATAAACTACTGGTAGATACATTTATGAGAAGTGTTGAAAAGTTGTAAAAAGACAATAAAAAAATATATTTCTAATGATAAACTACCGGTAGATACATTTATGAGATGTGTTGAAAAGTTTGAAAATCAAAAAAATATATTTCTAATGATAAACTAGATACATTTATGAAATGTGTTGAAAAATTTCAAAAAGAAAATCAAAAATTAATTTCTATTTATGAAATGTGTTCAAGCGTTTGAAACAGAAAATATTTTTTTAAATTTCTAATTATAAACTAGATACATTTATGAAATGTGTTGAAAAGTTTGAAAGACAAAATCAAAAAATATATTTCTATTCATAAACTAGATACATTTATAAAATGTGTTGAAAAGATTGAAAAAGAAAATAAAAAAATATATTTCTAATGATAAACTAGATACATTTATGAAATGTGTTGAAAAATTTCAAAAAGAAAATCAAAAATTAATTTCTATTTATGAAATGTGTTCAAGCGTTTGAAACAGAAAATATTTTTTAAAATTTCTAATTATAAACTAGATACATTTATGAAATGTGTTGAAAAGTTTGAAAGACAAAATCAAAAAATATATTTCTATTCATAAACTAGATACATTTATAAAATGTGTTGAAAAGATTGAAAAAGAAAATAAAAAAATATATTTCTAATGATAAACTAGATACATTTATGAAATATGTTGAAAAGTTTGAAAAAGAAAATCAAAAAATATATTTCTAATGATAAACTAGATACATTTATGAAATATGTTGAAAAGTTTGAACAAAATAAAAAAAAATATTTCTAATGATAAACTATATACATTTATGAAATGTGTTAAAAAGTTTGGAAAAGAAAATCAAAAAATATATTTCTAGTGATAATCTACCGGTAGATACATTTATGAGATGTGTTGAAAAGTTTCAAAATCAATAAAATATATTTCTAATGATAAAAACTAGATACATTTATGAAATCTGTTGAAACGTTTCAAAATCAAAGAAATATTTTTGCTAATGATAAATTAGATCCATTTATAAAATGTGTTGAAAAGTTTGAACAAGAAAATAAAAAAAAAATATTTCCAATGATTAACTATATACATTTATGAAATGTGTTGAAGAGTTTGAAAAAGAAAATGAAAAGATATATTTCTAGTGATAATCTACCAGTAGATACATTTATGAGATGTGTTGAAAAGATTGAAAAAGAAAATAAAAATATATATTTATAATGATAAACTACATGTAGATACATTTATGAGATGTGTTGAAAAGTTTGAAAAATAAAATCAAAAAATATATTTCTAATAATTTGACAATCAATTTATGAGATGTGTTGAAACGTTTGAAAAAAGAAAATAAATAATATATTTCTAGTGATACTCTACTGGTAGATACATTTATGAGATGTGTTGAAATGTTTGAAAAAGAAAATAAAAAAATACATTTCTAATGATAAACTAGATACATTACTGAAATGTTTTGAAAAGTTTGAAAAAGAAAATAAATAAAAATTTCTAATCATAAGCTATATACATTTATGAAATGTGTTGAAAAGTTTGAAAAAGAAAATGAAAAGATATATTTCTAATGATAAACTACCAGTAGATACATTTATGAGATGTGTTGAAAAGTTTCAAAATCAATAAAATATATTTCTAATGATAAAAACTAGATACATTTATGAAATGTGTTGAAAATTTTGAAAAAGAAAATGAAAAGATATATTTCTATTAATAATCTATCGGTACATACATTTATGAGATGTGTTGAAAAGATTGAAAAAGAAAATTAAAATATATATTTCTAATGATAAACTACCGGTAGATACATTTATGAGATGTGTTGAAAAGTTTGAAAATGAAAAAAAATATCTCTAATGATAAACTAGATACATTTATGAAATGTGTTGAAAAGTTTCAAAATCAAAAAAATATATTTCTAATGATAAAAACTAGATACATTTATGAAATGTGTTGAAAATTTTGAAAAAGAAAATGAAAAGATATATTTCTATTAATAATCTATCGGTACATACATTTATGAGATGTGTTGAAAAGATTGAAAAAGAAAATTAAAATATATATTTCTAGTGATAAACTACCGGTAGATACATTTATGAGAAGTGTTGACAAGTTTCAAAATTAAAAAATACATTTCTAGTGATAAACTAGATACATTTATGAAATGTGTTGAAAAGTTTGAAAATCATAAAAATATATTTCTTATGAGAAACTACCAGTAGATACATTTATGAGATGTGTTGAAAAGTTTGAAAAAGAAAATAAAAAAATATATTTCTAATGATAAACTACCGGTAGATACATTTATGAGATGTGTTGAAAAGTTTGAAAAAGAAAATAAAAAAATATATTTCTAGTGATAAACTAGATACATTTTTGAAATATGTTGAAAAGTTTGAACAAAAGAAAAAAAATTATTTATAATGATAACCTATATACATTTATGACATGTGTTGAAAAGTTTGAAAAAGAAAATAAAAAAATAGATTTCTAATGATAAACTACCGGTAGATACATTTATGAGATGTGTTGAAAAGATTGAAAAAGAAAATTAAAATATATATTTCTAATGATAAACTACCGGTAGATACATTTATGAGATGTGTTGAAAAGTTTGAAAATGAAAAAAAATATCTCTAATGATAAACTAGATACATTTATGAAATGTGTTGAAAAGTTTCAAAATCAATAAAATATATTTCTAATGATAAAAACTAGATACATTTATGAAATGTGTTGAAAATTTTGAAAAAGAAAATGAAAAGATATATTTCTATTAATAATCTATCGGTACATACATTTATGAGATGTGTTGAAAAGATTGAAAAAGAAAATTAAAATATATATTTCTAGTGATAAACTACCGGTAGATACATTTATGAGAAGTGTTGACAAGTTTCAAAATTAAAAAATACATTTCTAGTGATAAACTAGATACATTTATGAAATGTGTTGAAAAGTTTGAAAATCATAAAAATATATTTCTTATGAGAAACTACCAGTAGATACATTTATGAGATGTGTTGAAAAGTTTGAAAAAGAAAATAAAAAAATATATTTCTAATGATAAACTACCGGTAGATACATTTATGAGATGTGTTGAAAAGTTTGAAAAAGAAAATAAAAAAATATATTTCTAATGATAAACTAGATACATTTTTGAAATATGTTGAAAAGTTTGAACAAAAGAAAAAAAAATATTTATAATGATAACCTATATACATTTATGACATGTGTTGAAAAGTTTGAAAAAGAAAATAAAAAAATAGATTTCTAATGATAAACTACCGGTAGATACATTTATGAGATGTGTTGAAAAGTTTCAAAATCAATAAAATATATTTCTAATGATAAAAACTAGATACATTTGTGAAATGTGTTGAAAAGTTTCAAAATCAAAGAAATATTTTTGCTAATGATAAATTAGATACATTTATAAAATGTGTTGAAATGTTTGAACAAGAAAATAAAAAAATAATATTTCTAATGATAAACTAATATACATTTATGAAATGTGTTGAAAAGTTTGAAAAAGAAAATGAAAAGATATGTTTCTAGTAATAATCTACCGGTAGATACATTTATGAGATGTGTTGAAAAGTTTGAAAAAGAAAATCAAAAAATATATTTCTAATGATAAATTAGATACATTAATGAAATGTGTTGAAAAGTTTGAACAAGAAAATAAAAAAAAAATATTTCTAATAATAAACTATATACATTTATGAGATGTGTTGAAAAGTTTGAAAAAGAAAATCATAAAATATATTTCTAGTGATAATCTACCGGTAGATACATTTATGAGATGTGTTGAAAAGATTGAAAAAGAAAATAAAAAAATATATTTCTAATGATAAACTACCGGTAGATACATTTATGAGATGTGTTGAAAAGTTTGAAAATCAAAAAAATATATTTCTAATGATAAACTAGATACATTTATGAAATGTGTTGAAAAATTTCAAAAAGAAAATCAAAAATTAATTTCTATTTATGAAATGTGTTCAAGCGTTTGAAACAGAAAATATTTTTTTAAATTTCTAATTATAAACTAGATACATTTATGAAATGTGTTGAAAAGTTTGAAAGACAAAATCAAAAAATATATTTCTATTCATAAACTAGATACATTTATAAAATGTGTTGAAAAGATTGAAAAAGAAAATAAAAAAATATATTTCTAATGATAAACTAGATACATTTATGAAATGTGTTGAAAAATTTCAAAAAGAAAATCAAAAATTAATTTCTATTTATGAAATGTGTTCAAGCGTTTGAAACAGAAAATATTTTTTAAAATTTCTAATTATAAACTAGATACATTTATGAAATGTGTTGAAAAGTTTGAAAGACAAAATCAAAAAATATATTTCTATTCATAAACTAGATACATTTATAAAATGTGTTGAAAAGATTGAAAAAGAAAATCAAAAAATATATTTCTAATGATAAACTAGATACATTTATGAAATATGTTGAAAAGTTTGAACAAAATAAAAAAAAATATTTCTAATGATAAACTATATACATTTATGAAATGTGTTAAAAAGTTTGGAAAAGAAAATCAAAAAATATATTTCTAGTGATAATCTACCGGTAGATACATTTATGAGATGTGTTGAAAAGTTTCAAAATCAATAAAATATATTTCTAATGATAAAAACTAGATACATTTATGAAATCTGTTGAAACGTTTCAAAATCAAAGAAATATTTTTGCTAATGATAAATTAGATCCATTTATAAAATGTGTTGAAAAGTTTGAACAAGGAAATAAAAAAAAAATATTTCTAATGATAATCTATATACATTTATGAAATGTGTTGAAAAGTTTGAAAATAAATAAATATATTTTTAATGATAATCTACCGGTAGATACATTTATGAGATGTGTTGAAAAGTTTCAAAATCAATAAAATATATTTCTAATGATAAAAACTAGATACATTTATGAAATCTGTTGAAACGTTTCAAAATCAAAGAAATATTTTTGCTAATGATAAATTAGATACATTTATAAAATGTGTTGAAAAGTTTGAACAAGAAAATAAAAAAAAAATATTTCCAATGATTAACTATTATACATTTATGAAATGTGTTGAAAAGTTTGAAAAATAAAATCAAAAAATATATTTCTAATAATTTGACAATCAATTTATGAGATGTGTTGAAACGTTTCAAAATCAAAGAAATATTTTTGCTAATGATAAATTAGATCCATTTATAAAATGTGTTGAAAAGTTTGAACAAGAAAATAAAAAAAAAATATTTCCAATGATTAACTATATACATTTATGAAATGTGTTGAAGAGTTTGAAAAAGAAAATGAAAAGATATATTTCTAGTGATAATCTACCAGTAGATACATTTATGAGATGTGTTGAAAAGATTGAAAAAGAAAATAAAAATATATATTTATAATGATAAACTACATGTAGATACATTTATGAGATGTGTTGAAAAGTTTGAAAAATAAAATCAAAAAATATATTTCTAATAATTTGACAATCAATTTATGAGATGTGTTGAAACGTTTGAAAAAAGAAAATAAATAATATATTTCTAGTGATACTCTACTGGTAGATACATTTATGAGATGTGTTGAAATGTTTGAAAAAGAAAATAAAAAAATACATTTCTAATGATAAACTAGATACATTACTGAAATGTTTTGAAAAGTTTGAAAAAGAAAATAAATAAAAATTTCTAATCATAAGCTATATACATTTATGAAATGTGTTGAAAAGTTTGAAAAAGAAAATGAAAAGATATATTTCTAATGATAAACTACCAGTAGATACATTTATGAGATGTGTTGAAAAGTTTCAAAATCAATAAAATATATTTCTAATGATAAAAACTAGATACATTTATGAAATGTGTTGAAAATTTTGAAAAAGAAAATGAAAAGATATATTTCTATTAATAATCTATCGGTACATACATTTATGAGATGTGTTGAAAAGATTGAAAAAGAAAATTAAAATATATATTTCTAATGATAAACTACCGGTAGATACATTTATGAGATGTGTTGAAAAGTTTGAAAATGAAAAAAAATATCTCTAATGATAAACTAGATACATTTATGAAATGTGTTGAAAAGTTTCAAAATCAAAAAAATATATTTCTAATGATAAAAACTAGATACATTTATGAAATGTGTTGAAAATTTTGAAAAAGAAAATGAAAAGATATATTTCTATTAATAATCTATCGGTACATACATTTATGAGATGTGTTGAAAAGATTGAAAAAGAAAATTAAAATATATATTTCTAGTGATAAACTACCGGTAGATACATTTATGAGAAGTGTTGACAAGTTTCAAAATTAAAAAATACATTTCTAGTGATAAACTAGATACATTTATGAAATGTGTTGAAAAGTTTGAAAATCATAAAAATATATTTCTTATGAGAAACTACCAGTAGATACATTTATGAGATGTGTTGAAAAGTTTGAAAAAGAAAATAAAAAAATATATTTCTAATGATAAACTACCGGTAGATACATTTATGAGATGTGTTGAAAAGTTTGAAAAAGAAAATAAAAAAATATATTTCTAGTGATAAACTAGATACATTTTTGAAATATGTTGAAAAGTTTGAACAAAAGAAAAAAAATTATTTATAATGATAACCTATATACATTTATGACATGTGTTGAAAAGTTTGAAAAAGAAAATAAAAAAATAGATTTCTAATGATAAACTACCGGTAGATACATTTATGAGATGTGTTGAAAAGATTGAAAAAGAAAATTAAAATATATATTTCTAATGATAAACTACCGGTAGATACATTTATGAGATGTGTTGAAAAGTTTGAAAATGAAAAAAAATATCTCTAATGATAAACTAGATACATTTATGAAATGTGTTGAAAAGTTTCAAAATCAATAAAATATATTTCTAATGATAAAAACTAGATACATTTATGAAATGTGTTGAAAATTTTGAAAAAGAAAATGAAAAGATATATTTCTATTAATAATCTATCGGTACATACATTTATGAGATGTGTTGAAAAGATTGAAAAAGAAAATTAAAATATATATTTCTAGTGATAAACTACCGGTAGATACATTTATGAGAAGTGTTGACAAGTTTCAAAATTAAAAAATACATTTCTAGTGATAAACTAGATACATTTATGAAATGTGTTGAAAAGTTTGAAAATCATAAAAATATATTTCTTATGAGAAACTACCAGTAGATACATTTATGAGATGTGTTGAAAAGTTTGAAAAAGAAAATAAAAAAATATATTTCTAATGATAAACTACCGGTAGATACATTTATGAGATGTGTTGAAAAGTTTGAAAAAGAAAATAAAAAAATATATTTCTAATGATAAACTAGATACATTTTTGAAATATGTTGAAAAGTTTGAACAAAAGAAAAAAAAATATTTATAATGATAACCTATATACATTTATGACATGTGTTGAAAAGTTTGAAAAAGAAAATAAAAAAATAGATTTCTAATGATAAACTACCGGTAGATACATTTATGAGATGTGTTGAAAAGTTTCAAAATCAATAAAATATATTTCTAATGATAAAAACTAGATACATTTGTGAAATGTGTTGAAAAGTTTCAAAATCAAAGAAATATTTTTGCTAATGATAAATTAGATACATTTATAAAATGTGTTGAAATGTTTGAACAAGAAAATAAAAAAATAATATTTCTAATGATAAACTAATATACATTTATGAAATGTGTTGAAAAGTTTGAAAAAGAAAATGAAAAGATATGTTTCTAGTAATAATCTACCGGTAGATACATTTATGAGATGTGTTGAAAAGTTTGAAAAAGAAAATCAAAAAATATATTTCTAATGATAAATTAGATACATTAATGAAATGTGTTGAAAAGTTTGAACAAGAAAATAAAAAAAAAATATTTCTAATAATAAACTATATACATTTATGAGATGTGTTGAAAAGTTTGAAAAAGAAAATCATAAAATATATTTCTAGTGATAATCTACCGGTAGATACATTTATGAGATGTGTTGAAAAGATTGAAAAAGAAAATAAAAAAATATATTTCTAATGATAAACTACCGGTAGATACATTTATGAGATGTGTTGAAAAGTTTGAAAATCAAAAAAATATATTTCTAATGATAAACTAGATACATTTATGAAATGTGTTGAAAAATTTCAAAAAGAAAATCAAAAATTAATTTCTATTTATGAAATGTGTTCAAGCGTTTGAAACAGAAAATATTTTTTTAAATTTCTAATTATAAACTAGATACATTTATGAAATGTGTTGAAAAGTTTGAAAGACAAAATCAAAAAATATATTTCTATTCATAAACTAGATACATTTATAAAATGTGTTGAAAAGATTGAAAAAGAAAATAAAAAAATATATTTCTAATGATAAACTAGATACATTTATGAAATGTGTTGAAAAATTTCAAAAAGAAAATCAAAAATTAATTTCTATTTATGAAATGTGTTCAAGCGTTTGAAACAGAAAATATTTTTTAAAATTTCTAATTATAAACTAGATACATTTATGAAATGTGTTGAAAAGTTTGAAAGACAAAATCAAAAAATATATTTCTATTCATAAACTAGATACATTTATAAAATGTGTTGAAAAGATTGAAAAAGAAAATCAAAAAATATATTTCTAATGATAAACTAGATACATTTATGAAATATGTTGAAAAGTTTGAACAAAATAAAAAAAAATATTTCTAATGATAAACTATATACATTTATGAAATGTGTTAAAAAGTTTGGAAAAGAAAATCAAAAAATATATTTCTAGTGATAATCTACCGGTAGATACATTTATGAGATGTGTTGAAAAGTTTCAAAATCAATAAAATATATTTCTAATGATAAAAACTAGATACATTTATGAAATCTGTTGAAACGTTTCAAAATCAAAGAAATATTTTTGCTAATGATAAATTAGATCCATTTATAAAATGTGTTGAAAAGTTTGAACAAGGAAATAAAAAAAAAATATTTCTAATGATAATCTATATACATTTATGAAATGTGTTGAAAAGTTTGAAAATAAATAAATATATTTTTAATGATAATCTACCGGTAGATACATTTATGAGATGTGTTGAAAAGTTTCAAAATCAATAAAATATATTTCTAATGATAAAAACTAGATACATTTATGAAATCTGTTGAAACGTTTCAAAATCAAAGAAATATTTTTGCTAATGATAAATTAGATACATTTATAAAATGTGTTGAAAAGTTTGAACAAGAAAATAAAAAAAAAATATTTCCAATGATTAACTATTATACATTTATGAAATGTGTTGAAAAGTTTGAAAAATAAAATCAAAAAATATATTTCTAATAATTTGACAATCAATTTATGAGATGTGTTGAAACGTTTGAAAAAAGAAAATAAATAATATATTTCTAGTGATACTCTACTGGTAGATACATTTATGAGATGTGTTGAAATGTTTGAAAAAGAAAATAAAAAAATACATTTCTAATGATAAACTAGATACATTACTGAAATGTTTTGAAAAGTTTGAAAAAGAAAATAAATAAAAATTTCTAATCATAAGCTATATACATTTATGAAATGTGTTGAAAAGTTTGAAAAAGAAAATGAAAAGATATATTTCTAATGATAAACTACCAGTAGATACATTTATGAGATGTGTTGAAAAGTTTCAAAATCAATAAAATATATTTCTAATGATAAAAACTAGATACATTTATGAAATGTGTTGAAAATTTTGAAAAAGAAAATGAAAAGATATATTTCTATTAATAATCTATCGGTACATACATTTATGAGATGTGTTGAAAAGATTGAAAAAGAAAATTAAAATATATATTTCTAATGATAAACTACCGGTAGATACATTTATGAGATGTGTTGAAAAGTTTGAAAATGAAAAAAAATATCTCTAATGATAAACTAGATACATTTATGAAATGTGTTGAAAAGTTTCAAAATCAAAAAAATATATTTCTAATGATAAAAACTAGATACATTTATGAAATGTGTTGAAAAATTTCAAAAAGAAAATCAAAAAATTAATTTCTATTGATAAACTATATACATTTATGAAAAGTTTGAAAAAGAAAATTAAAAGATAATTTCTAGTGATAATCTACTGGTAGATACATTTATGAGATGTGTTGAAAAGTTTGAAAAAAAAAATAAAAAAATATATTTCTAATGATAAACTAGATACATTAATGAAATATGTTGAAAAGTTTGAACAAAATAAAAAATAATATTTCTAATGATAAACTATATACATTTATGAAATGTGTTGAAAAGTTTCAAAATCAATAAAATATATTTCTAATGATAAAAACTAGATACATTATGAAATGTGTTGAAAAGTTTCAAAATCAAAGAAATATATTTGCTAATGATAAATTAGATACATTTATAAAATGTGTTGAAAAGTTTGAACAAGAAAATAAAAAAAAAATATTTCTAATGCTAAACTATATACATTTATGAAATGTGTTGAAAAGTTTGAAAAAGAAAATAAAAAAATATATTTCTAATGATAATCTACCAGTATATACATTTATGAGATGTATTGAAAAGTTTGAAAAAGAAAATGAAAAGATATATTTCTAGTAATAATCTACCAGTAGATACATTTATGAGATGTGTTGAAAAGATTGAAAAAGAAAATAAAAAAATACATTTCTAATGATAAACTATATACATTTATGAGATGTGTTGAAAAGTTTGATAAAGAAAATTAAAAGATATATTTCTAGTGATAATCTACCGGTAGATACATTTATGAGATGTGTTGAAAAGTTTGAACAAGAAAATAAAAAAAATAAATTTCTAATGATAAACTATATACATTTATGAGATGTGTTGAAAAGTTTGAAAAAGAAAATGAAAAGATATGTTTCTAGTAATAATCTACCGGTAGATACATTTATGAGATGTGTTGAAAAGTTTCAAAATCAAAAAAATATATTTCTAATGATAAAAACTAGATACATTTATGAAATGTGTTTACAAATTTCAAAAATCAAATCAAAAAATTTATTTCTAGTGATAAACTAGATACATTTATGAAATATGTTGAAAAGTTTGAACAAGAAAATAAAAAATATATATTTCTAATGATAAATTATATACATTTATGAAATGTGTTGAAAGGTTTGAAAATAAATAAATATATTTTTAATGATAATCTACCGGTAGATACATTTATGAGATGTGTTGAAAAGTTTCAAAATCAATAAAATATATTTCTAATGATAAAAACTAGATACATTTATGAAATCTGTTGAAACGTTTCAAAATCAAAGAAATATTTTTGCTAATGATAAATTAGATACATTTATAAAATGTGTTGAAAAGTTTGAACAAGAAAATAAAAATAAATTATTTCCAATGATTAACTATATACATTTATGAAATGTGTTGAAAAGTTTGAAAAAGAAAATGAAAAGATATATTTCTAGTGATAATCTACCAGTAGATACATTTATGAGATGTGTTGAAAAGATTGAAAAATAAAATAAAAATATATATTTATAATGATAAACTACATGTAGATACATTTATGAGATGTGTTGAAAAGTTTGAAAAATAAAATCAAAAAATATATTTCTAATAATTTGACAATCAATTTATGAGATGTGTTGAAACGTTTGAAAAAAGAAAATAAATAATATATTTCTAGTGATACTCTACTGGTAGATACATTTATGAGATGTGTTGAAATGTTTGAAAAAGAAAATAAAAAAATACATTTCTAATGATAAACTAGATACATTACTGAAAAGTTTGAAAAAGAAAATGAAAAGATATGTTTCTAGTAATAATCTACTGGTAGATACATTTGTGAGATGTGTTGAAAAGTTTGAAAAAAGAAAATAAAACAATATATTTCTAATGATAAACTACCGGTAGATACATTTATGAGATGTGTTGAAAAGTTTGAAAAAGAAAATAAAAAAATATATTTCTAATGATAAATTAGATACATTTATGAAATGTGTTGAAAAGTTTGAACAAGAAAATAACAAATAAAAATTTCTAATCATAAGCTATATACATTTATGAAATGTGTTGAAAAGTTTGAAAAAGAAAATGAAAACATATATTTCTAATGATAAACTACCAATAGATACATTTATGAGATGTGTTGAAAAGTTTCAAAATCAATAAAATATATTTCTAATGATAAAAACTAGATACATTTATGAAATGTGTTGAAAATTTTGAAAAAGAAAATGAAAAGATATATTTCTATTAATAATCTATCGGTACATACATTTATGAGATGTGTTGAAAAGATTGAAAAAGAAAATTAAAAAATATATTTCTAATGATAAACTACCGGTAGATACATTTATGAGATGTGTTGAAAAGATTGAAAAAGAAAAAAATATATCTCTAATGATAAACTAGATACATTTATGAAATGTGTTGAAAAGTTTCAAAATCAAAAAAATATATTTCTAATGATAAAAACTAGATACATTTATGAAATGTGTTGAAAAATTTCAAAAAGAAAATCAAAAAATTAATTTCTAATGATAAACTAGATACATTTATGAAATATGTTGAAAAGTTTGAACAAAATAAAAAAAAATATTTCTAATGATAAACTATATACATTTATGAAATGTGTTGAAAAGTTTCAAAATCAATAAAATATATTTCTAATGATAAAAACTAGATACATTATGAAATGTGTTGAAAAGTTTCAAAATCAAAGAAATATATTTGCTAATGATAAATTAGATACATTTATAAAATGTGTTGAAAAGTTTGAACAAGAAAATAAAAAAAAAATATTTCTAATGCTAAACTATATACATTTATGAAATGTGTTGAAAAGTTTGAAAAAGAAAATCAAAAAATATATTTCTAATGATAATCTACCAGTATATACATTTATGAGATGTATTGAAAAGTTTGAAAAAGAAAATGAAAAGATATATTTCTAGTAATAATCTACCAGTAGATACATTTATGAGATGTGTTGAAAAGATTGAAAAAGAAAATAAAAAATACATTTCTAATGATAAACTATATACATTTATGAGATGTGTTGAAAAGTTTGATAAAGAAAATTAAAATATATATTTCTAGTGATAATCTACCAGTAGATACATTTATGAGATGTGTTGAAAAGTTTGAACAAGAAAATAAAAAATATATATTTCTAATGATAAATTATATACATTTATGAAATGTGTTGAAAAGTTTCAAAATCAAAAAAATATATTTCTAATGATAAAAACTAGATACATTTATGAAATGTGTTTACAAATTTCAAAAATCAAATCAAAAAATTTATTTCTAGTGATAAACTAGATACATTTATGAAATATGTTGAAAAGTTTGAACAAGAAAATAAAAAATATATATTTCTAATGATAAATTATATACATTTATGAAATGTGTTGAAAGGTTTGAAAATAAATAAATATATTTTTAATGATAATCTACCGGTAGATACATTTATGAGATGTGTTGAAAAGTTTCAAAATCAATAAAATATATTTCTAATGATAAAAACTAGATACATTTATGAAATCTGTTGAAACGTTTCAAAATCAAAGAAATATTTTTGCTAATGATAAATTAGATACATTTATAAAATGTGTTGAAAAGTTTGAACAAGAAAATAAAAAAAAAATATTTCCAATGATTAACTATATACATTTATGAAATGTGTTGAAAAGTTTGAAAAAGAAAATGAAAAGATATATTTCTAGTGATAATCTACCAGTAGATACATTTATGAGATGTGTTGAAAAGATTGAAAAAGAAAATAAAAATATATATTTATAATGATAAACTACATGTAGATACATTTATGAGATGTGTTGAAAAGTTTGAAAAATAAAATCAAAAAATATATTTCTAATAATTTGACAATCAATTTATGAGATGTGTTGAAACGTTTGAAAAAAGAAAATAAATAATATATTTCTAGTGATACTCTACTGGTAGATACATTTATGAGATGTGTTGAAATGTTTGAAAAAGAAAATAAAAAAATACATTTCTAATGATAAACTAGATACATTACTGAAATGTTTTGAAAAGTTTGAAAAAGAAAATGAAAAGATATGTTTCTAGTAATAATCTACTGGTAGATACATTTGTGAGATGTGTTGAAAAGTTTGAAAAAAGAAAATAAAACAATATATTTCTAATGATAAACTACCGGTAGATACATTTATGAGATGTGTTGAAAAGTTTGAAAAAGAAAATAAAAAAATATATTTCTAATGATAAATTAGATACATTTATGAAATGTGTTGAAAAGTTTGAACAAGAAAATAACAAATAAAAATTTCTAATCATAAGCTATATACATTTATGAAATGTGTTGAAAAGTTTGAAAAAGAAAATGAAAAGATATATTTCTAATGATAAACTACCAGTAGATACATTTATGAGATGTGTTGAAAAGTTTCAAAATCAATAAAATATATTTCTAATGATAAAAACTAGATACATTTATGAAATGTGTTGAAAAATTTCAAAAAGAAAATCAAAAAATTCATTTCTATTGATAAACTATATACACTTATGAAAAGTGTTGAAAAGTTTGATAATCAAAAAAATATATTTCTAATAATAAACTATATACATTCATGAAATGTGTTGAAAATTTTGAAAAAGAAAATGAAAAGATATATTTCTATTAATAATCTATCGGTACATACATTTATGAGATGTGTTGAAAAGATTGAAAAAGAAAATTAAAAAATATATTTCTAATGATAAACTACCGGTAGATACATTTATGAGATGTGTTGAAAAGATTGAAAAAGAAAAAAATATATCTCTAATGATAAACTAGATACATTTATGAAATGTGTTGAAAAGTTTCAAAATCAAAAAAATATATTTCTAATGATAAAAACTAGATACATTTATAAAATGTGTTGAAAAATTTCAAAAAGAAAATCAAAAAATTAATTTCTATTGATAAACTATACACATTTATGAAATGTGTTGAAAAGTTTGAAAAAGAAAATGAAAAGATATATTTCTAGTGATAATCTAGCGGTAGATACATTTATGAGATATTTTGAAAAATTTGAAAAAGAAAATGAAAAAAAATATTTCTAATGATAAACTACCGGTAGATACATTTATGAGATGTGTTGAAAAGTTTGAAAAAGAAAATCAAAAAATATATTTCTAATGATAAACTAGATACATTTATGAAATATGTTGAAAAGTTTGAACAAAATAAAAAAAAATATTTCTAATGATAAACTATATACATTTATGAAATGTGTTAAAAAGTTTGGAAAAGAAAATCAAAAAATATATTTCTAGTGATAATCTACCGGTAGATACATTTATGAGTTGTGTTGAAAAGTTTCAAAATCAATAAAATATATTTCTAATGATAAAAACTAGATACATTTATGAGATGTGTTGAAAAGTATGAAAAATAAAATCAAAAAATATATTTCTAATAATTTGACAATCAATTTATGAGATGTGTTGAAACGTTTGAAAAAAGAAAATAAAAAATATATTTCTAGTGATACTCTACCAGTAGATACATTTATGAGATGTGTTGAAAAGATTGAAAATGAAAGTAAAATATATATTTCTAATGATAAACTACCGGTAGATACATTTATGAGATGTGTTGAAAAGTTTCAAAATCAATAAAATATATTTCTAATGATAAAAACTAGATACATTTATTAAATGTGTTGAAAAGTTTGAAAAAGAAAATGAAAAGATATATTTCTAGTGATAATCTACCGGTAGATACATTTATGAGATGTTTTGAAAAGTTTGAAAAAGAAAATGAAAAAAAATATTTCTAATGATAAACTACCGGTAGATACATTTATGAGATGTGTTGAAAAGTTTGAAAAAGAAAATCAAAAAATATATTTCTAATGATAAACTAGATTCATTTATGAAATATGTTGAAAAGTTTGAACAAAATAAAAAAAAATATTTCTAATGATAAACTATATACATTTATGAAATGTGTTGAAAAGTTTGGAAAAGAAAATCAAAAAATATATTTCTAGTGATAATCTACCGGTAGATACATTTATGAGTTGTGTTGAAAAGTTTCAAAATCAATAAAATATATTTCTAATGATAAAAACTAGATACATTTATGAGATGTGTTGAAAAGTTTGAACAAGAAAATAAAAAAAATATTTCTAATGATAAACTATATACATTTATGAGATGTGTTGAAAAGTTTGAAAAAGAAAATGAAAAGATATGTTTCTAGTAATAATCTACCAGTAGATACATTTATGAGATGTGTTGAAAAGTTTCAAAATCAAAAAAATATATTTCTAATGATAAAAACTAGATACATTTAAGAAATGTGTTTACAAATTTCAAAAATCAAATCAAAAAATATATTTCTAGTGATAAACTAGATACATTTATGAAATGTTGAAAAGTTTGAACATGAAAATAAAAAAAAATATATTTCTAATGATAAATTATATACATTTATGAAATGTGTTGAAAAGTTTGAAAATAAAAAAAATATATTTTTAATGATAAACTACCGGTAGATACATTTATGAGATGTGTTGAAAAGTTTCAAAATCAATAAAATATATTTCTAATGATAAACACTAGATACATTTATGAAATGTGTTGATAAATTTCAAAAAGAAAATCAAAAAATATATTTCTAGTGATAATCTACCGGTAGATACATTTATGAGTTGTGTTGAAAAGTTTCAAAATCAATAAAATATATTTCTAATGATAAAAACTAGATACATTTATGAGATGTGTTGAAAAGTATGAAAAATAAAATCAAAAAATATATTTCTAATAATTTGACAATCAATTTATGAGATGTGTTGAAACGTTTGAAAAAAGAAAATAAAAAATATATTTCTAGTGATACTCTACCAGTAGATACATTTATGAGATGTGTTGAAAAGATTGAAAATGAAAGTAAAATATATATTTCTAATGATAAACTACCGGTAGATACATTTATGAGATGTGTTGAAAAGTTTCAAAATCAATAAAATATATTTCTAATGATAAAAACTAGATATATTTATTAAATGTGTTGAAAAGTTTGAAAAAGAAAATGAAAAGATATATTTCTAGTGATAATCTACCGGTAGATACATTTATAAGATGTTTTGAAAAGTTTGAAAAAGAAAATGAAAAGATATATTTCTAATGATAAACTACCAGTAGATACATTTATGAGATGTGTTGAAAAGTTTCAAAATCAATAAAATATATTTCTAATGATAAAAACTAGATACATTTATGAAATGTGTTGAAAAATTTCAAAAAGAAAATCAAATATTCATTTCTATTGATAAACTATATACACTTATGAAAAGTGTTGAAAAGTTTGATAATCAAAAAAATATATTTCTAATAATAAACTATATACATTTATGAAATGTGTTGAAAAGTATGGAAAAGAAAATCAAAAAATATATTTCTAATGATAAACTAGTTACATTTATGAAATATGGTGAAAAGTTTGAACAAAATAAAAAAAAATATTTCTAATGATAAACTATATACATTTATGAAATGTGTTGAAAAATTTGAAAAAGAAAATCAAAAAATATATTTCTAATGATAAACTAGATACATTTATGAAATATGTTGAAAAGTTTGAACAAAATAAAAAAAAATATTTCTAATGATAAACTATATACATTTATGAAATGTGTTGAAAAGTTTGGAAAAGAAAATCAAAAAATATATTTCTAGTGATAATCTACCGGTAGATACATTTATGAGATGTGTTGAAAAGTTTCAAAATCAATAAAATATATTTCTAATGATAAAAACTAGATACATTTATGAGATGTGTTGAAAAGTTTGAAAAATAAAATCAAAAAATATATTTCTAATAATTTGACAATCAATTTATGAGATGTGTTGAAACGTTTGAAAAAAGAAAATAAAAAAATATATTTCTAGTGATACTCTACTGGTAGATACATTTATGAGATGTGTTGAAAAGTGTGAACAAGAAAATAAAAAAAAATATTTATAATGATAAACTATATACATTTATGACATGTGTTGAAAAGTTTGATAAAGAAAGTTAAAAGATATATTTCTAGTGATAATCTACCGGTAGATACATTTATGAGATGTGTTGAAAAGTGTGAACAAGAAAATAAAAAAAAATATTTCTAATGATAAACTATATACATTTATGAGATGTGTTTAAAAGTTTGAAAAAGAAAATGAAAAGATATGTTTCTAGTACTAATCTACCGGTAGATACATTTATGAGATGTGTTGAAAAGTTTCAAAATCAAAAAAATATATTTCTAATGATAAAAACTAGATACATTTATGAAATATGTTTACAAATTTCAAAAATCAAATCAAAAAATATATTTCTAGTGATAAACTAGATACATTTATGAAATATGTTGAAAAGTTTGAACAAGAAAATAAAAAATATATATTTCTAATGATAAATTATATACATTTATGAAATGTGTTGAAAGCTTTGAAAATAAAAAAATATATTTTTAATGATAATCTACCGGTAGATACATTTATGAGATGTGTTGAAAAGTTTGAAAAAGAAAATAAAAAAAAATATTTCTAATGATAAACTAAATACATTTATGAAATGTGTTGAAAAGTTTGAAAAAGAAAATGAAAAAATATATTTCTAATGATAAACTACTGGTAGATACATTTATGAGATGTGTTGAAAAGTTTCAAAATCAGTAAAATATATTTCTAATGATAAAAACTAGATACATTTATGAAATGTGTTGAAAAGTTTGAAAAAGAAAATGAAAAGATATATTTCTAGTGATACTCTACCAGTAGATACATTTATGAGATGTGTTGAAAAGATTGAAAATCAAAATAAAATATATATTTCTAATGATAAACTACCGGTAGATACATTTATGAGATGTGTTGAAAAGTTTCAAAATCAATAAAATATATTTCTAATGATAAAAACTAGATACATTTATGAAATGTGTTGAAAAGTTTGAAAAAGAAAATGAAAAGATATATTTCTAGTGATACTCTACCAGTAGATACATTTATGAGATGTGTTGAAAAGTTTGAAAAAGAAAATCAAAAAATATATTTCTAATGATAAACTAGATACATTTATGAAATATGTTGAAAAGTTTGAACAAAATTTAAAAAAATATTTCTAATGATAAACTATATACATTTATGAAATGTGTTGAAAAGTTTGGAAAAGAAAATAAAAAAATATATTTCTAGTGATAATCTACCGGTAGATACATTTATGAGATGTGTTGAAAAGTTTCAAAATCAATAAAATATATTTCTAATGATAAAAACTAGATACATTATGAAATGTGTTGAAAAGTTTCAAAATCAAAGAAATATTTTTGCTAATGATAAATTAGATACATTTATAAAATTTGTTGAAAAGTTTGAACAAGAAAATAAAAAAAAAATATTTCTAATGATAAACTATATACATTTATGAAATGTGTTGAAAAGTTTGAAAAAGAAAATGAAAAGATATATTTCTAGTAATAATCTACCAGTAGATACATTTATGAGATGTGTTGAAAAGATTGAAAAAGAAAATAAAAATATATATTTCTAATGATAAACTACCGGTAGATACATTTATGAGATGTGTTGAAAAGTTTGAAAATGAAAAAAATATATCTCTAATGATAAACTAGATACATTTATGAAATGTGTTGAAAAGTTTCAAAATCAAAAAAATATATTTCAAATGATAAAAACTAGATACATTTATGAAATGTGTTGAAAAGTTTGAACAAGAAAATAAAAAAAAATATTTCTAATGATAAACTACCGGTAGATACATTTATGAGATGTGTTGAAAAGTTTGAAAATCAAAAAAATATATTTCTAATGATAAACTAGATACATTTATGAAATATGTTGAAAAGATTGAACAAAATTAAAAAAAATATTTCTAATGATAAACTATATACATTTATGAAATGTGTTGAAAAGTTTGGAAAAGAAAATCAAAAATTATATTTCTAGTGATAATCTACCGGTAGATACATTTATGAGATGTGTTGAAAAGTTTCACAATCAATAAAATATATTTCTAATAATAAAAACTAGATACATTTATGAGATGTGTTGAAAAGTTTGAAAAGTAAAATGAAAGAATATATTTCTAATAATTTGACAATCAATTTATGAGATGTGTTGAAACGTTTGAAAAAAGAAAATAAAAAAATATATTTCTAGTGATAATCTACCGGTAGATACATTTATGAGATGTGTTGAAAAGTTTGAACAAGAAAATAAAAAAAAATATTTCTAATGATAAACTATATACATTTATGAGATGTGTTGAAAAGTTTCAAAATCAAAAAAATATATTTCTAATGATAAATTAGATACATTTATGAGATGTGTTGAAAAGTTTGAAAAAGAAAATAAAAAAATATATTTCTAATGATAAATTAGATACATTAATGAAATGTGTTTAAAAGTTTGAAAAAGAAAATGAAAAAATTTATTTCTAATGATAAACTACCGGTAGATACATTTATGAGATGTGTTGAAAAGTTTCAAAATCAATAAAATATATTTCTAATGATAAAAACTAGATACATTTATGAAATGTGTTGAAAAGTTTGAAAAAGAAAATGAAAAGATATATTTCTAGTGATACTCTACCAGTAGATACATTTATGAGATGTGTTGAAAAGATTGAAAATGAAAATAAAATATATATTTCTAATGATAAACTACCGGTAGATACATTTATGAGATGTGTTGAAATGTTTCAAAATCAATAAAATATATTTCTAATGATAAAAACTAGATACATTTATGAAATGTGTTGAAAAATTTCAAAAAGAAAATCAAAAAATTAATTTCTATTGATAAACTATATACACTTATGAAAAATGTTGAAAAGTTTGAAAAAGAAAATCAAAAAATATATTTTTAATGATAAACTATATACATTTATGAAATGTGTTGAAAAGTATGGAAAAGAAAATCAAAAAATATATTTCTAATGATAAACTAGTTACATTTATGAAATATGGTGAAAAGTTTGAACAAAATAAAAAAAAATATTTCTAATGATAAACTATATACATTTATGAAATGTGTTGAAAAATTTGAAAAAGAAAATCAAAAAATATATTTCTAATGATAAACTAGATACATTTATGAAATATGTTGAAAAGTTTGAACAAAAAAAAAAAAAATATTTCTAATGATAAACTATATACATTTATGAAATGTGTTGAAAAGTTTGGAAAAGAAAATCAAAAAATATATTTCTAGTGATAATCTACCGGTAGATACATTTATGAGATGTGTTGAAAAGATTGAAAAAGAAAATAAAAATATATATTTCTAATGATAAACTACCGGTAGATACATTTATGAGATGTGTTGAAAAGTTTGAAAATGAAAAAAATATATCCCTAATGATAAACTAGATACATTTATGAAATGTGTTGCAAAAATTTGAAAATCAAAAAAATAATTTCTATTGATAAACTATATACATTTATGAAATGTGTTGAAAAGATTGAAAAAGAAAATCAAAAAATATATTTCTAATGATAAACTAGATACATTTATGAAATATGTTGAAAAGTTTGAACAAAATAAAAAAAAATATTTCTAATGATAAACTATATACATTTATGAAATGTGTTGAAAAGTTTGGAAAAGAAAATCAAAAAATATATTTCTAGTGATAATCTACCGGTAGATACATTTATGAGATGTGTTGAAAAGTTTCAAAATCAATAAAATATATTTCTAATGATAAAAACTAGATACATTTATGAGATGTGTTGAAAAGTTTGAAAAATAAAATCAAAAAATATATTTCTAATAATTTGACAATCAATTTATGAGATGTGTTGAAACGTTTGAAAAAAGAAAATAAAAAAATATATTTCTAGTGATACTCTACTGGTAGATACATTTATGAGATGTGTTGAAAAGTGTGAACAAGAAAATAAAAAAAATATTTATAATGATAAACTATATACATTTATGACATGTGTTGAAAAGTTTGATAAAGAAAGTTAAAAGATATATTTCTAGTGATAATCTACCGGTAGATACATTTATGAGATGTGTTGAAAAGTGTGAACAAGAAAATAAAAAAAAATATTTCTAATGATAAACTATATACATTTATGAGATGTGTTTAAAAGTTTGAAAAAGAAAATGAAAAGATATGTTTCTAGTAATAATCTACCGGTAGATACATTTATGAGATGTGTTGAAAAGTTTCAAAATCAAAAAAATATATTTCTAATGATAAAAACTAGATACATTTATGAAATATGTTTACAAATTTCAAAAATCAAATCAAAAAATATATTTCTAGTGATAAACTAGATACATTTATGAAATATGTTGAAAAGTTTGAACAAGAAAATAAAAAATATATATTTCTAATGATAAATTATATACATTTATGAAATGTGTTGAAAGCTTTGAAAATAAAAAAATATATTTTTAATGATAATCTACCGGTAGATACATTTATGAGATGTGTTGAAAAGTTTGAAAAAGAAAATGAAAAAATATATTTCTAATGATAAACTACTGGTAGATACATTTATGAGATGTGTTGAAAAGTTTCAAAATCAATGAAATATATTTCTAATGATAAAAACTAGATACATTTATGAAATGTGTTGAAAAGTTTGAAAAAGAAAATGAAAAGATATATTTCTAGTGATACTCTACCAGTAGATACATGTATGAGATGTGTTGAAAAGATTGAAAATCAAAATAAAATATATATTTCTAATGATAAACTACCGGTAGATACATTTATGAGATGTGTTGAAAAGTTTCAAAATCAATAAAATATATTTCTAATGATAAAAACTAGATACATTTATGAAATGTGTTGAAAAGTTTGAAAAAGAAAATGAAAAGATATATTTCTAGTGATACTCTACCAGTAGATACATTTATGAGATGTGTTGAAAAGTTTGAAAAAGAAAATCAAAAAATATATTTCTAATGATAAACTACCGGTAGATACATTTATGAGATGTGTTGAAAAGTTTGAAAATGAAAAAAATATATCCCTAATGATAAACTAGATACATTTATGAAATGTGTTGCAAAAATTTGAAAATCAAAAAAATAATTTCTATTGATAAACTATATACATTTATGAAATGTGTTGAAAAGATTGAAAAAGAAAATCAAAAAATATATTTCTAATGATAAACTAGATACATTTATGAAATATGTTGAAAAGTTTGAACAAAATAAAAAAAAATATTTCTAATGATAAACTATATACATTTATGAAATGTGTTGAAAAGTTTGGAAAAGAAAATCAAAAAATATATTTCTAGTGATAATCTACCGGTAGATACATTTATGAGATGTGTTGAAAAGTTTCAAAATCAATAAAATATATTTCTAATGATAAAAACTAGATACATTTATGAGATGTGTTGAAAAGTTTGAAAAATAAAATCAAAAAATATATTTCTAATAATTTGACAATCAATTTATGAGATGTGTTGAAACGTTTGAAAAAAGAAAATAAAAAAATATATTTCTAGTGATACTCTACTGGTAGATACATTTATGAGATGTGTTGAAAAGTGTGAACAAGAAAATAAAAAAAATATTTATAATGATAAACTATATACATTTATGACATGTGTTGAAAAGTTTGATAAAGAAAGTTAAAAGATATATTTCTAGTGATAATCTACCGGTAGATACATTTATGAGATGTGTTGAAAAGTGTGAACAAGAAAATAAAAAAAAATATTTCTAATGATAAACTATATACATTTATGAGATGTGTTTAAAAGTTTGAAAAAGAAAATGAAAAGATATGTTTCTAGTAATAATCTACCGGTAGATACATTTATGAGATGTGTTGAAAAGTTTCAAAATCAAAAAAATATATTTCTAATGATAAAAACTAGATACATTTATGAAATATGTTTACAAATTTCAAAAATCAAATCAAAAAATATATTTCTAGTGATAAACTAGATACATTTATGAAATATGTTGAAAAGTTTGAACAAGAAAATAAAAAATATATATTTCTAATGATAAATTATATACATTTATGAAATGTGTTGAAAGCTTTGAAAATAAAAAAATATATTTTTAATGATAATCTACCGGTAGATACATTTATGAGATGTGTTGAAAAGTTTGAAAAAGAAAATGAAAAAATATATTTCTAATGATAAACTACTGGTAGATACATTTATGAGATGTGTTGAAAAGTTTCAAAATCAATAAAATATATTTCTAATGATAAAAACTAGATACATTTATGAAATGTGTTGAAAAGTTTGAAAAAGAAAATGAAAAGATATATTTCTAGTGATACTCTACCAGTAGATACATGTATGAGATGTGTTGAAAAGATTGAAAATCAAAATAAAATATATATTTCTAATGATAAACTACCGGTAGATACATTTATGAGATGTGTTGAAAAGTTTCAAAATCAATAAAATATATTTCTAATGATAAAAACTAGATACATTTATGAAATGTGTTGAAAAGTTTGAAAAAGAAAATGAAAAGATATATTTCTAGTGATACTCTACCAGTAGATACATTTATGAGATGTGTTGAAAAGTTTGAAAAAGAAAATCAAAAAATATATTTCTAATGATAAACTAGATACATTTATGAAATATGTTGAAAAGTTTGAACAAAATTTAAAAAAATATTTCTAATGATAAACTATATACATTTATGAAATGTGTTGAAAAGTTTGGAAAAGAAAATAAAAAAATATATTTCTAGTGATAATCTACCGGTAGATACATTTATGAGATGTGTTGAAAAGTTTCAAAATCTATAAAATATATTTCTAATGATAAAAACTAGATACATTATGAAATGTGTTGAAAAGTTTCAAAATCAAAGAAATATTTTTGCTAATGATAAATTAGATACATTTATAAAATGTGTTGAAAAGTTTGAACAAGAAAATAAAAAAAAAATATTTCTAATGATAAACTATATACATTTATGAAATGTGTTGAAAAGTTTGAAAAAGAAAATGAAAAGATATATTTCTAGTAATAATCTACCAGTAGATACATTTATGAGATGTGTTGAAAAGATTGAAAAAGAAAATAAAAATATATATTTCTAATGATAAACTACCGGTAGATACATTTATGAGATGTGTTGAAAAGTTTGAAAATGAAAAAAATATATCTCTAATGATAAACTAGATACATTTATGAAATGTGTTGAAAAGTTTCAAAATCAAAAAAATATATTTCAAATGATAAAAACTAGATACATTTATGAAATGTGTTGAAAAGTTTGAACAAGAAAATAAAAAAAAATATTTCTAATGATAAACTACCGGTAGATACATTTATGAGATGTGTTGAAAAGTTTGAAAATCAAAAAAATATATTTCTAATGATAAACTAGATACATTTATGAAATATGTTGAAAAGATTGAACAAAATTAAAAAAAATATTTCTAATGATAAACTATATACATTTATGAAATGTGTTGAAAAGTTTGGAAAAGAAAATCAAAAATTATATTTCTAGTGATAATCTACCGGTAGATACATTTATGAGATGTGTTGAAAAGTTTCACAATCAATAAAATATATTTCTAATAATAAAAACTAGATACATTTATGAGATGTGTTGAAAAGTTTGAAAAGTAAAATGAAAGAATATATTTCTAATAATTTGACAATCAATTTATGAGATGTGTTGAAACGTTTGAAAAAAGAAAATAAAAAAATATATTTCTAGTGATACTCTACTAGTAGATACATTTATGAGATGTGTTGAAATGTTTGAAAAAGAAAATAAAAAAATACATTTCTAATGATAAACTAGATACATTACTGAAATGTTTTGAAAAGTTTCAAAATCAAAGAAATATTTTTGCTAATGATAAATTAGATACATTTATGAAATGTGTTGAAAAGTTTGAACAAGAAAATTAAAAAAAATATTTATAATGATAAACTATATACATTTATGACATGTGTTGAAAAGTTTGAAAATCAAAAAAATATATTTCTAATGATAAACTAGATACATTTATGAAATATGTTGAAAAGATTGAACAAAATTAAAAAAAATATTTCTAATGATAAACTATATACATTTATGAAATGTGTTGAAAAGTTTGGAAAAGAAAATCAAAAATTATATTTCTAGTGATAATCTACCGGTAGATACATTTATGAGATGTGTTGAAAAGTTTCACAATCAATAAAATATATTTCTAATAATAAAAACTAGATACATTTATGAGATGTGTTGAAAAGTTTGAAAAGTAAAATGAAAGAATATATTTCTAATAATTTGACAATCAATTTATGAGATGTGTTGAAACGTTTGAAAAAAGAAAATAAAAAAATATATTTCTAGTGATAATCTACCGGTAGATACATTTATGAGATGTGTTGAAAAGTTTGAACAAGAAAATAAAAAAAAATATTTCTAATGATAAACTATATACATTTATGAGATGTGTTGAAAAGTTTCAAAATCAAAAAAATATATTTCTAATGATAAACTAGATACATTTATGAGATGTGTTGAAAAGTTTGAAAAAGAAAATAAAAAAATATATTTCTAATGATAAATTAGATACATTAATGAAATGTGTTTAAAAGTTTGAAAAAGAAAATGAAAAAATTTATTTCTAATGATAAACTACCGGTAGATACATTTATGAGATGTGTTGAAAAGTTTCAAAATCAATAAAATATATTTCTAATGATAAAAACTAGATACATTTATGAAATGTGTTGAAAAGTTTGAAAAAGAAAATGAAAAGATATGTTTCTAGTAATAATCTACCGGTAGATACATTTATGAGATGTGTTGAAAAGTTTCAAAATCAAAAAAATATATTTCTAATGATAAAAACTAGATACATTTATGAAATATGTTTACAAATTTCAAAAATCAAATCAAAAAATATATTTCTAGTGATAAACTAGATACATTTATGAAATATGTTGAAAAGTTTGAACAAGAAAATAAAAAATATATATTTCTAATGATAAATTATATACATTTATGAAATGTGTTGAAAGCTTTGAAAATAAAAAAATATATTTTTAATGATAATCTACCGGTAGATACATTTATGAGATGTGTTGAAAAGTTTGAAAAAGAAAATGAAAAAATATATTTCTAATGATAAACTACTGGTAGATACATTTATGAGATGTGTTGAAAAGTTTCAAAATCAATAAAATATATTTCTAATGATAAAAACTAGATACATTTATGAAATGTGTTGAAAAGTTTGAAAAAGAAAATGAAAAGATATATTTCTAGTGATACTCTACCAGTAGATACATGTATGAGATGTGTTGAAAAGATTGAAAATCAAAATAAAATATATATTTCTAATGATAAACTACCGGTAGATACATTTATGAGATGTGTTGAAAAGTTTCAAAATCAATAAAATATATTTCTAATGATAAAAACTAGATACATTTATGAAATGTGTTGAAAAGTTTGAAAAAGAAAATGAAAAGATATATTTCTAGTGATACTCTACCAGTAGATACATTTATGAGATGTGTTGAAAAGTTTGAAAAAGAAAATCAAAAAATATATTTCTAATGATAAACTAGATACATTTATGAAATATGTTGAAAAGTTTGAACAAAATTTAAAAAAATATTTCTAATGATAAACTATATACATTTATGAAATGTGTTGAAAAGTTTGGAAAAGAAAATAAAAAAATATATTTCTAGTGATAATCTACCGGTAGATACATTTATGAGATGTGTTGAAAAGTTTCAAAATCTATAAAATATATTTCTAATGATAAAAACTAGATACATTATGAAATGTGTTGAAAAGTTTCAAAATCAAAGAAATATTTTTGCTAATGATAAATTAGATACATTTATAAAATGTGTTGAAAAGTTTGAACAAGAAAATAAAAAAAAAATATTTCTAATGATAAACTATATACATTTATGAAATGTGTTGAAAAGTTTGAAAAAGAAAATGAAAAGATATATTTCTAGTAATAATCTACCAGTAGATACATTTATGAGATGTGTTGAAAAGATTGAAAAAGAAAATAAAAATATATATTTCTAATGATAAACTACCGGTAGATACATTTATGAGATGTGTTGAAAAGTTTGAAAATGAAAAAAATATATCTCTAATGATAAACTAGATACATTTATGAAATGTGTTGAAAAGTTTCAAAATCAAAAAAATATATTTCAAATGATAAAAACTAGATACATTTATGAAATGTGTTGAAAAGTTTGAACAAGAAAATAAAAAAAAATATTTCTAATGATAAACTACCGGTAGATACATTTATGAGATGTGTTGAAAAGTTTGAAAATCAAAAAAATATATTTCTAATGATAAACTAGATACATTTATGAAATATGTTGAAAAGATTGAACAAAATTAAAAAAAATATTTCTAATGATAAACTATATACATTTATGAAATGTGTTGAAAAGTTTGGAAAAGAAAATCAAAAATTATATTTCTAGTGATAATCTACCGGTAGATACATTTATGAGATGTGTTGAAAAGTTTCACAATCAATAAAATATATTTCTAATAATAAAAACTAGATACATTTATGAGATGTGTTGAAAAGTTTGAAAAGTAAAATGAAAGAATATATTTCTAATAATTTGACAATCAATTTATGAGATGTGTTGAAACGTTTGAAAAAAGAAAATAAAAAAATATATTTCTAGTGATACTCTACTAGTAGATACATTTATGAGATGTGTTGAAATGTTTGAAAAAGAAAATAAAAAAATACATTTCTAATGATAAACTAGATACATTACTGAAATGTTTTGAAAAGTTTCAAAATCAAAGAAATATTTTTGCTAATGATAAATTAGATACATTTATGAAATGTGTTGAAAAGTTTGAACAAGAAAATTAAAAAAAATATTTATAATGATAAACTATATACATTTATGACATGTGTTGAAAAGTTTGAAAATCAAAAAAATATATTTCTAATGATAAACTAGATACATTTATGAAATATGTTGAAAAGATTGAACAAAATTAAAAAAAATATTTCTAATGATAAACTATATACATTTATGAAATGTGTTGAAAAGTTTGGAAAAGAAAATCAAAAATTATATTTCTAGTGATAATCTACCGGTAGATACATTTATGAGATGTGTTGAAAAGTTTCACAATCAATAAAATATATTTCTAATAATAAAAACTAGATACATTTATGAGATGTGTTGAAAAGTTTGAAAAGTAAAATGAAAGAATATATTTCTAATAATTTGACAATCAATTTATGAGATGTGTTGAAACGTTTGAAAAAAGAAAATAAAAAAATATATTTCTAGTGATAATCTACCGGTAGATACATTTATGAGATGTGTTGAAAAGTTTGAACAAGAAAATAAAAAAAAATATTTCTAATGATAAACTATATACATTTATGAGATGTGTTGAAAAGTTTCAAAATCAAAAAAATATATTTCTAATGATAAACTAGATACATTTATGAGATGTGTTGAAAAGTTTGAAAAAGAAAATAAAAAAATATATTTCTAATGATAAATTAGATACATTAATGAAATGTGTTTAAAAGTTTGAAAAAGAAAATGAAAAAATTTATTTCTAATGATAAACTACCGGTAGATACATTTATGAGATGTGTTGAAAAGTTTCAAAATCAATAAAATATATTTCTAATGATAAAAACTAGATACATTTATGAAATGTGTTGAAAAGTTTGAAAAAGAAAATGAAAAGATATATTTCTAGTGATACTCTACCAGTAGATACATTTATGAGATGTGTTGAAAAGATTGAAAATGAAAATAAAATATATATTTCTAATGATAAACTACCGGTAGATACATTTATGAGATGTGTTGAAATGTTTCAAAATCAATAAAATATATTTCTAATGATAAAAACTAGATACATTTATGAAATGTGTTGAAAAATTTCAAAAAGAAAATCAAAAAATTAATTTCTATTGATAAACTATATACACTTATGAAAAATGTTGAAAAGTTTGAAAAAGAAAATCAAAAAATATATTTTTAATGATAAACTATATACATTTATGAAATGTGTTGAAAAGTATGGAAAAGAAAATCAAAAAATATATTTCTAATGATAAACTAGTTACATTTATGAAATATGGTGAAAAGTTTGAACAAAATAAAAAAAAATATTTCTAATGATAAACTATATACATTTATGAAATGTGTTGAAAAATTTGAAAAAGAAAATCAAAAAATATATTTCTAATGATAAACTAGATACATTTATGAAATATGTTGAAAAGTTTGAACAAAATAAAAAAAAATATTTCTAATGATAAACTATATACATTTATGAAATGTGTTGAAAAGTTTGGAAAAGAAAATCAAAAAATATATTTCTAGTGATAATCTACCGGTAGATACATTTATGAGATGTGTTGAAAAGTTTGAAAATGAAAAAAATATATCCCTAATGATAAACTAGATACATTTATGAAATGTGTTGCAAAAATTTGAAAATCAAAAAAATAATTTCTATTGATAAACTATATACATTTATGAAATGTGTTGAAAAGATTGAAAAAGAAAATCAAAAAATATATTTCTAATGATAAACTAGATACATTTATGAAATATGTTGAAAAGTTTGAACAAAATAAAAAAAAATATTTCTAATGATAAACTATATACATTTATGAAATGTGTTGAAAAGTTTGGAAAAGAAAATCAAAAAATATATTTCTAGTGATAATCTACCGGTAGATACATTTATGAGATGTGTTGAAAAGTTTCAAAATCAATAAAATATATTTCTAATGATAAAAACTAGATACATTTATGAGATGTGTTGAAAAGTTTGAAAAATAAAATCAAAAAATATATTTCTAATAATTTGACAATCAATTTATGAGATGTGTTGAAACGTTTGAAAAAAGAAAATAAAAAAATATATTTCTAGTGATACTCTACTGGTAGATACATTTATGAGATGTGTTGAAAAGTGTGAACAAGAAAATAAAAAAAATATTTATAATGATAAACTATATACATTTATGACATGTGTTGAAAAGTTTGATAAAGAAAGTTAAAAGATATATTTCTAGTGATAATCTACCGGTAGATACATTTATGAGATGTGTTGAAAAGTGTGAACAAGAAAATAAAAAAAAATATTTCTAATGATAAACTATATACATTTATGAGATGTGTTTAAAAGTTTGAAAAAGAAAATGAAAAGATATGTTTCTAGTAATAATCTACCGGTAGATACATTTATGAGATGTGTTGAAAAGTTTCAAAATCAAAAAAATATATTTCTAATGATAAAAACTAGATACATTTATGAAATATGTTTACAAATTTCAAAAATCAAATCAAAAAATATATTTCTAGTGATAAACTAGATACATTTATGAAATATGTTGAAAAGTTTGAACAAGAAAATAAAAAATATATATTTCTAATGATAAATTATATACATTTATGAAATGTGTTGAAAGCTTTGAAAATAAAAAAATATATTTTTAATGATAATCTACCGGTAGATACATTTATGAGATGTGTTGAAAAGTTTGAAAAAGAAAATGAAAAAATATATTTCTAATGATAAACTACTGGTAGATACATTTATGAGATGTGTTGAAAAGTTTCAAAATCAATAAAATATATTTCTAATGATAAAAACTAGATACATTTATGAAATGTGTTGAAAAGTTTGAAAAAGAAAATGAAAAGATATATTTCTAGTGATACTCTACCAGTAGATACATGTATGAGATGTGTTGAAAAGATTGAAAATCAAAATAAAATATATATTTCTAATGATAAACTACCGGTAGATACATTTATGAGATGTGTTGAAAAGTTTCAAAATCAATAAAATATATTTCTAATGATAAAAACTAGATACATTTATGAAATGTGTTGAAAAGTTTGAAAAAGAAAATGAAAAGATATATTTCTAGTGATACTCTACCAGTAGATACATTTATGAGATGTGTTGAAAAGTTTGAAAAAGAAAATCAAAAAATATATTTCTAATGATAAACTAGATACATTTATGAAATATGTTGAAAAGTTTGAACAAAATTTAAAAAAATATTTCTAATGATAAACTATATACATTTATGAAATGTGTTGAAAAGTTTGGAAAAGAAAATAAAAAAATATATTTCTAGTGATAATCTACCGGTAGATACATTTATGAGATGTGTTGAAAAGTTTCAAAATCTATAAAATATATTTCTAATGATAAAAACTAGATACATTATGAAATGTGTTGAAAAGTTTCAAAATCAAAGAAATATTTTTGCTAATGATAAATTAGATACATTTATAAAATGTGTTGAAAAGTTTGAACAAGAAAATAAAAAAAAAATATTTCTAATGATAAACTATATACATTTATGAAATGTGTTGAAAAGTTTGAAAAAGAAAATGAAAAGATATATTTCTAGTAATAATCTACCAGTAGATACATTTATGAGATGTGTTGAAAAGATTGAAAAAGAAAATAAAAATATATATTTCTAATGATAAACTACCGGTAGATACATTTATGAGATGTGTTGAAAAGTTTGAAAATGAAAAAAATATATCTCTAATGATAAACTAGATACATTTATGAAATGTGTTGAAAAGTTTCAAAATCAAAAAAATATATTTCAAATGATAAAAACTAGATACATTTATGAAATGTGTTGAAAAGTTTGAACAAGAAAATAAAAAAAAATATTTCTAATGATAAACTACCGGTAGATACATTTATGAGATGTGTTGAAAAGTTTGAAAATCAAAAAAATATATTTCTAATGATAAACTAGATACATTTATGAAATATGTTGAAAAGATTGAACAAAATTAAAAAAAATATTTCTAATGATAAACTATATACATTTATGAAATGTGTTGAAAAGTTTGGAAAAGAAAATCAAAAATTATATTTCTAGTGATAATCTACCGGTAGATACATTTATGAGATGTGTTGAAAAGTTTCACAATCAATAAAATATATTTCTAATAATAAAAACTAGATACATTTATGAGATGTGTTGAAAAGTTTGAAAAGTAAAATGAAAGAATATATTTCTAATAATTTGACAATCAATTTATGAGATGTGTTGAAACGTTTGAAAAAAGAAAATAAAAAAATATATTTCTAGTGATACTCTACTAGTAGATACATTTATGAGATGTGTTGAAATGTTTGAAAAAGAAAATAAAAAAATACATTTCTAATGATAAACTAGATACATTACTGAAATGTTTTGAAAAGTTTCAAAATCAAAGAAATATTTTTGCTAATGATAAATTAGATACATTTATGAAATGTGTTGAAAAGTTTGAACAAGAAAATTAAAAAAAATATTTATAATGATAAACTATATACATTTATGACATGTATTGAAAAGTTTGATAAAGAAAATTAAAAGATATATTTCTAGTGATAATCTACAGGTAGATACATTTATGAGATGTGTTGAAAAGTTTGAACAAGAAAATAAAAAAAAATATTTCTAATGATAAACTATATACATTTATGAGATGTGTTGAAAAGTTTCAAAATCAAAAAAATATATTTATAATGATAAACTAGATACATTTATGAAATGTGTTGAAAAGTTTGAAAAAGAAAATGAAAAAATATATTTCTAATGATAAACTACCGGTAGATACATTTAAGAGATGTGTTGAAAAGATTGAAAAAGAAAATAAAAATATATATTTCTAATGATAAACTACCGGTAGATACATTTATGAGATGTGTTGAAAAGTTTGAAAATGAAAAAAATATATCCCTAATGATAAACTAGATACATTTATGAAATGTGTTGAAAAGTTTCAAAATCAAAAAAATATATTTCTAATGATAAAAACTAGATACATTTATGAAATGTGTTGCAAAAGTTTCAAAATCAAAAAAATAATTTCTATTGATAAACTATATACATTTATGAAATGTGTTGAAAAGTTTGAAAAAGAAAATGAAAAGATATATTTCTAGTGATAATCTACCGGTAGATACATTTATGAAATGTGTTGAAAAGATTGAAAAAGAAAATAAAAAATATATTTCAAATGATAAACTACCGGTAGATACATTTATGAGATGTGTTGAAAAGTTTGAAAAAGAAAATGAAAAGATATATTTCTAGTAATAATCTACCAGTAGATACATTTATGAGATGTGTTGAAAAGATTGAAAAAGAAAATAAAAATATATATTTCTAATGATAAACTACCGGTAGATACATTTATGAGATGTGTTGAAAAGTTTCAAAATCAATAAAATATATTTCTAATGATAAAAACTAGATACATTTATGAAATGTGTTGAAAAATTTCAAAAAGAAAATCAAAAAATTAATTTCTATTGATAAACTATATACACTTATGAAAAATGTTGAAAAGTTTGAAAAAGAAAATCAAAAAATATATTTTTAATGATAAACTATATACATTTATGAAATGTGTTGAAAAGTATGGAAAAGAAAATCAAAAAATATATTTCTAATGATAAACTAGTTACATTTATGAAATATGGTGAAAAGTTTGAACAAAATAAAAAAAAATATTTCTAATGATAAACTATATACATTTATGAAATGTGTTGAAAAATTTGAAAAAGAAAATCAAAAAATATATTTCTAATGATAAACTAGATACATTTATGAAATATGTTGAAAAGTTTGAACAAAATAAAAAAAAATATTTCTAATGATAAACTATATACATTTATGAAATGTGTTGAAAAGTTTGGAAAAGAAAATCAAAAAATATATTTCTAGTGATAATCTACCGGTAGATACATTTATGAGATGTGTTGAAAAGATTGAAAAAGAAAATAAAAATATATATTTCTAATGATAAACTACCGGTAGATACATTTATGAGATGTGTTGAAAAGTGTGAAAATGAAAAAAATATATCCCTAATGATAAACTAGATACATTTATGAAATGTGTTGCAAAAGTTTGAAAATCAAAAAAATAATTTCTATTGATAAACTATATACATTTATGAAATGTGTTGAAAAGATTGAAAAAGAAAATCAAAAAATATATTTCTAATGATAAACTAGATACATTTATGAAATATGTTGAAAAGTTTGAACAAAATAAAAAAAAATATTTCTAATGATAAACTATATACATTTATGAAATGTGTTGAAAAGTTTGGAAAAGAAAATCAAAAAATATATTTCTAGTGATAATCTACCGGTAGATACATTTATGAGATGTGTTGAAAAGTTTCAAAATCAATAAAATATATTTCTAATGACAAAAACTAGATACATTTATGAGATGTGTTGAAAAGTTTGAAAAAGAGAAAAAATATATTTCTAATGATAAACTAGATACATTTATGAGATGTGTTGAAAAGTTTGAAATAGAAAATCAAAAAATATATTTCTAATAATTTGACAATCAATTTATGAGATGTGTTGAAACGTTTGAAAAAAGAAAATAAAAAAATATATTTCTAGTGATACTCTACTGGTAGATACATTTATGAGATGTGTTGAAAAGATTGAAAAAGAAAATAAAAATATATATTTCTAATGATAAACTACCGGTAGATACATTTATGAGATGTGTTGAAAAGTTTGAAAATGAAAAAAATATATCCCTAATGATAAACTAGATACATTTATGAAATGTGTTGAAAAGTTTCAAAATCAAAAAAATATATTTCTAATGATAAAAACTAGATACATTTATGAAATGTGTTGCAAAAGTTTCAAAATCAAAAAAATAATTTCTATTGATAAACTATATACATTTATGAAATGTGTTGAAAAGTTTGAAAAAGAAAATGAAAAGATATATTTCTAGTGATAATCTACCGGTAGATACATTTATGAAATGTGTTGAAAAGATTGAAAAAGAAAATAAAAAATATATTTCAAATGATAAACTACCGGTAGATACATTTATGAGATGTGTTGAAAAGTTTCAAAATCAATAAAATATATTTCTAATGATAAAAACTAGATACATTTATGAAATGTGTTGAAAAGTTTGAAAAAGAAAATGAAAAGATATATTTCTAGTGATACTCTACCAGTAGATACATTTATGAGATGTGTTGAAAAGATTGAAAATCAAAATAAAATATATATTTCTAATGATAAACTACCGGTAGATACATTATGAGATGTGTTGAAAAGTTTCAAAATCAATAAAATATATTTCTAATGATAAAAACTAGATACATTTATGAAATGTGTTGAAAAGTTTGAAAAAGAAAATGAAAAGATATATTTCTAGTGATACTCTACTAGTAGATACATTTATGAGATGTGTTGAAAAGTTTGAAAAAGAAAATCAAAAAATATATTTCTAATGATAAACTAGATACATTTATGAAATATGTTGAAAAGTTTGGAAAAGAAAATAAAAAAATATATTTCTAGTGATAATCTACCGGTAGATACATTTATGAGATGTGTTGAAAAGTTTCAAAATCAATAAAATATATTTCTAATGATAAAAACTAGATACATTTATGAAATATGTTTACAAATTTCAAAAATCAAATCAAAAAATATATTTCTAGTGATAAACTAGATGCATTTATGAAATATGTTGAAAAGTTTGAAGAAAATAAAATATATATATTTCTAATGATAAATTATATACATTTATGAAATGTGTTGAAAGGTTTGAAAATAAAAAAATATATTTTTAATGATAATCTACCGGTAGATACATTTATGAGATGTGTTGAAAAGTTTGAAAAAGAAAATAAAAAAATATATTTCTAATGATAAATTAGATACATTAATGAAATGTGTTGAGAAGTTTGAACAAGAAAATAAAAAAAAAATATTTCTAATGATAAACTAAATACATTTATGAAATGTGTTGAAAAGTTTGAAAAAGAAAATGAAAAAATATATTTCTAATGATAAACTACCGGTAGATACATTTATGAGATGTGTTGAAAAGTTTCAAAATCAATAAAATATATTTTAAATGATAAAAACTAGATACATTTATGAAATGTGTTGAAAAGTTTGAAAAAGAAAATGAAAAGATATATTTCTAGTGATACTCTACCAGTAGATACATTTATGAGATGTGTTGAAAAGATTGAAAATCAAAATAAAATATATATTTCTAATGATAAACTACCGGTAGATACATTATGAGATGTGTTGAAAAGTTTCAAAATCAATAAAATATATTTCTAATGATAAAAACTAGATACATTTATGAAATATGTTGAAAAATTTCAAAAAGAAAATCAAAAAATTAATTTCTATTGATAAACTATATACACTTATGAAAAGTGTTGAAAAGTTTGAAAAAGAAAATAAAAAAATATATTTCTAGTGATAATCTACCGGTAGATACATCTATGAGATGTGTTGAAAAGTTTCAAAATCAATAAAATATATTTCTAATGATAAAAACTAGATACATTATGAAATGTGTTGAAAAGTTTCAAAATCAAAGAAATATTTTTGCTAATGATAAATTAGATACATTTATGAGATGTGTTGAAAAGTTTGAACAAGAAAATAAAAAAAAATATTTCTAATGATAAACTATATACATTTATGAAATGTGTTGAAAAGTTTGAAAAAGAAAATGAAAAGATATATTTCTAGTAATAATCTACCAGTAGATACATTTATGAGATGTGTTGAAAAGATTGAAAAAGAAAATAAAAATATATATTTCTAATGATAAACTACCGGTAGATACATTTATGAGATGTGTTGAAAAGTTTGAAAATGAAAAAAATATATCTCTAATGATAAACTAGATACATTTATGAAATGTGTTGAAAAGTTTCAAAATCCAAAAAATATATTTCTAATGATAAAAACTAGATACATTTATGAAATGTGTTGAAAAGTTTGAACAAGAAAATAAAAAAAAATATTTCTAATGATAAACTACCGGTAGATACATTTATGAGATGTGTTGAAAAGTTTGAAAATCAAAAAAATATATTTCTAATGATAAACTAGATACATTTATGAAATATGTTGAAAAGATTGAACAAAATTTTAAAAAATATTTCTAATGATAAACTATATACATTTATGAAATGTGTTGAAAAGTTTGGAAAAGAAAATCAAAAATTATATTTCTAGTGATAATCTACCGGTAGATACATTTATGAGATGTGTTGAAAAGTTTCAAAATCAATAAAATATATTTCTAATAATAAAAACTAGATACATTTATGAGATGTGTTGAAAAGTTTGAAAAATAAAATGAAAGAATATATTTCTAATAATTTGACAATCAATTTATGAGATGTGTTGAAACGTTTGAAAAAAGAAAATAAAAAAATATATTTCTAGTGATACTCTACTGGTAGATACATTTATGAGATGTGTTGAAATGTTTGAAAAAGAAAATAAAAAAATACATTTCTAATGATAAACTAGATACATTACTGAAATGTTTTGAAAAGTTTCAAAATCAAAGAAATATTTTTGCTAATGATAAATTAGATACATTTATGAAATGTGTTGAAAAGTTTGAACAAGAAAATTAAAAAAAAATATTTATAATGATTTCTTCTTCTTCTTCTTCTTTCGTTCACTTGAAACATGTCTATATCTGTAATTCTGTCTCCTTAATAAAACTCACTGTCTTTTGTAGTTCATACAGTGTCCCATAGAGCTTTGATTCCAGTGTTGTTTCCTCTGGCCAATATGTATGCCTCAGCGTTTCATGCTCAGAACACTCTTGAAGTATATGTTTGGCACTCTGTGCTGCCTGTCCACATGTAGACATGGCTGTGTTGCCAATCTTGAACTTTGTATACATGTGACTGCGGAGTCGGTTGTGTCCTGTTCTGAGGCGTAGAATTATAACTTGCTCTGATCTGTTCATAATGTGATAGTCATCTTGTGTTGGCGTTTGTGGCTTTCTTATTGACTTGATCATCTGTTTTTTCTGATGGTAGGTGATTGGTATATCTGGTTGGTCTTCGGCAGCACCTTCCTTAGCCAGTTGGTCTGCTTTTTCATTTCCTGGTATTCCACAGTGAGAGGGTATCCACTGCATGGTTACCCTAAACTGGTAAGACAATTCGCTAAGTAGTTTTTTCAAGTCTGTTAGTTTTCCAGACTGGAGAGCTTGAAGCACTGACCTTGCATCTGTCAGGAATACTACAGGCTGTAGGCCAGAGTTGGAGTTCAGCAGTTTTTTAGCTGCCACACTAATTGCCTGGATTTCTGCATCATAATTATTGCAGAATTTTCCCGTCGGTGTTCTGATTGTATCTCTAGGCTTGTGTGGATATATTTATAATGATAAACTATATACATTTATGAGATGTGTTGAAAAGTTTCAAAATCAAAAAAATATATTTCTAATGATAAACTAGATACATTTATGAGATGTGTTGAAAAGTTTGAAAAAGAAAATAAAAAAATATATTTCTAATGATAAATTAGATACATTAATGAAATGTGTTTAAAAGTTTGAAAAAGAAAATGAAAAAATTTATTTCTAATGATAAACTACCGGTAGATACATTTATGAGATGTGTTGAAAAGTTTCAAAATCAATAAAATATATTTCTAATGATAAACTAGATACATTTATGAAATGTGTTGCAAAAGTTTGAAAATCAAAAAAATAATTTCTATTGATAAACTATATACATTTATGAAATGTGTTGAAAAGATTGAAAAAGAAAATCAAAAAATATATTTCTAATGATAAACTAGATACATTTATGAAATATGTTGAAAAGTTTGAACAAAATAAAAAAAAATATTTCTAATGATAAACTATATACATTTATGAAATGTGTTGAAAAGTTTGGAAAAGAAAATCAAAAAATATATTTCTAGTGATAATCTACCGGTAGATACATTTATGAGATGTGTTGAAAAGTTTCAAAATCAATAAAATATATTTCTAATGATAAAAACTAGATACATTTATGAGATGTGTTGAAAAGTTTGAAAAATAAAATCAAAAAATATATTTCTAATAATTTGACAATCAATTTATGAGATGTGTTGAAACGTTTGAAAAAAGAAAATAAAAAAATATATTTCTAGTGATACTCTACTGGTAGATACATTTATGAAATGTGTTGAAAAGTGTGAACAAGAAAATAAAAAAAAATATTTATAATGATAAACTATATACATTTATGACATGTGTTGAAAAGTTTGATAAAGAAAGTTAAAAGATATATTTCTAGTGATAATCTACCGGTAGATACATTTATGAGATGTGTTGAAAAGTGTGAACAAGAAAATAAAAAAAAATATTTCTAATGATAAACTATATACATTTATGAGATGTGTTTAAAAGTTTGAAAAAGAAAATGAACAGATATGTTTCTAGTAATAATCTACCGGTAGATACATTTATGAGATGTGTTGAAAAGTTTCAAAATCAAAAAAATATATTTCTAATGATAAAAACTAGATACATTTATGAAATATGTTTACAAATTTCAAAAATCAAATCAAAAAATATATTTCTAGTGATAAACTAGATACATTTATGAAATATGTTGAAAAGTTTGAACAAGAAAATAAAAAATATATATTTCTAATGATAAATTATATACATTTATGAAATGTGTTGAAAGCTTTGAAAATAAAAAAATATATTTTTAATGATAATCTACCGGTAGATACATTTATGAGATGTGTTGAAAAGTTTGAAAAAGAAAATAAAAAAAAATATTTCTAATGATAAACTAAATACATTTATGAAATGTGTTGAAAAGTTTGAAAAAGAAAATGAAAAGATATATTTCTAGTGATACTCTACCAGTAGATACATTTATGAGATGTGTTGAAAAGATTGAAAATCAAAATAAAATATATATTTCTAATGATAAACTACCGGTAGATACATTTATGAGATGTGTTGAAAAGTTTCAAAATCAATAAAATATATTTCTAATGATAAAAACTAGATACATTTATGAAATGTGTTGAAAAGTTTGAAAAAGAAAATGAAAAGATATATTTCTAGTGATACTCTACCAGTAGATACATTTATGAGATGTGTTGAAAAGTTTGAAAAAGAAAATCAAAAAATATATTTCTAATGATAAACTAGATACATTTATGAAATATGTTGAAAAGTTTGAACAAAATTAAAAAAAATATTTCTAATGATAAACTATATACATTTATGAAATGTGTTGAAAAGTTTGGAAAAGAAAATAAAAAAATATATTTCTAGTGATAATCTACCGGTAGATACATTTATGAGATGTGTTGAAAAGTTTCAAAATCAATAAAATATATTTCTAATGATAAAAACTAGATACATTATGAAATGTGTTGAAAAGTTTCAAAATCAAAGAAATATTTTTGCTAATGATAAATTAGATACATTTATAAAATGTGTTGAAAAGTTTGAACAAGAAAATAAAAAAAAAATATTTCTAATGATAAACTATATACATTTATGAAATGTGTTGAAAAGTTTGAAAAAGAAAATGAAAAGATATATTTCTAGTAATAATCTACCAGTAGATACATTTATGAGATGTGTTGAAAAGATTGAAAAAGAAAATAAAAATATATATTTCTAATGATAAACTACCGGTAGATACATTTATGAGATGTGTTGAAAAGTTTGAAAATGAAAAAAATATATCTCTAATGATAAACTAGATACATTTATGAAATGTGTTGAAAAGTTTCAAAATCAAAAAAATATATTTCAAATGATAAAAACTAGATACATTTATGAAATGTGTTGAAAAGTTTGAACAAGAAAATAAAAAAAAATATTTCTAATGATAAACTACCGGTAGATACATTTATGAGATGTGTTGAAAAGTTTGAAAATCAAAAAAATATATTTCTAATGATAAACTAGATACATTTATGAAATATGTTGAAAAGATTGAACAAAATTAAAAAAAATATTTCTAATGATAAACTATATACATTTATGAAATGTGTTGAAAAGTTTGGAAAAGAAAATCAAAAATTATATTTCTAGTGATAATCTACCGGTAGATACATTTATGAGATGTGTTGAAAAGTTTCACAATCAATAAAATATATTTCTAATAATAAAAACTAGATACATTTATGAGATGTGTTGAAAAGTTTGAAAAGTAAAATGAAAGAATATATTTCTAATAATTTGACAATCAATTTATGAGATGTGTTGAAACGTTTGAAAAAAGAAAATAAAAAAATATATTTCTAGTGATACTCTACTAGTAGATACATTTATGAGATGTGTTGAAATGTTTGAAAAAGAAAATAAAAAAATACATTTCTAATGATAAACTAGATACATTACTGAAATGTTTTGAAAAGTTTCAAAATCAAAGAAATATTTTTGCTAATGATAAATTAGATACATTTATGAAATGTGTTGAAAAGTTTGAACAAGAAAATTAAAAAAAATATTTATAATGATAAACTATATACATTTATGACATGTGTTGAAAAGTTTGATAAAGAAAATTAAAAGATATATTTCTAGTGATAATCTACAGGTAGATACATTTATGAGATGTGTTGAAAAGTTTGAACAAGAAAATAAAAAAAAATATTTCTAATGATAAACTATATACATTTATGAGATGTGTTGAAAAGTTTCAAAATCAAAAAAAATATATTTATAATGATAAACTAGATACATTTATGAAATGTGTTGAAAAGTTTGAAAAAGAAAATGAAAAAATATATTTCTAATGATAAACTACCGGTAGATACATTTAAGAGATGTGTTGAAAAGATTGAAAAAGAAAATAAAAATATATATTTCTAATGATAAACTACCGGTAGATACATTTATGAGATGTGTTGAAAAGTTTGAAAATGAAAAAAATATATCCCTAATGATAAACTAGATACATTTATGAAATGTGTTGAAAAGTTTCAAAATCAAAAAAATATATTTCTAATGATAAAAACTAGATACATTTATGAAATGTGTTGCAAAAGTTTCAAAATCAAAAAAATAATTTCTATTGATAAACTATATACATTTATGAAATGTGTTGAAAAGTTTGAAAAAGAAAATGAAAAGATATATTTCTAGTGATAATCTACCGGTAGATACATTTATGAAATGTGTTGAAAAGATTGAAAAAGAAAATAAAAAATATATTTCAAATGATAAACTACCGGTAGATACATTTATGAGATGTGTTGAAAAGTTTGAAAAAGAAAATGAAAAGATATATTTCTAGTAATAATCTACCAGTAGATACATTTATGAGATGTGTTGAAAAGATTGAAAAAGAAAATAAAAATATATATTTCTAATGATAAACTACCGGTAGATACATTTATGAGATGTGTTGAAAAGTTTCAAAATCAATAAAATATATTTCTAATGATAAAAACTAGATACATTTATGAAATGTGTTGAAAAATTTCAAAAAGAAAATCAGAAAATTAATTTCTATTGATAAACTATATACACTTATGAAAAATGTTAAAAAGTTTGAAAAAGAAAATCAAAAAATATATTTTTAATGATAAACTATATACATTTATGAAATGTGTTGAAAAGTATGGAAAAGAAAATCAAAAAATATATTTCTAATGATAAACTAGTTACATTTATGAAATATGGTGAAAAGTTTGAACAAAATAAAAAAAAATATTTCTAATGATAAACTATATACATTTATGAAATGTGTTGAAAAATTTGAAAAAGAAAATCAAAAAATATATTTCTAATGATAAACTAGATACATTTATGAAATATGTTGAAAAGTTTGAACAAAATAAAAAAAAATATTTCTAATGATAAACTATATACATTTATGAAATGTGTTGAAAAGTTTGGAAAAGAAAATCAAAAAATATATTTCTAGTGATAATCTACCGGTAGATACATTTATGAGATGTGTTGAAAAGATTGAAAAAGAAAATAAAAATATATATTTCTAATGATAAACTACCGGTAGATACATTTATGAGATGTGTTGAAAAGTGTGAAAATGAAAAAATATATCCCTAATGATAAACTAGATACATTTATGAAATGTGTTGCAAAAGTTTGAAAATCAAAAAAATAATTTCTATTGATAAACTATATACATTTATGAAATGTGTTGAAAAGATTGAAAAAGAAAATCAAAAAATATATTTCTAATGATAAACTAGATACATTTATGAAATATGTTGAAAAGTTTGAACAAAATAAAAAAAAATATTTCTAATGATAAACTATATACATTTATGAAATGTGTTGAAAAGTTTGGAAAAGAAAATCAAAAAATATATTTCTAGTGATAATCTACCGGTAGATACATTTATGAGATGTGTTGAAAAGTTTCAAAATCAATAAAATATATTTCTAATGATAAAAACTAGATACATTTATGAGATGTGTTGAAAAGTTTGAAAAATAAAATCAAAAAATATATTTCTAATAATTTGACAATCAATTTATGAGATGTGTTGAAACGTTTGAAAAAAGAAAATAAAAAAATATATTTCTAGTGATACTCTACTGGTAGATACATTTATGAGATGTGTTGAAAAGTGTGAACAAGAAAATAAAAAAAAATATTTATAATGATAAACTATATACATTTATGACATGTGTTGAAAAGTTTGATAAAGAAAGTTAAAAGATATATTTCTAGTGATAATCTACCGGTAGATACATTTATGAGATGTGTTGAAAAGTGTGAACAAGAAAATAAAAAAAAATATTTCTAATGATAAACTATATACATTTATGAGATGTGTTTAAAAGTTTGAAAAAGAAAATGAAAAAATATATTTCTAATGATAAACTACCGGTAGATACATTTATGAGATGTGTTGAAAAGTTTCAAAATCAATAAAATATATTTCTAATGATAAAAACTAGATACATTTATGAAATGTGTTGAAAAGTTTGAAAAAGAAAATGAAAAGATATATTTCTAGTGATACTCTACCAGTAGATACATTTATGAGATGTGTTGAAAAGATTGAAAATCAAAATAAAATATATATTTCTAATGATAAACTACCGGTAGATACATTATGAGATGTGTTGAAAAGTTTCAAAATCAATAAAATATATTTCTAATGATAAAAACTAGATACATTTATGAAATGTGTTGAAAAGTTTGAAAAAGAAAATGAAAAGATATATTTCTAGTGATACTCTACTAGTAGATACATTTATGAGATGTATTGAAAAGTTTGAAAAAGAAAATCAAAAAATATATTTCTAATGATAAACTAGATACATTTATGAAATATGTTGAAAAGTTTGGAAAAGAAAATAAAAAAATATATTTCTAGTGATAATCTACCGGTAGATACATTTATGAGATGTGTTGAAAAGTTTCAAAATCAATAAAATATATTTCTAATGATAAAAACTAGATACATTTATGAAATATGTTTACAAATTTCAAAAATCAAATCAAAAAATATATTTCTAGTGATAAACTAGATGCATTTATGAAATATGTTGAAAAGTTTGAAGAAAATAAAATATATATATTTCTAATGATAAATTATATACATTTATGAAATGTGTTGAAAGGTTTGAAAATAAAAAAATATATTTTTAATGATAATCTACCGGTAGATACATTTATGAGATGTGTTGAAAAGTTTGAAAAAGAAAATAAAAAAATATATTTCTAATGATAAATTAGATACATTAATGAAATGTGTTGAGAAGTTTGAACAAGAAAATAAAAAAAAAATATTTCTAATGATAAACTAAATACACTTATGAAATGTGTTGAAAAGTTTGAAAAAGAAAATGAAAAAATATATTTCTAATGATAAACTACCGGTAGATACATTTATGAGATGTGTTGAAAAGTTTCAAAATCAATAAAATATATTTTAAATGATAAAAACTAGATACATTTATGAAATGTGTTGAAAAGTTTGAAAAAGAAAATGAAAAGATATATTTCTAGTGATACTCTACCAGTAGATACATTTATGAGATGTGTTGAAAAGATTGAAAATCAAAATAAAATATATATTTCTAATGATAAACTACCGGTAGATACATTATGAGATGTGTTGAAAAGTTTCAAAATCAATAAAATATATTTCTAATGATAAAAACTAGATACATTTATGAAATATGTTGAAAAATTTCAAAAAGAAAATCAAAAAATTAATTTCTATTGATAAACTATATACACTTATGAAAAGTGTTGAAAAGTTTGAAAAAGAAAATAAAAAAATATATTTCTAGTGATAATCTACCGGTAGATACATCTATGAGATGTGTTGAAAAGTTTCAAAATCAATAAAATATATTTCTAATGATAAAAACTAGATACATTATGAAATGTGTTGAAAAGTTTCAAAATCAAAGAAATATTTTTGCTAATGATAAATTAGATACATTTATAAAATGTGTTGAAAAGTTTGAACAAGAAAATAAAAAAAAATATTTCTAATGATAAACTATATACATTTATGAAATGTGTTGAAAAGTTTGAAAAAGAAAATGAAAAGATATATTTCTAGTAATAATCTACCAGTAGATACATTTATGAGATGTGTTGAAAAGATTGAAAAAGAAAATAAAAATATATATTTCTAATGATAAACTACCGGTAGATACATTTATGAGATGTGTTGAAAAGTTTGAAAATGAAAAAAATATATCTCTAATGATAAACTAGATACATTTATGAAATGTGTTGAAAAGTTTCAAAATCAAAAAAATATATTTCTAATGATAAAAACTAGATACATTTATGAAATGTGTTGAAAAGTTTGAACAAGAAAATAAAAAAAAATATTTCTAATGATAAACTACCGGTAGATACATTTATGAGATGTGTTGAAAAGTTTGAAAATCAAAAAAATATATTTCTAATGATAAACTAGATACATTTATGAAATATGTTGAAAAGATTGAACAAAATTTAAAAAAATATTTCTAATGATAAACTATATACATTTATGAAATGTGTTGAAAAGTTTGGAAAAGAAAATCAAAAATTATATTTCTAGTGATAATCTACCGGTAGATACATTTATGAGATGTGTTGAAAAGTTTCAAAATCAATAAAATATATTTCTAATAATAAAAACTAGATACATTTATGAGATGTGTTGAAAAGTTTGAAAAATAAAATGAAAGAATATATTTCTAATAATTTGACAATCAATTTATGAGATGTGTTGAAACGTTTGAAAAAAGAAAATAAAAAAATATATTTCTAGTGATACTCTACTGGTAGATACATTTATGAGATGTGTTGAAATGTTTGAAAAAGAAAATAAAAAAATACATTTCTAATGATAAACTAGATACATTACTGAAATGTTTTGAAAAGTTTCAAAATCAAAGAAATATTTCTGCTAATGATAAATTAGATACATTTATGAAATGTGTTGAAAAGTTTGAACAAGAAAATTAAAAAAAAATATTTATAATGATTTCTTCTTCTTCTTCTTCTTTCGTTCACTTGAAACATGTCTATATCTGTAATTCTGTCTCCTTAATAAAACTCACTGTCTTTTGTAGTTCATACAGTGTCCCATAGAGCTTTGATTCCAGTGTTGTTTCCTCTGGCCAATATGTATGCCTCAGCGTTTCATGCTCAGAACACTCTTGAAGTATATGTTTGGCACTCTGTGCTGCCTGTCCACATGTACACATGGCTGTGTTGCCAATCTTGAACTTTGTATACATGTGACTGCGGAGTCGGTTGTGTCCTGTTCTGAGGCGTAGAATTATAACTTGCTCTGATCTGTTCATAATGTGATAGTCATCTTGTGTTGGCGTTTGTGGCTTTCTTATTGACTTGATCATCTGTTTTTTCTGATGGTAGGTGATTGGTATATCTGGTTGGTCTTCGGCAGCACCTTCCTTAGCCAGTTGGTCTGCTTTTTCATTTCCTGGTATTCCACAGTGAGAGGGTATCCACTGCATGGTTACCCTAAACTGGTAAGACAATTCGCTAAGTAGTTTTTTCAAGTCTGTTAGTTTTCTAGACTGTAGAGCTTGAAGCACTGACCTTGCATCTGTCAGGAATACTACAGGCTGTAGGCCAGAGTTGGAGTTCAGCAGTTTTTTAGCTGCCACACTAATTGCCTGGATTTCTGCATCATAATTATTGCAGAATTTTCCCGTCGGTGTTCTGATTGTATCTCTAGGCTTGTGTGGATATATTTATAATGATAAACTATATACATTTATGACATGTGTTGAAAAGTTTGATAAAGAAAATTAAAAGATATATTTCTAGTGATAATCTACCGGTAGATACATTTATGAGATGTGTTGAAAAGTTTGAAAAAGAAAATAAAAAAATATATTTCTAATGATAAACTATATACATTTATGAGATGTGTTGAAAAGTTTCAAAATCAAAAAAATATATTTCTAATGATAAACTAGATACATTTATGAGATGTGTTGAAAAGTTTGAAAAAGAAAATAAAAAAATATATTTCTAATGATAAATTAGATACATTAATGAAATGTGTTTAAAAGTTTGAAAAAGAAAATGAAAAAATTTATTTCTAATGATAAACTACCGGTAGATACATTTATGAGATGTGTTGAAAAGTTTCAAAATCAATAAAATATATTTCTAATGATAAAAACTAGATACATTTATGAAATGTGTTGAAAAGTTTGAAAAAGAAAATGAAAAGATATATTTCTAGTGATACTCTACCAGTAGATACATTTATGAGATGTGTTGAAAAGATTGAAAATGAAAATAAAATATATATTTCTAATGATAAACTACCGGTAGATACATTTATGAGATGTGTTGAAAAGTTTCAAAATCAATAAAATATATTTCTAATGATAAAAACTAGATACATTTATGAAATGTGTTGAAAAATTTCAAAAAGAAAATCAAAAAATTAATTTCTATTGATAAACTATATACACTTATGAAAAATGTTGAAAAGTTTGAAAAAGAAAATCAAAAAATATATTTTTAATGATAAACTATATACATTTATGAAATGTGTTGAAAAGTATGGAAAAGAAAATCAAAAAATATATTTCTAATGATAAACTAGTTACATTTATGAAATATGGTGAAAAGTTTGAACAAAATAAAAAAAAATATTTCTAATGATAAACTATATACATTTATGAAATGTGTTGAAAAATTTGAAAAAGAAAATCAAAAAATATATTTCTAATGATAAACTAGATACATTTATGAAATATGTTGAAAAGTTTGAACAAAATAAAAAAAAATATTTCTAATGATAAACTATATACATTTATGAAATGTGTTGAAAAGTTTGGAAAAGAAAATCAAAAAATATATTTCTAGTGATAATCTACCGGTAGATACATTTATGAGATGTGTTGAAAAGATTGAAAAAGAAAATAAAAATATATATTTCTAATGATAAACTACCGGTAGATACATTTATGAGATGTGTTGAAAAGTTTGAAAATGAAAAAAATATATCCCTAATGATAAACTAGATACATTTATGAAATGTGTTGCAAAAGTTTGAAAATCAAAAAAATAATTTCTATTGATAAACTATATACATTTATGAAATGTGTTGAAAAGATTGAAAAAGAAAATCAAAAAATATATTTCTAATGATAAACTAGATACATTTATGAAATATGTTGAAAAGTTTGAACAAAATAAAAAAAAATATTTCTAATGATAAACTATATACATTTATGAAATGTGTTGAAAAGTTTGGAAAAGAAAATCAAAAAATATATTTCTAGTGATAATCTACCGGTAGATACATTTATGAGATGTGTTGAAAAGTTTCAAAATCAATAAAATATATTTCTAATGATAAAAACTAGATACATTTATGAGATGTGTTGAAAAGTTTGAAAAATAAAATCAAAAAATATATTTCTAATAATTTGACAATCAATTTATGAGATGTGTTGAAACGTTTGAAAAAAGAAAATAAAAAAATATATTTCTAGTGATAATCTACCGGTAGATACATTTATGAGATGTGTTGAAAAGTGTGAACAAGAAAATAAAAAAAAATATTTCTAATGATAAACTATATACATTTATGAGATGTGTTTAAAAGTTTGAAAAAGAAAATGAAAAGATATGTTTCTAGTAATAATCTACCGGTAGATACATTTATGAGATGTGTTGAAAAGTTTCAAAATCAAAAAAATATATTTCTAATGATAAAAACTAGATACATTTATGAAATATGTTTACAAATTTCAAAAATCAAATCAAAAAATATATTTCTAGTGATAAACTAGATACATTTATGAAATATGTTGAAAAGTTTGAACAAGAAAATAAACAATATATATTTCTAATGATAAATTATATACATTTATGAAATGTGTTGAAAGCTTTGAAAATAAAAAAATATATTTTTAATAATAATCTACCGGTAGATACATTTATGAGATGTGTTGAAAAGTTTGAAAAAGAAAATAAAAAAAAATATTTCTAATGATAAACTAAATACATTTATGAAATGTGTTGAAAAGTTTGAAAAAGAAAATGAAAAAATATATTTCTAATGATAAACTACCGGTAGATACATTTATGAGATGTGTTGAAAAGTTTCAAAATCAATAAAATATATTTCTAATGATAAAAACTAGATACATTTATGAAATGTGTTGAAAAGTTTGAAAAAGAAAATGAAAAGATATATTTCTAGTGATACTCTACCAGTAGATACATTTATGAGATGTGTTGAAAAGATTGAAAATCAAAATAAAATATATATTTCTAATGATAAACTACCGGTAGATACATTTATGAGATGTGTTGAAAAGTTTCAAAATCAATAAAATATATTTCTAATGATAAAAACTAGATACATTTATGAAATGTGTTGAAAAGTTTGAAAAAGAAAATGAAAAGATATATTTCTAGTGATACTCTACCAGTAGATACATTTATGAGATGTGTTGAAAAGTTTGAAAAAGAAAATCAAAAAATATATTTCTAATGATAAACTAGATACATTTATGAGATGTGTTTAAAAGTTTGAAAAAGAAAATGAAAAGATATGTTTCTAGTAATAATCTACCGGTAGATACATTTATGAGATGTGTTGAAAAGTTTCAAAATCAAAAAAATATATTTCTAATGATAAAAACTAGATACATTTATGAAATGTGTTGAAAAGTTTGAAAAAGAAAATGAAAAGATATATTTCTAGTGATACTCTACCAGTAGATACATTTATGAGATGTGTTGAAAAGATTGAAAATGAAAATAAAATATATATTTCTAATGATAAACTACCGGTAGATACATTTATGAGATGTGTTGAAAAGTTTCAAAATCAATAAAATATATTTCTAATGATAAAAACTAGATACATTTATGAAATGTGTTGAAAAATTTCAAAAAGAAAATCAAAAAATTAATTTCTATTGATAAACTATATACACTTATGAAAAATGTTGAAAAGTTTGAAAAAGAAAATCAAAAAATATATTTTTAATGATAAACTATATACATTTATGAAATGTGTTGAAAAGTATGGAAAAGAAAATCAAAAAATATATTTCTAATGATAAACTAGTTACATTTATGAAATATGGTGAAAAGTTTGAACAAAATAAAAAAAAATATTTCTAATGATAAACTATATACATTTATGAAATGTGTTGAAAAATTTGAAAAAGAAAATCAAAAAATATATTTCTAATGATAAACTAGATACATTTATGAAATATGTTGAAAAGTTTGAACAAAATAAAAAAAAATATTTCTAATGATAAACTATATACATTTATGAAATGTGTTGAAAAGTTTGGAAAAGAAAATCAAAAAATATATTTCTAGTGATAATCTACCGGTAGATACATTTATGAGATGTGTTGAAAAGATTGAAAAAGAAAATAAAAATATATATTTCTAATGATAAACTACCGGTAGATACATTTATGAGATGTGTTGAAAAGTTTGAAAATGAAAAAAATATATCCCTAATGATAAACTAGATACATTTATGAAATGTGTTGCAAAAGTTTGAAAATCAAAAAAATAATTTCTATTGATAAACTATATACATTTATGAAATGTGTTGAAAAGATTGAAAAAGAAAATCAAAAAATATATTTCTAATGATAAACTAGATACATTTATGAAATATGTTGAAAAGTTTGAACAAAATAAAAAAAAATATTTCTAATGATAAACTATATACATTTATGAAATGTGTTGAAAAGTTTGGAAAAGAAAATCAAAAAATATATTTCTAGTGATAATCTACCGGTAGATACATTTATGAGATGTGTTGAAAAGTTTCAAAATCAATAAAATATATTTCTAATGATAAAAACTAGATACATTTATGAGATGTGTTGAAAAGTTTGAAAAATAAAATCAAAAAATATATTTCTAATAATTTGACAATCAATTTATGAGATGTGTTGAAACGTTTGAAAAAAGAAAATAAAAAAATATATTTCTAGTGATACTCTACTGGTAGATACATTTATGAGATGTGTTGAAAAGTGTGAACAAGAAAATAAAAAAAAATATTTATAATGATAAACTATATACATTTATGACATGTGTTGAAAAGTTTGATAAAGAAAGTTAAAAGATATATTTCTAGTGATAATCTACCGGTAGATACATTTATGAGATGTGTTGAAAAGTGTGAACAAGAAAATAAAAAAAAATATTTCTAATGATAAACTATATACATTTATGAGATGTGTTTAAAAGTTTGAAAAAGAAAATGAAAAGATATGTTTCTAGTAATAATCTACCGGTAGATACATTTATGAGATGTGTTGAAAAGTTTCAAAATCAAAAAAATATATTTCTAATGATAAAAACTAGATACATTTATGAAATATGTTTACAAATTTCAAAAATCAAATCAAAAAATATATTTCTAGTGATAAACTAGATACATTTATGAAATATGTTGAAAAGTTTGAACAAGAAAATAAAAAATATATATTTCTAATGATAAATTATATACATTTATGAAATGTGTTGAAAGCTTTGAAAATAAATAAATATATTTTTAATGATAATCTACCGGTAGATACATTTATGAGATGTGTTGAAAAGTTTGAAAAAGAAAATAAAAAAAAATATTTCTAATGATAAACTAAATACATTTATGAAATGTGTTGAAAAGTTTGAAAAAGAAAATGAAAAAATATATTTCTAATGATAAACTACCGGTAGATACATTTATGAGATGTGTTGAAAAGTTTCAAAATCAATAAAATATATTTCTAATGATAAAAACTAGATACATTTATGAAATGTGTTGAAAAGTTTGAAAAAGAAAATGAAAAGATATATTTCTAGTGATACTCTACCAGTAGATACATTTATGAGATGTGTTGAAAAGATTGAAAATCAAAATAAAATATATATTTCTAATGATAAACTACCGGTAGATACATTTATGAGATGTGTTGAAAAGTTTCAAAATCAATAAAATATATTTCTAATGATAAAAACTAGATACATTTATGAAATGTGTTGAAAAGTTTGAAAAAGAAAATGAAAAGATATATTTCTAGTGATACTCTACCAGTAGATACATTTATGAGATGTGTTGAAAAGTTTGAAAAAGAAAATCAAAAAATATATTTCTAATGATAAACTAGATACATTTATGAGATGTGTTTAAAAGTTTGAAAAAGAAAATGAAAAGATATGTTTCTAGTAATAATCTACCGGTAGATACATTTATGAGATGTGTTGAAAAGTTTCAAAATCAAAAAAATATATTTCTAATGATAAAAACTAGATACATTTATGAAATATGTTTACAAATTTCAAAAATCAAATCAAAAAATATATTTCTAGTGATAAACTAGATACATTTATGAAATATGTTGAAAAGTTTGAACAAGAAAATAAAAAATATATATTTCTAATGATAAATTATATACATTTATGAAATGTGTTGAAAGCTTTGAAAATAAAAAAATATATTTTTAATGATAATCTACCGGTAGATACATTTATGAGATGTGTTGAAAAGTTTGAAAAAGAAAATAAAAAAAAATATTTCTAATGATAAACTAAATACATTTATGAAATGTGTTGAAAAGTTTGAAAAAGAAAATGAAAAAATATATTTCTAATGATAAACTACCGGTAGATACATTTATGAGATGTGTTGAAAAGTTTCAAAATCAATAAAATATATTTCTAATGATAAAAACTAGATACATTTATGAAATGTGTTGAAAAGTTTGAAAAAGAAAATGAAAAGATATATTTCTAGTGATACTCTACCAGTAGATACATTTATGAGATGTGTTGAAAAGATTGAAAATCAAAATAAAATATATATTTCTAATGATAAACTACCGGTAGATACATTTATGAGATGTGTTGAAAAGTTTCAAAATCAATAAAATATATTTCTAATGATAAAAACTAGATACATTTATGAAATGTGTTGAAAAGTTTGAAAAAGAAAATGAAAAGATATATTTCTAGTGATACTCTACCAGTAGATACATTTATGAGATGTGTTGAAAAGTTTGAAAAAGAAAATCAAAAAATATATTTCTAATGATAAACTAGATACATTTATGAAATATGTTGAAAAGTTTGAACAAAATTTAAAAAAATATTTCTAATGATAAACTATATACATTTATGAAATGTGTTGAAAAGTTTGGAAAAGAAAATAAAAAAATATATTTCTAGTGATAATCTACCGGTAGATACATTTATGAGATGTGTTGAAAAGTTTCAAAATCAATAAAATATATTTCTAATGATAAAAACTAGATACATTATGAAATGTGTTGAAAAGTTTCAAAATCAAAGAAATATTTTTGCTAACGATAAATTAGATACATTTATAAAATGTGTTGAAAAGTTTGAACAAGAAAATAAAAAAAAAATATTTCTAATGATAAACTATATACATTTATGAAATGTGTTGAAAAGTTTGAAAAAGAAAATGAAAAGATATATTTCTAGTAATAATCTACCAGTAGATACATTTATGAGATGTGTTGAAAAGATTGAAAAAGAAAATAAAAATATATATTTCTAATGATAAACTACCGGTAGATACATTTATGAGATGTGTTGAAAAGTTTGAAAATGAAAAAAATATATCTCTAATGATAAACTAGATACATTTATTAAATGTGTTGAAAAGTTTCAAATTCAAAAAAATATATTTCAAATGATAAAAACTAGATACATTTATGAAATGTGTTGAAAAGTTTGAACAAGAAAATAAAAAAAAATATTTCTAATGATAAACTACCGGTAGATACATTTATGAGATGTGTTGAAAAGTTTGAAAATCAAAAAAATATATTTCTAATGATAAACTAGATACATTTATGAAATATGTTGAAAAGATTGAACAAAATTAAAAAAAATATTTCTAATGATAAACTATATACATTTATGAAATGTGTTGAAAAGTTTGGAAAAGAAAATCAAAAATTATATTTCTAGTGATAATCTACCGGTAGATACATTTATGAGATGTGTTGAAAAGTTTCACAATCAATAAAATATATTTCTAATAATAAAAACTAGATACATTTATGAGATGTGTTGAAAAGTTTGAAAAGTAAAATGAAAGAATATATTTCTAATAATTTGACAATCAATTTATGAGATGTGTTGAAACGTTTGAAAAAAGAAAATAAAAAAATATATTTCTAGTGATACTCTACTAGTAGATACATTTATGAGATGTGTTGAAATGTTTGAAAAAGAAAATAAAAAAATACATTTCTAATGATAAACTAGATACATTACTGAAATGTTTTGAAAAGTTTCAAAATCAAAGAAATATTTTTGCTAATGATAAATTAGATACATTTATGAAATGTGTTGAAAAGTTTGAACAAGAAAATTAAAAAAAATATTTATAATGATAAACTATATACATTTATGACATGTGTTGAAAAGTTTGATAAAGAAAATTAAAAGATATATTTCTAGTGATAATCTACAGGTAGATACATTTATGAGATGTGTTGAAAAGTTTGAACAAGAAAATAAAAAAAAATATTTCTAATGATAAACTATATACATTTATGAGATGTGTTGAAAAGTTTCAAAATCAAAAAAATATATTTATAATGATAAACTAGATACATTTATGAAATGTGTTGAAAAGTTTGAAAAAGAAAATGAAAAAATATATTTCTAATGATAAACTACCGGTAGATACATTTAAGAGATGTGTTGAAAAGATTGAAAAAGAAAATAAAAATATATATTTCTAATGATAAACTACCGGTAGATACATTTATGAGATGTGTTGAAAAGTTTGAAAATGAAAAAAATATATCCCTAATGATAAACTAGATACATTTATGAAATGTGTTGAAAAGTTTCAAAATCAAAAAAATATATTTCTAATGATAAAAACTAGATACATTTATGAAATGTGTTGCAAAAGTTTCAAAATCAAAAAAATAATTTCTATTGATAAACTATATACATTTATGAAATGTGTTGAAAAGTTTGAAAAAGAAAATGAAAAGATATATTTCTAGTGATAATCTACCGGTAGATACATTTATGAAATGTGTTGAAAAGATTGAAAAAGAAAATAAAAAATATATTTCAAATGATAAACTACCGGTAGATACATTTATGAGATGTGTTGAAAAGTTTGAAAAAGAAAATGAAAAGATATATTTCTAGTAATAATCTACCAGTAGATACATTTATGAGATGTGTTGAAAAGATTGAAAAAGAAAATAAAAATATATATTTCTAATGATAAACTACCGGTAGATACATTTATGAGATGTGTTGAAAAGTTTCAAAATCAATAAAATATATTTCTAATGATAAAAACTAGATACATTTATGAAATGTGTTGAAAAATTTCAAAAAGAAAATCAAAAAATTAATTTCTATTGATAAACTATATACACTTATGAAAAATGTTGAAAAGTTTGAAAAAGAAAATCAAAAAATATATTTTTAATGATAAACTATATACATTTATGAAATGTGTTGAAAAGTATGGAAAAGAAAATCAAAAAATATATTTCTAATGATAAACTAGTTACATTTATGAAATATGGTGAAAAGTTTGAACAAAATAAAAAACAATATTTCTAATGATAAACTATATACATTTATGAAATGTGTTGAAAAATTTGAAAAAGAAAATCAAAAAATATATTTCTAATGATAAACTAGATACATTTATGAAATATGTTGAAAAGTTTGAACAAAATAAAAAAAAATATTTCTAATGATAAACTATATACATTTATGAAATGTGTTGAAAAGTTTGGAAAAGAAAATCAAAAAATATATTTCTAGTGATAATCTACCGGTAGATACATTTATGAGATGTGTTGAAAAGATTGAAAAAGAAAATAAAAATATATATTTCTAATGATAAACTACCGGTAGATACATTTATGAGATGTGTTGAAAAGTGTGAAAATGAAAAAAATATATCCCTAATGATAAACTAGATACATTTATGAAATGTGTTGCAAAAGTTTGAAAATCAAAAAAATAATTTCTATTGATAAACTATATACATTTATGAAATGTGTTGAAAAGATTGAAAAAGAAAATCAAAAAATATATTTCTAATGATAAACTAGATACATTTATGAAATATGTTGAAAAGTTTGAACAAAATAAAAAAAAATATTTCTAATGATAAACTATATACATTTATGAAATGTGTTGAAAAGTTTGGAAAAGAAAATCAAAAAATATATTTCTAGTGATAATCTACCGGTAGATACATTTATGAGATGTGTTGAAAAGTTTCAAAATCAATAAAATATATTTCTAATGATAAAAACTAGATACATTTATGAGATGTGTTGAAAAGTTTGAAAAATAAAATCAAAAAATATATTTCTAATAATTTGACAATCAATTTATGAGATGTGTTGAAACGTTTGAAAAAAGAAAATAAAAAAATATATTTCTAGTGATACTCTACTGGTAGATACATTTATGAGATGTGTTGAAAAGTGTGAACAAGAAAATAAAAAAACATATTTATAATGATAAACTATATACATTTATGACATGTGTTGAAAAGTGTGATAAAGAAAGTTAAAAGATATATTTCTAGTGATAATCTACCGGTAGATACATTTATGAGATGTGTTGAAAAGTGTGAACAAGAAAATAAAAAAAAATATTTCTAATGATAAACTATATACATTTATGAGATGTGTTTAAAAGTTTGAAAAAGAAAATGAAAAGATATGTTTCTAGTAATAATCTACCGGTAGATACATTTATGAGATGTGTTGAAAAGTTTCAAAATCAAAAAAATATATTTCTAATGATAAAAACTAGATACATTTATGAAATATGTTTACAAATTTCAAAAATCAAATCAAAAAATATATTTCTAGTGATAAACTAGATACATTTATGAAATATGTTGAAAAGTTTGAACAAGAAAATAAAAAATATATATTTCTAATGATAAATTATATACATTTATGAAATGTGTTGAAAAGTTTGATAAAGAAAATTAAACGATATATTTCTAGTGATAATCTACCGGTAGATACATTTATGAGATGTGTTGAAAAGTTTGAAAAAGAAAATAAAAAAATATATTTATAATGATAAACTAGATACATTTATGAAATGTGTTGCAAAGTTTCAAAATAAAAAAAAATATATTTCTAATGATAAAAACGAGATACATTTATGAAATTTATTGAAAAATTTCAAAAAGAAAATCAAAAAAATATATTTCTAATGATAAACTAGATACATTTATGAAATGTGTTGAAAAGTTTGAAAAATAAAATCAAAAAACATATTTCTAATAATTTGACAATCAATTTATGAGATGTGTTGAAACGTTTGAAAAAAGAAAATAAAAAAATATATTTCTAGTGATACTCTACTGGTAGATACATTTATGAGATGTGTTGAAACGTTTGAAAAAAGAAAATAAAAAAATATATTTCTAGTGATACTACTGGTAGATACATTTATTAGATGTGTTGAAAAATTTCAAAAAGAAAATCAAAAAATTAATTTCTATTGATAAACTATATACACTTATGAAATGTGTTGAAAAGTTTGAAAATCAAAAAAATATATTTCTAATGATAAACTAGATACATTTATGAAATATGTTGAAAAGTTTGAACAAAATAAAAAAAAATATTTCTAATGATAAACTATATACATTTATGAAATGTGTTGAAAAGTTTGGAAAAGAAAATCAAAAAATATATTTCTAGTGATAATCTACCGGTAGATACATTTATGAGATGTGTTGAAAAGATTGAAAAAGAAAATAAAAATATATATTTCTAATGATAAACTACCGGTAGATACATTTATGAGATGTGTTGAAAAGTGTGAAAATGAAAAAAATATATCCCTAATGATAAACTAGATACATTTATGAAATGTGTTGCAAAAGTTTGAAAATCAAAAAAATAATTTCTATTGATAAACTATATACATTTATGAAATGTGTTGAAAAGATTGAAAAAGAAAATCAAAAAATATATTTCTAATGATAAACTAGATACATTTATGAAATATGTTGAAAAGTTTGAACAAAATAAAAAAAAATATTTCTAATGATAAACTATATACATTTATGAAATGTGTTGAAAAGTTTGGAAAAGAAAATCAAAAAATATATTTCTAGTGATAATCTACCGGTAGATACATTTATGAGATGTGTTGAAAAGTTTCAAAATCAATAAAATATATTTCTAATGATAAAAACTAGATACATTTATGAGATGTGTTGAAAAGTTTGAAAAATAAAATCAAAAAATATATTTCTAATAATTTGACAATCAATTTATGAGATGTGTTGAAACGTTTGAAAAAAGAAAATAAAAAAATATATTTCTAGTGATACTCTACTGGTAGATACATTTATGAGATGTGTTGAAAAGTGTGAACAAGAAAATAAAAAAACATATTTATAATGATAAACTATATACATTTATGACATGTGTTGAAAAGTGTGATAAAGAAAGTTAAAAGATATATTTCTAGTGATAATCTACCGGTAGATACATTTATGAGATGTGTTGAAAAGTGTGAACAAGAAAATAAAAAAAAATATTTCTAATGATAAACTATATACATTTATGAGATGTGTTTAAAAGTTTGAAAAAGAAAATGAAAAGATATGTTTCTAGTAATAATCTACCGGTAGATACATTTATGAGATGTGTTGAAAAGTTTCAAAATCAAAAAAATATATTTCTAATGATAAAAACTAGATACATTTATGAAATATGTTTACAAATTTCAAAAATCAAATCAAAAAATATATTTCTAGTGATAAACTAGATACATTTATGAAATATGTTGAAAAGTTTGAACAAGAAAATAAAAAATATATATTTCTAATGATAAATTATATACATTTATGAAATGTGTTGAAAAGTTTGATAAAGAAAATTAAACGATATATTTCTAGTGATAATCTACCGGTAGATACATTTATGAGATGTGTTGAAAAGTTTGAAAAAGAAAATAAAAAAATATATTTATAATGATAAACTAGATACATTTATGAAATGTGTTGCAAAGTTTCAAAATAAAAAAAAATATATTTCTAATGATAAAAACGAGATACATTTATGAAATTTATTGAAAAATTTCAAAAAGAAAATCAAAAAAATATATTTCTAATGATAAACTAGATACATTTATGAAATGTGTTGAAAAGTTTGAAAAATAAAATCAAAAAACATATTTCTAATAATTTGACAATCAATTTATGAGATGTGTTGAAACGTTTGAAAAAAGAAAATAAAAAAATATATTTCTAGTGATACTCTACTGGTAGATACATTTATGAGATGTGTTGAAACGTTTGAAAAAAGAAAATAAAAAAATATATTTCTAGTGATACTACTGGTAGATACATTTATTAGATGTGTTGAAAAATTTCAAAAAGAAAATCAAAAAATTAATTTCTATTGATAAACTATATACACTTATGAAATGTGTTGAAAAGTTTGAAAATCAAAAAAATATATTTCTAATGATAAACTAGATACATTTATGAAATTAATTGAAAAGTTTGAACAAGAAAATAAAAAATATATTTTTCTAATGATAAACTATATATATTTATGAAATGTGTTGAAAAGTTTGAAAAAGAAAATGTAAAGATATATTTCTAGTGATAATCTACTGGTAGATACATTTATGAGATGTGTTGAAAAGATTGAAAAAGAAAATAAAAATATATATTTCTAATGATAAACTACCAGTAGATACATTTATGAGATGTGTTGAAAATTTTGAAAAATAAAATCAAAAAATATATTTCTAATAATTTAACAATCAATTTATGAGATGTGTTGAAACGTTTGAAAAAAGAAAATAAAAAAATATATTTCTAGTGATACTCTACTGGTAGATATATTAATGAGATGTGTTGAAAAGTTTGAAAAAGAAAATAAAAAAATATATTTCTAATGATAAAAACGAGATACATTTATTAAATGTGTTGAAAAGTTTGAAAAAGAAAATGAAAAGATATATTTCTAGTGATAATCTACCAGTAGATAAATTTATGAGATGTGTTGAAAAGTTTCAAAATCAATCAAATATATTTCTAATGATAAAAACTAGATACATTTATGAAATGTGTTAAAAAATTTCAAAAAGAAAATCAAAAAATTAATTTATATTGATAAACTATATACACTTATGAAAAGTGTTGAAAAGTTTGAAAATCAAAAAAATATATTTCTAATGATAAACTAGATACATTTATGAAATGTGTTGAAAAGTTTGAAAAAGAAAATGAAAAGATATATTTCTAGTGATAATCTACCGGTAGATACATTTATGAGATGTGCTGAAAAGATTGAAAAAGAAAATAAAAAAATATATTTCTAATGATAAACTACCGGAAGATACATTTATGAGATGTGTTGAAAAGTTTCAAAATCAATAAAATATATTTCTAATGATAAACTATATACATTTATGAAATGTGTTGAAAAGTTTGAAAATGAAAATAAAAAAATATATTTCTAATGATAAACTACCGGTAGATACATTTATGAGATGTGTTGAAAAGTTTGAAAATCAAAAAAATATTTATAATAATAATCTATATACATTTATGACATGTGTTGAAAAGTTTGATAAAGAAAATTAAACGATATATTTCTAGTGATAATCTACCGGTAGATACATTTATGAGATGTGTTGAAAAGTTTGAAAAAGAAAATAAAAAAATATATTTATAATGATAAACTAGATACATTTATGAAATGTGTTGCAAAGTTTCAAAATAAAAAAAAAAATATTTCTAATGATAAAAACTAGATACATTTATGAAATGTGTTGAAAAATTTCAAAAAGAAAATCAAAAAATTAATTTCTATTGATAAACTATATACACTTATGAAAAATGTTGAAAAGTTTGAAAAAGAAAATAAAAAAATATATTATTAATGATAAAATACCGGTAGATACATTTATGAGATGTGTTGAAAAGTTTCAAAATCAAAAAAATTTATTTCTAATGATAAAAACTAGATACATTTATGAAATGTGTTTACAAATTTCAAAAATCAAATCAAAAAATATATTTCTAATGATAAACTACTGGTAGATACATTTATGAGATGTGTTGAAATGTTTGAAAAAAGAAAATAAAAAAATATATTTCTAATGATAATCTACCGGTAGATACATTTATAAGATGTGTTGAAAAGTTTGAAAAAGAAAAGAAAAAAATATATTTCTAATGATAAATTAGATACATTTATGAAATTGTGTTGAAAAGTTTGAACAAGAAAATGAAAAGATATATTTCTAGTGATAATCTACCGGTAGATACATTTATGAAATGTGTTGAAAAGTTTGAAAATCAAAAAAATATATTTCTAATGATAAACTAGATACATTTATGAAATGTGTTGAAAAGTTTCAAAATCAAAAAAATATATTTCTAATGATAAACTAGATACATTTATGAAATGTGTTCAAAAGTTTGGAAAAGTAAATCAAAAAATATATTTCTAGTGATAAACTATATACATTTATGAAATGTGTTGAAAAGTTTGAAAAAGAAAATTAAAAAATATATTTCTACTGATAAACTACCGGTAGATACATTTTATGAATTGTGTTGAAAAGTTTGAAAATTAAAAAAATATATTTCTAGTGATACTCTACTGGTAGATACATTTATGAGATGTGTTGAAAAGTTTGAAAAAGAAAATAAAAAAATATATTTCTAATGATAAACTAGATACATTTATGAAATGTGTTGAAAAGTTTCAAAATCAAAATAATTAATTTCTAATGATAAAAACTAGATACATTTATGAAATGTGTTGAAAAATTTGAAAATCAAAAAAATATATTTCTAATGATAAACTAGATACATTTATGAAATGTGTTGAAAAGTTTGAAAAAGAAAATGAAAAGATATATTTCTAGTGATAATCTACCAGTAGATACATTTATGAGATCTGTTGAAAAGATTGAAAAAGAAAATAAAAAAATATATTTATAATGATAAAATACTGGTAGATACATTTATGAGATGTGTTGAAAAGTTTGAAAAAAGAAAATAAAAAAACATATTTTTAGTGATAAACTAGATACATTTATGAGATGTGTTGAAAAGTTTGAACAAGAAAATGAAAAGATATATTTCTAGTGATAATCTACCAGTAGATAAATTTATGAGATGTGTTGAAAAGTTTCAAAATCAATCAAATATATTTCTAATGATAAAAACTAGATACATTTATGAAATGTGTTGAAAAATTTCAAAAAGAAAATCAAAAAATTAATTTCTATTGATAAACTATATACACTTATGAAAAGTGTTGAAAAGTTTGAAAATCAAAAAAATATATTTCTAATGATAAACTAGATACATTTATGAAATGTGTTGAAAAGTTTGAAAAAGAAAATGAAAAGATATATTTCTAGTGATAATCTACCGGTAGATACATTTATGAGATGTATTGAAAAAGAAAATAAAAAAATATATTTCTAATGATAAACTACCAGAAGATACATTTATGAGATGTGTTGAAAAGTTTCAAAATCAATAAAATATATTTCTAATGATAAACTATATACATTTATGAAATGTGTTGAAAAGTTTGAAAAAAGAAAATAAAAAAACATATTTTTAGTGATAAACTAGATACATTTATGAGATGTGTTGAAAAGTTTGAACAAGAAAATGAAAAGATATATTTCTAGTGATAATCTACCAGTAGATACATTTATGAGATGTGTTGAAAAGTTTGAAAATCAAAAAAATATATTTCTAATGATAAACTAGATACATTTATGAAATGTGTTGAAAAGTTTCAAAATCTAAAAAATATATTTCTAATGATAAACTAGATACATTTATGAAATGTGTTCAAAAGTTTGGAAAAGAAAATCAAAAAATATATTTCTATTGATAAACTATATACATTTATGAAATGTGTTGAGAAGTTTGAAAAAGAAAATAAAAAAAAATATTTATAATGATAAACTACCGGTAGATACATTTTATGAGATGTGTTGAAAAGTTTGAAAATTAAAAAAATATATTTCTAGTGATACTCTACTGGTAGATACATTTATGAGATGTGTTGAAAAGTTTCAAAATCAAAATAATTTATTTCTAATGATAAAAACTAGATACATTTATGAAATGTGTTGAAAGATTTCAAAAAGAAAATCAAAATATTAATTTCTATTGATAAACTATATACACTTATGAAATGTGTTGAAAAGTTTGAAAATCAAAAAAATATATTTCTAATGATAAACTATATACACTTTTGAAATGTGTTGAAAAGTTTGAAAAAAGAAAATGAAAAGATATATTTCTAGTGATAATCTACTGGTAGATACATTTATGAGATCTGTTGAAAAGATTGGAAAAGAAAATAAAAAAATATATTTCTAATGATAAAATACCGGTAGATACATTTATGAGATGTGTTGAAAAGTTTCACAATCAAAAAAATTTATTTCTAATGATAAAAACTAGATACATTTATGAAATGTGTTTACAAATTTCAAAAATCAAATCAAAAAATATATTTCTAATGATAAACTACTGGTAGATACATTTATGAGATGTGTTGAAAAGTTTGAAAAAAGAAAATAAAAAAATATATTTCTAATGATAATCTACCGGTAGATACATTTATGAGATGTGTTGAAAATTTTGAAAAAGAAAAGAAAAAAATATATTTCTAATGATAAACTAGATACATTTATGAAATTGTGTTGAAAAGTTTGAACAAGAAAATAAAAAAAAATACTTCTAATGATAAACTATATACATTTATGAAATGTGTTGAAAAGTTTGAAAAAGAAAATGAAAAGATATATTTCTAGTGATAATCTACCGGTAGATACATTTATGAAATGTGTTGAAAAGTTTGAAAATCAAAAAAATATATTTCTAATGATAAACTAGATACATTTATGAAATGTGTTCAAAAGTTTGAAAAAGAAAATAAAAAAATATATTTCTAGTGATAAACTATATACATTTATGAAATGTGTTGAAAAGTTTGAAAAAGAAAATTAAAAAATATATTTCTACTGATAAACTACCGGTAGATACATTTTATGAGATGTGTTGAAAAGTTTGAAAATTAAAAAAATATATTTCTAGTGATACTCTACTGGTAGATACATTTATGAGATGTTTTGAAAAGTATGAAAAAGAAAATAAAAAAATATATTTCTAATGATAAACTAGATACATTTATGAAATGTGTTGAAAAGTTTGAAAAAGAAAATGAAAAGATATATTTCTAGTGATAATCTACCGGTAGATACATTTATGAGATGTGTTGAAAAGATTGAAAAAGAAAATAAAAAAATATATTTCTAATGATAAACTACCGGAAGATACATTTATGAGATGTGTTGAAAAGTTTCAAAATCAATAAAATATATTTCTAATGATAAACTATATACATTTATGAAATGTGTTGAAAAGTTTGAAAAAAGAAAATAAAAAAACATATTTTTAGTGATAAACTAGATACATTTATGAGATGTGTTGAAAAGTTTGAACAAGAAAATGAAAAGATATATTTCTAGTGATAATCTACCAGTAGATACATTTATGAGATGTGTTGAAAAGTTTGAAAATCAAAAAAATATATTTCTAATGATAAACTAGATACATTTATGAAATGTGTTGAAAAGTTTCAAAATCTAAAAAATATATTTCTAATGATAAACTAGATACATTTATGAAATGTGTTCAAAAGTTTGGAAAAGAAAATCAAAAAATATATTATATATTTCTAGTGATAAACTATATACATTTATGAAATGTGTTGAGAAGTTTGAAAAAGAAAATAAAAAAAAAATATTTATAATGATAAACTACCGGTAGATACATTTTATGAGATGTGTTGAAAAGTTTGAAAATTAAAAAAATATATTTCTAGTGATACTCTACTGGTAGATACATTTATGAGATGTGTTGAAAAGTTTCAAAATCAAAATAATTTATTTCTAATGATAAAAACTAGATACATTTATGAAATGTGTTGAAAAATTTCAAAAAGAAAATCAAAATATTAATTTCTATTGATAAACTATATACACTTATGAAATGTGTTGAAAAGTTTGAAAATCAAAAAAATATATTTCTAATGATAAACTATATACACTTTTGAAATGTGTTGAAAAGTTTGAAAAAAGAAAATGAAAAGATATATTTCTAGTGATAATCTACTGGTAGATACATTTATGAGATCTGTTGAAAAGATTGGAAAAGAAAATAAAAAAATATATTTCTAATGATAAAATACCGGTAGATACATTTATGAGATGTGTTGAAAAGTTTCAAAATCAAAAAAATTTATTTCTAATGATAAAAACTAGATACATTTATGAAATGTGTTTACAAATTTCAAAAATCAAATCAAAAAATATATTTCTAATGATAAACTACTGGTAGATACATTTATGAGATGTGTTGAAAAGTTTGAAAAAAGAAAATAAAAAAATATATTTCTAATGATAATCTACCGGTAGATACATTTATGAGATGTGTTGAAAAGTTTGAAAAAGAAAAGAAAAAAATATATTTCTAATGATAAACTAGATACATTTATGAAATTGTGTTGAAAAGTTTGAACAAGAAAATAAAAAAAAATACTTCTAATGATAAACTATATACATTTATGAAATGTGTTGAAAAGTTTGAAAAAGAAAATGAAAAGATATATTTCTAGTGATAATCTACCGGAAGATACATTTATGAGATGTGTTGAAAAGTTTCAAAATCAATAAAATATATTTCTAATGATAAACTATATACATTTATGAAATGTGTTGAAAAGTTTGAAAAAAGAAAATAAAAAAACATATTTTTAGTGATAAACTAGATACATTTATGAGATGTGTTGAAAAGTTTGAACAAGAAAATGAAAAGATATATTTCTAGTGATAATCTACCAGTAGATACATTTATGAGATGTGTTGAAAAGTTTGAAAATCAAAAAAATATATTTCTAATGATAAACTAGATACATTTATGAAATGTGTTGAAAAGTTTCAAAATCTAAAAAATATATTTCTAATGATAAACTAGATACATTTATGAAATGTGTTCAAAAGTTTGGAAAAGAAAATCAAAAAATATATTTCTAGTGATAAACTATATACATTTATGAAATGTGTTGAGAAGTTTGAAAAAGAAAATAAAAAAAAATATTTATAATGATAAACTACCGGTAGATACATTTTATGAGATGTGTTGAAAAGTTTGAAAATTAAAAAAATATATTTCTAGTGATACTCTACTGGAAGATACATTTATGAGATGTGTTGAAAAGTTTGAAAAAAAAAATAAAAAAATATATTTCTAATGATAAACTAGATACATTTATGAAATGTGTTGAAAAGTTTCAAAATCAAAATAATTTATTTCTAATGATAAAAACTAGATACATTTATGAAATGTGTTGAAAAATTTCAAAAAGAAAATCAAAATATTAATTTCTATTGATAAACTATATACACTTATGAAATGTGTTGAAAAGTTTGAAAATCAAAAAAATATATTTCTAATGATAAACTATATACACTTATGAAATGTGTTGAAAAGTTTGAAAAAGAAAATGAAAAGATATATTTCTAGTGATAATCTACTGGTAGATACATTTATGAGATCTGTTGAAAAGATTGGAAAAGAAAATCAAAAAATATATTTATAATGATAAAATACCGGTAGATACATTTATGAGATGTGTTGAAAAGTTTCAAAATCAAAAAAATTTATTTCTAATGATAAAAACTAGATACATTTATGAAATGTGTTTACAAATTTCAAAAATCAAATCAAAAAATATATTTCTAATGATAAACTACTGGTAGATACATTTATGAGATGTGTTGAAAAGTTTGAAAAAAGAAAATAAAAAAATATATTTCTAATGATAATCTACCGGTAGATACATTTATGAGATGTGTTGAAAAGTTTGAAACAGAAAAGAAAAAAATATATTTCTAATGATAAACTAGATACATTTATGAAATTGTGTTGAAAAGTTTGAACAAGAAAATAAAAAAAATACTTCTAATGATAAACTATATACATTTATGAAATGTGTTGAAAAGTTTGAAAAAGAAAATGAAAAGATATATTTCTAGTGATAATCTACCGGTAGATACATTTATGAAATGTGTTGAAAAGTTTGAAAATCAAAAAAATATATTTCTAATGATAAACTAGATACATTTATGAAATGTGTTCAAAAGTTTGAAAAAGAAAATAAAAAAATATATTTCTAGTGATAAACTATATACATTTATGAAATGTGTTGAAAAGTTTGAAAAAGAAAATTAAAAAATATATTTCTACTGATAAACTACCGGTAGATACATTTTATGAGATGTGTTGAAAAGTTTGAAAATTAAAAAAAAATATTTCTAGTGATACTCTACTGGTAGATACATTTATGAGATGTTTTGAAAAGTATGAAAAAGAAAATAAAAAAATATATTTCTAATGATAAACTAGATACATTTATGAAATGTGTTGAAAAGTTTCAAAATCAAAATAATTAATTTCTAATGATAAAAACTAGATACATTTATGAAATGTGTTGAAAAATTTGAAAATCAAAAAAATATATTTCTAATGATAAACTAGATACATTTATGAAATGTGTTGAAAAGTTTGAAAAAGAAAATAAAAAAATATCTTTCTAGTGATAAACTAGATACATTTATGAAATATGTTGAAAAGTTTGAACAAGAAAATAAAAATATATATTTCTAATGATAAACTATATACATTTATGAAATGTGTTGAAAAGTTTGAAAAAGAAAATGAAAAGATATATTTCTAGTGATAATCTACCAGTAGATACATTTATGAGATCTGTTGAAAAGATTGAAAAAGAAAATAAAAAAATATATTTATAATGATAAAATACCGGTAGATACAGTTATGAGATGTGTTGAAAAGTTTGAAAATCAAAGAAATATATTTCTAATGATAAACTAGATACATTTATGAAATGTGTTGAAAAGTTTCAAAATCTAAAAAATATATTTCTAATGATAAACTAGATACATTTATGAAATGTGTTCAAAAGTTTGGAAAAGAAAATCAAAAAATATATTTCTAGTGATAAACAATATACATTTATGAAATGTGTTGAGAAGTTTGAAAAAGAAAATAAAAAAAAATATTTCTAATGATAAACTACCGGTAGATACATTTTATGAGATGTGTTGAAAAGTTTGAAAATTAAAAAAATATATTTCTAGTGATACTCTACTGGTAGATACATTTATGAGATGTGTTGAAAAGTTTGAAAAAGAAAATAAAAAAATATATTTCTAATGATAAACTAGATACATTTATGAAATGTGTTGAAAAGTTTCAAAATCAAAATAATTTATTTCTAATGATAAAAACTAGATACATTTATGAAATGTGTTGAAAAATTTGAAAATCAAAAAAATATATTTCTAATGATAAACTAGATACATTTATGAAATGTGTTGAAAAGTTTGAAAAAGAAAATAAAAAAATATCTTTCTAGTGATAAACTAGATACATTTATGAAATATGTTGAAAAGTTTGAACAAGAAAATAAAAATATATATTTCTAATGATAAACTATATACATTTATGAAATGTGTTGAAAAGTTTGAAAAAGAAAATGGAAAGATATATTTCTAGTGATAATCTACCAGTAGATACATTTATGAGATCTGTTGAAAAGATTGAAAAAGAAAATAAAAAAATATATTTATAATGATAAAATACCGGTAGATACATTTATGAGATGTGTTGAAAAGTTTGAAAATCAAAAAAATATATTTCTAATGATAAACTAGATACATTTATGAAATGTGTTGAAAAGTTTCAAAATCTAAAAAATATATTTCTAATGATAAACTAGATACATTTATGAAATGTGTTCAAAAGTTTGGAAAAGAAAATCAAAAAATATATTTCTAGTGATAAACAATATACATTTATGAAATGTGTTGAGAAGTTTGAAAAAGAAAATAAAAAAAAATATTTCTAATGATAAACTACCGGTAGATACATTTTATGAGATGTGTTGAAAAGTTTGAAAATTAAAAAAATATATTTCTAGTGATACTCTACTGGTAGATACATTTATGAGATGTGTTGAAAAGTTTGAAAAAGAAAATAAAAAAATATATTTCTAATGATAAACTAGATACATTTATGAAATGTGTTGAAAAGTTTCAAAATCAAAATAATTTATTTCTAATGATAAAAACTAGATACATTTATGAAATGTGTTGAAAAATTTCAAAAAGAAAATCAAAATATTAATTTCTATTGATAAACTATATACACTTATGAAATGTGTTGAAAAGTTTGAAAATCAAAAAAATATATTTCTAATGATAAACTAGATACATTTATGAAATGTGTTGAAAAGTTTGGAAAAGAAAATCAAAAAATATATTTCTAGTGATAAACTAGATACATTTATGAAATATGTTGAAAAGTTTGAACAAGAAAATGAAAAGATATATTTATAGTGATAATCTACCAGTAGATACATTTATGAGATCTGTTGAAAAGATTGAAAAAGAAAATAAAAAAATATATTTATAATGATAAAATACCGGTAGATACATTTATGAGATGAGTTGAAAAGTTTGAAAATCAAAAAAATATATTTCTAATTATAAACTAGATACATTTATGAAATGTGTTCAAAAGTTTGGAAAAGAAAATCAAAAAATATATTTCTAGTGATAAACTATATACATTTATGAAATGTGTTGAACAGTTTGAAAAAGAAAATAAAAAAATATATTTCTACTGATAAACTACCGGTAGATACATTTTATGAGATGTGTTGAAAAGTTTGAAAATTAAAAAAATATATTTCTAGTGATACTCTACTGGTAGATACATTTATGAGATGTGTTGAAAAGTTTGAAAATCAAAATAATTTATTTCTAATGATAAAAACTAGATACATTTATGAAATGTGTTGAAAAATTTCAAAAAGAAAATCAAAATATTAATTTCTATTGATAAACTATATACACTTATGAAATGTGTTGAAAAGTTTGAAAATCAAAAAAATATATTTCTAATGGTAAACTATATACACTTATGAAATGTGTTGAAAAGTTTGAAAAAGAAAATGAAAAGATATATTTCTAGTGATAATCTACTGGTAGATACATTTATGAGATCTGTTGAAAAGATTGGAAATTAAAAAAATATATTTCTAGTGATACTCTACTGGTAGATACATTTATGAGATGTTTTGAAAAGTATGAAAAAGAAAATAAAAAAATATATTTCTAATGATAAAATACCGGTAGATACATTTATGAGATGTGTTGAAAAGTTTCAAAATCAAAAAAATTTATTTCTAATGATAAAAACTAGATACATTTATGAAATGTGTTGAAAAATTTCAAAAAGAAAATCAAAATATTAATTTCTATTGATAAACTATATACACTTATGAAATGTGTTGAAAAGTTTGAAAATCAAAAAAATATATTTCTAATGATAAACTATATACACTTATGAAATGTGTTGAAAAGTTTGAAAAAGAAAATGAAAAGATATATTTCTAGTGATAATCTACTGGTAGATACATTTATGAGATCTGTTGAAAAGATTGGAAAAGAAAATCAAAAAATATATTTATAATGATAAAATACCGGTAGATACATTTATGAGATGTGTTGAAAAGTTTCAAAATCAAAAAAATTTATTTCTAATGATAAAAACTAGATACATTTATGAAATGTGTTTACAAATTTCAAAAATCAAATCAAAAAATATATTTCTAATGATAAACTACTGGTAGATACATTTATGAGATGTGTTGAAAAGTTTGAAAAAAGAAAATAAAAAAATATATTTCTAATGATAATCTACCGGTAGATACATTTATGAGATGTGTTGAAAAGTTTGAAACAGAAAAGAAAAAAATATATTTCTAATGATAAACTAGATACATTTATGAAATTGTGTTGAAAAGTTTGAACAAGAAAATAAAAAAAATACTTCTAATGATAAACTATATACATTTATGAAATGTGTTGAAAAGTTTGAAAAAGAAAATGAAAAGATATATTTCTAGTGATAATCTACCGGTAGATACATTTATGAAATGTGTTGAAAAGTTTGAAAATCAAAAAAATATATTTCTAATGATAAACTAGATACATTTATGAAATGTGTTCAAAAGTTTGAAAAAGAAAATAAAAAAATATATTTCTAGTGATAAACTATATACATTTATGAAATGTGTTGAAAAGTTTGAAAAAGAAAATTAAAAAATATATTTCTACTGATAAACTACCGGTAGATACATTTTATGAGATGTGTTGAAAAGTTTGAAAATTAAAAAAAAATATTTCTAGTGATACTCTACTGGTAGATACATTTATGAGATGTTTTGAAAAGTATGAAAAAGAAAATAAAAAAATATATTTCTAATGATAAACTAGATACATTTATGAAATGTGTTGAAAAGTTTCAAAATCAAAATAATTAATTTCTAATGATAAAAACTAGATACATTTATGAAATGTGTTGAAAAATTTGAAAATCAAAAAAATATATTTCTAATGATAAACTAGATACATTTATGAAATGTGTTGAAAAGTTTGAAAAAGAAAATAAAAAAATATCTTTCTAGTGATAAACTAGATACATTTATGAAATATGTTGAAAAGTTTGAACAAGAAAATAAAAATATATATTTCTAATGATAAACTATATACATTTATGAAATGTGTTGAAAAGTTTGAAAAAGAAAATGAAAAGATATATTTCTAGTGATAATCTACCAGTAGATACATTTATGAGATCTGTTGAAAAGATTGAAAAAGAAAATAAAAAAATATATTTATAATGATAAAATACCGGTAGATACAGTTATGAGATGTGTTGAAAAGTTTGAAAATCAAAGAAATATATTTCTAATGATAAACTAGATACATTTATGAAATGTGTTGAAAAGTTTCAAAATCTAAAAAATATATTTCTAATGATAAACTAGATACATTTATGAAATGTGTTCAAAAGTTTGGAAAAGAAAATCAAAAAATATATTTCTAGTGATAAACAATATACATTTATGAAATGTGTTGAGAAGTTTGAAAAAGAAAATAAAAAAAAATATTTCTAATGATAAACTACCGGTAGATACATTTTATGAGATGTGTTGAAAAGTTTGAAAATTAAAAAAATATATTTCTAGTGATACTCTACTGGTAGATACATTTATGAGATGTGTTGAAAAGTTTGAAAAAGAAAATAAAAAAATATATTTCTAATGATAAACTAGATACATTTATGAAATGTGTTGAAAAGTTTCAAAATCAAAATAATTTATTTCTAATGATAAAAACTAGATACATTTATGAAATGTGTTGAAAAATTTGAAAATCAAAAAAATATATTTCTAATGATAAACTAGATACATTTATGAAATGTGTTGAAAAGTTTGAAAAAGAAAATAAAAAAATATCTTTCTAGTGATAAACTAGATACATTTATGAAATATGTTGAAAAGTTTGAACAAGAAAATAAAAATATATATTTCTAATGATAAACTATATACATTTATGAAATGTGTTGAAAAGTTTGAAAAAGAAAATGGAAAGATATATTTCTAGTGATAATCTACCAGTAGATACATTTATGAGATCTGTTGAAAAGATTGAAAAAGAAAATAAAAAAATATATTTATAATGATAAAATACCGGTAGATACATTTATGAGATGTGTTGAAAAGTTTGAAAATCAAAAAAATATATTTCTAATGATAAACTAGATACATTTATGAAATGTGTTGAAAAGTTTCAAAATCTAAAAAATATATTTCTAATGATAAACTAGATACATTTATGAAATGTGTTCAAAAGTTTGGAAAAGAAAATCAAAAAATATATTTCTAGTGATAAACAATATACATTTATGAAATGTGTTGAGAAGTTTGAAAAAGAAAATAAAAAAAAATATTTCTAATGATAAACTACCGGTAGATACATTTTATGAGATGTGTTGAAAAGTTTGAAAATTAAAAAAATATATTTCTAGTGATACTCTACTGGTAGATACATTTATGAGATGTGTTGAAAAGTTTGAAAAAGAAAATAAAAAAATATATTTCTAATGATAAACTAGATACATTTATGAAATGTGTTGAAAAGTTTCAAAATCAAAATAATTTATTTCTAATGATAAAAACTAGATACATTTATGAAATGTGTTGAAAAATTTCAAAAAGAAAATCAAAATATTAATTTCTATTGATAAACTATATACACTTATGAAATGTGTTGAAAAGTTTGAAAATCAAAAAAATATATTTCTAATGATAAACTAGATACATTTATGAAATGTGTTGAAAAGTTTGGAAAAGAAAATCAAAAAATATATTTCTAGTGATAAACTAGATACATTTATGAAATATGTTGAAAAGTTTGAACAAGAAAATGAAAAGATATATTTATAGTGATAATCTACCAGTAGATACATTTATGAGATCTGTTGAAAAGATTGAAAAAGAAAATAAAAAAATATATTTATAATGATAAAATACCGGTAGATACATTTATGAGATGAGTTGAAAAGTTTGAAAATCAAAAAAATATATTTCTAATTATAAACTAGATACATTTATGAAATGTGTTCAAAAGTTTGGAAAAGAAAATCAAAAAATATATTTCTAGTGATAAACTATATACATTTATGAAATGTGTTGAACAGTTTGAAAAAGAAAATAAAAAAATATATTTCTACTGATAAACTACCGGTAGATACATTTTATGAGATGTGTTGAAAAGTTTGAAAATTAAAAAAATATATTTCTAGTGATACTCTACTGGTAGATACATTTATGAGATGTGTTGAAAAGTTTGAAAATCAAAATAATTTATTTCTAATGATAAAAACTAGATACATTTATGAAATGTGTTGAAAAATTTCAAAAAGAAAATCAAAATATTAATTTCTATTGATAAACTATATACACTTATGAAATGTGTTGAAAAGTTTGAAAATCAAAAAAATATATTTCTAATGGTAAACTATATACACTTATGAAATGTGTTGAAAAGTTTGAAAAAGAAAATGAAAAGATATATTTCTAGTGATAATCTACTGGTAGATACATTTATGAGATCTGTTGAAAAGATTGGAAATTAAAAAAATATATTTCTAGTGATACTCTACTGGTAGATACATTTATGAGATGTTTTGAAAAGTATGAAAAAGAAAATAAAAAAATATATTTCTAATGATAAAATACCGGTAGATACATTTATGAGATGTGTTGAAAAGTTTCAAAATCAAAAAAATTTATTTCTAATGATAAAAACTAGATACATTTATGAAATGTGTTTACAAATTTCAAAAATCAAATCAAAAAATATATTTCTAATGATAAACTACTGGTAGATACATTTATGAGATGTGTTGAAAAGTTTGAAAAAAGAAAATAAAAAAATATATTTCTAATGATAATCTACCGGTAGATACATTTATGAGATGTGTTGAAAAGTTTGAAAAAGAAAATAAAAAAATATATTTCTAATGATAAACTAGATACATTTATGAAATGTGTTGAAAAGTTTCAAAATCAAAATAATTTATTTCTAATGATAAAAACTAGATACATTTATGAAATGTGTTGAAAAATTTCAAAAAGAAAATCAAAATATTAATTTCTATTGATAAACTATATACACTTATGAAATGTGTTGAAAAGTTTGAAAATCAAAAAAATATATTTCTAATGATAAACTAGATACATTTATGAAATGTGTTGAAAAGTTTGGAAAAGAAAATCAAAAAATATATTTCTAGTGATAAACTAGATACATTTATGAAATATGTTGAAAAGTTTGAACAAGAAAATGAAAAGATATATTTATAGTGATAATCTACCAGTAGATACATTTATGAGATCTGTTGAAAAGATTGAAAAAGAAAATAAAAAAATATATTTATAATGATAAAATACCGGTAGATACATTTATGAGATGAGTTGAAAAGTTTGAAAATAAAAAAAATATATTTCTAATGATAAACTAGATACATTTATGAAATGTGTTCAAAAGTTTGGAAAAGAAAATCAAAAAATATATTTCTAGTGATAAACTATATACATTTATGAAATGTGTTGAACAGTTTGAAAAAGAAAATAAAAAAATATATTTCTACTGATAAACTACCGGTAGATACATTTTATGAGATGTGTTGAAAAGTTTGAAAATTAAAAAAATATATTTCTAGTGATACTCTACTGGTAGATACATTTATGAGATGTGTTGAAAAGTTTGAAAAAAAAAATAAAAAAATATATTTCTAATGATAAACTAGATACATTTATGAAATGTGTTGAAAAGTTTCAAAATCAAAATAATTTATTTCTAATGATAAAAACTAGATACATTTATGAAATGTGTTGAAAAATTTCAAAAAGAAAATCAAAATATTAATTTCTATTGATAAACTATATACACTTATGAAATGTGTTGAAAAGTTTGAAAATCAAAAAAATATATTTCTAATGATAAACTATATACACTTATGAAATGTGTTGAAAAGTTTGAAAAAGAAAATGAAAAGATATATTTCTAGTGATAATCTACTGGTAGATACATTTATGAGATCTGTTGAAAAGATTGGAAATTAAAAAAATATATTTCTAGTGATATTCTACTGGTAGATACATTTATGAGATGTTTTGAAAAGTATGAAAAAGAAAATAAAAAAATATATTTCTAATGATAAAATACCGGTAGATACATTTATGAGATGTGTTGAAAAGTTTCAAAATCAAAAAAATTTATTTCTAATGATAAAAACTAGATACATTTATGAAATGTGTTTACAAATTTCAAAAATCAAATCAAAAAATATATTTCTAATGATAAACTACTGGTAGATACATTTATGAGATGTGTTGAAAAGTTTGAAAAAAGAAAATAAAAAAATATATTTCTAATGATAATCTACCGGTAGATACATTTATGAGATGTGTTGAAAAGTTTGAAAAAGAAAAGAAAAAAATATATTTCTAATGATAAACTAGATACATTTATGAAATTGTGTTGAAAAGTTTGAACAAGAAAATAAAAAAAAATACTTCTAATGATAAACTATATACATTTATGAAATGTGTTGAACAGTTTGAAAAAGAAAATAAAAAAATATATTTCTACTGATAAACTACCGGTAGATACATTTTATGAGATGTGTTGAAAAGTTTGAAAATTAAAAAAATATATTTCTAGTGATACTCTACTGGTAGATACATTTATGAGATGTGTTGAAAAGTTTGAAAAAAAAAATAAAAAAATATATTTCTAATGATAAACTAGATACATTTATGAAATGTGTTGAAAAGTTTCAAAATCAAAATAATTTATTTCTAATGATAAAAACTAGATACATTTATGAAATGTGTTGAAAAATTTGAAAATCAAAAAAATATATTTCTAATGATAAACTAGATACATTTATGAAATGTGTTGAAAAGTTTGGAAAAGAAAATCAAAAAATATATTTCTAGTGATAAACTAGATACATTTATGAAATATGTTGAAAAGTTTGAACAAGAAAATGAAAAGATATATTTCTAGTGATAATCTACTGGTAGATACATTTATGAGATCTGTTGAAAAGATTGGAAATTAAAAAAATATATTTCTAGTGATACTCTACTGGTAGATACATTTATGAGATGTTTTGAAAAGTATGAAAAAGAAAATAAAAAAATATATTTCTAATGATAAAATACCGGTAGATACATTTATGAGATGTGTTGAAAAGTTTCAAAATCAAAAAAATTTATTTCTAATGATAAAAACTAGATACATTTATGAAATGTGTTTACAAATTTCAAAAATCAAATCAAAAAATATATTTCTAATGATAAACTACTGGTAGATACATTTATGAGATGTGTTGAAAAGTTTGAAAAAAGAAAATAAAAAAATATATTTCTAATGATAATCTACCGGTAGATACATTTATGAGATGTGTTGAAAAGTTTGAAAAAGAAAATAAAAAAATATATTTCTAATGATAAACTAGATACATTTATGAAATGTGTTGAAAAGTTTCAAAATCAAAATAATTTATTTCTAATGATAAAAACTAGATACATTTATGAAATGTGTTGAAAAATTTCAAAAAGAAAATCAAAATATTAATTTCTATTGATAAACTATATACACTTATGAAATGTGTTGAAAAGTTTGAAAATCAAAAAAATATATTTCTAATGATAAACTAGATACATTTATGAAATGTGTTGAAAAGTTTGGAAAAGAAAATCAAAAAATATATTTCTAGTGATAAACTAGATACATTTATGAAATATGTTGAAAAGTTTGAACAAGAAAATGAAAAGATATATTTATAGTGATAATCTACCAGTAGATACATTTATGAGATCTGTTGAAAAGATTGAAAAAGAAAATAAAAAAATATATTTATAATGATAAAATACCGGTAGATACATTTATGAGATGAGTTGAAAAGTTTGAAAATCAAAAAAATATATTTCTAATGATAAACTAGATACATTTATGAAATGTGTTCAAAAGTTTGGAAAAGAAAATCAAAAAATATATTTCTAGTGATAAACTATATACATTTATGAAATGTGTTGAACAGTTTGAAAAAGAAAATAAAAAAATATATTTCTAGTGATACTCTACTGGTAGATACATTTATGAGATGTGTTGAAAAGTTTGAAAAAAAAAATAAAAAAATATATTTCTAATGATAAACTAGATACATTTATGAAATGTGTTGAAAAGTTTCAAAATCAAAATAATTTATTTCTAATGATAAAAACTAGATACATTTATGAAATGTGTTGAAAAATTTCAAAAAGAAAATCAAAATATTAATTTCTATTGATAAACTATATACACTTATGAAATGTGTTGAAAAGTTTGAAAATCAAAAAAATATATTTCTAATGATAAACTATATACACTTATGAAATGTGTTGAAAAGTTTGAAAAAGAAAATGAAAAGATATATTTCTAGTGATAATCTACTGGTAGATACATTTATGAGATCTGTTGAAAAGATTGGAAATTAAAAAAATATATTTCTAGTGATATTCTACTGGTAGATACATTTATGAGATGTTTTGAAAAGTATGAAAAAGAAAATAAAAAAATATATTTCTAATGATAAAATACCGGTAGATACATTTATGAGATGTGTTGAAAAGTTTCAAAATCAAAAAAATTTATTTCTAATGATAAAAACTAGATACATTTATGAAATGTGTTTACAAATTTCAAAAATCAAATCAAAAAATATATTTCTAATGATAAACTACTGGTAGATACATTTATGAGATGTGTTGAAAAGTTTGAAAAAAGAAAATAAAAAAATATATTTCTAATGATAATCTACCGGTAGATACATTTATGAGATGTGTTGAAAAGTTTGAAAAAGAAAAGAAAAAAATATATTTCTAATGATAAACTAGATACATTTATGAAATTGTGTTGAAAAGTTTGAACAAGAAAATAAAAAAAAATACTTCTAATGATAAACTATATACATTTATGAAATGTGTTGAACAGTTTGAAAAAGAAAATAAAAAAATATATTTCTACTGATAAACTACCGGTAGATACATTTTATGAGATGTGTTGAAAAGTTTGAAAATTAAAAAAATATATTTCTAGTGATACTCTACTGGTAGATACATTTATGAGATGTGTTGAAAAGTTTGAAAAAAAAAATAAAAAAATATATTTCTAATGATAAACTAGATACATTTATGAAATGTGTTGAAAAGTTTCAAAATCAAAATAATTTATTTCTAATGATAAAAACTAGATACATTTATGAAATGTGTTGAAAAATTTCAAAAAGAAAATCAAAATATTAATTTCTATTGATAAACTATATACACTTATGAAATGTGTTGAAAAGTTTGAAAATCAAAAAAATATATTTCTAATGATAAACTATATACACTTATGAAATGTGTTGAAAAGTTTGAAAAAGAAAATGAAAAGATATATTTCTAGTGATAATCTACTGGTAGATACATTTATGAGATCTGTTGAAAAGATTGGAAATTAAAAAAATATATTTCTAGTGATACTCTACTGGTAGATACATTTATGAGATGTTTTGAAAAGTATGAAAAAGAAAATAAAAAAATATATTTCTAATGATAAAATACCGGTAGATACATTTATGAGATGTGTTGAAAAGTTTCAAAATCAAAAAAATTTATTTCTAATGATAAAAACTAGATACATTTATGAAATGTGTTTACAAATTTCAAAAATCAAATCAAAAAATATATTTCTAATGATAAACTACTGGTAGATACATTTATGAGATGTGTTGAAAAGTTTGAAAAAAGAAAATAAAAAAATATATTTCTAATGATAATCTACCGGTAGATACATTTATGAGATGTGTTGAAAAGTTTGAAAAAGAAAAGAAAAAAATATATTTCTAATGATAAACTAGATACATTTATGAAATGTGTTGAAAAGTTTCAAAATCAAAATAATTTATTTCTAATGATAAAAACTAGATACATTTATGAAATGTGTTGCAAATTTCAAAAAGAAAATCAAAATATTAATTTCTATTGATAAACTATATACACTTATGAAATGTGTTGAAAAGTTTGAAAATCAAAAAAATATATTTCTAATGATAAACTAGATACATTTATGAAATGTGTTGAAAAGTTTGGAAAAGAAAATCAAAAAATATATTTCTAGTGATAAACTAGATACATTTATGAAATATGTTGAAAAGTTTGAACAAGAAAATGAAAAGATATATTTCTAGTGATAATCTACCAGTAGATACATTTATGAGATCTGTTGAAAAGATTGAAAAAGAAAATAAAAAAATATATTTATAATGATAAAATACCGGTAGATACATTTATGAGATGAGTTGAAAAGTTTGAAAATCAAAAAAATATATTTCTAATGATAAACTAGATACATTTATGAAATGTGTTCAAAAGTTTGGAAAAGAAAATCAAAAAATATATTTCTAGTGATAAACTATATACATTTATGAAATGTGTTGAAAAGTTTGAAAAAGAAAATAAAAAAATATATTTCTACTGATAAACTACCGGTAGATACATTTTATGAGATGTGTTGAAAAGTTTGAAAATTAAAAAAATATATTTCTAGTGATACTCTACTGGTAGATACATTTATGAGATGTGTTGAAAAGTTTGAAAAAGAAAATAAAAAAATATATTTCTAATGATAAACTAGATACATTTATGAAATGTGTTGAAAAGTTTCAAAATCAAAATAATTTATTTCTAATGATAAAAACTAGATACATTTATGAAATGTGTTGAAAAATTTCAAAAAGAAAATCAAAATATTAATTTCTATTGATAAACTATATACACTTATGAAATGTGTTGAAAAGTTTGAAAATCAAAAAAATATATTTCTAATGATAAACTAGATACATTTATGAAATGTGTTGAAAAGTTTGGAAAAGAAAATCAAAAAATATATTTCTAGTGATAAACTAGATACATTTATGAAATATGTTGAAAAGTTTGAACAAGAAAATGAAAAGATATATTTCTAGTGATAATCTACCAGTAGATACATTTATGAGATCTGTTGAAAAGATTGAAAAAGAAAATAAAAAAATATATTTATAATGATAAAATACCGGTAGATACATTTATGAGATGAGTTGAAAAGTTTGAAAATCAAAAAAATATATTTCTAATGATAAACTAGATACATTTATGAAATGTGTTCAAAAGTTTGGAAAAGAAAATCAAAAAATATATTTCTAGTGATAAACTATATACATTTATGAAATGTGTTGAAAAGTTTGAAAAAGAAAATCAAAAAATATATTTCTACTGATAAACTACCGGTAGATACATTTTATGAGATGTGTTGAAAAGTTTGAAAATTAAAAAAATATATTTCTAGTGATACTCTACTGGTAGATACATTTTTGAGATGTGTTGAAAAGTTTGAAAAAGAAAATAAAAAAATATATTTCTAATGATAAACTAGATACATTTATGAAATGTGTTGAAAAGTTTCAAATACAAAATAATTTATTTCTAATGATAAATTAGATACATTTATGAAATGTGTTGAAAAGTTTGGAAAAGAAAATCAAAAAATATATTTCTAGTGATAAACTAGATACATTTATGAAATATGTTGAAAAGTTTGAACAAGAAAATAAAAATATATATTTCTAATGATAAACTATATACATTTATGAAATGTGTTGAAAAGTTTGAAAAAGAAAATGAAAAGATATATTTCTAGTGATAATCTACCAGTAGATACATTTATGAGATCTGTTGAAAAGATTGAAAAAGAAAATAAAAAAATATATTTCTAATGATAAACTACCGGTAGATACATTTATGAGATGTGTTGAAAAGTTTGAAAATATAAAAAAATATATTTCTAATGATAAACTAGATACATTTATGAAATGTGTTGAAAAGTTTCAAAATCAAAAAAATATATTTATTTCTAGTGATAAACTAGATACATTTATGAAATGTGTTGAAAGGTTTGAAAAAGAAAATGTAAAAATATATTTCTTGTGATAAACTAGTTACATTTTTGAAATGTGTTAAAAAGTTTGAAAAAGAAAATCAACAAATATATTTCTAGTGATAAACTAGATACATTTATGAAATATGTTGAAAAGTTTGAAAAAGAAAATAATTTGAATTTAAATATCTGTGAAGAATATAAAAATTCTACCTCCATTAAAACGAAGAAAAAGAAAGTCCCAGAAGATTTAGAAAAAAGATTAAATGAAATAATTAATGTAGAAAAAAATAAAATATATTTTTCTTAAAAAAAGTCCAAATCATTAAATTATTGATATATGTGATACAATATTAAATTATTTAGATGATTTAGAAAAAGGAAATATGCATGTGGTTGCGTCTGTGGGTCTCACCAATGGCCCACTAGACAAACCACCCATGCAACAGAAAACCTTAGGGGATGACATGCCATTATATTGAGGTTATCTTCTTAGAGAAGCTTCATGGTACGTTATCTATACAATTGTGCATTTATTTTGTTGTTGAAATGTGTTTCATGTTTGCCTGAATATATATGTATGGCTGGGAGGGAGCCAGAGATGTACTATGCAGCACTTGGGAGGAGGAAACTGACAGCACTGTTTTTTCCTATGGCTTAGACCCATCATAGAGGCACAGTGACTCAAGACGTGACAATCCTTTTGACTTGAACATTTGGTTGCTTGCCTGGAGCAATAAAGAAGTTCGGCATAACTAGTAGTCTATTGGTGGTGGGGAATTAGTACAGTGAACCCTATCTTGGCTACAATAGCTGGGAGCAGTGCATAGGTTGAAACCTACCTTCCTGGAGGTGTGATAGTTATTCTCTGGCTCTGTCCCTGGGTGGGCCAAAAATCCACATACTTCCCAGCAATATAATGCCATTTAATGGCATTAGGTCAAAGGGCATGATCCCATGGACCGCTGGATCAGCAACCAACCAACCAACCAGAAAATAGAAATAAAACATATTATTATACACTTGGAGAATTATGATTTATGCTTAAAAGTAGATATAATAGTGAAAAAGTAGATATAATAGTGAAAAAGTAGATATAATAGGGAAAAAGTAGATATAATAGAGAAAATAGATATAATAGTGAAAAAGTAGATATAATAATGAAAAAGTAGATATAATAGGGAAAAAGTAGATATAATAGTGAAAAAGTAGATATAATAGGGAAAATAGATATAATAGTGAAAAAGTAGATATAATAGGGGAAAAGTATATATAATAGTGAAAAAGTAGATATAATAGTGAAAAAGTAGATATAATAGTGAAAAAAGTAGATATAATAGTGAAAAAGTAGATATAATAGAGAAAATGTAGATATAATAGTGAAAAAGTAGATATAATAGTGAAAAAGTAGATATAATAGGGAAATAGTAGATATAATAGTGAAAACAGAATTTCTTGCTTTTGCTAAAGAAAAATTTAATAGATGTAAATCAACTAATAATGAATACATAAGATTTTATAGTATTTGTAATGATTATTCTATCTTATTAAACTGTAATTTATCATAATAGAGAAATTATGAAAAATTTACATGAAATAAAATAATAGGATGACAGTCAACTAATTTGACCTCTATTTACTTTTTTATTCTCTTATAAAAGGGATTTAAACGAATTAAAACTTTTAAGTGAAATGACTCCTGAAAATATGAATAATGCATATAAAACAAATATGATTATTACATTGATAGATTGCGAAATGAATATATCAGGGAAAGAATAGGTATAATATCTTGTACAGATTACATAGAGAGAGAACAGATCAAGTGGTTTGGCCACATTATGAGAATGCATCATGAAAAGTTGCCCTTACAAATCATATAACCAAATGAGATCAGGGTACAAGGCCAGAGGAAGACCATGGAAAAGATGGATAGAAAACATCAGGGACATCCTTAACAGACACGGTCATAGCACAGCTGAGGCCACACATCTGGCTTTAGAACGCAAGCTCGAACTCCAATCACCCCTACGCTTAACTGCAAGAGTGGATCACAAACCACCTAGGGAAAGACAATAGACAATAGATAGATTATTAAATTTATGAATATTAAAACCGAACAACCTAATTTATCACAAGATCAGATTTGTAGTAAATTAGGTATTTCTTCTTCTACAATAAAAAAGAATAAGACAAGATTTAAATGTAAAATTTCCATATAAATATGATATTCCTTTTAAAAAGTAACAAGAATAAAAAAATATTGAAATTAGTAATAAAGAAACATTAAAAATAAATAAAGAAACAAGGAGATTAAAAGTTAAAAAAAATAAAAGAGAAAATTGGTAATGGAAGGGATAATAATAAATTATTTAATGTTAATAAAGCAATAGAAGAAGTGTAAATAATTTATTGTTATATTTGATGTTGAGAATTTCATTCTCTAAAAATGGAAGAACTAAAATTATTTGTTAAAAAAAATAAGTGATGAAATTAAAGAACAAATAAAAAAACTTGAAAAACAAAATTATAAAACAAAAGATTATTTATTAAAACAATATATTGTAAAAAAATACGATTAATAAAGAAGTTTTAAAAATAGTTGGTGAACAAATGATTGAGTATGAAGAAGAATTAGAAGAAAAACAATGTTTAATGAATGAATATGAAACAATAATTGGTGGTGATAAATTAATGAAATAATTCAGAAATATAATAAAAAATATATCAAACAAATTGATCCTAGTAAAGTTACTTATAAAGATAAGAGTGCGTAAAAGATTATTATATAAATTAAACAACAAAATAAAAGAATTAAAAAAGTAGAAATAATAGTATAAATAATTACTGATAAAATATATATTTTAAATTCGTATTTTAAAATTATGATTTATTTTTTTATCTATTTCTTCACATATTTTTACCACCCGTGTGTTGTTGGGGCCCGAAAGGGGAGAAAAGAATAGCAACACTGTGTACCTTTCATGCATGTCATACGAGGTGACTAAGGAGGTTATGGGATGGAGTTGGCTGTCCCATTAAATAGGGTCAGTGACCCAAAGCCATGCTGAAGTTGGATGTATCAGGCCGAAAGGTGCAGATATCGCAGCTTTGCTGTAAACCATGACACAACACATTCCATTCTCCGGACTACATCCTGCTAATCTGAAGGAGTTTGAGAACGAATGCAGAAGAAGAAGAAATGTACAGATGAAATGAGATGGGGTCATTCACAAGTAGAAATCCTCATTATATTGGCATGGCTTCTATTGTTTCTTCATTGTTCATTCTCAAACTCCCACTGGAACTCTCTTGTTGCAGGACAATGATCCATCCTACTAGGTTACATAATTTCTCAAACTCCCACTGGAACTCTCTTGTTGCAGGACAATGATCCTACAAGATTTCAAGTAGGATGTAGTCCAGAGAATGGAAATGCATTGTGTTTCCGATTTATTTGCGCTAATGGCCTAATACATCAGACTTTGACTGTATTGCTAGTTTACTGTTGCATAATGGTTAGTCTGATAAGCAAATAGTGCGACCTTCAAACCTTCCACATTCAGGAACCATTGTCATTAAGTTAGCACAGACTTGAAACACAGTGTTCCTGTGTGACTGCACAACAAAGGTGATCCTTAGGATTTAACTTTACAGTTGTGAAATATGATATTGTTTACAATAAATCTAAGAAGTATTTACATGAATGATACTGTCCACAGATATTTGGGAAGGAAACGTTTACGCAAAGACTTAGAGACAATGGTAGAGGGCAGCGATCGGTTGGCGTGGCCACACTATTCCTATTGGACAATCAGTTACATATTGTCTATCCGTGGTGCACGAAAACTGCTAGATCAGAAACCTTTGTCAAAGATGGTGCCTGTGGATGAGTACCTTCCAATCATGTTTGATAGGCATCCAGAGTGAGTACTTGTTTAATTGTCAGCTAAAAGACATAATATCTTAGTGTTAAAGGTGATGTTGAGTTCTTGTTTAATTGAGAGCTAAAAACAAATTATGCCTTAGTGTTAAAGGTGGTAAGATAAATTATAACACCCACCATCCAGTGGGGTGGAACAAGGTATTAAGTTAGAGCTTGGAATCACATGTGCTGTGGGGTTCTGGGAAGGATGTATAGAATAATATTGTGACGGGCTTGTATGACAACTGACTTTCTTGAACTTCTAGTTAATGGCAAAGAATAGGGCCAGTGTCTTATTTTCAAGCATGTCGTTGAAGGCGACTAAGTACAGTTGGGGCACAGTAGAGGTGACTAAGTACAGTTGGGGCACAGTAGAGGCGACTAAGTACAGTTGGGGCACAGTAGAGGCGACTAAGTACAGTTGGGGCACAGTAGAGGAGACTAAGTATAGTTGGGGCATAGTAGAGGCGACTAAGTACAGTTGGGGCACAGTAGAGGCGACTAAGTACAGTTGGGGTACAGTAGACTGACAAGTTGTCACCTGCGGAAAAATCGTTGTCACATATTGTCACAATTTTGTCTTCCAACAAATCAACCCCCATGGATGATGAAGAGATTCCGGCCAGGAAATTGCACCTTTTGTGGCAGACTCCAATGTGACGGAGACTGTGTGACGGGGACTATGTGACGGAGAATGTTAGTTGTGTCATCACTACTGATGGGTCAATAGATCTGACATAAGAATGACAACATAGTTGGCCCAGATTTGTGTGGTGTGCTCCTGGCTCCTGGAATGCCTGCCTTTGGGGACTAAACATGCATTCAGAAACCTCCATGATGCAACAATGCCTTTGAGACAACCTTATAGAGTCTAGGTTACACAAGAGCCTCAGTTACACAACTGAGAAGAAGCTGTGCTATTGTCAGAAAGGCTATGGGCTATCAAATATAGCTCATATATATAGCTATATAGCTACCACCTCAAAACTAAAGGGATTCTTCTTCTTCGTTCATTCTCAAACTCCTGCAGATTAGCAGGTTGTAGTCCGGAGAACGGAATGCGTTGTGTCATGGTTTACATCATTGCTGTGATATATGCGCCTTTCGGCCTGACACATCTCACTTCAGCATTACTAAAGGGATTATTTCATAATCATCATTATAATACTGTGACTTGCAATGTATGTTGTAAGAGGCAGCTAAGGAGGGCTTGGAGTGTGGTTGGTTACTCCATTTCATAGAAAGACACAAAAATAGTAGCATACCATGTATAAACTAATTCGATTATAAACCGAGAACATGATTTTAATGTCTGAAATTTGACACCACAAGTCTAGAATCCATTTATAGGCCGAGGTGTAGAATTCCATTATTATAATAATGAAGGGGCAAGTGCCATATGGTTTGCATCTGTGGGTATCACCAACTAGACAAACCATTAATGCAAAAGAAAGTCTTAGTAGATGACATGCCGTTATATTGAGGTTCTCTTATAGAAGCTTCATGGCACATCATATATACAATTATGCTTTTATTTTATTGTTGCAATGTATTTTATGCTTTATTTGTATATATGTATGCACCTTCTGTGGTTGGGATAAAGCCAGAGATGTACTGTGCAGCACTGGGGAGGGGAGGAGGAAGCTGACAGCACTATATGTTTCCTATGCTGAGGCCCATCATAGAGGCGCAATGACTTAGGAAGTGACAATCATTTTGACTTGACCATTTGGTTGCATGCCTGAAGCAATAGAGAAGTCTGACATAACCAGTAGTCAATTGGTGGCGGGGAATGAACATAGTGAACCCTACCTTAGCTCCAGTGATTTGAGCATTATTTAGGTAGAAAACTCACAAACCAAATTAGACAATTACCAATTTATTATAATTATATATTTTTGTTCATCGCATTTATTGTTTTTCATGCCATGTGCATCTTCGCTTGCGAAGGAGGAACATCATCAGGTATCCTCTGGCTCTAACCGGGTTGGACCAAAAATCCACAGACATCCCATCAATATAATGCTAGCACAACAAATATTATTTACAGACGAGCAGATACAAGATCGTCATAAAACAAAGTCTTCGCTTAACATCCTACAACTGAACATGGTATAGGAAACTCTTCTTCTTCAGTGTTCATTCTCAAACTCCCGCCAGATCTCTCTTGTAGCAGGACATATGTTTGCCAAATGTTGCATGAGTTTGGCTAAATGTTGTTATGTATTTGGTTAAATAATAATGGAGGGCAGAGCACCAGGGCAGAGGAGGAAAGGCAGACCAAGAAGATGATGGACTGACAACATTAAATATAACATGAATATGTCATTGGAGAATGCAAGCCGCATCACCCACGACAGAGAATGGTTCAGGGAGTTCATTAGAAAGACAACGTTCTGGAGAGAATATGTCACTGACAGTGTGACTAGATTTTGTATGTGTTTGACCAAATGTTGTATGTGTTTGACCAAATGTTGTATATGTTTGACCAAATGTTGTATGTGTTTGACCAAATGTTGTATGTGTTTGACCAAATGTTGTATGTGTTTGACCAAATGTTGTATGTGTTTGACCAAATGTTGTATGTGTTTGACCAAATGTATGTGTTTGACCAAATGTTGCATGTGTTTGACCAAATGTTGCATGTGTTTGACCAAATTGTGTATGTTTGACCAAATTTTCTATATGTTTGACCAAATTTTCTATGTGTTTGACCAAATTTTCTATGTGTTTGACCAAATTTTCTATGTGTTTTACCAAATGTTCTATGTGTTTTACCAAATGTTGCATGTGTTTGACCAAATTGTGTATGTTTGACCAAATTTTCTATGTGTTTGACCAAATTTTCTATGTGTTTTACCACATGTTCTATGTGTTTGACCAAATGTTGTATGTGTTTGACCAAATGTTGTAGATATCAAAGCGAAATGGTAAACTATGATGTAACATATTATCTTTTCCGGACTACATCCTGTTCAGTCCTTTACAATGCCAAAGTCATATCTGTTGGGCCATTGAGGCAAATAAAACTGTGACAAAACATTTACGTTCTCTGGTGTATGTCCTGCTGGAAATCTAGTACGAATATCCTGCTACAGGAAAGATCTTATGGGAGTATGGCAACGAACGTAAAGAAAAGAGAAATAATATAGCCTGACATGCACAGTGTAAGAGGCAACTAAAGAGAGGAGGCAAGTTGTCTACCCTGTGTTGAATTCAAAAGTCAAGCAAAAAATAGAAACAATGTGACCCGACATGCATGATGTAAGAGGCAGTTAAGATGGAATTGACTGTGTCAACTCATAGGTTAAAGTGACCCACAAACAGTGCTTATTCTATATTTTCATGTTTATGTAATTATTGCTTATTATAAATTTGTGCTTATAAATTTTTGCTTATTATTAATTTTTACTTTTTAATAGTTTACTTATTATAAATTGTTCCTTATTATGAATTGTTACTTATAAAATTTTGCAGAACAATACGGGATCAAGGGTCCATGTATATACTATCAATTAGTGGGATTTTAAACAAACTTACAAATATTTCATACGATCAATATTTGTGTTCTTTGGTTCACACACATTTAGCGAGCTCAATGACATTACATCATTTACAGATCTTGTCACTGTAATTCAAAATAGCTAATAGTAGTTACGCACGGAGATTAAAACTTGCAACGATTTAATGGTTTTTGTATTTTCAAGATATGAGGTACTGTTAGAATTTAGATGTTGTGTTGGGGGGGGGGGGAGGATTAGACTCAGTGTTAGGACTAATTCTAACGCAAACCCCCTTTCTGATTTAACCAATTCAAGTTGATAACTACATTGAAAGGGAGACAAATGATTTCTGCTTACTCTTTGTTTATGTATTACTTCTCTCGCCGAAGACGGATGTGTCTGGCCATTGGCGCAAATAAAATTGTGACACAACGCATTTCCATTCTCTGAACTTGAAATCTAGTAGGACTATGGTCCTGCTACAAAGAAGATCCAACGAGAGTTTTAGAATGAACGCTAAAGAAGAAGTATTACCTCCCATGCGAATATTTGAGCGACAATTATTGGGCAGGTTTTACATATAGAAATATGCCAAGACAATAAATGGGGGAGTATTTAATTGGAGGGTTGTATGAGTGGAAACATGATTGGGTTTGAATGCAGGGTATTATTTTGTGTCGGAAATGAATTTAATCATCACAATAGAAGTTAAATGTCATAGTATGACACTGTGCGCATTTCCCGTTTGCAAGTACTCTTCGTGACTGCAACAATTGTACTGCGTCTTTGTCAGTCAAAGGCATATTCAACATACATACGGCAGCCATTTTACTAAAGATATGTAGTGGAAGAGTGACGTAACGGAAGTGTGAATGGCATTACCAAGTTCTAAACAAATACGACAGGAGCGCATTTTTAAAAAAAGTGTAAGCAGGAAATGCTAGATGTACACTTGATCCTGTATTGTTCCATTTTTGCTTATAAATTGTTACTTATTGTAAATTGTTACTTGTAATTTTTTTTTTTAATTATAAATTATCGTTTAGAGAACAGTGGAAACAGCATTTTTCTCCACGGGACCTAGTTGGCCTATCAGCGGAGCCTTACCTTCTATATCCAACACATTACACTGGAGAACCATATTACATCTCTAACACTGAAGATTCAATCATCATTGACAAGGGTCATGCTCGTAAAGGTGCTGCAGACAGTGAACTGCTGGTAGACACAAACATAGCAAGACCTGATGAGACAGAAACACAGATTGACGGTGTTATAAAGCTGGAAGGGCCAGTTGTCAAGGATGAGTTTTAATCAAGTATGGGAATAATTAATTAATCTCTGTGTAATTATGAGAATAGGCATATAGATGAACTCTATTACTAAGCTGGAACTTAGCTCGCTAAATTAGATATGGGTTTTGTAGCAAGACAGTTAGATCTCCTTACCTACAAGTAATCAGTCAAGTGCCATGCCAATTGGTGTAGGTCATCATGCTTCTCTACAACTTTCTGCCTCTTGTGTTGTTAAGTAATTCAATTGATGACTTCATTTTGTACCACACTGACAACCCATCCAGAAATTTATCTCTTTGTATTCCTCTGTCTCTTCTCCCCTTGATCTTTCCAGTTGTTATTAAATGTTGAAGTTTTACTTTTCTCATCGCACGTCTAAGACCATCGGAAAACACATATGAAGTAGCAACAAAAATAATTTTTTTAATTTTGGGACCGCCACAACATGAAGAACTGTATTAAAGGGTTGGGGGATTAGGAAGGCTGAAGGATAGAGGGATTACACTGCATGGAGTTTATTATCTGAATCCTGTATTATTTGTGTGTTTTTTTTATCATGAAATATTTGAAATAGATTTATGTTTTCTGTAATATTGTTGATTTTTCTCTTGTTGTTCCAGCTGACCATTTATATTTCTTATTGTGACGTAATGTAGTTGAGTAAAACTACATTAGCTGTCTAGTTTACAGAAAAGCTGCAATATGTATGTATTTTGGCCTGGTATATTTAATTTTATGTTGCAATATTGTTGATATAGACATGCTATTTGTATCTCGAGCATTTTTCTGTGATCAATTATTATACATCCAGTTTGATATTGTTCACGGATGATAATGATGACATAATCACTTTACCCATGAGCAAGTAGCGCTTGACACTTGATGATGATAAAATAATCCCTTTAGCTGTGAACAGGTAGCTCTTTACACATGGTGATGATGAAATAATCCCTTTAGCTGTGAACAGGTAGCTCTTTACACATGGTGATGATGAAATAATCCCTTTAGCTGTGAACAGGTAGCTCTTTACACATGGTGATAATGAAATAATCCCTTTAGCTGTGAACAGGTATCTCTTGACACATGATGATGATGCATCCCATAATCTGTGAGCAGGTAGCTCTTGACACATGATGATGATGATGCATCCTGTTATCTGTGAGCAGGTAGCTCTTGACACATGATGATGATGCATCCCGTTATCTGTGAGCAGGTAGCTCTTGACACATGATGATGATGCATCCCGTTACCTGTGAACAGATAGCTCTTGACACATGATGATGATGCATCCCGTTACCTGTGAGCAGGTAGCTCTTGAAAGTCCATAGCCTTTTTTGACATAAGCACAGGTTCTTCTCAGTTGTGTAACTGAGGTACCTGCCAGACTCACGTAAAGTTGTCTCAAAGGTATGGATGGTTAGGGGGAGTTTATAGATGCATATGTTTTGTCCCCAAAGGGAGGCATTCCACTGTGGCAGTATCTTAGGATTATCACATCCTGCTAGGAGCACAGCACACACATCTGAGCCAACAATCTCATCATTCTTCTGTCAGATTTGTTGACACATCCGCAGTGATGCACATTAAGTATTCCTCTGCCACAACTGGACAATGGTGCAATGTCTGCTGGTCGGTAGCTCTTCAGCATCCATGATCACAGATTATTTGATAGAAAACAAAAGTAAGAAATTGAAACAAGATGATTTTTTTCACTCAACTTTCCTTAGTAACCTATTACAACATTCCTGGAAAGAAGACAGTATCCTTATTCTTTGTACCCGGAACCAGCAGTTCAGGCCCAAGTTACTATATGGGCGATTGGTCCTGTATAGAATAGTTTGTTTAGGTTGCCATGAGTCTCCCACAGTTTGTTTTGTAGAGATATTCCTGTGAACCAGGATATTGCTCTGTCAACAAATTCTCTGGGTTAATACTGTATATATATTCTGGGTAGGTGTTGTTATTCTGCACATGTTGGTTGCAGAGTCGCTAATACTGATTCGGGGTAAGTGTGCTTTTAGATGGCAATGTTCCATTTTCAGTCGAAATACCCTGACTTGTTCCTGTCAGTTGAATTTGTTCATGCTGTCTTGCTCGGGGCTGTAGTTTCCATTTAGTTCTCTCCACTAAAGTCTCATAGATTATTTTAGCGGAGACGCTACTTCCCTGAAATTTTGAAGTACGTGGGATTGAGAGAGATTATCTGCCATTTTTGACAATTCGTCTTTGCTTTCAGGCATTTATTTAGCATCTAATTATTCTTTATATTTGTACAATATCTTTACTTTTTCTAAATACTCTATTTAGCTGAAAGGGAAAATACCTTTGTTTGAATTTCTAAACCACCACCCCATACTTCCTTATTTACAGATCTGGTGCTATGCCATTATTGGAGCTAGTTTTCAAGTAGTAATGTTAAAGTTAACCATAGCATTTATTAAATGCCGTAGGGGTGTAAGATGTTAATGACCTCACATTTCAGTGGCTCTGCTATATGAGGGTGGTAGCCATCTCCTCTCCCTCGCAGTCTTTACTTCCTGGATTAATCCGGTACCCAATTAAGGCTGGGTTGACTCGGGAGCCTTTGTGATTTGAAAAATGTTTCCACCTCAAACTGGGGAATGAACCCAAGACCACTCATATGCGAAACCAGCCCGCTAACCACTGCCCTACCCAGCTCCCTGTAGTTTTCAAGTACATGTTTTATCCGAAGATTAAGATTGTGAACTTCAGTCCATGTTTTATCTTAGGGTTAATTTGCTTCTCACTTATATTGTTGACTGGAATTTCTCTGTGTAATGTTGTTCTGTTAGTTTGCAGTACAGCTGAAATATTTGTACTTTCAGCTTGGCATATCCATTTTTCTGCATGTCCCCAATATATATCATTGTCTTCCTCTTGTCAGTTGTTGTCATTGCCAGGGCACGAAAGGGGAGCAAAGACAACACTTACCTGCCATGTAGTAAGTGGCAACTAAGGAGGTTTGTGGGTGTTATTGACATTTCCAACCCATAGGTCAAAGTGACTCTTCTTCTTCAGCGTCCATTCTCAAACTTCTGCTGAATCTCTCTTGTAGCAAGACAATGGTACTACTAGATTTCCAGCAGGACGTAATCCAGAGAAAGGAAATTCATTGTGTCCCCATTTTATTTGCATCAGTGGCCTGACTCAAAAGTAAATCAACCATGCTCAATCTGGATCTTTCAGGTCAAAAGGTACAGATATTGCAGTCATGCTGTAAGCCAAAACAACAGAATCTATTCTCCAGACTACTTCTAGATAACCATCAGTAGTTTTGGGGGCATTCATTCTCAAACTCTCACTTTATCTCTTGTATAGCAGAACACTGGTCTTACTAGATTTCCAGCAGGATGTAATCTAGAGAACACAAATACATTGTGTCGCAATTGTATTTGCGCCAATACATCCGACTTCGGCGTTAGTAACTAATACATTCATTATTTTTACTACTTTGACTGAACAGTAAATGTCTGTAACTGTATTGATAGTATAGTAAGCAAAGGGTGTGATTTTTCTACACTCGTCCGAATGATGGAGGACAGGTGTATGGAGGACTTTGAAGGGCTTTTTGTGATAGGGATGTTGGGAGAGCTTTTTGTGATAGGGTGTTAGGAGGACTTTTTATGATAGGGAGTTAGGAGGGATTTTTGTGATAGGGTTTTTTGGTGTCCTTTTTTTTCTAACATCGCCAGAGTGGAATCCCTACAACCCTGATAGGTTATGGGTCATTATTATTATACGCCAGACGTACGAAAGAACTGGTTCTCATACTTGTTGTCATAGCCACAGACACACCACAGAGTTTTAGAATGAATGCAGATGAAGAACTTTACATCAGCGATGTTGTCATTTGTTTTTGTATTATAAATATGTTTTTTCACTTAATGATTTTTCATATTATGTGATACTAATTGCTGCTAATTAGTCATGTACAGAGCTGCAGATTATGTAATATATTCTCACAAACATATATTTTGATATTAATTGGTGCTATTTAGTCGTGTACAGAGCTGCAGACTAAACAATATATTCATATTTGATATATCAACATTGTAATCATTTAAATATATTTGTGCTTCACTAATGAAGATAGAAATCTTTTGAGCAGACATCAAATATTTTTTTATTGTAGGAGTGTACAAACAATTCATTATGATTTTTGGAGCTTTCCCTGAATGCGTGCCTACCAAAATATTTTTATTATTTCTCTTGGTTATGTTTGTCAGATAATGGGTATTTATTAGCCCAAATGCTAACCCTAACTCATACAACTCTCCTAACCACTCATACGATCATCTTAAATAAATAAATATTTAAGTTAATAAACATAGATAAACAAATTTATAAACATAATCAGGGAAATAATCAAAATACAATTTTATTGGGTAGGCACGCATTCGGGGACAGATCCTGATTGTTTCTAAAATAAATTCTCAATGTTTCATCTTCAGCATTTTTTTAATCAAACTTCCACTGGATCTCTCTTGTAGCAGGACAATGGATGGTCCTAGATTTTATCTCTCTTGTAGCAGGACAATGGATGGTCCTAGATTTTATCTCTCTTGTAGCAGGACAATGGATGGTCTTAGATTTTATCTCTCTTGTAGCAGGACAATGGATGATCCTAGATTTTATCTCTCTTGTAGCAGGACAATGGATGGTCCTAGATTTTATCTCTCTTGTAGCAGGACAATGGTCCTCGATTTTATCTCTCTTGTAGCAGGACAATGGATGGTCCTAGATTTTATATCTCTTGTAGCATGACAATGGTCCTAGATTTTATATCTCTTGTAGCAGGACAATGGTCCTAGATTTTCAACAGGATGTAGTCTAGAGAATGGAAATGCGTTGTGCCAAGTGTTTTATTTGTACCAATGGCCCAACACATTTGTCTCAGTGCTCTATATTATATTATCCATGTACTAAGGGAAATTTTCAGCACATTGTGTGGTTTCCTGATGATTTATCTCTACAAATTTTGCTGTGTCAAATATTTGCTTTATAACAGTAATTAACAGACTGCCAATCTACATACTTTGAAAGTTTATGAATGACCAGTGTTGCCGTGTGATTCGTATCTTTAGTTTCTTCCAACCTCTTGGATATCACAGGGATCTCTTCCCTGCACATGATAGTGCTGGTGGTAATGACAGAACAGTTCGACTTGCTTAAAACGTGTCGAGTCTGTGAATGATCTTTATGAAGGGAAATTGAAGTGTAAAATAATGACTTTGTAACAGGACTTTAAAAAAAGTCCCACCAAAGATGGATGTGTCGAGCCATTGCGGAAAAATAACGGCGACATACCGGGTAATTTATTTCCATTTTCTGGACTACACCCTGCTGGAAATATAAGACTATTGTCCTGCTACAAGAGAGAACCAGCGGGAGTTTGAGAATGAACGCTGAAGAGGATGAAGTAAAGAATGTGTACATGCATTGAGAGATTATAAATGGCTGATGCTGCTGTGAGTCATTGATATCTCTAGTTTCTTCCAACATCTTGGGTAGGGTATCTCATGGATATACTTCTCTGGACATGATAAGCTCTTCCATCCTCTTGGGTATCTCATGGATATACTTCCCCATACATGATAAGCTCATCCATCCCCCTGGGTATCTCATGGATACACTTCCTCGGTCGTGAGGGCATTTGATGGTTGGTCACATTCTATAGAAAGTCGTATTGGCTCAGAAGTCATACTGAAGTGGGATGAAAATATCAGATGTACCTTTAGATGTACACAGGTAGCTTTAGATGTACGCAGGTAGCTTTAGATGTTTGCAGGTAGCTTTAGATGTACGCAGGTAGCTTTAGATGTACGCAGGTAACTTTCGACAGTCCTTCTAGAAAAACCACATGTCCTCATCGGTTGAATAACTGAGGTGATACACAAATTCACAAAAGATTTACTGTTTCTTCTTCTTCAGAATTTATTCTCAAACTCCCATTGGATCTCTCTTATAGCAGGACAATGGTTAAACTATATTTCCAGCAGGATGTAGTCCAGAAAATGGAAATATGTTGTGTACCCGTTTTATTTGCACCAATGGCCCGACACATCCATCCTCTGCAGTATTTGCCATTTCAAAATTTATGGTTGTCTTAGGGAGTTTTATGGATACATGTTTAGTCCCTGAATGGAGACATTCCAGTGTGGCAATATCCCTGTATCATCACATCGTTCTAGGAGGGCAGAATTATATGTCTGGGCAAACTAGTTCATCCATTCTTCTATCAGATCTGTTGACCCATCTGCAGTGATGCCACCTAGTCTTCCCTGCCATGTGGGATTGTACCACCTAGTCTTCCCCGCCATGTGGGATTGTACCACCTAGTCTTCCCCGCCACGTGGGATTGTACCACCTAGTCTTCCCCGCTATGTAGGATTGTACCACCTAGTCTTCCCCGCCATGTGGGATTGTACCACCTAGTCTTCCCCGCCATGTGGGATTGTACCACCTAGTCTTCCCCGCCATGTGGGATTGTACCACCTAGTCTTCCCCACCATGTGGGATTGTACCACCTAGTCTTCCCCACCATATGGGATTGTACCACCTAGTCTTCCCCGCCATGTGGGATTGTACCACCTAGTCTTCCCCGCCATGTGGGATTGTACCACCTAGTCTTCCCCGCCATGTGGGATTGTACCACCTAGTCTTCCCTGCCATGTGGGATTGTACCACCTAGTCTTCCCTGCCATGTGGGATTGTGCCACAAAGGTGCAATGTTTACTGCATCTCTTCATCATCTATGATGATTTTTCACAGGTTGTCATCCTCGAGACAAGACATGCAGCAGCAATGATGATTTTTCACATGTCATCCCATCCCCCCAACTTTCTTGTCATCTCTCTATGACATGCCTGAAAAGAAGAGTTTCTATTTTGTGCTCCTTGAGCTAGAAGTCTAGGCCAGGGTTATCACACAAATAAAACCATGAAGGAGTATGAGGTTGCCTAGATTCTTCCTGTGCCTGGTGGTGAAGTTTTGCTTTCATCTCCTGAAGGGTGTTTCTCGTAGCATTTTTTAAGGGAAGTTTTCCAGGACTTTTTCAAGTTCCAGATGAATCGTTTACTCTTCATCAGCTGTTATTCTCAAACTCCCACTGGATCTCTCTTGTAGAAGGACAATGGTCCTACCAGATTTGCAGCAGGATGTAGTCAATCATCGGCTGTGTCCCAGATGAGCGTGGTGATGTGTCATTAGCTAGACAGTATTCTACTCCAGCAGAAATCTCAACAGTTCAAGCATGGATCATATAGACATAGATCTCAGCATGGAGATACTGGTCTCAACAGACTTCATCACAGTGAACACCAATGTTTTCTCTTGATCCCAAAAGAGGAGCAAAGAATAGCAACACTACCTTCCATGCCTGTCATAAGATTCAACTATGGAGGTCATGGGGTGAAGTTGGCTTTTCCATTCCATATAGGGTCAAAGTAACTCAGAAGCCATGCTGAAGTCAGATGTGTCAAGCCAAAAGAAGCAGAAATCGGATCAAAACTACAAACCATGACACAATGCATTCTATATTTCAGACTTCATCCTGCTTATCTGCAGAAATTTGATAACAAATGCAGAAGTTGACTCTTATGACATGCATAGAAGGTAAAAAGTGTTGCTATTCTTTGTTCCCATTTTGGGCCACAACAACAGTGTGGTGGATCGTTCAGACACAGATCTTCTTCGTTCTTTTTCAAACTCCTGCAGATTAGCAGAATGTAGTCCAGAGAAGGGAGTGCGTTGTGTCATGGTTTCCAGCAATGCTGCAATATCTGTGCTTTTTGGCCTGACACATCCAGCTTTAGCATGGTTTTGGGCCATGCTGACCCTATATTGGATGGGACAGCCAACTCCATCCCATAACCTCCTTAGTCGACCCATGACATGCATAGAATATAAACAGTGGTGCTATTCTTTGCTCCAATTTCGGGCCACAACAGCACACCACATGTGCAATGGATCGTTCGGACACAGGTCTTAAGCAGAATTCATCGCTGCGAAGATTATGAAGTGGAGGTAAACAAGCCAAAGTTCAGCACCGTAACCAATTATTATGACATACGTACGTAGGTAACATTGTTACTATTCTCTGCTCCTCTTTTGTATGTCCTTGTAACATATGGGTGTGTGAATCTCATTCATAATCACATGTATATTAGTTTCCAAACGTTATATTTATATCTACCGCTATATGCCATTAAATACTTTTTTTTTTTTGTAAACTCATGTTGCACAATATAATCTGCATGCATTTTTTGTGTCACAATGAAATGTATATCATTATTCTATGCTTTATTTTGGTAATTCAGAAAGTTATATTGAAAAATATTTGGTAATTCAGAAAGTTATATTGAAAATTTTTTGGTAATTCAGAAAGTTTTATTGAAAATTTTTTTGGTAATTCAGAATGTTATATTGAAAATGTTTTTGGTAATTCAGAATGTTATATTGAAAAAAAAATTGGTAATTCAGAATGTTATATTGAAATTTTTTTGGTAATTTGGAATGTTATATTGAAAAAACTTGTGGTAATTCAGAATGTTATATTGACAAAAATTTTGGTAATTCAGAATGTTATATTGAAAAAACTTTTGGTAATTCAGAATGTTATATTGACAAAAATTTTGGTAATTCAGAATGTTATATTGAAAACATTTTGGTAATTCAGAATGTTATATTGAAGATTATAGGGGTACCGGATTGATAGCATCAACACACAGAGTCAGGATTATATTTTGAACAAGTATTTTCTCGGTTTCGAATGAAACATTTCCCGCCAAAGGCGGATGTGTTGGGCCATTGGCGCAAATAAAACGGCAACACAACGCATTTCCATTCTCTGGACTACATAACTGGAAATCTTGTAGGATCATTGTCCTGTTACAAGAGAAATCCAGTGGGAATTTGAGAATGAACGCTGAAGAAGAAGAAGAATGAAACATTTGAATATAGCTTCTATTTTGAGCAAGTATTTTCTCTGTTTAGAATGAAACATTTGAATATAGCTGATATTTTGAGCAAATATTTTCTCTGTTTCGAATATTATGTTTATACTTTATTAATAAACAGTTTTCTAATAACATTTGTTATTTGTTTTTCAACTGTGTGTTGCTGGGGGCCTGAAATAGCAGCACAGAATAGAAACACTGTTTACCATTCCATGCGGGATGTAAGAGGCTGTTATGGAGGTTATGGGGTGAAGTTGACTGTCTCATCCCATATAGGGTCAAAGTGATCCAAGCCATGCTGAGATCAGATGTCGCAGACCGAAAGGAGCATATATCCATTCTCTAGGCTACATTCTGCTAATCTGCAGGAGTTTAAGAAAAATGCAGAAGAAGAAGTACTTGCTTATATCATTTTATTGGCAGGCAATGCAGCAATAGACAGCACAATACTGAGAAGAGATGAAGCAGACTTGATCAAGGCAGTAATAAATTCATTTCAAGATGAAGATGATGTCAATGAGGCTGAGAACGTACACATACAGAGAATGTCCGTAATGGGAGTATCTAGAGGGGAGAGAAGGAAAAGTAAATTTTTTGGAAAGTCCCAAAGGTCACACAAGCAAGACCTGACTGGGACTCTGAGTCTACATACACTGGGATGGCTGCTGGAACGGAGAGTGGAGCACTTATGGAAGTGCCCCACGTGCTGTGATGCTAGATTCTAATCAAGAATCTGGAGACTGCCTTTTTGTATGCCTCATATATGTTTGTTTTTGTTGACTCATTTATTTCTGTAATCCATTGTTTGCAAAGGTTTGCCCCTGATTTGTATCCATCTTGTCTGTATAGTAATGCTTTTTTGAGGGGGCCCTGTCTGATGGTAGTCTGGAAGCATGTGAGAACCTCTTAATCTATTGTCTTCTGGTGTAATCGTGAATTGGCATTGTGTTTGTTACTGATGTTGTCATTTCTGATTCTGTAGTTTATTATTACTGTGAGAATTTCACACGGCACAGAAGCACAGACAAACATCATGATAAATGGGCATAAATTTGAGGACGTGAATATTTTCAAATACCTCGGATCCTGCGTATGCAGCGACGGAAAACGCAAAACAGACTTAAAGATATGCCCCTAAGGCTGGAGAAATATAACTGATATGTCAAGGTTAACTTTAATTTGGAAAAGATAAATCAGTGTTAGTGTGAAAATCTAACATTGAATCTGACTTATGTTGTTTATTGTGTTGTGTTGGTGTGTAAGCTGAACACTCACTGCAGTCATGGAGAAAGGATACAGACCTTCGAATACAAATGTTACAGACAAATTCTGCACATCTCCTATAGAGAGCATGAGACAAATATGTCAATCAATCAAGTGCCATGCCGAATGGCATAGGCGATCATGTTTCTCCACGACTCTATCTCTCTTGTGTTGTCAATGAGCTTGGTTTGTGAAATTTTACCGTGCCACAATACTAGTCCATCTAGCGACAAATGTGTACATTAGAAATAAAATAGATTCATACAGATCTACAAGAATCATTACTTTCAATAGTAAAGCAACAAATATACCTACTTGCATGGTTTATAGGTCTGTTGCTTAGGTGGAGGTGGGAGGTGGGTGTTCAACTCCCCTCTTCCACCCTTAGGAAATCATGTTTTTTATTTGCTAGGAATTTAGCCAAAAGTTGGGTGAAATCCCTACATTAACGATTTTTCACAAAAAATTCATCAGCTTTCTCATCAAAAAAGTCATCAGCTTTCTCATTTAAAAAATCAACTTTCTCATCAAAAAAGTCATCAGCTTTCTCATAAAAAAAGTCATCAGTTTTTTCATCAAAAAAATCATCAGCTTTCTCATCAAAAAAATCATCAGCTTTCTCATCAAAAAATCAACTTTCTCATCAAAAAAGTCATCAGCTTTCTCATCAAAAAAGTCATCAGCTTTCTCATCAAAAAAGTCATCAGCTTTCTCATCAAAAAAGTCATCAGCTTTCTCATTAAAAAAGTCATCAGCTTTCTCATTAAAAAATCAACTTTCTCATAAAAAGTCATCAGCTTTCTCATAAAAAATCAACTTTCTCATCAAAAACGTCATCAGTTTTTTCATCAAAAAAGTCATCAGCTTTCTCATCAAAAAAGTCATCAGCTTTCTCATCAAAAAAGTCATCAGCTTTCTCATCAAAAAAGCCATCAGTTTTCTCATCAAAAAAGCCATCAGTTTTCTCATCAAAAAAGTCATCCGCTTTCACATAAAAAGTCATCACCTTTCGCATCAAATAAGTCATCAGCTTTCTCATAAAAAAAGTCATCAGTTTTCTCATAAAAAGGAAGGAATTACATTAAAAAATGGATGAATGCCTTTTTTCACATTATTTTATAGGTAAATCCCCTTCCTCAATGAAAACTTGTCTGCGGCTCTGATGGTTTTTTTGTATGTGTGATGATATGATTATTCGTTATAAACTATACTACAGGGAACAGTCGAGGTTGGAAGAAGCAGACGAAGACTAAGAAAATCATGGACAGGCAGCATCAAGGGCTGGATAGGTCAAGATATTCTCACACTCATCTGCGTCGCTGAAGAAAGAATTTGCTGGAGAACTCTGGGTGTTGTTTCATCCAATGTGGTACTCCTGTGAACCTGGCAGGTTATAGCAGTTTTACCCAACCTTTTCTTTAAACCTTTCCCCACCCTCAATCTTTCAAAAATTCTGATGCCACCCCCCAGTCCTACATTTTTTATAGGTCTATTCAATAAATGACTTATTCCATAAATGAAACCTAATTATAACTTGTTCAGGACACAAGACTTGCGTTTAGGAAGAAAACACTAGAAAATTATTAAAAGAAAACAAAACAGTTAAGTAGGCTAAATTTTCAAAACATATAATGGACAACTAAATCTCAAGAACACAATTTTTTTTAAGTGTCCCCCAAACAATGAAATTCCCCCCCCCTCTTAACACCTTTGGGGCGTGTGCGACAACACCGGGTTATAGGCTTATAGTATGGTGTGATAGCAGGGAGACGAACATGAGGTAAATGGGAACTGTCGCTGACCTTTCGTGCGAAGACGGTTCCTCATCTGTAATGAATAGGCTATTGTTAAACTTCTGTCATGTTTACGGGGAAATGTCACTTTATAAAAAAAAAAAAGGAACATGCCAACTCTGATTAAGAACCTCGAATAAATAGGTCAGACTTAGGCCTGTTCAATCAATCGTCTCATTCTATCCTCACGCTAAACCCCCCCCCCCCCCCACCACAAAAACCCAACGACCGAGAAATACAGGAATACTCAAAAACGTATACACTGTAAACTAATAAAGATGTACACAGGAGACACAGTCACGTGACATTTACAGTGTATGAATAAATGTGGTTAAGGTATTGGTTAAGGCTTTTGGTTAAGGTATGTTGACATCATGGACTTAGAATATCATGGCCTGTCAGAAAAACTAATGTGGAAGTGTTGAAAGAGTCAAATGCGAAACGGACCCTAATAAATAATATAAGAAAAAGACAATCTTCATATTTTTGGCCACTTCATGAGACAAGGAGGTTTGGAGAATATAGTCACAACAGGCAAGATTGAAGGCAACAGAGACAGATTGCTACAATGTGAAAATATATTAGACAGTTTGACAACATGGCACGGCAGGGAAACAACAACGAGCTTGATACATAATACTGGAGACAGGGAGATATGGAGAGCCATGGTCGCCTACGCCAGCCGGCATGGCACCTGATGATGATGTTGATATCGTCTTAGCGTAAATAGGCTTCAATTTCTAGCAAGTGTACTTGCGTTACATCAAACACACACATCGTTAGGCTGCTTGTTGTTTGGTGAAAACTCTACTGGCTTCGTGAACTGTTATTCCACGTGATCTGGTGGTAAAAGTCCATTCGAACCACCGTTGTGGATTATTTTGATCGTCTGTGTCTCACGTCATCTGTGTCATGAAAATGTTCGGAGATGAACTCCGTGAACACAGCATTCATTCACATTCATATGTTTATCAATGAACTCTCTAGTGATTGCAAAGATAGTCTTGAAAAGATAATCCATTCTTCACCAAGATCGATGCCTTCTGGTGCACACATCTGTTCAAGATAGATGCCTTCTGGTGCACACATCTGTTCAAGATCGATGCCTTCTGGTGCACACATCTGTTCAAGATCGATGCCTTCTGGTGTAAACATCTTTTCAACTTTATGTTTCATCTTCTGTATCCATTCTCAAGCTCCTGCAAATCAGCAGGATATAGTCCAGATAAACGTTGTGCCATAATTGACAGCTTAACTGACAAATCGAACTTCAGCATAGCCTCTAGGTCAATTTCACGCTGTGGGGTGAGACCAGTGTTATAAATATGTTATAGGTCATATAAGTAGGGGGAGGGGGGAGGAGTAATTCCCTTTAAAAAGTCATTCGTGTGTTTTCGTGTATCAGATCTTCATGTGATGTTCCTTTTGTGAAAATCTCTACGGGGGGGGGGGGGGGGTGGAGAGACTTTTTACCCGCATTTTTGCCAAATTTCTAATGCTAAAAGGCATAGACCTATTCTGATTTGCTAAAGGACGGGAAATTAAATATCTCAACCCTACGGGCCTTTATGGGACAACAAACTCCACCTTAAATTCCTCTTAGTTGCTGCTTACGATATGCTTGACAGGTAACAGTTTAGCTCCCCATGCTCCCCTTTCAGACCTGCCAACCAAGGACGATTTCTATTGGAAATTAAGTTTATCTAACTATCACTACGTTCAGATTTTTGTTTACTAGAAACAGATTCTTGAAGAGATTCTTTCTTTTTAATTATATCAAAGAACATAAGTCAGCTGTGATGGAAATTTAATTTATTTATTGGATAATCTCCGTGACAGAAGACACATGGCAATCACATAATACTATGAATTAATTAATACTTCTACAGAAAATACCTTATGACCACTGATCTATGTATAAATAAATCAAAGTCTTCACGCTCTACCGCATTTAGGATTACCAAGCGTGTTTATTCGTTTGAACAAAGCGAGACCTAGTGTGTTGATTTGAACACGTAACACATTTGTTGTATTTGTAAACTGTTATAGAAACTGGGACATAGGCAAAACAGGGCGAGATATAAGTCAATGTTATAAAACCAAGACAATCTTGGTGAGACCTGGACATATCTTTGCACTCAATACATACAATTACAATACATACATGCCATTAACATAAACAAATGTATATTTCCGCAATTTTAGTAAGCAATGTATCAAGTCAAAATATTTTGAGTTTACATTTTTTTTAAACTCAGCTGACATAGGTGGATGTCGTTATATTGTGGAATTGCGTTATTGTTGAAAGTAAATTTTCTCTCAAAAATGAAGCGTTTTAAAACTCACAAATTGCAATCCCATTTTTTTTCTCGTGAATACTAAATTTATTTTCTTGTGTTAACGAAATTATAATTAGATCTTTTAAATTACGAATTAAGAACTATGGCCATAAAAACTGTAAGACTATATTATTACTTTGTATCAAAATGGTTTATTCTTTCCAATAAATAACAGTATCAAAAATACGTTTAAGTGTAAGGGTGTAAATACAAATAATACTAAAATTTAGATATTTCATGACAAAAAAGTCGAGTGAAGCACTTTCTAAGCAGCTCTCCTATACCCCCGTAATCCTCTTTCGAGGCGGTCGGACATAGCAGGCGCCGACATTCGAAAGCCACTCGGACGCTAAGTATAGCTCACCACTTAGCTGAGCACGTTTATGCTGTTAACATTCCGTACGACCGAAAACTTCACCCCGGTGACTTCGTCCTGTCTTAACATGTCATATGGGGAGGAACCAGCCTAGATCCCAAGCGGTACTGTGACGAGCGAGCTGACTCGACACTGGCTGAACCTTGACCCCGCGGTGGAGTCTAAGACATGTGAACGGACTACTGACACTAGTTCCCATACAAAGTCAAGAGCCAACTTTTGTAGGAAAGTTCCGCGGGGAACTTGAACCTTATACGGACATTATCCCTTAACATCCAAAAGTTTATGTGCCACACTTTTGTTCACCATGTCAACAGTTAGGGAAGATTGTCGTGCATGTTGCTTTCAAAAAACGTTTTTATAAATAGTAGAACGGGGAAGAGTTACATAAAATCACTCAAAATAAATGAGAGTTGTTTATTTAAATTGTATTACCACGTGATCAGATCAAAATATTTGTGTTCTTATGATTTATTAATACATTTGCACATATTAATACATTTCACATGTATTACATCCCCTTATCTGATAGTATCTGCGGGGTTACGACCCTTAATCAATAATGGAAATGTCCACTCTCTATAGCCCTGCTATCCTAGACAGAGCCTCAAAATATATTTCACAAAATTATTTTTCCATACAGAGCCTCAGTTTTTATCCTATTTTTGCATTGCAATCACGTTTTTTATGTTTTTAAAACGTCAAGTTCCAAAAAGAGTCATGTTTTTATGTTGTGAGTTTAATTCAAGTACAATTAGTTTTCGCAAAAACAAAACACTTGACATTTGTTTGGACAATCATTCAATCATGACTATTACATTTTTGTTTGTAAACGTTTTATGAGATTGTCTTTTGCTAGGTCATATCGACTTACTGTACCGTGTCTCTCGTCAAATACAGTCACGTGAACTCATTCTTCTAAATGACTTTACTTGACGTTGATTTGTCATTGGCTGTCGACACAATGTATACAAAAGTGACCAATGAAAATCACTGTAATGGTTAAATAATGTGACTTCAGATGGATTATTTTCAAATAGTCCACACAACTAATGAGAGACAAGATTATACAGTGTAGTAAACAATGTGTAATGGAGAATTTTTGATACCACACCGGTATATTCCGGTCATTTCTATTTGTACTGGTGTCTTTCAGCAGACATGGGTTACATGCGATCTGTTGCATTCTTTATCTTTATAATAACTAATGAAACCAGTATTCTGGTTTTCACACTTTTCTTTTATTAATATATGATATGCAAGTTGTTTGGGAAAATTAGCAGTATATTGCCCTGAATGATAGATGCATAAAATAACCACCATTTAACACGTATTGTGTTTAGGCAAGTGTCACCAACTCGTTCCGTCAAAAGCACTAGACAACACAAATTGTTTTTAAAAAAGTCACACACCATTAGTGGTTTTTTTTAATCTCGAGAGGGGAACAAATAATAGCAATACTGTTTGCTTTCCATGTATATTTTAAGAAACGACTAAGGAGGTTATATGGTGGAGTTGGCTGCCCCCTCCTATATAAGGTCACAATGATACAGTGCCATTATAAAGTCGAATGTGTTAGGTCAAAAGCGAAGATCTCGCATCAATGTTGTGAACAATGACAAAACGCTAATTTGCAGGAGTTTGAGAACAAACGCAGACTCAATTATCCAGAGTGAGAACTAAGATGGAAAGCATCTATGTCTTGTTGACAAGATCTCAATTTTCTTTTTATCTCCTGTTACCAGGGTTGATCACATCATCCGTAATATCACTCCCTTAATATAATCACTTGTGCGTGTGCTTCTTTCTCTCCCACTTTTATCATCCCTTGCCTCCCATTTCGTCATACGTGTGTTTTTATTCATTGTTAGTCAGCTATAGTTTGTCCTGATGATGGTTTCTTTTTCAAAACTTCGTATGTCTTTGCGTCTATTCGCTAGTATGTCGTGTGTATACATATTGACAACATTTGTATCTAAATCCGTTTTTCCTTATATTCCACTGTGTTGCCCCAGCCCTCGTATTTCCAGCCGATGTGTTGTTCCCGGCACTAGAGATTAATTCCAATAGACCAGAGAAAAAAGCTTGTCATCTTTCCTCAAGGATTATTACTATCGTATATCTTATGCATCGCATAATTCTTTTCTCCTTCTTCCTCGTTTTCCAGCAGGTCAGATGCTGATATGGATTCCATCAAAGAACTGTTCTGTAGTTAGAAGCTCCAGTGCAGTAGTTAGTGCAGTAGAGCTTTCCGCCAGAATTGTTTCAGATAGCCATCGTTTCTCCCTTGTGATGTGATATAGTGGGCAGTTTTGTAAAAAAGAATAGAAGCATTCAAAAACTAATTTTTGTGTCGCAGATCTGGAAGAATCTGCGCCATAGTTTCATTTTTGGGTGAAATTATCCCCCTCCCTTCAAATATATAGCCCCATACGTGGACCTAATTACATTTTGAGAACCACTGATCTTTATCTGCTTTATCTTTTTATGTGTACGTCCTCAAACTCCTGTATGTTATCAGGATGTAATCCGGAGAATGGAATGTGGTATGTCATGATTTACATCGTGGTTGCGATATCTGCGCCTTTCGATCTGACACACCCTATTCAGCATGATTTCTGGATAGCATGATCCTCTATTGAATAGGAGAGCCAAATCAACCCCCCCCCCCCAAAAAAAAAACCCTTCTTAGTCACATTTTACGATGTGCATGGTAGACAACAATAACAGTACCACTAACTTTGCTTCTTTTTCCACACCACATTGGCAACACTGATCTAAACCACATTCACTGATATAAACCACATATCACAGTACACACCACGCATTGTTTGTGTTTTGGTTTTTCTTACTAGTCCTAATGTTGACATCTTAAGAGCACTCTAACTTTCGTGAACTGTGTTCACGAGATAGAAATAGGGCTCTGTTTACTGGAAGAAAACTTGACTATTGTGTCTTAGATAGTCACACTGACTAAACATAATGCTTCATTAATAAAATATAATTTAGTCACAGTAAACAGAGAACTTCCCACTTTATAGAAAGTGGTTTTCACTTTATAGAAAGTGGTTTTACGTTTGCAATGAAGGGGAGATAATATGTACAGTTGTGAACATATTTGTTTTAATTAATTATTGTGTCAAAACAAAGTTGAGAAATCTATTCCTGATGTACTTTCACTTTAAACTTGCATTTACCAATTAGTGTGTTCTTTTTTTAAATTGTATGCATCTGTCTAAAATATTTGTAAAAATTATTATGAAACTCTCACACTTAGGCTGACACATTAAGTGTTTCCTATATACAAAAACGATAAATTTGGATGAGATCCCCTTGTTCTATCAATTTTTAAAATATCATAGGGTTACTGTTTCATTGTTACAGTTACTCTTACTGTAATTACTGTTACTCATTGGAGCACCTGCCATCTGATGTTAAAATGGTGCCAAGATACTTGACTTTATCTCCATGATTTAATGTTGAATCATAGATAGTATATATCTTCCTTCATTAGACAAAGGCGTTGGACTTACATCAGCCATGTTCTCAGAATGAACAGCCTAAAAATTCCCCAGCAGTCACTATATTGGGTGCCACCTAGAGTAAGAAGAGGGAGACCTAGAGAAACTCTACGAAGATCCATTAATAGAGAAGGCATGTCAATGAACCTAAACAACACGCAACAATTGAAAGACCTGGCAACACAGACAGAAATGGAAAGCTATGGTTTCTGCCCTATGCGCCGCCTATGACCCTGGAGGAACATAACATAACATAGATAGTAATGCTGTATTCTGGCGGTGTGTATTTCTTGAAACAACCATTACTTCTAGTTTCTTCTTGTTTAGACTGAGAGCTTTGTTTTCACTTTTTTGTACTACCATGTCTAACAAACTTCAAATTTCTTTTTCTCCCCCTGCAATCAGAACTGTACCGTCAGCATATGTTAGATTATTCAGATTTTGTAACCTCTAGCTGCTATTCCTAGCATGTTTTCTAAGTTTCATATAATATTCTCTGTATACAGAAAGAAAAGATCTGGTTACATTACACATCCTTGTCTGATGCCCATCTCTATCTTTTGAAATTCTCCTACATTGCCGTCAACATTCGACACAGCTGTTTGTTTCCAATACATGTTTCTTACTATCTTTAGATCTTTTCCATCAACATAACTGTCATCTTATTTTTATATACAGTCATATGTAGTAGAATTTATATGCGTATTCTTATACAACTTCTGATTTATGAAACAGAGAATGAACAACGTAAAAACAAACTCAATAAACTGCTTTTCGCTGACGATAAAAACATCATGTATGATGACGAAGAAAAACTGCAAACTCACTATCAAGAATATGCAATAAATACAACATGCAGATCAACCGACAAAAGGCAGAAGCTATGCAAATAACGATATTAACAGACAAAAAGCAGAAACTGTGCAAATAACGAGATCAACAGAGCATTTAAACATTCAAATAGAGAAAACAAAAATAATACAAGTCAAAGAGTTCAAGTACCTACGAAGTATCTTTACAGAAGACGGATGAGTCAATTGAGAGAGAAACAAGATGTAAAAAAGGCAAATATTGGGATATACCAGATGTCACTTTTGCTATAACACCCAAAAAACAACACGGAAGTAAAGAAACACATAAGTAAGAGCATCGTTCTGCCAACACTATGCTACCAATGTCAGACTTGGCAACTAACACCTACACATAAATAAGAGCATCTTTGTACCAACACTATGCTACCAATGTCAGACTTGGTAACTAACACCTACACATAAGAGAAAGATCGAAACATGCGAAATGTCTAAGTAAGACTATTTCAGTCACCAGATTCGACAAGGTGCGCAATTAGAACATCAGACGGATACTAAGTATAAAATAGGGCATCAAGTATATAGAAAAACAACCGATAAAATTGTTTGGACGTCTTATGGGATGAACGGTCCCATTAGAGCGTATAACAAGATTTAACTAATGATAAAAAGCCAAGGGCAGACCAAGGAAAAGATAGACAACATCAAGACCATCCTGAATAAACATGACTACACTACAACCATAGCACCATACCTGGCTCTGGAACACAGACTACTTCTTCTATACAAACCTCTACCCTCAGCGGCAAGTGTGGACGTTACGACAATAGACAATTCTTATAAAAACGTCCGCATTAGTAATAATTACTGAAATTTAAACCCCCTCCCTCCATTGTCCAAACTATTTTATCTGTTGTTTCTATATATATTCTATGCATGGTGTTATATCTATTATCTTTCTGATGTTCTCATTGCGCATTTTGTTGAGTCTGGTGATTCCAATGACCTTCTTCAGACATTTAATTTTGCAAGTTTTGATCTTAAATACATCAAAAATCCTGTACACCATTCAACATAACTGCAGAATGTTCAGAGTGCTCAATAATTACATACTTGCGTTATACATTGTTCACTTTCTCCACCTTGGATTCACTAGACATTTGGGGTGCAAAGGGAACGCATTGCACTAGGCGGACCCAGGGTTAGCAGATAACCAAGACCCCAAATGTACCTCCTCGCGGTGCACCCTGGAAACAGAAATACAGCAGCTCGAGCTGATTCTGGCCAAATCATTTGGGGATCGTGTCTGAGAATGTGAGACAGCAGATGGAAAGAGATTTGACTGCATAAGAGACAGACACTATCTCCGACACCACCAGCATCACCACATATAGCGACACTGTCGACATACAGTGAAGCTAGTCAGTCCAGCCCGAACTGCAAATAGAAAGTGAAAAGAACTGCGTGAACTGCAAATAGAAAGTGAAAAGTTTCTAGGAAAGGGGAACTACAAACTCCGTCAGCTCGAGACGAGCTTGTAGTTACCTGTGCTCCTTACAGGCGGAGACCCAGACCCATTCTTGAATGGATGTTAGAATTGGCGTTCGGAAAAGCAAGAAGACCTAACCCAACTCTAATGTCGAGCCTTCCTAAACCAGAAATATGCTCGCGAAGAGAAAGGGTTCCGTACCCGATGGGCTTAGGCAAGAAAGGGACACCGATGGATGTCCTGGCCCAACTCTACTGTCAAGTTTTCCTATACCGGAAGTACACTTGCAGAAAGAAATGGTTCCGTACCCGATGAGCTCAGGCACAAAAGAGGCAACGATTTAGCCCTGGCCCAACTCTACTATCAGGTTTTCCTACACCAAAACTACACTGGCAGAGAGAAAGGGTTCAGTACCTGATGGGCTCAGGCGATATTGGGACAAGGTCGCTCAGCTCGAGAACGCCTTGCTCTCAAACGCGTGGTGTGAGACTCGAACTTGGACAAGGGGTTCACGATGTCGGTGAATGACACCTCGGCTAAGAAGGCGAAAGAGCTAGGGTCCAACTCTTCTGTTGAGTTCTTCCCCTTAAGGAGCCAGGCTCACGGATGATAAACGGTTCAGTACCCGATGGGCACAGGCACAATACGTCCAATTACACGAGGCAAGTTCATAGACAGTGGAACACCTCGTACGAGTCAGACGAGAGCAAATTTCATCTTGGCGAAGAGTCACCACATACACGCGTGCCTGGAGACAGATATGGAGGCTGTCACAGGCTAGGGTAGCCCACCCGAATTGTCAAGGCATGCCAAAATCGGATATGCTAGGCCTACACGGCGCATAACGGTGGCACAACGTAATCACGCTCCCGGCGGAAATCGCACGGATATCCGTGCTGGTTACAATGGAGCGAACGCAAAACAAACAAACAAACAAACAAACTAGACATTTATGGATCACATTTATGGATTTAGAAGAAACAAACAAGTTTCATCTGACATTGGACTATTTAACAATCTCAAAAGCATTAATCTATTGTTTCTTTTGAACCCTGTGCTCGCTTTTATTGCGGCGTTCTTTGCCAGAGAAACTTCTACCATTTATTCATTTTAACACAGGTGGAAGAGTTGTAAGGAATATCATTGTACACATGTGGGAGAGTTGTAAGGAATATAATTTTAACAGTGTGTTGTCTAGTATTATTATGTATAAGGGTTAGTCATGGTCGCTGTAAGTTATTGAGTAATGGATGATACGTTTGGGTTTTCTGTAACGTGATACACATGACAAATTATCACTTTCATTTATTCCAAAGACAGTAAGTGAGAAAAGGAAGCGTGGATGTTAGAGTGTGAGGTCTATGGCACCATCTTTGTCCTTAGGTGGTATGCTAGTCATGTTAAGCACCTACGACTCAAAGTACACAGATTGAGTAAACTGTAGATTATAGGGACATCATATATATTGTTAGTTTCTTTGACATTCCTGCAATACGAAAGTTATAAATATATTTCTGAATATATAATATATTCACTGTTTACCAAAATAATCACCATTCTTCAGTTTTTCTTTTAAAAAAATAAAGAAAGTATCTTATGGCGAGGCATGCGCCTTTCAGCCACAAAAAAAGGTTATGTTTCAGATCATCCAGTCACCATGATTCCAATATTAACATTGTGATGACAAAAACGTATTGAATATATAACTCGGCGGTTATGGTTTTGCAGCAATCCCTGAAATACATACTCTCGAATTCGTGGTGGCTGGATTACCCAAGGGTGGCTCTATTATTATTTTATGGTTTAAAAAAACTATTATATAACCAAATTGGTGCCCGTGTGTTTCCAGAGGACAGAAGGGGGGGGGGGTAATGAATTGCAACATTATTACCTGCCAATTATGTTGTAAGAGGTGAGTAAGCAGGTCTTGGGCTCGCGTTGGTTGTTTCATCCCCAAAAAGGTCAAAGTAGTAGGATGTGTCAGACCGAAAAGCGCAGATATCGCAGCTAAGATATAAGATATGACACAATGCACTTCGTTCTCCGAACTACATAATACTAATATTCAGGAGTCTGAGAACGAACGCAGAAGAAGATGAGAGAAATTGGACCATGTACGCGTTTGAAAGAAGTGCGCCTCAGCATAAGGTTACGTTAAATAAAATTAATTATAATAATAACATAGTTTGTAGTACAAACAAGAGTTAGGTAATAACGAAACATGAGGATGACAAAACAGAGATTTATTAAATAAACATATTGTGATCAAAATTATTCCTTGATTACACACACACACACACGCACGCACGCACACACATATCTATATATATATATATATATATATATATATATATATATATATATATATATATATATGCGTGCGTGTGTGTGTATGATGACCATTTTTACATTCACATTTGAAAATTCAATTAGAATTATGACCATGTCTAATAGTTCGTAGATGGCTAATGAGCCCTATTCGAGCTGTAAATATCCGTGCACATTTCGAACATGGAATTACCACTGTAGACGGATTTTGATATATCCGTGACTTTCTAGTTACTCTCGGCTGTTAGGCTGCAACATTTCTCCTCTTTTCACAAGATGATGCGCTCTTTTTGACTGTAGAGCGCCATATATATATACATACATACATACATTAAGTGGTTTTTTTTCTAGGAAAAAAGAAGGGTATACGGCGTTTACAGAAGTGGATGGTCAATACTTTAACATGAATGGCCACCACCCATTCCCCTACCCCCTCCATTTGGCCGTAATAATTTGCATATTGGGAACTTTGAAAAAAACAAACAAGCTTATGTATGAAATATTTTGAGTAATCATATATTTTCTTATAGTTCTACTGTCATAATATAAAACGGGCGGCGGTGTGGTTTGTTGTGTATTCTCCGTAACGTTAATTATGAGGTTGCGTTACCTAAAGAGGAAGGGTTCAATCATTTCGTGTTTTGACAGTTTCAGAAGGAGGAGCGAAGAATATTAACACTTTGATCTGCCATTATTGTCATAAGAGACTACTAATAGGTTTGCGGTTAGTGTTGAGTATGCGAACGAGCAACAAAAAGAACCACTCAAACCTTTCCATATATATATGGGCCTCACAACCTCCACCCATACAGACATACATACAAAAATACATTAATATAAAACTTACTGTAGTCAGATTTATCATAAAGGCCATAATTTATCCATGCCTTTAGAAAGTTATTCTGTTTCTTTCCTTGCTTTTGTAATCTGTTGCTGCGTGGTGCCCAAAAAAGCAGCCAGTATTCAACACATTTTGTAGGATCAATTTGACAGAGAGTGGAGTCAACTATCTTGATAAACATAACTGTTGATATATATCTTAATCAGTAATGACGATTTTAAAGGTGTTGCAATCATGTTCAGCTGTGAGAAACCTCTTGCAAGTTTACTTGAGAAGATCGGAGTGATGTCAAGATTGTGAATTGAAGGTTTGAAAGTATTTTTCCTCCTTTTATTCCAAGATTCTATGTATTATATTTCTGTCTTTCAAACGAAACCGCATTGACAAATGTCTAATTGCTTCTCCGTCATATATTACAAAATTGTGTGTTTCTTCAGACCCACTGTTTTTCGTAAAGCACAAAGGGCTCACTTGAGTAAATCAGCTTCTTTATATTCGAGCTGTCGTTGTTTTAGTGAAGTCTCCAAGTTATCATAAAAGGAAACAGGGCATATTAGTTGGTTATCTTTTCTATCTATTTTGTAAATAAGAATTTCTTGGACTAGAGACTTTGCAGCTTGGGCGGTTTCCTTATAGTACTGTCCGGGATATGATCGCATATCTACAAACAACTGTATTGTGCGTTTAATTGCTTTATTGGCACAATTAAAAGTTATGTTTCGTTTTTGCGATGTCAGGCTCTGTTCAGAGAGCTTTTGAAGTGTATCGCACATCACTAAGTCTAAAATAAACTAAACAATAGTAATCTTCTTCATCAATCCCTCATATGTGCATCTATCTTCTTTTTTTTATCTCTGGAATTATCATCTTTAGCATTTCTAAAATGACAAACTAAGTCTTTATAATCCTACTAAACTGCAAATACTGAGCAAAAGCTGGATTCTACCCAACGAATGCTTAATATTCGTTGAATTTTCAACAACTTCGCTTCCAGTGAACTGGCACATACATGGAGTTCGCAATTATTCTTTGGGCGATGCGTGATAAAAACGTATCACTTGTCAATAAATTATTTGAATCTATTAATTCCAGAAACATTCTTACCAGCATCGTGGACAGATAATTCCAGATTATGCTTAGCACAGTGTCAAACAATTAATGATGGACATTTATCTTTTAATAACATTTTTTTTCTACGAGAACCCAACATTACCGCTGTACCATCACAAAAAAACCAGAAATTAAACATTCATTCAAGCACTCCTCTGTCAATCCAATAGAATGAAGACATCTAATCAAAGCGGAGAAGATTCCGACGGATGATATATCCTCTAGTTCAGCTAAGTCAATAAATAAATTAACTAGTCTGATCATTTCACAACCTGAAATTATTACATAAAATGACAACAGATTAAGTGGTTTTTACATGCTTCCAGACTACCATCAGACAGTCTTCCTTGAAAAGAATTACTATACAGGAGTGAAGACTGATGGTTACAAATCCAGGCGCTGACCATGCAAACGATGAATTACAGAAATAAATGAGTCAACGAAAATAAACATATGAAGCGCACAAAAAGCCACCTCCAGAGAACTATTCTACCTCTGACGCTGCAATACAACAAAAAGAACAAAAAATTATATTGTCGAATGTCACGAACAAATACATTTTTTCTGGGCTTTTTGTATTTGTATTTGTATTGTTTAGAGAACATAGTCACAACAGACAAAATTTAAGGCAACAGAGCCACCTCCAGAGAAAATATTAGAAGTTTGACAACCTGGCAGGACAAGGAAACAACAACGACTTTGATGCAGCAAGGCACCTGATGATGATTTGTCTTCTGAACAAGTTCTTGTCTAAAATATTGAGTGGTAACCTTGGACAGGAAGAAGAGTTCCGGTTGTTGAAATAGCGCGAAGTTTGCCTACTTTCTGTATAATTCCATTTGCATTTATTTGTTAGATATTCTGCAGTTTCTAAATAAAATTGCATTGCATATCTTCGTTCGCCATGCCCGGGTCAATTGTGCGGTTGTCTTCTGCCACAGAAGTTATTATTGATGCAGATTGTATGAGCAGGCAAGTCTGATAAAAATGTGAAGATTGGCATAAAAATAACATTTGATTAATATATTAATATTAAATATATATATAATAATAATAAATAGGCATTAGGACAAAATTTTCAAAATGGGTGTACATAATTTTAAATACCAGAGTTTAGATAGCCCTTGAAAATTGCAATCCAACGATACCTCAACCAAGTCTCTACGTCAATTGTGAAAAAAGTTACGAATTTTTTTCGAATTAATTTTCGCATCATAATAATTACATGGAACATATAAGGAAATATGAAATGACAGTTGTCAAAAAGTTGCGGCCTTGCCTTAGAACCGAGCCACTAATTTATGAATATCAAAGTTATTTGCATTAAAAAATCTAACAAATTATACATTTTCTTGTTTGGAAAGACAAGACGCACCTGTTGATTACATTCTGCTAAGTTTCTGATGCAGCCAGAGTTAATAAATAATTAATAATGGCGTCTAATTTGCATAATCACATTGTCATATTTAATATATATTTATTAATTTTTTTAATTATTTAGGATAAAATATATTGCAACGCACCTGTTGATTACATTATGCTAATTTTCTGACGCAGCCAGAATTAATTAATAATTAAAAATGACGTCTAATTAGCATAATTGAAATTGAATGTATCATATACATTTTTCACATTTATTAATTATTTAGGATAAAAAAATATAACAAATTATACATTTTCTTGTTCGGTAAGACAAGACGCACCTGTTTATTACATTGTGTTAATTTTCCGATGCAACCAGAGCCAATTAATAATTAATAATAGTGTCTAATTAGCATAATTAAAATTTCTTCTATGCTTCCCTTTATGGCAACATACATGTGGCTGGCAATCTGTAACCTTAGCCCTCTTTGTATCTGAAATATAATATTTGATTATTATTATTATTGGCATTTGGTACACATGTACATAAACAATTCTATGTCAAAGGTATGAATAAATTACCAGGTAGGTATGTGCACCAAATTTTCAAAATTTGCTTTTTGTTTTTCCTATTTTAGTGATACCTAATTAGCCCTATATAATTAAATACTTTATTACATTATTCTGTAGATAGCTTATGTAGAAAATTGAGCAAATTTGATAATAAACAACAAGAGACAAAGATACCAAAAAGAGTGAGAACGTTTGGAAGATGCTGAAGTTGACATTGTCTGCATTGATTTGATTTATTAGGTCTATTGAAAGGAGAAAGCATCTCTCACGTAAAAGTGAATTTTACGAAATATTCATGAGAGAATTATAAGCAATTGGACTTCATAAACAATATAAATAATATATATTTAATTTGAAATGTGTTTCTTGTAAAATTATCAACATGAAACAGACCGATGTGACTAAGAAAACACTTCAGTCGTCATGGCGACGGACGCATGATAGTACATAAGTACGCGCACTCGTTATAGTCTTGTACCAATAATTTCAATTATTTTACATATAAATCTTAGATATTTTACTAGTATCATTTAAAAATGAATTAAAGAAATTAAAAGAGGCAGGAATTGTAGTTGTTAAACGTCAATTTCTTTAAATAAGAGACATTTCAGAATTATCGACGCGGCAGTAAAGATTAGCGGTAGACAAGATGGCGGCTGAGGAATGCGTGACCGATCTGCAGTGCGTTTGTTTAAAATTTGATAATAATTACCGGCAACTTCCAAAAATAGTGAAATTTTGTATATAAAGAGAAAAATGGTTGTTTCATTTGTTAGACATGGTTACAACATCCTATTTTATTCAAATTAATAAATATACGTGTGCAAAGAGAAAAAACACTTACCTAGACTTATTTAATTGCTTGGTGAAAAATGTACGCAGCGTACTTCCAATTTCTAGTTACGTAATTCGATGCACAAATGAATGAGAAAAGTTAAACAGTTGTCTTTTATCAACAATAAAGTTGTGTCGCGTTGTCTAAAGACAATTGCTGTGGTCAGTGTTTCACGTGATGCAAAAAATGGAATATTGGACGCTACCAAAACAAGGGAAGTAATTTAAACCACATTCACTTTCACGTCCCCTTACGATTTCCTAATGCCTAATATATAATATTTATTAATTATAATAATTATTATTAATAATACTAATTAATAATATTAATAATAATTATTATTCTAATTATAACAAAACATGCTCATGAGCCTTGATTACTTGATAACTAAACTACTACTAGTAATAAATAAATAGGCATGTGTTGGGCATAGTAAGACTCAGGCCTAACGCTCAAGTTAGTCTATGCATGCACCGTTGATTCAGATCGACTAAGTAATTAAATTAATTAGGCCCATAATTAAAAAAAACTGCAAATATGAATTTAAATGATAGTAGGCAAATAAAATGACTTTGGCGAGCACGAAAAGAAGAGCAAAGAGTCAATAATAAATATAAATTGACAATAATGTTGCCACCACCCATGTAACAATACGTTATTCATCATTAGCCTGACCATCATCAGTAACCTGTGAAGTCATCATCACCCATGGTAGGTAATGCAGAGCATGGGGTAATGAGAAGGCAGACCTTGACAGAGAAAAACTAACCTGTTGATGGAGGACAATGCATGGAGTGAAAATTCAGTCAGTAAAAGTTGCTTTTGACTCTTCACTGTGCTATAAATAGCACACTGTTCATTCTTGAACTTCTGCAAATTAGCAGGATGTAGTCGGGGAAACAGGAGTGCATTGTGTCATGGTTTACAGCTTTGCTATGATATCTGCACCTTTCGGCCTGAAACATCCAACTTCAGCATGACTTCTGGGTTGCTTTTATCCTATTTAGGATGAGATAGCCAGCTCCATCCCATAACGTCTTTGTTGTTCGTCCATCACAAGTAATTATGACTATTTGTTACATCCACATGGGAAATTCAGTTAGAGATATGTCCTTGCCCATGAGTTCGTAGATGGCTAATGAGCCCTATTCGAGCCGCAAATGTGCTTGAACAGTTTGGGAATAGAATAACCACCATAGATGATTTTTGGTCTGTCTGTGATTTTCTAGCTACTCTCCGCTGTGAGCTGCTGCATTTCTCCTATTTTCACAAGATGATGCGCCCTTTTTTGACAGGCTACCTTGAGATCATCTACCCTTCTCCAGCTGACCATAGAGAAGTATTAGCATACGTACCACATGACCTGCCCAACGAATCTGTGTCTGCATCAGGATAGTGTCAATCCTAGGGATACCAGATCTGTCAAGGACTGTGGTAACCGGAATCTTCTCTTGCCATGTGATGTTCATAACTTTTCTGAGAAAGTTGTGTGACAGTGATTGCGTTTCCTCACATGACGTCTATACAGAGTCCATATTTCACTAGCGTATAACAGCACTGGGAGTACCACTGCTCTGTAAACTTTCAGCGTAGTCTGTTGGTTAATGCCATTTCTATGCCACACATTTGTGTACAATCTGCCGAAAGTAATGTTTGCCTTGGCAATCATTGTATACACGTCATCATCAACGTTGGCATTTTGTGATAAAGTGCTACCTAGGTATGTGAATCTATTCACAACTTTCAGGGCTACACCATTTACCTTTATGCAGGTCTCGTGAGAACTTTTGCCAGGTGCTGGTCAAAGTTGTAACATGGCGTATGTTTTATCCATGTTAATAGAAAGTCCAAAGTTGGTACAAGATTTGAAGAATCTTTCTATAATACTTTGTAGATCAGCCTCAGATTTGTAAACCTTTGTAAATTGGCATTTAGGGCACAGTCATCAGCAAATAAGAGATCCCTGATTGTGTGTGATTAGACTTTGTTTTTTTCTCGGAGCCGCCAAAGGTTGAATAATTTTCCATGGATGCGATATATGTCTACTCCCAAGTTTAGATCTCTAAAAGCATCATCCAACATAGCAGAGCACATGATGTTAAGTATTGTAGGGGCTATACACATCATCTACCACAGCCCCTTCCTACTTACCATGTCAAATGCTTTTGTTAAGTCTATGAATGCTGTGTTACTATATCTACTTTGAAAACAAAAATATCACTAGCTATCATTTGTTAATTCCGGTCATGTAAACATTAAACATCATTTTATATGTTGCTAAATGAGTGTAGCAACTGGTTGAAAATGTCTGGCGGTCTTTTACCGCAGGAAAACTGCTGGCAACGTTTGCCTTTGGTTTCGTGGTAAAGTTTAAATGTGAAACTTTGCAATCGTTTCAAAAATAATTTTTCTGTTTTCATTCTTAAACGTTTCCTGATTACTAGAATGTAGTCAGGATAGCAGAATGCATTGTATCATGTTTTACAGCTTGGTTGCAATATCTGCTTTTGGTCTGCCACATCCAATTTCATCATGGATATTTTGGTAAATTCAACAACAACAAAAACACGATAATATTCACTATTCACTCCTTTATTTAGATGTGCAAAAATTATTTTATCTTTTAAAAAACAAAAAAGTTATGACGTTTTCAAAACACCCACCATCAATAACGCAAATTTTCCAAAAAATAAGTCAGGCCCTGGGGGAAGTTTTGTAATTTTAAGCCAGGGCTCTAAAGGTTAACTGCTCGTACTATAACAACCTTGGAATGAAGCTGCACATTTCGTTCACAATTCAGAAAAAAGTGGGTAGGCACATGATATTTGATTGAATAAAAAATTGTTGTATAACAGTTTTACGTGAAACAATTCTCAGAATTGATGTTTTGAACAAAAAGTTCTTTATCAAGATAAGATGTTGGGTGCAAAGGGTACAGCATTGCTCTCGGCGGATCCAGGGTTAGCAGATAACCAAGATCCCATAATTACCTCCTCATGGTGCACCCTGGAAACAGAAATACAGCTGCTCGTGCTGATTCTGGCTAAAACTTTTGGGGATTGTGTCCGTGAAAGTGGAGGTAGCAGTTGGAAAGAGATTTGACAGGCAATATCTCAGACACCTCTGCATCAACACATGCAGCAGCACTGTCGACACACAGTGAAGCTAGTCAGTTCTGCAGAAGCATCGGAAGGGCGGCCAATGCAGTTGTTACAAAGTGGGCAGATGTTATGAGAAATATAAAGAATGGCACATTAGTAACAATAAAAATAATAGCACAATGTGTACACTGAGAGGGAAGCACAGCGCTAGAGGACAGCAGCACGTGCAAAGAGAATGAAAAACGTTTCAAGGAAATCAGAACTATTGTTTTGTTTATTCGAGACAAGCTCCTAGATACCGGTGATCCCAGCCCAGGCCCAACTCTACTGTTGAGTTTTTTCTATAACGGAATCATGCTTGTGGAGAGAAAAGATTCAGTGCCTGATGGGCGCAGGCACAGCCTTCCAGGGTGACAGCAATGTTCAGCTGTTCTAGAACAAATGCTAGTCCCTGACGCTCATAAAAATGTGTATAGACTCGGACTTAGGATGAGTGGTTCATGAAGTTGGTGAACAACACTTCGGCTAAGAGGGTGAACGAGTCCGAGTCCATTTCTTCTGTTAAGTTCTTACTAAACCGGAACCAGGCTTGAGGATGAGAAAAGGTTCAGTACCCAATGGGCCCAGTCACAATACGTCAAATTACATGAGACAAGTTCACTGGTGGCGGAACACCTCGTGCAAGATAGATGTGAAGGACAAACAGTTTCGGCGTAGAATAAGTACACATTCACTGCCTGACGACAGATATGAAGGCTTCACAGGCTAGGGCAGTCCACCCGAAATGACAAGGCATGTCGAAATCAGATGTGCTGGGCCTGCAAGGCACATAACGGTGGCACAATGTAACTATGCTCCTAGCGGAAATCAAATATAAATAACCAAATGGTCAGAGGGTGTCCGACAAAGTGGATGGTGCCGCAGTAACCTAATGAACAAATAGTAACGCAAAATGAGGTAAACAGGTTACTAAAACACTTACCTAGCCTATTAATAAAAATATATTTAAAAAAACATACAATAAAACTAAACAGGACAATTCTCCACGTATCGGCTCAAATTGAACCTTTTTCAAGAGACAAACAACAGAAAACGACAAAATAAAAACAAAATAGATGTCTATATTTCATCAAGCCCCGTCTCCATAGCGCAGGGATGGCAACGCATCTAGTAAAAGTGAAAATGCGTGCATTCATTATAAACAAACCGAAAGTGGGAAATTAGAGACACTATAGATGAGTGCAAGAATAATAAAAGAAAAAGATAAGAAAAATACCCCTTTTGTCACTTTATCAGACAGGCAGGTTTTAAGAACATAGTCACAACAGGCAAGACTGAAGGGAACAGAGACAGATGGGGACGTGAGAAAATATTCATGTGACAACCTAGCAAGGCTTGGAAACAACGATCCTGATAACAATACTGTGAACAGAGAACCATGGTCACCTACGCCAACAAGAATGGCATATGACAATGATAGATGAGTAATGATGAGGTTGTGAATATTCATGCGGCGGAAATCACATGAATATCTGTGCTGATTACAATGGAGCGAACGCAAAACAAATAAACACGATTAAATGTTTTTCTTGTCTCTGCTGCTAACTTTATTTATGTTTAGAATAATGCCTGTGTGTTATTGGCACAGAAAGGGAAATAACACTTACCACATGTCGTAAGAGGTAATAAGGAGGTTTAGAATAATGCCTCGCCCGTGTGTTGCCAGGGCCAAAAAGGGGAGTAAAGAATAGCAACACTGTTTACCTTCCACGCATGTCGTAAAAGGCGACTAAGGAGGTTATGGGATGGAGTTGGTATTGCACTGGATCTGTTGTTGCTGGTTGTTGATTTCCTGGTGGGAGAAATCCATTTTGTTTTTATTCGTTATGGTTTTTTGTTCTTAACTGTTTTTGTTGTCTTGATAAAGATCCCAATTGGACCACCACGTTGACAATTGTATTTGTTCTTTTTTAAAGAAAATTTTTTATATTGTTATTTTCTATATTTTATATTGATAGTTTTCTAGTAACCTATTTACTTTATTTGCATTTACCCATATAGGGTCAGTGACCCAAAGCCATGCTGAAGTCGGATGTGTCCGGCCGAAAGGTGCAGATATCGCAGCAATGCTGTAAACCATGACACAACACATTCCGTTCTCTGGACTGCATCCTGCTAATCTGCATGAGTTTGAGAACGAACGCAGAAGAAGAATACTGCCTGTGTGTTATTGGCACCAGAAAGGGAAATAACACTTGTCACATGTCGTAAGGAGGTATGAGCTATTTCATCCAATGATCTTCTCTGAGCTGAAGTCTGCTGAAAACCCATTCCTGTACCTCTGGGAGAAAATTAACCCTTTTATCTGCAGGATGCTTTGAGAGTGCAAGAAAATCATGACAAAATCTCATCTAGAAATAATATGTCCATTTTGTAGCATTGCAACCCACAGGTACATTGCAACCCACAGGTACATTGAGTACAGCAGTCATCTGGTGCTTGCATAAACTGTGGAAAACCTTAGATAATAACAATAAGACCCAAAAACATTTAGATCGTAGGGGTGCCACACTGGTGACATCAGTAAAAGAAAGCTCTCCAAATATCTCTATCCATAGCCACTTGGAGGGGGGGTGTAGACAAAATCATGCCCAGACCATTCCTTGATGTTGTCAATCCAGGATTTTCTTTAGTATAAAGGTAAGGCAGATCCCATTACAGTGACCTACCGTCGGAGATGAAGATAACTTTTCGTTTGCTTAGCTGCAGCAACTACAGTATTAGATGGGATGGCCAGTTTCCTTCCTTGCTGTGTTTACCTTCCCCAACTCATGCGTCAGGTATCCATTTACAGCTGGGTCAACTGGAGGAGCTGTCAGGAGATAAATCTAGCCCCGATTGTTTTGTCCAGATGTTGTTTGGAACCCGGCACTGGCACGCTGTAATCCAGTAAGCAAGCTCACTATCAGCTAGGCCACCGCGTTTCTCTTTAGTATAACCTCATAAAGAATGCCAGATAAACACCATCCTAGCAGGTTTTTATCATCTTTGAACTGAATAAACCCAGTTTAAAAGTATTTTTGAAATACTTTTTTTCTTTTTATTAGAAAGGTTTTTACAAGAAGATTGATGCCATCATTGGCGGTTTCCTGTTGGCAAGTGTTAACACAAACGGAACTAGCAATGGTACAAGTAGCATCGACATTGAGCATGCTCACAATGGTGAATTTTCATCAGCGACAGTAGCCAGTGGGCATATCACTAACGGATCCTCTGTTGCTGTGACATTGTCTAAATTTGCATTGGGCTCTAACATTGAAAATAATGTAGAAAATAAAGAATTTACAAATGAGAATACAGATGGCAGAAGCAAGGTCAACTGCAAAGTGGTAAGATAAATGTTTTATTTTTGTGTTTATTTTTCTTCTGCGTTCGTACTCAAACTCCTAAAGTTTAGCAGGATGTAGTTCGGAGAATGGAATGCATTTGGTCATGGTTTACAGCTTAGCTGTGATGTAAGCGCCTTTCAGCCTAACACATCAGATTTAAGAATGGATTCTGGGTCACTATGACGGGAAGGGACAGCTAACTCCACACCAAAACCTCCTTAGTTGACTGTTATGACATGATTGGCAGATAACAGTGTTTCTAATATGGTACATTGCCTTTTTTAGCATTCATTCCTAAAGTCCTGCTGGTTAGCAGGACATTGTCTGGAGAGGCGAATAAATTGTGTGATGGTTTACAGCTAGGCTGTATTATCTGCGCCTTCCAGCTCGGCACTTTTGACTTCAGCATGGTTTTTGGGTCACTATGACCTATGGAATGGGACTGCCAACTCTCTCTCACACACACATGACCCCCTTCCCCCCCTCCATGCATGGAAGATTAGTAATGCTATTCTTTGTTTTCTTTTTGGGAAAGGCAACACATGTGTACATTTAACACACTGTGTACAAGATCTAGGAGTATTAGTCTAAAAAATGTACTCAGTGACCACACCAAGAGAATTGTGTTCATACATTCCCATATCTGCCCAAACCACTGTCTGGCACATGCAGGTCAGTATCTGCCAAAATCATTGGTTTTTAAATTCAGGTCTGTAGTTGCCCAAACTGTGGTCTATTTTGCACATACCCGGTACATATCCGTATCTGCCCAAACCGCTGTGGTATGCATATCTATAGCTGCCAACACCACTGTCTGGTTTGCACATGCAGATGCTGAACGTAGAAGAAGAAGCTTTTTCAGAGGCTCATAGCTTTCTTCTTGTCTTTACTTACGTACAGTGTGCAGTTCTGTAAAATATGTTTTGTGTTTTCTGGAACTTGTCCAAAAGGGTACATATCAGTGACACCAACTCCAAACTTCCCGTACATATGTTAGAGTATTTTCTCAATCTAAACATAGTTTGTTCCTTTCTTCCAAGCTTGTAGATAGCATTGTCCTTTTGGCTGCCATGGATGAGGTGAGCTCCATTCCATGTTAATGGCTCTTTTGATGATGGACTTCATTTTCAGAATTAAAAATTGTTTCTTTATAACAATTACTACAAAATATGTAAAAATAATCCGACCTTGAAATTGTTTTATATACTATATTACTTTATGTCATCAGGATATCGCAGAGACACAGAATGGTAACCAACTATTGAACGGCGTAGGGGAAGTTGATCTGATTGAAGCAGAGATGACACTAACGGAGCAGACAATGGGGATGAAGATGACTTCTCACCACCGGTTAAAAAATTAAAAGGAGGTAGAAAATCCATAGAGACACCCACTCGAAGTAAGTAAAGAGGATTAATTTAATAAACAACAAATTTGTTCTCATAAGTTGTAGAAGAAATGGTTATCGTTTCTAATTTTTTCGGCGTTTATTTTCTAACTCCCACTGGGTCACTCTTGTAGCAGGACAATGGTCCTACTAGATTTCCAACACGATGTAGTTCAGAGAATGGAAATAAGCTGTGTCGCCTTTTTATGCGTTCCAATGGCCCGACACATTTGTCTTTGGCAGTTTGTTTTGGTTCCAAGAAATTTACAGGCCATTGCGCTCGGGTGTTGCTGGAGCCCAAAAGAGGAGCAAAGAATAACAACACTTAAATTGTTGCTGGATGTTTGTACAAAATGTTTGATCCTATGTACAATGATGTGGTTTCTCTCCTACTTCCTATGTACAATGATGTGGTTTCTCTCCTACTTCCTGTGTACAGTGATGTGGTTTCTCTCCTACTTAATCACCCCTTACCCGGGCCCCTGAGAAAAAAAATTACACAAAAATGCTCCCCCAGATCTGAGTTATTTTGACACAAATACGGCATAAAATTATGTTTTGTTATATCATTAACTTACCTTATGCTGTACGCTGTTCTTGCAAGTCGAAATACCAAAAAATTGGTTTCTGGGGTAACCATATTTAGTGTAAATCCTAAAGTATCTAATTACTAGGTTCTAAGGGTAAGCATGCATCTTGGTCACTTTGACCCCATATGAGATGGGACAACCAACTCCTAAGTGTTTAATCACTTTTTTTAAATATTGTTTATTTCCAGACTAATGTAATATGGACTGAACAAACTAATCAAACGTGAAGAAATCACATACAATGTCCGCTCGTTTAAGACTATGGACATACAATGTTTTTATTTTAAATGCTGACACGTGGCACCTCTGATACATATTGTTTTTGTGTTTTTCAATGAATAAACGAACATTCTATAACATAACAACAACTAAAACATAAAAACAGCAATTAAAACATGTAAATATCACTTTCTATGACGATCACTTGCCAATGCTACACTACATTTGATCACTTGCCAATGCTACACTACATTTGATCACTTGCCAATGCTACACTACATTTGATCACTTGCTAATGCTACACTACATTTGATAGTAAAATATGTGGTCGAAAATGGACAAATTCATTTCAGAAATTTGTTGTAAAAAATTAGCCTGCTTTTTCCTTCTTGCAATCGTAATGTGTAAAGTAATTTGACCTTCAGGCTGTGACATATTTCTTTCTAGCTTCGTGTGGCGGGAATTCTACATCATATAAGCTTTACTTCGTGTGATTCCGTGCTGATGATTTGGGGCATAGCAATGGGGGTGAATGGAGACGCCTACTGACCCAAGTTACATAATGGCGTCGGGGCTATAACCACCTATAGAGCCTGTAAGGTTAATTAGGTGTAATTGCTTAGTGGCATCAGAAAATATGTATATGTTTTACCTATACTCTACAGCACCTGCTCGAACTTCAGGTCGTCTCGCCTCTAAGACTCCTGATGACAAACAGCCCACAATTATGTCATTGTTTTCTGGAAGGTGAGTTACTTGTACGTACATGATTATTATTGATTTTCTTTACTGCCAAAACATGTTTGCATTAGTTTGATTAAAAATATTCAAGTAAATAGAAAACTGCAGTAAAATTGTGCACCAATTGGTAAGTAAATATATTAAAAAAAATTAAATAGCAGTTTACGTAGAACAATCACTGTTTGATTTTGTGGTTCCTATTCTGTGTTTGATTGATTGATTTTGTGGTTCCTATTCTGTGTTTGATAGATTGATTTGGTGGTTCCTATTCTGTGTTTGATTGATTGATTTGGTGGTTCCTATTCTGTGTTTGTTTGATTGATTTGGTGGTTCCTATTCTGTGTTTGGTTGATTGATTTGGTGGTTCCTATTCTGTTTGTTTGATTGATTTGGTGGTTCCTATTCTGTGTTTGTTTGATTGATTTGGTAGTTCCTATTCTATCAAATATTTTCACTTGATCAGGGTGTACTTTACCCTTTTGTTTGCTTTCAGTAGTTTTTTTTCACAAGGTCATAAAAATAGATATAATCAGTAATGAGACAATCAGACGGCAGGTGGGTATAACACGAGTGCGGAACTTCATCAGAAAACAGCAGGTCAAATGGTTCTGACATGCTACTAGTTACTAATACCATCCAAAAAGTGACGCTGTTTAAATACAGTGGGCTTAAAGTTAGAGAGGCACCCATGAAAATATGGACAGCATAAATAGAAGAGGTTTTTAAAACAACTTGTTTTTAGAAAGCTCACGGGTCTGTTCCAGATCTCGTCTGTTCCTGTATATCAGGGCTCCATTGAGGCAGCAAGAAATTAAGGTTATATGAAAATATAAATGATTGGGATATATTATGAATAGCATTAATTGAGTTACATTCTTCCCAAAATGCAGTATTACTTATGAGCACTAAACTTCCTCACAATTCTGAGCAAGTTGACATGCCGCCGCCATGGGCACCTCTAAAGACTCTGAAATGTCTCTCGTCCGTTGTTATCTTTGCCTTGTTACCAGCAACTATGCCTTCCATTACTAGTTTTCTCATGCTATTACATCTCTTTATATAACCAAAATAAACTTCGTCTTTCATGTTGTGATGTTGTTCAAGATTCGACCCTTATCTACATTTAATGTTCTTTACATTTGTCTTTCTCTGTGCATGGACCAAGAAGACGATGGACCAGCGACATCGAAGAATGTATGCACATGTCTCTGGCCAATGCAGTCCTGCTTGCCCGGGATAGAGAAGCGCTCAGAGTATCCACGATGAACACATCGTTCTGAGAAGAATATCTCACTTGATAAATAATATGCTTGCTCTGTCCAGATGTAATTTAGCTTGACTGCTTTTGCATTGATATTTTATTATTGATATTACTTGTTTGAAACTACTTTCTACGGAAACATTCATAATTTCCAAGCAGGCCCAAGTTGGAACCAAAGAAAGGTCAAGAAATAGTTGCTAATGATGTTCAAGCCAAGGAGATGACTGAATGTGACAAGTGTCCTGATGAGAGCGATGATATGGAAAACAGTCCCAAGAGGGCCAAACTAGAAGATGAAAATAATATCAACCAACAAGAAAGGTAAGCTGATTTTTAAATTAATTACAATCTGACATATGACTCGGCATAGATTATGTTAACTGCATGTAGAGTGCCTGGTCTCGCCAGTGACATACCAGAACAACCACCATGCAACAACAAATCCCTAGTAGATAACGTGTATGTCGTGAATAGTATTATTTTTCTCGAATAATAAATGCTTCCTTTTGGGAAAAACATAAACCTATAAGCCCCCTTAACACAACCATGCTTATACTCACCGGTATCACCTTAGTTGAGGAAGACCTGTACTTTTGTCAGAAAATCTGTCAATTTATCAGTGGACTATCGAGCTATCTGCTTGCAGCTAAAGGTATTATTTCATCATCATCATGTGTCAAGAGCTATCTGCTCGCAGCTATAGGTATTATTTCATCATCATCATGTGTCAAGAGGTATATGCTCGCAGCTAAAGGTATTATTTCATCATCATCATCTGTTTCCCCTCCCACTTGTAATCTTTTACTTCATGTTATGAACTGTTTCTTATTTACAGAAATTCCACAGTGTTGACTTTAAGTCATACGAAAGCTCTCCCAGAAAGATGTAACGAATGTTTGAAGTACATGGACGATCAGGAACTTAAGTTATTTCCTGGTGATTCTGAAGATGCTGTAAGTTGTGTTGCTCATTTGTTTGTATCTGTGGTCAGTAAAGAAAAATTTGTCTCTTCCTTTTTTTCCTTGCATCGTTCCTTGAAGGATCATTGTAGCAAGGTTAGAAGGTAATAGTCACGTCCATAAAAGTATTTTTTTTTCCATTGTGCACACATTAGGCCTGCTGTCCACTAGAAGCGACTTTTGTGTAAACGAGAGACGGATCTGAATGTAAAGAATGCTACAGAACAGTGTCCTTTGTAAGTGACCGTGAGCGACCAATTTCTTACTTTTCCAAAGGCCATGGTTTCGTAACACGCTTTGCATTTGGATCAGTTATGGGTGTACTCTAGTAATTGCTTGATCTCATTGCTTTCATTAGACGGCAGGCCTTACTTAACCGATTCGCCCTTAGAGCGCCGCGGAGTCGCTTCTATGTGCTGACACCTGGAGCGCCGCGGAGTCGCTTTTTTTTACGTGTTCCGTTGCGATCGATAGTACATTTTTAGTTTCCGCCGGATCTATCAATAACCACGACCATTGCGCAGATCTGTGGTTTAGCTTCCTTTTTAGTTTTTCAATCGGAGCGAACGGACGTAGGACTGTATTTATACGAATTATTTAGACGTAGCGAAATTTTAGACCTAGTTTTTTAAATGGAAGATATTATTCGTATGTATACTGATGTGACCGGCCGCAGTTGCGATGGTGATATGCACGATGCATGTGATTTACATGCTGTAGAAGATGTTGAAAGCGACGTTGAAGTTCCTATATTCGATTTCGATAGTGATTCGGACCACGAGGACGAAATTAGCGACACTAATAGTAGCGTCATGAATGACGACTGGAGTGACAAAATTTTTCCTGTGGAAGTCGAGAACTTTATTGAAAACATTGGCCCTGTGCATGATCTTGATGCGAATGCTACTCCTTTTGATTACTTTAGTCTCATCGTCAATGAGGAGTTTTATCAATTTGCAGCAGATCAGACCAATTTGTACGCAACACAGCGTCAAGAACTAGCAGGAAAAGAAGACACGTACTGGTCACCCGTAACTGCCGGCGAAATAAAACTTTTTTTCCATATTTACATCGTGATGGGCATACATGTATTGCCTGAGTATAGCATGTATTGGAGTACAGATGACAGGCTCAATGTTCCAGGTATATCATCATGCTTGGGGAAAAATAGATTTGAGAAAATATCTCAATATTTTCATCTGAATGATTCTTCTAGGCAGCATCCCAAAGGCCACAAAGATTATGATCCCCTATATAAAGTCAGACCATTTCTGGATATGGTCAAAAGGAATATTGCTTCTGTTTTTTTCTCCTGGAAAGAACATAAGCATTGATGAAGCTATGATAGCTTACAATGGTCGTCTTTCCTTCAAGCAGTACATCAAGGGTAAGCCACACCCATGGGGGATCAAGGTCTGGTGTGCGGCCGACTCTGCAACAGGTTATCCGTTAGACTTTGATGTCTATGTTGGCAAAGTTCTGGAACCAATGCCACATGGATCTGGACATTATGTTGTCACTAAATTATGTCGGCCTTTCTTTGGAAAGAATCACCATATTTTTTATGACAATTATTTTTCATCTGTTCAGCTGGCAAATGATCTGTTGCAAAACAAATCATACTCATGTTCCACGATACGGCCAAATCGCAAGGGATGGCCAGATGCTTTCAAACCTAAGTGTACCAAATCTATGAAGCGAGGTGATGTGCAGTATAGGCAGCAAGGTAACACAGTGGCCACTGTTTGGAGAGACAAGAGATTTGTATCCATTCTGAGTACAAACACAACACCAGGTCTCACAACTGTGGCACGTCGTATCCCACACGGCAAAATAGATTTGCAGATACCATCCCCGGTGGCTGTTTATAATCAGTCTATGGGAGGAGTAGACAGATTTGACCAACTCTGTTCCTATTACCCTGTGGGCAGGAAATCTGTCAAATGGTGGAGGTACATGTTTCGCTTCCTCCTGCAAACTGCCATCATCAACAACTCCATCCTTCACTCTTGTTCCCATCGACCCCACCCGAAGGAAAAGAATGTTGCGCAGATAGCCTTCCGATTGAGTTTGAGCTCAGCTTTCTTAAGTGGCAACATATCGAAGAAAAGGAAGGCTCCCACCAATCATGCTGCAACTTCGGGTGTCGGTAACAATAACCTGCTTGAGCACAGGCTTATTCGTATGGTAGGGAACAAAAGGGCATGTTTCTGGTGTGTGAAGAACCGGCAGCATGGAAGCAGAAACAGGGCACATGAGACCGTCTATGGTTGTAGTTTGTGTCAGATTTGGCTGGGCAAAGGAGAATGTTTCTCGCAGTATCATGCAACATTGACAAGTTGACTACTGATGAGTCCAGATACTTTTCCTGTGCTGAAAATGTAAGTTACAAATTTTTTTCACCTCATAATTCTAACTTTAACAGTTTATTTTTTGGAATGTATAAGTGTTAGATTATTGTTGGTATAGTTTCCTGTGAGACTGTTCATTTTTCTGTTTATCTGCCAAGTCTGAGTGTGATAGGACAGACAGTTTTAAAGAAAATGCATTTTTAATATCATCATATCAACAATTTGGAGGAGTTATGCCCCTTGTGTTAGGGATGGGGGATTGACAATTGGGAAATCTCATAGGAGTGATAGGGTTAAGCTAAAATGATTATTTGTAGTCGGGCAAGTGTTGCCGGACTCAAAAGGGGAACAGAGAGTACCAACACTAAGGCCTGCCATGCATGTTGTAGGAAGTGACTAAGAGGATTTTGTGAGTTGAATTTACTGTTTCATAAACGATCCAATGTTATACTGAAGTTGGATGTGCTGGGCTGACGGGCACAGATATTGTAGTCAAGCTGCAAACTATGGTACAACTCATTCCATCCTCTGAACTGCAGCCTGTTATATGCAGGAGTTTGAGAACAAGCTCAGAAAAAATTTTGTAGTTGTGACATACAGTCTTCTTCTTCTTTCGAACTCTGGTAACCAACACAAAAGTGCATGTGATTTTCGCCGGGAAGCATGAAGTACGTTGTAGTACTAATTTACGGCATAACTGAGTTATTTGCACCTTGGAAGGTCCAGCACATCCGATTTCGGCATGTACCATGCAGTGAATTTTTTATTTTCTCTCTTAATTAATAATTGCATCCCTAGAATTCCTGAAAACTCTCTAATTTTTTACTTGGTTTATGCTGAAGTTGGATGTGTCAGGCCGAAAGGTGCAGTCAATCTGTAAACCATGACAACATTCTTTTCTCCAGAGTACATGCTACTAATCTGCAGTTCACTTGCTATTATATTTCTGTTGGCCTATGTGTATTTGACGCCAACAGGAACATCTCACGGCAGTGGTGAGACATCACAAAACGTGTGTGGTTTGGACATGAGGCATGATTTCCTTTCCACATTTATCTTGCAGGGAACAGCTGATGGTTGATGAAGAAGAGGTGGTAAGAGGAAAGTAATAACACTGCCACTTACCATGCATAGTGTAAGTGGTGATTAAGGATGTTTTGGTATGGACTGACTTCCTCATTCAATAAGTTGTCTTTGACCAAAAATGTCATGCGGAAGTTTGATGTGTTGGGCCAAAAATGCATGGATAGTGTAGCTTTAAACCATGATGTGATATATTTCATCTAGTTATTTAAAAACGCCTTGATTGGGTTTTCAACAGGTTTGTCATTATTTAAATTAGCCTTTCTTTGATTGTTTCAAGTAAGGGAAACTCTTATATCTCATGAACACATGCAGAAGAACATAATTTGTATTAAATATTTTAAATAGTGAAAATTGAAATATGTTAAGGAACAGAATGTGATTGAATTACTTAAAAACACTTGATTATATCACAGTTTTATACATTGTATCACTTGCAATTAATCGCATGATTGGTTGGTTGCTAATCCATCTTTCCATGGCTCATGCACTTTGACCCAATTGTTTGAACGTATATCTTATTTGTCTTTGGGGAAGGGGGGGGGTGTTGTGTGTAAATAGGTCAAATCATAATTCTGTACAAGAAAATTTTAAAGGTTGTAGAATTTTGTTCCCTAACCAGTTTGTCCACCGCATTCTTGCAACAATTTGAGTGTATTATTACTGCATACTCATGAATTTACAAGCATAATGCTTCTTGAAATTATGGAGCAGACGTAAAAACCTTGTATGTACATTCATCTGACAAAGTGAAACATTATTTCAAACAAATAATCCGTTTTATTCCGGACGCATGTTTTTCCGGTTAACCTTTAGAACCCAGCCCTCAATTAAAATTACGCAATATCCCCCTGGGGCCTGAATTCTTTTTTGGAAAATTTGCATTATTGATGGTGGGTGTTTTGAAAACGCGATAACATTTTTGTTTTAACAGATATCAAAATAATTTTTGCATATCTAAATAAAGGAGTGAATAGTGAATATAGTTGTGTTTTTGTTGTTGTATGTATGATATGACAGTTGTGAGCCGCCAGTGTGTTGCCGGAGCCTTAAGGGTAGCAAAGAATAGCAACACTGTTTACCTTCCATGCATGTCGTAAAAGGCGGCTAAGGAGGTTATGGGATGGAGTTTGCTGTCCCATCCCATATAGGGTCAGAGACCCAAAGCCATGCTGAAGTCGGATGTGTCAGGTCAAAAGGCGCAGATTCCGCGGCAATGTGTAAACCATGACACAATGCATTCCGTTCTCTGGACTACATCCTGCTAATCTGCAGGAGTTTGAGTAGAAACGCAGAAGAAGAAGAAGATGACAGTGGTGAGCATGATATGAAGTTGAAAATTAAGGGGAAAAATTGCAAAACGCCATTTTCAAAATTGCACATATAACTTCTTAACGACCCTAATACTTGAGCAATGTGTGGAAAAATTGATAAAATCCTCCCTAATACCTATACTTGTTGTATATATATTGTTTCATATCCAAACTAATATAATATGGCCTAAAAAACGAATAAAACGTGAAGAAATCTCATAATGGCCGTCCGGTCAACACTAGGTCTTGGCCGACACACAGCGTAATTATTGAACATTTACATGTGTATTTAGATCTAGACAAATTGATACAATTAATGAAAGTCATGTGGTTCTTCTTCAGAGTTTATTCTCAAACTCCCGCTGCATCTCTCTTGTAGCAGGATCATTGTCTTACTAGATTTCCAGCAGGATGTAGTCCAGAGAATGGAAATGTACTGTGGTGCCGTTTTATTTGCGGCAATGGCCCGACACATCCATCTTCAGCGGGATGTGGTTCTAAACAAGGTTTTAAATATGCACTTCAAAAGAATTTTTGATAGAAAAATTTTGTCAAAATTTGAGCAGATTTTAAAATACCTTATATTTCTATAAATATTCTAGTTTCTATATTTACACATGGCATAACTTTATGTTCCTCAGACTACCGTACCTCCAGCTGGGCTGACAAGTTTATCAGAAGATAGCGTGCTCCGACATGCCCAGTTTGTGGTGGACCAAGTCCAGAGTTTTGATGATGCAGCAGAGGAGGATGAGTCTCTGCTCACTACTACACCTTGCATGAGGGCGCTAATCAAACTGGCTGGCGTTACTTTGGGTAAAAGGTGTGTGAAGCACAATAAATATCTTCGCAGTCAGCTGGTGTTGTATCATGTGTTTGTTCGCTTTCGCTTTCTAACTCCCTACTGGATCTTCTTGATTAGAAACTGGCCTCACAGCACGTGGGGCATTCCCATAAGTGCACTCCCTCTATTCCAGCAGCTATCCGATTTGATGGTGTTTTGAGTCTTATGTCGCCGAAACTGACGTCGACATCAGGGCACAACTCAGGCCCTTGCGACAGGTTTCTTTGTTCTGCTCACCTACACTGTGCCCGTCCTAGTCCAAGCACAACGTCGGCATGTCGAAACAACATGGTAACTGTTATCGAAGGTTACGACTACGGGATCCCCGCTGGATCTCCCTTTTAGCAGGAAAATGGTCAGACTAGATTTCCAGAAGGATGTCCAGAGAACAGATGCGTTATGTCATAATTTTATTTGCTTCAGTTGCTCAGCATGTACGACTTTGGCAGCATTATATTATTTCACTAGGAGCATTTATAACTGATAAATGTTTATATAGCACACTCACTCGAGGCGTGTGTGTAAATGTGTCTCGAGAGTCAGTGAGATACTAAATATGCATGTACTTAAGAAAGAAAATCATATCATTTTAAATTAAATTTGGTTTGGGTGTTGTGGAATGGCATTAATTTTAACTTTTACAACGCCCTTGTGTTGCCGGGGTCCGATAGGGGAACAAATAATAGCAACACTGTTTACCTTCCACGCATGTCGTAAAAGGCGACTAAGGAGGTTATGGGATGGGGTTGGCTGTCCCATCCCATACATGGTCAGTACAGTAACCCAAAGCCATGCTGAAGTTGGATGTGTCAGGCCAAAAGGCGCAGATATCGCAGCAATGCTGTAAACCATGACACAGCGCATTCCTTTCTGCGGACTACATCCTGCTAATCTGCAGGAGTTGTTTGAGAACGAACGCAGAAGAAGAAGATTTTCTTTTAAATTATGCTTTTAAATAACAGATTGGGTATTTCAGCTTATCGGATGGTAGATATTGAAGACTAAACTATCAGTCATTATACCCTGAGAGATTTACTGAAACGGAGATCTCAGCAACTATCGATAAGTTCAGTGTCCAACGATGATAATCAACATACTTAAACCTCAACTAAATAACAGATTGACTTGTACGACTTATTTAAATTTAATTGTAGGTATGTCAACAACCAGATTGTGGTAAATGTGCTGCATGCCGTGACATGACCAAGTTTGGGGGCTCCGGCCAAGCCAAACAAGCTTGTAAGGAACGCAGGTAAATGTGTTTATTTGTGACTATTTAAAATAATTCTGTTGCAAAGAGATAGATAGATCTGCAATGGACAGCCTGCCGCTCCTTGGCTCATCTTGACCGCTAGCGTTTCAAAGTGATTTTTTTCAACGCTTTACAGTGACATCCTTATAAATGAGAAACACTATCTCATCATGAATTTGTTGTGCAGATTTACCCTGCTACAAGTGCAGGAATTTGATTACACAACCCGCCGAAGACGGATGTGTCGGGCCATTGGCGCAAATAAAACGGTGACACAACGCATTTCCATTCACTGGACTACATTCTGCTGGAAATTTAGAGGACATGTCCTGCTACAAGAGAATTCAGCAGGAGTTTGAGAATGTACGCTGAAGAAGAAGAAGATTACACAACAAGGCTCTGTTTTATCCGTGACACAGTTTCATACATAAACTGAACTAGTTTTCCGCTAATTTCTCTTTTCACGCACCGCAGCATTCGAGCTATGCACGCGCGGGAATTGTCAATTAGTAGTGTGTCTTTAGAATGATACACAGTAAGTCTGCCCGTCTTTACAATTACTTAGTAAAGTGCACAACTTTTCAACCACCCCTCGTATACTTGCCTTAAGTGTGAAAGAAAAGTCTAAATGATACCATTGGGTAGTTGGATAGAGAAAAACGATGTTAGCTATACTCTTGGAGACAGAATAGATGATTATCTGTTGGTAAGAAAAAATGGCTACGGTTACCTCATATATACTCCGCCCATCTCGGCACCAGCATGCCAGCTGCTGAGAGTACCACATATAACACATAACCTCATACCTTCAAGCGATAATGTCCAGGGATTCTCTCCCCCCCCCCTAAATGCACTTGCAATGAAGATGTCGCAGGATATCAAACCCATGGCACTTACTGCAAATGGCTTAACCACTATGTCACCAGATATCCTCTCTTGCACAGAGAGAGGAAGAATGGTATTAAATTTAATTTTGAGTTGTCCTTGTGTTATTGGGTTCCGGAAGGAGGAAAAGAATAGCAACACTGTACCTACATGAATGTTGTAAGTGGTGACTAAGAAGGTTTTGGGGTGGAGTGTGCGTGTCCCATCCTACGTAGAGTCAGTGAACCAGAAGCCATGCTGAAATCGGATGTGTCAGATCACAAGGCACATATATCGCAGCAAAGCTGTAAACCATGACACCACATTATGTTCTCAGGACTACATCCTGCTAATCTGCAGGAGAATTAATGCAAAAGAAGATTCATGCAGAAGATACTTTTGAAAATAAAATAAAATATTGTTAGGAATATAAAAAACTTTCCTTACTCCATGTTTTCCTGTGATGGGAGTGCAGGGAGGTTTTCTATGGACTGTGAAAATAAAGGCCGCTTTGCCATAGCAGACGCCGCGACATGTACAAAAAGAATGTTGATTGTTAGGAATATAAAGGGAAAAAAAAACATTAACAAACTTTATCACTTGTTCACGTTTGCCTTGACCTTAAAGTTCACATACTTTTTATTTTTTGTATTTTCCATTAGGTGTCCAAATATGGCCATTAAGACGGCAGAAGAAGATGATGTTGAAGAGGAATCAGAAATTGAAAAAGAGGATCAAGAAAGCAAAAACTTGGTGGCAGTGACTAAACATAAATCTGCTACAAATGTCAAGACCAAAGTAGTTTGGCCTGGTCTACCAACACATGAAGAAAACAAGAGGAAATATTATACAGCAGCCAGGATTAATGACGTCGAGGTCAGTCAGAAAATCATTTATGTCGTAGATGTGATCTAATCTGAGATGTCTTAGTCTCTCTCTCTCTCTCTTGTCTGTGGAGGGATGTTCTAGCTGAGAGCTGTCTCCAACCATGATTGTAGATTTGTTAACATGGAAACTAGTTCTCTCACAAGAACTAGTCTAAAAAGAATATCTGAAAGTAAATGAAACATTAGAATACAAAAAACTATATAGAGGAGATCTGAAGATTTCACAAACTATATGGAGGAGAACTGAAGTTTTCACAAACTATATGGAGGAGATCTGAAGTTTTCACAAACTATATGGAGGAGATCTGAAGTTTTCACATGATGTGAAATAATGTAGCCGTGTCTGTAGCATGGTAAGAAAATAACCAATGACATTCTTAGCGTCCCGTTATAAAAATAGAAACTGGAAGGAATCCCTATCAGAATACTGTTCTTTGTTCGGTGGCAGGAGAACATTATTAACACAGATGCATTGAAACGAACAGGCAATACCGCAGTATTTTCTATGCTCAGTTTGCATAGACTCAGATGGCTGGGACAATCTAAGAGGATGAAAGATGGCAGAATACAGGAGGATCCACTTTATGCAACAATCTGGGGAAAAAATCTGGGAATTATGGGACAATCTGGAGGAAAAAAAAGGAGTCAACTTCTACTTTGATTCAAATACGTATGAAAATGTGATATGTATGATACAAGTATTGATACAGAATCATGGGTAACAAGACAAAATATTCCCAGGACAAAATATTCCAGACAAATATTCTCAGACAAAATATACCCAAGAGAAAATATACCCAAAACAAAATATCGCAGACAAAATATTCCCAGGCAAAATATCCCCAAGACAAAATACAAAGGTAATATATAAAATATTTCATACAAACTGTAATAAACACTAATGAACAATATAGCTAGTAAATAATTATAATAAAATCATCAAATGATATGAATTGTCTCATAAATGATAGACATGAAATTAAGTTCTACACAACATTAATGTTCAAAACACGTGCTGTTTTTCAAGAAGTTGATAGGCTCTTCTGGATCTTACCTGTTCAACCATTGTTTTAATAGCATCATTGACATGTTGGTAAACTTTTCGTTTCTTTGTTGTTGGTTGACCAGTGGCAATCTGACTTCTCAAAAGTGCAGATGTATGTTCTTGTTGCTGTAACTTCCGGGCAAGTCGTGCTGCTGTTTTAAATGCATTGTGCATTATGATTACTTGTTATAAATAACAATTATTATGTCATGTGTATTGTTATTTGTATGATTTTAGCTTGTTTTGTGTGTATTATTTCATGTGAGCTTCAGATAATGAAAGTGTGTTAATCGTCGTGCAGTAAAACTTCATCACCTGTTTTGTAAGTACTATTTTCATACAGTTTTACTACAGTATTACCTTTTATTGATTGTCAAGATTTTCTAGTATAACTGGAATAGTTTTAAACCACAAACAACTTCTAGATCAACCCAGCCTAAGGAAATGGGTACCAGATTTTCTGGGAAAGAAACGCCAAGCATGATTCTGACCACATCCCTATGTACGCAATTTACGGGCAAAAATGTGGGCACAACGTAAAATTCCCTAAAATGCCTCAGTGATATGGAATGTTACCTTTGAAAAAATGTTTATGTAATCTTGTCTTTCACCAGATAACCAAGGGAGACTATGTCTCCATCTCACCTGCAGACCCAACTCAGCCGTTCTACATTGCTCAAGTTCAGTACCTGTTTGAAGAAGGTGGCTGCAAGCAGGCACATGTCCACTGGTACTACAGAGGATGTGAAACTGTCTTAGGAGAGGCATCTGATCCTCTGGAGCTATTTTTTGTCGACGAGTGCGATGACAATGAGCTTGTTGCAGTACACAGCAAAGTGCAGGTATGGTTTGTTTTGTCTTTGCAACTGTAGGAATTATGATTCAGTCTTCTCGTGTGTTCATTGTTTTTTAGCATTCATTCGCAACCTCCTGCATGTTAGAGCAACCTCCTGCATGTTAGAGCAACCTCCTGCATGTTAGCAGAATATAGCCTGGAGAACAGAATATGTTGTGGCATGATTTTCAGGTTGCAAAAGGGAAGTCTGTTCAAGGATGGGAACCCCTAGCACCAAATTACCATGCTTAAGTTACAAGTCTCATTCTTCTAGCTGCAAACTAGAATGGAATGTCCATTCTAAAATTTCTTCTATTTAGTAGTCTTGAGAATGGAATGCATTATGGTACAGTTTATAGTTCAGCTGCGATATCTGCACCTTTCATCGTAACACATTTGACTTCATCTTGATTTTTGGGTCACCTTGACCTACCATGGGAAGAGAAGAGTTGAGATTGGGTTGTGCCATTCTATATCTCAAAGAGATCCAAAAACTGTGCTGAGGTCTTCTTCTTCAGAGTTCATTCTCAAACTCCCACTGGATCTCTCTTGTAGCAGGACAATGGTCCAACTAAATTTCCAACAGCATGTTGTCCAGAAAATGGAAATGCGTTGTCGTCATTTGCGCCAATGGTGCGACACATCCGTCTTCAGTGGTATGCTGAGGTCTAATGTGCCAAGCTGTAAACTATACTGAGGTCTAATGTGTCAAACTGTAAGCTATGCTGAGGTCTAATGTGCCAAGCTGTAAGCTATGCTGAGGTCTAATGTGTCAAACTATAAGCTATGCCGAGGTCTAATGTGCCAAGCTGTAAGCTATGCCGAGGTCTAATATGTCAAACTGTAAGCTATGCTGAGGTCTAATGTGCCAAGCTGTAAGCTATGCTGAGGTCTAATGTGTCAAACTATAAACTCTTCCGAGGTCTAATGTGCCAAGCTGTAAGCTATGCTGAGGTCTAATGTCAAACTGTAAGCTATGCCGAGGTCTAATGTGTCAAACTGTAAGCTATGCTGAGGTCTAATGCGCCAAGGTGTAAGCTATGCCGAGGTCTAATGTGTCAAACTGTAAGCTATGCTGAGGTCTAATGTGCCAAGCTGTAAGCTATGCCGAGGTCTAATGTGTCAAACTGTAAGCTATGCTGAGGTCTAATGCGCCAAGGTGTAAGCTATGCTGAGGTCTAATGTGTCAAACTGTAAGCTATGCTGAGGTCTAATGTGCCAAGCTGTAAGCTATGCCGAGGTCTAATGTGTCAAACTGTAAGCTATGCTGAGGTCTAATGTGCCACGCTGTAAGCTATACTGAGGTCTAATGTGTCAAACTATAAGCTATGCTGAGGTCTAATGTGTCAAACTGTAAGCTATGCCGAGGTCTAATGTGTCAAGCTGAAAGGACTGCATCCATGTAACCAAGAAAAGTGTGAAAACAATGAATAAACTTTGTTTTGGTTACTTTCTATAAAAATACATTATTCTTCTGTTCTAGGTCATCCAGAAAGTTGTTCCTGAAGACTGGAATATGAAAGGTGGCATTGACAACCCAGATGAAGACAATGTCATTTCTGAGGATGATGGCAAGACATTCTATTTTCAGAAGTTTTATGAACCCAATTTTAGCAGGTTTGAGGATCCTCCTGATATAGATGTTCTTTCGGACAGTGAGAACCAGAATTGCTGCATTAGCTGTCAGAGGTTGGAGAAGAAGAGATTGCTAGAGGAGACAGTCCTAAGGGAAGTTACTCGAGTAAGTAGTGGATAATTTGACCTTTTCCGACATTATAACAAAAAGTAAAGTTTAAAAATAAACTAAATGTAGATTAGGCTCTATAAGCAAGCATTATTTGTTTATAATCTCATTATGATTTTAGTATTCTTGAATACATTTATTTGTAAACTGTGGTTTAATACTTCATTCTTGATTAGGAACCCCCGCCGAAGACGGATGTGTCGGGCCATTGGCGCAAATAAAACGGTGACACAACGCATTTCCATTTTCTGGACTACATCCTGCTGGAAATCTAGCAGGACCATGATCCAGCTAGATCCAGTTGGAGTTTGAGAATGAACGCAGAAGAAGAAGATTAGGAACCAACATCATGCATGTGGGGACATTCCCATAAAGGCGTAGATTGCTGGTTCAATCATCAATGTACTTCTTTGTCAGCGTTCATTCTCAAACTCCCGCTGGTTCTCTCCTCTAGCAGGACCATGGCTCTATTAGATTTCCAGCAGAATGTAGTCCAGAGAATGGTAATGCGCTGTGTCACCGTTTTATTTGCATCACAAGTAAATTCAAGTAGGAAATTCAATTCCCATCAACTTTAAGAATTATTTGCGTCAGTAACCTGACACATCCATCTTCAGCGGGATCATCCATCTAAGGGTGTATACGCTGCGTACCAGTCAGTTTGTTGTTTTAAGCGAGGATGTACTATCTTCCCTCTCCCTTTGTCACTCCCGTTTCTATTATTCTATGGGAGCATGAACAGTCTCTTTGTGTCTAATCACTCATTGTCTAACATTGTTAAAGATTACTCCTGTGGTTCACCTAGCCACCAGGAAATAGGGTACCAGGACTAATGCTCTGGGGAGATCAAGAAATGGCACCATCGCTACTGAGCAAGTGTGGTAGGTGATGCTAGTCAGGTGGTTTCTGATCAACCAATTCTTCTTCTTCTTTCGTTCACCTGAAACATGTCTATATCTGTAATTAATGATCAACCAATGATTAGCCTGCTGAGCACTTATGGGAAGTCCCGTCCTATGTTGCTGGTTCATAACTCATGTTACTTTTACGTTTACTTTAGGTTGCAGTTTTAAATCTGACTATGACATGTTCTTTACAAAGTGAATTTTTATCAAAGATTACTGGTGATTAGCATTTGAGCTACAGAGTTAAGTGCTATGAATGGTACTGTCTACAGATGGTGTTCTACTTCGGTGAACGAAATGACTGAAAGTATATTTATTCAGCAGAAATCGGATAATGGCAACACATTTGTTGAAAGGAATGGAGGGAAATGTACTGGGAAACCAGTACAAAGGGCTTATCATTGCTCTCATGCAGACCTAGGGGTAACAGATAACCAAAATATGGATTAGAAAGTCATCACATGTAGACGAGGCAAGTGTGTGAGAAATTAACAGGCCAAATCCCAGATTCTGAAGTTTTTTGGCAAAGTAGCACCTTGTCTAGGAAGGTATATCAACCCTGAGTCAATTCAACTGTCACATTGTCCAACACGACTCAAACAGAAATCTAGGTCTAGGCCTATGGACACAAAGGGAGGTAATGGAATGGTCTTCCTACACAAGGGATAACTCGCTGGTTGCGAAGTGCCTAGTCAGAAGAAAGATGCATGTTGGGTGACCCAGGCAAATTATCAGCTCGTCTAGTGACATATACCCCTCTAGGCTCCTTCAATAGGCACTTGTACTAAGCCGAAAGCTTAAGTCTCCTGGGTATGAAAGAAAGCTAAAAAACCACCCCACTGCACATAGGAAGTGAGAGCTAATTGCTCGCAATTCCTGGGGTTATTGACAAACAAAACAAACAAACATAGGCAGAGTCAGGAGTGTGTTTATTCCGTGAGGGGTTAGAACCAGAAGCATACATACCCTAAGTCATTTGCCAGGGATACTGAGCACATGCATGCATTAAATGTGGAGACGTCAGTTCATAACCAATTTTGCGTTGTTGACATCTTAGCATCTATTTTAATTATTTTGTTTGTTGCAGGCAGACGGTGGATCGTCCAGCTGTCTGTATTACACAAGTGTCAGAACCAATGGTCTAGAATATTCTATAGGTGATTGTTGTTACATTGATCCGGCGGCGTATGGGTTCTAGATAGTACACGAGAAGATCTCAACTGCAAGAAAATCACTGTCCAAAGTAAGTCCAGGCATTTACTGGTAGATACAATAAATTGTTATTAGCACTATCTCTGTAGGCCTCTTTATCTCTAATACCAGCTATTTACACCCACTAACTGCTGATAAATCCTGCCTCTAATATCAGCTATTTGGACCCACATTACATTCTTAATTTTAGTGACTTTGAAAAGGGAGTTGTCAGTACATAGCCAGGGTCTGAGAACGGAGCAAAGAATAGCTACACTGTTGCTTGCCAAGCATGTTATAACAGGCAACTAAGGAAGTTTTGAGGTAAAGTTGGCTATCCCATATAAGGTCAAAGTGACCCAGAAGCCATGTATCAGGCAGAAAGTATTTTCCTTATTCTTCTACATATCTACATCTCAAAGACATTAATTCTGTCTTCTAATTGTTCATTGTCCATGTTTTTGAGCCATACATTAATATAGAATAGATGTAACACTTTATAATTCTCATTTTTAGCTTGTTTGTAATTTGTTTAGATGTTAATATTTTCCTCATCTCATTGAAATCACTTTTCTGCTTATTAAGCACATTTTAAAAATTGCAACTTTGATGAAATATGGTTTTATTTTCTGAAATTGTTTCAAATTTGATGAAATATGGTTTTATTTTCTGGAATTGTTTCAAATTTGATGAAATGTGGTTTTATTTTCTAAATTATTTTCTAATTTGTTGAAATATGGATTTATTTTCTGAAATTGTTGATGCAGGTTGATGAAGATGTTTACCCAGAGGCCTATCGCAAGTCGGAATACGTGAAAGGGTCAAATGACAAGTGCCCGAAACCTTTTCGTGTTGCCAGGATTATGGAAATCTTTACCAAAAAAGTCTCAGGAAAACAACCTGAACTTTCTGAGGTCAAGGTGAAGGTCAATAAGTTTTATAGGTCAGTTTTTTTATGTGGTGTTATTTATATGAGAATTTATATGGCAAATAAATAAACAGGATAGTGGCAACATTGGAGACAACAGAGAATATGGAATGCCGAGAGTAATTTGGACAGCTAGAAAAACTAACGAGGATGTTCTAAATGTGAGATTAGGGGTTATTTAATAATAGAAAAAGACAATATTTGTTTATTGTGGTCACATTATGAGACAGGGAGGTCTGGAGAAGAGTAACAACAGGCATGATAGGTCAGATAGATTGACAGAGAAAATATTCATTTGACATCGTGGAGTGGCAAAATTACAACTACTATCCTGATAAGTTATACTGAATATAAACAGTTGTGGAGATATGTGATCACCTACGTCAGTCTGCATGACACTTGATGATGATATGACACAGGTTCACATGTAGGTCTCCGGTGTCATACCAGACAAAAATTCCATCCAATAACAAACCACTAATAGAGAGATTTTCTTCTTGTGAAAAGAACACACTGGTTTCTTTTTAACAAAGCAAGTCCTAAACTGAAACCAGTTTATGCTTACTCACTTCTGACTTAGAGTAAACAACTAAGAGTGGGTGTTTTTTTTTGACTGAATAGATCCTTCAGGTAGCAACTTTACACATAATTATAAGAGTGGGTGTTTTTTTTTGACTGAATAGATCCTACACAGACCTGGTAGCAACTTTACGCATAATTATAAGAGTGGGTGTTTTTTTTTGACTGAATAGATCCTACACAGACCTGGTAGCAACTTTACGCATAATTATAAGAGTGGGTGTTTTTTTTTGACTGAATAGATCCTACACAGACCTGGTAGAAACTCTACGCATAATTATAAGAGTGGGTATTTTTTTTTACTGAATAGATCCTACACAGACCTGGTAGCAACTTTACGCATAATTATAAGAGTGGGTGTTTTTTTTTGACTGAATAGATCCTACACAGACCTGGTAGCAACTTTACGCATAATTATAAGAGTGGGTATTTTTTTTGACTGAATAGATCCTTAGGTAGAAATTATACACATAATATAAGAATGTTTATAGGGAAATTCATCACTATATTTCTGTTGTCTTTCTAATAAATGTGTAATCATTTGTTCCTCAGAATTGAGAACACACATAAGGGGTCACAGTCTGTCTATCACACCGACCTCAATGCCTTGTTTTGGAGTGATGAGGAGACCACTCTGGGTTTCTCGCATATCCGTGAAAAATGTAGTTGTTTACAGAGAGAACTTGACAGAAGATGTTGACAGTTACTTCATTGGAGGGACTGACCGCTTCTATTTTGCGGAGTCTTACAGTGCAGACACTCGGCAATTTGATGACCCTCCAGCAAAGGCTCGGCTCATGGGCAATACTGGGAAGGTGAGATGCTCTAAAATTCTTCATATTAACCTTTAGGCCCCTACGGTCGCAACATTGCGCCTTGCGTGTGCATCCCGTAGTGCCTGTGGTCGCAATCACGCAACATACGATATCACTCAATTCCCGAGTACGTAACTTCACGAAGTTAAAGCTTATATGACGTAGAATTCCCGGAACACGAAGCTAGGAATACGTCACAGTTTAAAGGTCAAATTCCTTTACTCATTACGATTGTAAGAGAGAGAAAGCCGGTTGAATTTGTCAACGCATTTCTAGAGCGACTTTAGCCATTTTCGGCCGTATTTTACTATCAAATTGAGTACCGCGTGGCATGGGTAAGTGATCGTGACTACATGTTCTAATTGTTGTTTTTTGTGTTTAATATGTTGTTATTTGATAAGAATGTGTGTGTATTCATTAAAAAGCACAAAAATAATATGTATCAGGGGTGACACGTGTGTGCATGGACAATAATTACGCTGCGTGTCGGCATAGACCTAGTGTTGACCGGACGGACGTTATATGCAATTTCTTCACGTTTTATTAGTTTTTTTAGTTCATATTATATTAGTTTTGATATAAAACAATACATATACAATAACTATAGGTATTTATGAGGATTTTATCAATGTTGCCACACATTGCTCATGTATTAGGGTCGTCACGACGATATATTTGCGATTTTGAAAATGACGTTTTGCGTTTTTCGCCAGAATTTTCAACTTCAAAACGTGCTCACAACTGTCATATCACACATACAACAACAAAAAAAACACGATAATATTCACTATTCACTCCTTTATTTAGATGTGCAAAAATTATTTTGATATCTTTTAAAACAAAAAAGTTATGACGTTTTCAAAACACCCACCATCAATAACGCAAATTTTCCAAAAAATGTCAGGCCCTGGGGGAAGTTTTGTAATTTTAAGCCAGGGCTCTAAAGGTTAAATTAAATTTTGTCAGATTTTATCTTTCATATCTTCTTCTGTGTTCGTTCTCAAACTCCTTCAGGTCAGCAGGCTGTAATCTGGAGAACGGAGTGTGTTGCATCATGGTTTAGAGCATAGCTGTGATATTTGTACCTTTTGGTCTGGCACATCCAATTTCAGCATGGTTTTTGGGTCACTTTAACCCCATATGGGATGGGACAACCAACTCCCAAAAGCTCCAACGTCGCCTCTTACTCGTGACAGAAAAAGTATTGCTATTCTTTGCTCCCCTTTCAGACCTTGGCAACATGCGGGTAAAATATTTCATTTGGCTTATTTCTATTTATACTGCTTGTTAACCCTGGATTACTACAGTCCATGTGTTTCTATTTTGTCAGATTACTTCTGACATCTTGTGAATCTTACTAACTCCAGAAACAGAAGACCTAGTGCTGATATGAGAACATTTTTGTTTATAAACCCAGGGATGTTTACCGAACAGATTCTACATATGTACAAACTGCAGCAAAACTGAAATCCAGAAAGGAAAAAAAACTTGGAACAGGGCAATGAAGTTTTGTTAGTAACACACATAAGTTAGTTACACAATGACTAGTAACACACATAATAACACATAAATCAACATTTTGACAAAAAGGCCTTCATCAAGAACACATTAATAACATAATATAAGTTAGAGCGGCACCATTGAAATTGATGTTATTTTGATGTTATTCCTTGCTCGTCATATTATGTTGTGAATGTGTTTTTGTATAAAGATCTTTTATTGATTCAAATTGTCAGTTTGTGTTTTATTATGTACGTTACCAGTGATTAACAAAACTTTATTAACTTGTTTAAAGTTGCGTCTGTCTGATTCTATATAGAAGAGTCCATCAATGGATACAGAATATGTGAGAAAATTGAGAGGTGGCCTGAAAGAGTTTAAGACTGATTCCAGCAAAATAAATTATCATAATCGCCTTGTACATCCTTAGACTATAATGATTGGATCACTGGTAATTCAATGATTGGATCAGTGGTAATTCAATAATTGGATCACTGGTAATTCAATGATTGGATCTGTGGTAATTCAATGATTGGATCACTGGTAATTCAATGATTGGATCTTTGGTAATTCAATGATTGGATCTGTGATAATTCAATGATTGGATCAGTGGTAATTCAATGATTGGATCAGTGGTAATTCAATGATTGGATCAGTGGTAATTCACTGAATGGAAAGATTGGAGAAGTGGTGCTCCTGTGTGTTCCTGGGCCCAAAAGGGGAGCAAAGAATAGCAACACTATTTATCTTCCATGCATGTCATAAGACAACTAAGGAAGTTATGGAGTGGATTTGACTGTCCTATACTACATAGGGTCAAAGTAACCCAGAAACCATACTCAAGCCAGTGTGTCAGGTCGAAAGGTGCAGATATTTGCAGCAAAACTGTAAATCATGACACAAAACTTTGTTCTCAGGACTGCACCCTGCTAATCTGCAGGAGTTTGAGAATGAACGCAGAAGAGCAGTGGTAATTCAGTGATTGAAAAGATTTGATTACCTATTAGCGAAAGAAAGGATGAGAGCAGAAATGCCAGTCTCTAGCTGATAACCAAACTCAACTAATCGTCATAAGCTGCAAAACATAATACAACGTTCTTCAATCTCCGGACTACATCCTGCTAATCTGTGGGAGCTTGGAAACGAATGCAAAAGACTACTCGTCATCAAGATTAAGAAAGATATTGTCATAATTTCTCATGGTCGCAATAAGCAAACATAGTTATTGTTAACATTATTCTCTTTTCTTCTATTGTAGGGTAAGGGCAAAGGAAAAGGCAAGGGCAAAGGAAAGTCTAGTAAAGATGAGAACAGGAGAATGCTGTGAAACATTTTTCAGTACACCAGCTGCGAACACTGGATGTCTTTGCTGGGTGTGGAGGTACGTGTCTCACGTTTTCAAACATATTCATTACTTTCATTTCGCAATATATGTCAACACGTAGTCTTCCATCAGTCACAATATCATATGTCAGCACGTAGTCTTCCATCAATCACAATGTCAGCACGTAGTCTTCCATCAATCACAATATCATATGTCAGCACACAGTCTTCCATCAATCACAATATAATATGTCAGCGCGTAGTCTTCCATCAATCACAATATCATATGTCAGCACGTAGTCTTATATCAATGACATATATGTCAACACGTAGTCTTACATTAATCACATATATGTCAACACTCAGTCTTACATTAATGACATATATGTCAACACGTAGTCTTCCATCAATCACAATATAATATGTCAGCACGTAGTCCTCCAGCAGTTTCTACCTTTGGAGATGCAGACGAGTGTGGAAAGATCTTGATTTTAGGATGGGGTTGTTTTTTGGGGTATTTTTTTAGATGGATTTATTATGGTTTTGGGTTATGATTAGGCTGTATTAGTTGTAGAATAAACTATTTGGGTTATGGTTAGTATACTTTATTTCTCTGTAACCATACTGCTAGTAGCCCTGCCATGAGAGATCTGGTTCCCAAGTCACCAACCTCAAAGCTAACCAAAATCACACTTACTGGATATTTTTGTCGTTATCAACATAGCCACAGACTTTCCTTTTATAAAATTGGGTCCAGACACAAAAAAGTTGAGAATCTGTGCTTAGATGTGGTGTACACAGTTTAAAATATTGAGAAACCCTGATGTTCCATATAATTCCATTTGTTTTGTTTGTTTTCTCAGTTTGACTGTTAGTACTACAACATATTGCAATGGAGGCTGCAGGGCCATGGCTGATACTGGCACCTCGTTGCTCGCTGGACCCAGCAGTGAGATAGAAAAGTTGAATGCTCAGATTGGAGCTATCAAGTTTGTAGAAGGAGAGGTGGGTTGATTTGTGTAGCTCATTTTTTTATGTTTACCTAGAACAAGCAGAGGTATTATGAAATCTACAGGGAAAGGAGGAAAGACAGCACATGGGGAAAGAAGGAAAGACCAAGACAACTTACAGGGAAAGAGAAAGATGGTCCACAAGGAGAAGGAAAGATACAGCCCACAGGGAAAGAAGGAAAGAGAGGCAGCCCACTGGGAAAGAAGGAAAGCAAAAAACAGCCCACATGGAAAGAAGTAAAGAAACAGTTCACAGGGAAAGAAGGATAGCAAAAATCAGCCCACATGGAAAGAAGGAAAGAGAAAGACGGCCTACAAGGAAAAAAAGGAATGAGAAAGACATCCCACAGGAAAAAGAGGGAAAGGAAAAAATAACCCACATGGAAAAGAAGGAAAGAGAAAGATAACCAACAAAGAAAGAAGGAAACGGCAAAATAACCGGCATGGAAAGAGGAAGATAACATTCATAGAGGAAAGAATGACACATTCAAAATGGTAAAACATGGAAAGAAATCAAAGCAATGGATTAAGATAAGCAGATATGGAAGAAATGTGTTAAGATTGTTTATTTCATTTATTTATGCTTTGTTTTGCCGGCCAATGAAAAGTACAGCAGTAGTCAGATTGGCATTCTTCAGTGATGTAAAGTTAGTGAGCACTCTGGCCTGTTATAATGAAGGTCACGGTTATATGCTACCCTTTCCTTACCAAATAAGTACCTTTCTGGTATTCACACGTATCAGAGTAATTTTCATCATGGCATACAAGGGACCCATTTTGCCTTTCCTCTTCAGCCCCAATTCACTTTGCCATACTTCAGCATATAGCCTGTTACCAGGACACATCACATAAAACAAAAGTGGATGTGGGGTTTTTCTGGATCATTTGTGGTTTAGTGATTTTCTGAATAGACTGATGGCAGCTGCGAAGACGGATGTGTCAGGCCATTAACACAAATAGCACACAGACAGTGTATTTCCATTCTCTGGAATACATCCAACTGGAAATCTTGTAGAACTATTGTCCTGTTACAAGAGAAATCCACGAGAGTTCGAGAACGAATGCTGAAGAAGAAGACTGATATGCATCACCGTAGGAGTTTCATCTCTTTTATCAGATATGGAAGAGCATGTACACTGATAGTTCCCATAACTCATTCACTGTATATCTTCCTCATTCTACTTCTCTGTCTATGAGTTGTTCTGTCCGAAGGGGGGGGCAAAGAATAGCGACACTCTTTAACTTTTATGCATGTCATAAGAGGCGACTAAGAAAGTTGTAGGGTGGAGTTGGCTGTCACATCCCATATAGGATCAAAGTGACCCAAGCGCATACTGAAGTCAGATGTTTCATGTTGAAAGGCGTAGACATCACAGCAAAGCTGTAAACCATGACACAATGCATTCCATTTGCCGGACTATAACCTGCTAATCTACAGGAATGTGAGAAATAATGCAGAAGAAGAAAAATTCCTACCCTTTACTGTAACCCAAAGCAATTTCGAACTCGTTCAATCTCTTAATAATAGTCTCTTCTCTCATGGTGTTCCAACCACCTGGACCTAGACTTCTAGTTCAGAAAAAAATCACATTGCAGCAAACCGGATTTGAACCAGATCTGCTCAGATGGCATCTACTCACCTCACAACTTGATTTGACGTTTTCCGTATTATGTTACACCACATTTCTAATTCTGTAGTCGACCGCACCACATCCCTAACATATCATCTGAGCAGACCTGGTTCTGTGTTGCGAGGTGAGTAAGTGCCATCTGAGGGTACCCAATTGAAATCCCCTTTGCTACATTATTATTTTTCTTAAATAATAAACCCTGGTAGCTTCTCTATTATATTGTTCATTGACTTGACTTCTAGTTCTTGAAGCCAGTCTGTCAGCTCTCATCATCATCATGAACTTGCCTACCGAAGTCTTTGCTGGTGTGAAACCACAACATACTTCATCCACTCATGGGTTAGCTATCTATTCTGAATCTTGCAGATCATGGATTGAGAGTCCTATACAGTAACTGCCCTGGCCATTTGTCCAAACCAGTGGTTGTCAAGTTGGGCATTGTGACCCCTCAGGAGACCACAGCATATTGCTGGGACCATAAATAAAAAATTGGAGACTAGGGACCATAGATCTTTCTAGTGGGAGAAAGGGCAGAGAAAGATTTTCACAATATTTAATAAAATATAATATAAACCTGGAAAAAAAGTTAACAAGCTTTTATTTGAGGTTTCATTCAGACAGAAGCATAATTATACAGAAAGGGTTGACGGGGGAAAAAAAGGTTTAAGAATTGCTGGTATAAACTATAAGCAGTTTGTTATATGTTATTGTTTTCAAAATTTTTGTGATTTGTAGATCAATTTTTGACACTTTCATCCTACAGTACCTGGTTGTGTGTGCTAACATTCCAAAGATGCCAAATGTGACGTTTACCATTGGAGGACAGGGATTTGTGCTCACACCTCAACAATATGTTCTCCAGATTAGTTTATTTCAGTTTCTCCTCATTAGTGGAGGAGTAGTATGTCATCAAGTAGCTAATATACCACTCTCTTAAGTTTTGAGGATATTAGTTCAAATTCTCTGTAAGACAGTTTTTATTCAGGGATTTATCTATAATAAAATCTGCACTGAAATATGCCCCTTGGAAACTGCAATAGTGTAGTGTTAAGTCATCTGCCCACCAAACTTTTGGACAAAATCATTTTTTTAAAGGCAAACTGAAAAAAGTGATTGTTGAAAAGGAAACATAGTTAACAAAGTCATGTATTAACTGATTCCGGCCGGAATATTTTTAGCGTTTAAACGTAATTAAATTTTGTTCAATTTTTGTGTGTGCACATGCATCACGGAAACAAGAAATAGTACTTCTAAATATATTTACATTATAATGTAATATATATATTTCGAAACAGAAATGGACAGAGAATGTGATTATCACAAGATCATTTAAAAAAAAAAATTATGTTTAGACAGAAAAGAAAATATGTAAATGACAAATAAATATTATTTTAGATATGATATTTGACCTCGGATTTTTGAATCAATAAATTCCACTCAAACTGTATCATTTCTGTAGATAATCCAATTACGAACACAATAATGTATAATATATATGCATAGTGCGACAAAAATTTATTATTTAGAAAGAATTTTGACATCTATCAAAAACAGTAGACTTAACTTTACATGAAACTCTAATGAAAATATGGCTAATTTTTCTTACAAAATGGCGTAAATTTGCAAACACGATGCTAGAAGCATTTACCAGATTGGATTTGATAATAAATGAGACCAAAGCAAATAAAATAGTTATTATTTTACGAAAATAAGTAAATTGGAAAATATATATATATAACATATAAGGAAAAATGACGTCACAGACCCCCCATTATCAAAACTTATCAATAACTTAACAAAATTGATATCAATACACATAAAAATATTGCAAGAAGTAATGTAGACATATTACACTTTCGATTGGAAACATTCTTATGATGATATAAATACAGAAAACAACAACATGAATGTCACTGGAGTATGACTTATAGAAGTCTTTCCGGCCAGAAGACATACGGTTTACTGACTTGTATAAGTCTCCCCGGCTGGAATCAGTTAAAAAAAAACACTTCGGAACAAAATAACCTGTACTGTTAAATAATTTCAGTTTATTTCTGCATAGAATCACAAATGATAAATATTGAAAATGTAAAATTGGTTACACATGATAATAAGGCACTGTAATCAATTGTATATATATATATATATATATCACATTCACATGCCAGTTTGCACTGTTAATCGTGTTTGTGAGAGCATGATGGAGTCGTTATATCTTTGGAATAGGTAGGACTGGAGGGAGAGAGAAAAACATGTGGTAAAAAAATATAAAAAATGTGACAGAGGTAAGTAATTGGGGCTTCATGGCCAGAGTTGATGACCATTCAGCACAAAAATTATTGATGAGAATTGAAGCCTTATGTTCCACAAGAAACTGAAAAGAATAAGAACAGAAAAATAATGAAATCATAAAATGTAGTGTAGGTTTTATATCTTGAGTACTAGATTCCTGCCGAAGATGGATGTGTCGGGCCATTGGCGCAAATAAAACGGCGACACAACGCATTTCCATTCTCTGGACTACATCCTGCTGGAAATCTAATAGGACCATGGTTCTGATACAAGAGATATCCAGTGGGAGTTTGAGAATGAACGCTGAAGAAGAGTACTAGACGTTAGGATTTAGAGGTGATGGTTCACATGCTTATATTAACTTTCTCTTCCCCAAGTACTAGACATTAAGATTTAGAGGTGAGAGTTCACAGTCCTATTATTATTAACTTTCTCTTCCCCAAGTACTTGGACATTAGGATTTAGAGATAAGGGTTATTTAAACTTTCTGCAGTTATTTAAACTTCCTCTTTCCCATCTCAATTGGTCAGAACCAAATAATAAATGGAATATGCATTATCTAGCAAGGATTAAAGTTCTCTTTCAACTGTCCAGACTGCACTCTTGTTTCATGTTTTTTTGTTTACATTATCAACATAACCTTGAATATTAAACGCAGCCATAAACACTGCACTTCATCAACACAAGTTGGGTTTAAATAACCACATAAATGGACACTTTGTCAATATAATATACCACTAAGGTAACTACACCAGAAATCACACATAAGTGTCCAAGTATATATATTTTTTATTGTTTCAACAAAAAAATATCAGATTCAGCCCAACTAGTCATTACTTAGTCTGTTCCAAGCCATTAGTATTTTGTGCAGAAATGGCAAACATTTTTTTAATTGCTGGGAAAAGTCAGGGTGTTTGATTGAGATGGAACCACATCTAGTGGCAGGAAGATCTGAATTAATTTTGTTTACATAAATCATTTTCATAAATGCTAAAATTGTTGTCTCTATCTACTGACTGACAAAAAACCAATTTTTAAAAAAAATTAAAGGATTTGCCAGATCAATGTCAAAGCTTTCTTTCCCTCCCATGTCAATCATCAAGAGGGTCACTGTGGCCCATTTATGGTATCGGACAACCAATCCCACCTCAGAACTTCCAGCTGTCTCTTTCAATATGCATGGCAGATGTCCATGTTGCTATTTGCAGCTACCCTTTTGGGTCCTGGCAACACACAAATTAATTCGGATGATGTCAGTAATCTGTTAAAATAAAAAGAATGAGGGGCTTCGGCGACACTAGGTAAATATGCAGCATGAATGGAAATAGGTACGGCGTTGTGTTATGAATAAGAAAAAACTAATTGAAGCATATCCTATACCAGACATTGGGTTTTCAAATATTATTGAATTTTTAGGCACCGCTAATGCAACCAATTACATTGCCAGTGTATTGTGGACGGCTGGTTTTCTAACCACAAGCACATTCAAGTGAGTTAAATATGTGAGACGGACCCACTAAAATCTCCATCATTAAGTCTAAACTACCAATAGTTTTTTTTCGTCTGCATTCGCTCTCAAATTTATGCAGGATGCAGTCTGGAGAATGGAATGTTTTTTGTCACGGCTTACAGCTTGGTTGCGATATCGGCACCTTTCGGCCTGACACATCCTACTTCAGCATGACTTCTGGCTCACTTTGACACAATGAGAAGGAACATAAAATCTCCTTAGGTGGCTCGTATGACATGAGGGCAAGTGACATTGTTGCTACTCTTTGTCCCCCTTCAGGTTTGACAACACATGGGCTCTGGTAACACAGGGTGAGTTAAAAGCAAAATCAGGTAAAACTAAAACATAAGTATAAATCCATATCAATAAAACCTATAACCCTGTAGTACTCTGTATTGGAGCATGTTTTCCCGGTGATTTCTAGATTCAGTAATGTGGATTAGTAGAAAATCTTGACCTTCCAGTCTTTTATGTTGTTTGTCCATGATTTCCTTTGCTTTCTTCTGCTTTTTCTACCCTTTTCTCATCTCCATGTTGAGAAATCACCAAGTCTTTACGACAACCAAGTTTGCATGTTGAGAAATCACCAAGTCTCTATGCTGATAACGAAATCTCCATGTTGAAAAATCACCAAGTCTCCATATTGAGAAATCACCAAGTTTCTGCTGACAACCAAGTCTTCATGTTGAGAAATCCCATCTCTATGCTGATAACCAAGTCTCCATGTTGAGAAATCACCAAGTTTCCATGTTGATAAATCACTAAGTTTCTATGATAACCAAGTCTTCAAGTTGAGAAATCACCAAGTCTTTATTACAACCAAGTCTCCATATTGAGAAATCACCAAGTCTTTATGACAACCAAGTTTGCATGTTGAGTAATCACCAAGTCTCCATGCTGATAACCAAGTCTCCATGAAAGATGAAGATATGCAGATCAAAGGACATTGCACCTTTGACATTTTGTGACAGATGCTTAGGTGGTAGGGAATGTCAGATATACCATCACTGCAGATGGGTCAAGAAATCTGACAGAAGAATGATGAGATAGTTGGCACCAGAAGTGTATGCAGACCAAATTTATGACACGTTGCTCTTTCTCTTCTCTCTTCGCTCACATCGTGGACACACACAGTTCTTGGTAAAACAATATCTAGAAAAACAGTAAACAAAGGTAGTAGAATGTGATCTGTTAACATCATAAATAGACTAAAATAGATATCAGTAACTTAATATTGACATACTTTGAGAATCACTGGTAGAATATTGACTTACTTTGAGAATCACTGTAAGAATATATGTTTTACTTCTTCTTCCACGTTTTCCAGCCGAAGTTAGACACTGACATGGATTACATGAATGAACTCTACTGTGGTAACCAGCTAAGAAACAGGGCAGTAGAGCTTGTCCCTCAGAACTGATTCAGATAGTCTTAGTGGTGTGATACAGTGGGCAGTTCTGCAAAGTATGTTGTTTTCTGGAGATTGTCCACAGGGGTACATATCGGTTTCACCAACTCCAAACTTCCAGTACATGTATTGTTTGAGTGTTGTGGTCTGTTCTCAATAATAAAACAATGACTGTTCCTTTCTTTCAATTTTGTGGATAGCATCATCTTTTTGGCTGCACGAGTGAGTTGAGTTCCTTTCCATGTTTTTTGTATAAATCACATTCCTGCAGAAATCACCTAACAAGAAATCACTAAGTCTCTATGCTATTAGCAAGTATTAGAAAATATTCCCAATGTTAGAAATATTAGGAAATGTATATCAAAGCTATTAGGAAAGTCGACCACCCAAAAGACAACTATCCCTATCTTGAAAGAGCTGAGCAGGCTGTTATCTTTCATATCAGCAACATACTAAATAGCCACTTAGATTAAGGATGGTTCTATCACCTCTGTGTCCATGTGGGCAGGCAGCACAGACCGCTGAACATATCCTGCAAGACTACATTACACTAAACCAGTTAAGAGAAGAGCACTGGCCCACAGAGATGGATATCCACAGAAAGATGTACGGGAGCACAGAGAAGCTTTCACATACAGCAGAATTCAGAAAACTGAACTTGCTGTGTAGACATGTTAAACTGTGAACGAGAAGAAATACATTACAGCGTGGCAAGAAAACTTATAAATATAAGAGCTAAACAAGATTCTATGGACAGCAGAGCTATGTGAGTGAAAAGACAAGTTTAAAACGGTCAGAAGAGGAGTACTATGAGTATTAGCCAAGTTAGCCAGGTGAGAGAATATACTGACACAAAGCTAAGGATAGGACACTGTTAGGTTACGAGTGTATACGAAAGACATCTCATAGGATTTATCCAGAAAGTGATTAACATCACTATGTAAGTGATGACTGCTGAAGACGGATGTGTTGGGCCATTGACGCAAATAAAACGGCAACACAACACATTTCCATTCTCTGGACTACATTCAACTGGAAATCTTGTAGGACCACTGTCCTGTTACAAGAGAAATCCAGTGGGAGTTTGAGAATGAACGCAGAAGAAGAACAATATAAGTGATGAAAATGTTGGGAAATAACAAGGTCAAGTATATGGAAGAAAACTATATGTATCAGACGTTTTGATCGTTTCCACAGACCAGCTATGGTAAGAGTGTTGAATAGTGACAGTTATATCAAAGAAGTGGACAAAAGTAGTAGAAATATATCTATACGATCTGGCCCTTGTTTGCCGTGAGGCGTCAGGGGTGGAAGAGTTCTCTGGAGATGGAGAAGTAGAAATGTTAGATGTAAATTTAATTGCAAAGTTAAAATTGTTGAAGAATTTTATCCATTGAGAAAATCAGCCTCAGACATGTCCATAATGATAACACTACTATCAATGTATTCACAACTTACCTATGTAACACAATAACACTTACCTATGTAACACTTACAACTTACCTATATAATACATTGGCACATACAGCTTATCTTTTATACAATGGCACATATAATTTACCTAGGGAGCCGTGTTAGCGCAGTGGTTTCGCATATGAGTGGTCCTGGGTTCATTCCCCAGTTGAGGCGGAAATGTTTTCAGATCGCAACGGCTCCCAGGTCGACCCAGCCTTAAATGGGTACCGGATTAATCCGGGAAGTAAAGACTGCGAGGAAGAGGAGATGGCTACCGCCCTCATTTGCAGAGCCTGTGAAATGTGAGATCGCTAACATCTCACACCCCTACAGCATTAATAAATGCTATGGGTTACTTTACTTTTTTTTACTATAATTTACCTAAATAATAAATTAGCACAAACAACTTACCTATGTAATACAGTGGAACATTTGGCACATACAACAGCTGTACTGTCAAATGGAAATAAAACCTCCTTGTCACCACAGATCTCACAGCAAAATCCTCGCCCTTGGCACAACTAAACATAGAATGATAGAAAACAGCAAGGATGATAAATTCATAATAACTCCACTATAATCACAAGGCTATAAAATACATTATATCATTAACCATTTGTAACACAGAGTCCTTACAATAGGTTGAAAAGGCGTAGAGGATTGACTTATTTGTACTTGGGTTATCCCATATTTACGCCATTCCTCTCAACAAAGCTGCAAACCGCTTGTCGAGAGAACCACTGATAGTATGGAACTCCGAACCTTTGAGCAATAATCTCAGAGATCTCCGAAAAAATACACTTTGTAAACAAGATGCTGGGAGAGCAAGATTTTAACCTACAACTTCTTGAACATAAAGTAAATGCCATTATTGCATTCCCTTAAAATAAATGCTAATTACACCATCTCACCTTTGACTAGACTATTTCACCCTTGTTAAATCTCACCTCACAATTCTGACTAAACTATCTCACCTCACAATTCTAACTAGACTATCTCACCTCACAATTCTGACCGGACTATCTCACCTCACAATTCTAACTAGACTATCTCACCTCACAATTCTAACTAGACTATCTCACCTCACAAATCTAACTAGACTATCTCACCTCACAAATCTGACTAGACTATCTCACCTCACAAATCTGACTAGACTATCTCACCTCACAAATCTAACTAGACTATCTCACCTCACAATTCTGACTAGACTATCTCACCTCACAAATCTGACTAGATGATCTCAACCTCTTGATCCTTTCACCACACAGGAAACCATATCAGATCATCTCACCTCACAACCAGTTCTAACTAGGCCATCATCATTAAGTGCTGTCTCCACAACAAAAATCCAACATCCTGTCTGGTCTTGGTGGTGCACTCAGCTAAACTATATCCTGTCCATCTCATTATATTTCTCTTCTACTTGTATCCTCTTGCTGCTTAGCTCCCCTCAACTCTACCCTCAAGTAAGGTCTTCAATAACATGTCATGTATTTTAATACGTTCACAATATTTTATGTTTTATTTCCAGTAATAGTTCTTTTTTCCTATGCAGTGTGAGAACCTCTTTGTTCGTTTTCATCTCTTTCCATAAAATTATATTCTTCTGCATTAGAGCACATCATACAAGAAACATTGCATGACTACAACACGTCTATATCGATCGGAGGTCGCCCTATTTGCAACTTGCGTTTCGCTGATGATATTGATCTTATAGCTGGGTCAGAACAATCATTGCAAGAATTAACATCTAAGTTAGAAAAAGTTACCAGCAAGTACGGAATGGAAATCAATTCAGATAAGAGCAAAATTTTGGTAAACAGCAGAGACACAGAAAACCAGACTAATATCATGATGAATGGACACAAGCTTGAAGAGGTGAATACCTTCAAATACCTCGGATCCAGTATATGCAGCGATGGTAAATGAAAAGCAGAACTAAAATAAGGCTGGAGATGGCTTTAGCGTCATTGTCAAGGCTAACTGTGATTTGGAAAAGCAACATCAGTGTTGGAGTGAAAATCAAACTGTATAGGTCGCTGGTGCTTTCTGTTGTGTTGTATGGTTGTGAGAGTTGGACACTCACTGCAGACATGGAGAGAAGATTACAGGCTTTCGAGTACAAATGCTACAGAAGAATTCTACGAATTTCCTATAGGGAACATAAGACCAATGTGTACGTAAGAAATAAAGTAGAGATGTGTGCAGGTGTCCAGGAGCCATTGCTTTCAATAGTGAAACGACGAAAACTAGCATGGTTCGGACATGTATGCAGGCACGATTCCTTGTCAAAAACAATACTGCAGGGAACTGTCGAGGGTGGAAGAAGCAGAGGAGGACAAATAAAGACATGGACAGACAACATCAAGGAATGGACAGGGCTAGATATTTCCACACTCATCCGCATCGCTGACGATAGAATTCGCTGGAGGACTCTGTGTGCTGAAGCATCCAATGTGGTACCCCTACGACCCTGAAGGGTTATGGGTTTATTGATTGATTGATTGATTCTTCTGCATATAAATTATGTCTTCTAGTTCATACTGACTAGGCTATACTAACCTGACAATCCACCTTGATGTGAGATGTCCAGTTGCTATGAACACTAGCTAGCTCAGGCAGAAGAACATTCTCTGCATCCAGGAGATCCTAGTAAGAAAAATCATAACCTACAATTCTTGTCAACATTGCCATGGTGGTTCACTGTATCTAATCTGTTGTTTATTTGTATGTTTTAATCCCAATAATACGTAATTACTGTATCTAATCTGTTATTGTTTATTTGTATGTTTTAATCCCCGTAATAATTACTGTATCTAATCTGTTATTGTTTATTTGTATGTTTTAATCCCAATAATAATTACTTATCTAATCTGTTATTGTTTATTTGTATGTTTTAATCCCCATAATAATTACTGTATCTAATCTGTTATTGTTTATTTGTATGTTTTAATCCCAATAATAATTACTGTATCTAATCTGTTATTGTTTATTTGTATGTTTTAATCCCCGTAATAATTACTGTATCTAATCTGTTATTGTTTATTTGTATGTTTTAGTCCCAAAAATAATTCCAGATCATTTCCTACATACAGTGGGAAGGTGGAAGGGTCCCTCTCTAGATCTTTATTGCATTCAAAGAAACCTGTGACTTTGAGAACTTTTTAGTGTTTTAGAAGTAGTGTTTTGAGAAGTATTGTGTTTTGAGAAGATTCCTACTAAAATGTGGTCCATTATGTTAACACTTTCCAGACAAATTTTGACAGTCATTAAATTTCCGTTATAGAAACTTGGTGACCATTGCTGATCCAGCATTCCATGGGCTCATGCCCTTTGACCTAATGGCATTATATTGCTGGGAAGTCTGTGGATTTTCGGCCCACCCCGGGACAGAGCCAGAGAATAACTATCACACCTCCAGGAAGGTAGGTTTCAACCTATGCACTGCGCCTAGCCACTGTAGCCAAGATAGGGTTCACTGTGCTCATTCCCTGCCACCAATTGACTACTGGTTATGCCGAACTTCTCTATAGCTCCAGGCATGCAACCAAATGTTCAAGTCAAAAGGATTGTCACGTCCTGAGTCACTCTGCCTCTATGATGGGCCTCAGCCATAGGAAAAACAGTGATGTCAGTTTCCTCCTCCTCAGTGCTGCACAGTACATCTCTGGTTCCCTCCCAACCACAGACGGTGCATACATATATATTTAGGCAAACATGAAAAACATTTCAACAACAAAATAAAATCATAACTGTATAGATGACATGCCATGAAGCTTCTATAAGAAGATAACCTCAATATAACGGCATGTCATCCACTAAGGTTTTCTTTTGCATGGATGGTATGTCTAGTGGGCCTTTGGTGAGACCCACAGACGCAACCACATGCGTAACAACAATTGTCGAAACTGCTATGTTAGTTAAGAAAGACCGCAACAGTAGTGATACTGTTACTAAAATAGATCATCCAAGAAAGTCTGTTGTTCCAAAATGGTGGCACCGGTGAAATACATCTATAGATGTCGGTGATAAGTATTTATCATGAATAAATCAGAGTTTTTGAAGGTGAGATTGTATTATATATAGAAAGTAATGAAAATCTAGGCCTAGAATTATAAAAAGTAATATTTTGCACTTGAAATAACTCTGAGGCTTTCAAATTCATGCACAATGTGCAAACAATTATTACAACACAGACAGTTTCAAAGTACTCTCACACGAGTTTGACTTTATACAGATATTTTAAGACAGCGACGTCAATGTCTACACAATTCGTATGCACCCTTGGTTACTGGGGGATATGTACACTCTGGATTTCTGGTCAGCAAAGTGGTAACTCATTTGTTTTCTATCTCCTCACTGCTACAAGTGATTTTACCCTGAAATCATCAAGTGCCAGTACGCGTCAACAACAAAAAATAAATACATATATATTTAAACACCAAATTAACACTTCAAAACGATAATTAGTTAACGGTGTGCTACCAATGCCAAACATTGTCAACGACAAGACACACGTAAACTTGTGACAGCTGAAATGGCATGCTTACGCAGAATCCTAGAAATATCGCTAAGAGACAGGGTGAGAAATGAGGACATTTGACAAAAAATCAGCACCATTCCAATCTTGGAATATATCATGAGACAACAGATCACGTGGTTTGCACATTCAGCAGACTGCCATCACACAGAATACCACAGCAAGCTATGCTACACAGATACAGTGAAGGCAGACCTAAAGGCCGACCACGAGAACGATGGAATACTGAAATAAAAGAGGTGACAAATTCCACAATATACTCAGTACACAAGAGGGCCGTCTCCAGAAAACTCTTCTACCCCTGACACTGAAAGGCAACAAAGGGTTCAGCGAATAGACATATATATATATATCTCATTGTTACCTGTCCACACAAACATGTAGTAATGCAAAATGATGTAAAAAGGTTACTAAAACACTTACCTAGCCTATTAATAAAAATATATTTTAAAGAAAAAAAACATACAATAAAACTAAACAGGACAATTCTCAACGTATCGGCTCAAATTGAACCTTTTTCAAGAGACAAACAACAGAAAACGACAAAATAAAAAAATAAATAGATGTCTATATTTCATCAAGCCCTCGTCTCCATAATAGCGCAGGGATGGCAACGCATCTAGTCAAAGTGAAAATGCGTGCATTCATTATAAACAAACCGAAAGTGGGAAATTAGAGACACTATAGATGAGTGCAAGAATAATAAAAGAAAAAGATAAGAAAAATACCCCTTTTGTCACTCTATCAGACAGGCAGGTTTTAAGAACATAGTCACAACAGGCACGACTGAAGGGAACAGAGACAGATGGGGACGTGAGAAAATATTCATGTGACAACCTAGCAAGGCTTGGAAACAACGATCCTGATAACAATACTGTGAACAGAGAACCATGGTCACCTACGCCAACAAGAATGGCATATGACAATGATAGATGAGTAATGATGAGGTTGTGTGGTGGTGGGGTGAGTGGGTTTGGGGAAGGAAGGATAGAAGAAGAATCAACATTAGAAAACGCATGGAATGAATGTGAAACCAAATATAGACATAAACATATATATAAAACCAAAACTAAACATACATAGAAATGTAAACACACACCAAGAGTCAAGAAATAAACACATAACAAGATGGACACAGATGTGTGAAGGATACCCACACAAAATGCACAGGCATGTAAATGTATCCACACACAGGAAAGGGCTCACACCAGAATAGGTATACACATTGACACAGAATGGAGATACGTGCATTAACATAAAAAAGCGCTCACATAAATATACATATATATATGTATACACAAATATGAACATTCATGCACATAAACACTTTCTCGTATAAATAATAACATGAACATTCATACACATAGAAACATATACATATATTAATGTAAATATAAACGTTCGTTCACATAAAGATAATACTATAACAACTGCATATGTATACATACAAATGTGTGGCCCAAAGTAATTGTGTGGATACATAGAACCATGTAAAACGAAATGCATATACAAATAACTATATATGTGTGGGCACCCATCGAAGAGACAACTGCAATAAAAACGAGGAAATCAAAATCTAAATATGTAAATGATTTAACAATAACAAAATGGCAGAGTACAAAATAATCACATATTGACATACACAAACGAAAGAAGACATAAAGGAATGATATAGAAGAACGGCAAACACAAAAATAATAATTATTCACGAAAGTGTACAAAGACAAATAATTACAAGAATCAGTGCAATACGGGAGTAGAGGGTATAAAGAAAAGGTAGGTAACTCAAACAAAACGGTGATTAATGTTCATTCCGTTTGGTTGCAAGACTCCCATATGACAAATGAGACGATATTCCAAGGACTGACGTTGCCGGTCACCGGTATAACAACGTAACAAACCGGTTACAGAGACATCAGAGCTACCATGATGTGACGGGCTGTTAAAATGATTAGCCACTGGGGAGTCACGATGATTCGTGATATCTCTCAAATGTTCGGCGAATCTATCAGCTAAACGTCTACCAGTCTCACCAATATACTTCATATCACAACGCTTACATATGATAGAGTATATTAAGTTACGGGACACACATGAAAAAGAATCATGAATATCAAAGTGAGATTTAGGAAACTGTAAAATAGGAGTGAGAATAACAAAAGGGCAAGTCAAACAATTTCGATGACAAGGGACAGTTCCTAGTTGACCTGCAGAAGTGCGCAGACGAGAATGAACTAAGAGATCCCGAAGGTTTCTGTCCCTCCGAAAAGCGACTAGTGGAAGAGAGGGAAATGCAGGACTGGAGATGGGATCTAACTGGAGGATAGAGAAATGTCGTAATAGGATACGTAGTGCCGGCATATTATGAGGATGAAAAGTGATAGCCAGTATTGGGCGATCAGAGGTATGTTTAATAGATGGTACGAGGGCCACTGAGCGGGAAATAGTACGAACACGTTGTAAAGCTGATGACAGAATATCATCAGGGTATAAGCGACGGCGGAAAAAATCCAGCATCTTAAGAGATTGAACCTGAAAATCTACATCGTCTTGGCAGAGACGACGAAGACGAAGCAGCTGAGAGAAAGGGAGGGCATGCCGACAAGACCTTGGGTGAGATGATGTATAAAGAAGAAAACTATGAGAGGCCGTAGGCTTATAATGTATAGAAGTGGTAAGGGATGTGGATCCTATGGAAACACAAATGTCAAGGAAGTTTACAGAGGTGGAGGAAATAAGAGAAGTAAATTTAATAGCTGGATGGAAACCACTCACAAAGTCAATGAAAAGGTTGAGGTTATCAAGAGAAATATCAGTAACCCCAAACCCATCGTCTATGTAGCGGTGGAATATGGAAGGGACAGGGCCCTGAAAAGTGGTAAAGATAAGATGTTCAAGGTGTCCCATAAATAGGCAGGCATAACTAGGTCCCATTTTAGTACCCATCGCTACACCGCTAATTTGATCAAAAAAGTGTCCATTGAATTCAAAAGAATTCAAGGTGAGAACTAATTCTGCCAGTCGAAGAATAGCGGCAGTAGCAATAGACTTATGCGGATTGATGTTAAGAAAGAACTGTAACGCCAGAAGCCCATCATTATGAGGAATACATGTATAGAGGGAAACAACATCTAGAAGGAATATGTGATAGGTGTGAAGAGGATCGAGAGCAATAGAAGAAAAGATGGATAGAGCATGGTTAGTGTCCTTTAGGTAAGATGGAAGAGATGCGACAAGAGGTTGGAAGACACTGTCTAAGAAATCAGAAATTAATTCAGTTGGACAAGAACAGGCGGAAACAATTGGTCTACCTGGGTTAGATGGTTTATGTATTTTAGGTAGTAAATACAGAGCAGGAGAACCCAGATTGCTTTTAATAATCCGAAGTTTGAGGGCACTAACGGGGAGTTGATTGCTGTTAATAAGTTGTTTAAGAGTTTTGTCCACTGTATCATTATGTGCTAAAATTGGATCCTTGGCACATGGACGATAGAAATCCACGTCCTCTAACTGGCGCGTGGCTTCTTTGATATATAGGTCCTTCTGCCACACAACTACAGTGCCACCCTTATCAGCCGGTTTAATCACGATGTCATCACGTGAGCGAAGTTTGGAGAGCGCCCGTGACTCTGATCTAGTGAGATTAGAGCGACGTAGTTTAGGAAAACGTAACTGTTGTATAGCATGAAGGGTAAAGTCAATGTAGGCATCAAGTGTTTTGGTTTCAGGAGAAGAAGGGGGGGGTCCAATCATGTTTGTGATGATGGTAAGAGGAGAAAGGGTCATCAAGTGAAACCGGTTCAGAGGACGAAGGGTGGTAATAAAAGTGTTGTTTAAGACGAAGAATACGGTAAAATCGATTGACATCACATTCCAAGGAATAGCGATCACAGCTGGGGCGGAGCGGGATAAAGGTAAGACCTTTGCTGAGAACGGATATTTCATCAGCAGATAAGGGGAGATCAGGCGGTATACAACGTACTAAAGGATGATGATTAGTTGGTAGATCTAAGGAGAGGGGTTCAGGAGTGCCGGAAGGATTAGTAGTAGGTGGAGATGTAGAAGGTGGATGAAAATTGATCGGTTGATAGGTGGGGGAATAAGATGAAGGAAATAGGGATGAGAATTTACGTGAATGGGAAGAGTTAAGAAAAGTGTATAACTGGCTATTAAGGCAATGGATGATGAAGCGTACGAGAAAGTAGACAGGGAAAACGTTTGATGTGAGAGTTAATAGGCGTAGACGGAGTGACTCTAATGATGAGGATAAATCAGAGATTAGGTCAGAGTGGCAGTTCAGTACGGCACGCATGCAAGAAAATCCATATTGTCGATCGATACGAGTAAAGCGGGAAACATATGACGGTTTGGAGTTACCTAATTGAGGACGGAAATGCGATACGAAGCCACGAGGAAGAACATTACAACTAAGACAACGCCGTAGAAAGAAAGAATGGCATGAGAAGCGGGTCTTCTTGAATGTGTCCAACGCAAAGGCGATGGCGGAGATATCAGGAGGTAGACAACTAGAAAAAGTTTTGTGAATAGAAGAATGGATCATTCGAAGAAAACGCTTAGAGGATGGCATGATGATTAACAAGCGTGATGAAGTGATATAATAAAAAAACCTATGCTAAGTGAAAATGAGAAACAAAAACAAGTAGACAACGAAAACCATGTAAAGTAGCGGCTGGAAGACAAATATAAATAACCAAATGGCCAGAGGGTGTCCGACAAAGTGGACGGTGCCGCAGTAACCTAATGAACAAATAGTAATGCAAAATGATGTAAAAAGGTTACTAAAACACTTACCTAGCCTATTAATAAAAATATATTTTAAAGAAAAAAAACATACAATAAAACTAAACAGGACAATTCTCAACGTATCGGCTCAAATTGAACCTTTTTCAAGAGACAAACAACAGAAAACGACAAAATAAAAAAATAAATAGATGTCTATATTTCATCAAGCCCTCGTCTCCATAATAGCGCAGGGATGGCAACGCATCTAGTCAAAGTGAAAATGCGTGCATTCATTATAAACAAACCGAAAGTGGGAAATTAGAGACACTATAGATGAGTGCAAGAATAATAAAAGAAAAAGATAAGAAAAATACCCCTTTTGTCACTCTATCAGACAGGCAGGTTTTAAGAACATAGTCACAACAGGCACGACTGAAGGGAACAGAGACAGATGGGGACGTGAGAAAATATTCATGTGACAACCTAGCAAGGCTTGGAAACAACGATCCTGATAACAATACTGTGAACAGAGAACCATGGTCACCTACGCCAACAAGAATGGCATATGACAATGATAGATGAGTAATGATGAGGTTGTGTGGTGGTGGGGTGAGTGGGTTTGGGGAAGGAAGGATAGAAGAAGAATCAACATTAGAAAACGCATGGAATGAATGTGAAACCAAATATAGACATAAACATATATATAAAACCAAAACTAAACATACATAGAAATGTAAACACACACCAAGAGTCAAGAAATAAACACATAACAAGATGGACACAGATGTGTGAAGGATACCCACACAAAATGCACAGGCATGTAAATGTATCCACACACAGGAAAGGGCTCACACCAGAATAGGTATACACATTGACACAGAATGGAGATACGTGCATTAACATAAAAAAGCGCTCACATAAATATACATATATATATGTATACACAAATATGAACATTCATGCACATAAACACTTTCTCGTATAAATAATAACATGAACATTCATACACATAGAAACATATACATATATTAATGTAAATATAAACGTTCGTTCACATAAAGATAATACTATAACAACTGCATATGTATACATACAAATGTGTGGCCCAAAGTAATTGTGTGGATACATAGAACCATGTAAAACGAAATGCATATACAAATAACTATATATGTGTGGGCACCCATCGAAGAGACAACTGCAATAAAAACGAGGAAATCAAAATCTAAATATGTAAATGATTTAACAATAACAAAATGGCAGAGTACAAAATAATCACATATTGACATACACAAACGAAAGAAGACATAAAGGAATGATATAGAAGAACGGCAAACACAAAAATAATAATTATTCACGAAAGTGTACAAAGACAAATAATTACAAGAATCAGTGCAATACGGGAGTAGAGGGTATAAAGAAAAGGTAGGTAACTCAAACAAAACGGTGATTAATGTTCATTCCACACAAACATGACCTTCTGTCCACACAAAACACCCACCTGCATGGAATATCTGTCAGAACTTTCCACAAAATGCTGCCTGTTCTCCAGCAAGAGAAGAAGTTTTGCAGACATGGCGCTAGCACACGAGAGAATATATTTCTTCATAATCATCATCTCTTCACGAACTTTCTGCAAGGGATAAGGAGTAGAAGATCGAGTTGGTATAACATAATAATAGAAGAATGTAACATCATCATCATCATTAATTGCTGTGCTGAATGGCGTTGGCGTAATGTGAGTGTGGCAAATGAAAGGAATGCCCCCTTGCATCTTGCTGTTGCTAAAGTTGGTGTTCATTTACATTTACCATGTCCATTCATTCTTATAATAACGGAATTCCACAGTATTATTACAGCCATTTTTATGTTATTTCTATCTCAGTCTATAACCTTTAGAGCCCTGGCTTAAAATTACAAAACTTCCCCCAGGGCCTGACTTATTTTTTGGAAAATTTGCGTTATTGATGGTGGGTGTTTTGAAAACGTCATAACTTTTTTGTTTTAAAAGATATCAAAATAATTTTTGCACATCTAAATAAAGGAGTGAATATTATCGTGTTTTTGTTGTTGTTGTATATGTGATATGACAGTTGTGAGCAAGTTTTGAAGTTGAAAATTCTGGCGAAAAACGCAAAATATAATATGAAATAAAAAACTAATAAAACGTGCAGAAATTGCATATAACGTCCGTCCGGTCAACACTAGGTCTATGCCGACACGCAGCGTAATTATTATCCATGCACACACGTGTCACCCCTGATACATATTATTTTAGTGCTTTTTAATGAATACACACACATTCTTATCAAATAACAACATATTAAACACAAAAAACAACAATTAGAACATGTAGTCACGATCACTTACCAATTTGATAGTAAAATATGGCCGAAAATGGCTAAAGTCGCTCTAGAAATGCGTTGACAAATTCAACCCGCTTTCTCTCTCTTACAATCGTAATGTGTAAAGGAATTTGACCTTTAAACTGTGACGTATTCCTAGCTTCGTGTTGCGGGAATTCTACGCCATATAAGCTTTAACTTCGTGAAGTTCCGTACTCGGGAATGGAGCGATATCGTATGGCATGTGATTGCGACCACAGGCAATACGGGATGCACACGCAAGGTGCATTGTTGCGACCATAGGGGCCTAAAGGATAAACAGATTTTAGACTTCGGACACTTTTGGGATGCTGAATCACCTTCTCGGCTTATTAACGGATAGGTTTATATACAGATATATAAGGTACTTTAAAATATCTAGGATCTAGCATATGCAATGATTGAAAATAGAAACTGAATAAATATTGTCTTTTCTCTGCTTTTGCTGTTAGGCGCTGGGATTCAATGATAATCAGTTTTCGGGCAATGGCATGTTTGGTCGCCTGACATACAGTAATATTATGACATCTCAGGACCGTGGTAACTATTTCAATCCACTTTCTTCTTTGTCAAAAATATAATAACTTAAAAACCAAAGTTGCACTTGCATTGATTTATTTGGTAATTACTTCAATCCACATTCTTCTTTGCCAAAAATACAATAACTTAAAATAAAAACCAAAGTTACACCTGCCTTGATTTCATTGAGTTGTTCCACATAAACAAACAGCATGGGGTTGACATCTTGTATTCGAATCACAGCTTTCTTCTGCATTAACTTCAAGAACTGCTTGGAAGCACGACACACCTAGAACATAAGAGCAACACAAGATTGTAGCTTATGGAACATCTGACATGTGATGGTTATTCCCAGAACATAGAGCAACACAAGATTGTAGCTTATGGAACATCTGACATGTGATGGCTACTCCCAGAACATAATAATTCTGCTTCTGTGTTCTCAAACTTCTGCACACTAACAGGATGTAGCCTAGAGAATTGAATGTGTCGTATCATGCTTTACAACTTAGCTGTGATGTCTGTGTCTTTCGGCCTGACACATTCAGCTTCAGCATTGCTTCTGGATAACTTTGACCCGTAATGGGATGGGACAGCCAACTCCACCCCCTCCCCAAAAAGCCTCCTTAGTTGCTTCTTACAACATACATGGAAGATAAGCAGTGTTGCTATTATTTACTCTTCTTTCAAGCCCTGACAACACACTGGCAAACATAAAGCAATGACATGTCTTAAATTATCATTATTTCACTTGTGCTGCTATGGAGCATATTCTTACAGTATTCACTGACTAGTTAAGCTTCCTCCCAGAAGAATTTTAAAAAAAATGTTCCTACTACATTCAAGCTGTGAAGTTTAGTAATGTTCCCACTGCTACTTTAAAGTTGTGAAGTCCAGTAATGTTCCAACTAATTTAAGCTGTGAATTCCAGTAATATTCCAACTGCATTCAAGCTGTGAAGTTCAGTAATGTAAAATTCCCACTACATTCAAGCTGTGATGTTCAGTAATGTTCCCACTACATTTAAGCTGTGAAGGCAAGTAATGTTCCCACTACATTTAAGCTGTGAAGGCAAGTATTGTATCATGATAAATGAGAATTGAACTTTTCTGGAGTGATTTTTGTCAATAAGTAAACATGTGTGACAAATACCTGTTATGTTATGTTATGTTCCTCCAGGGCCATAGGCGAAGCATAGGGCAGAAACCATAGCTTTCCATTTCTGTCTTTGTGTTGCCAGGTCTTTCAATTGTTGCGTGTTGTTTAGGTTCATTGACATGCCTTCTCTATTAATGGTTCTTCGTAGAGTTTCTCTAGGTCTCCCTCTTCTTCTTACTCCAGGTGGCACCCAATATAGTGATTGCTGGGGAATTCTTAGGCTGTTCATTCTGAGAACATGGCCGATGTAAGTCCAACGCCTTTGTCTAATGAAGGAAGATATATAGGTTTGTTTGCTTTCCTCTCTTATAGTAGTGTTAGATTTAAAGTCACTCCACTTAACGTTCAGAATGGTACGTAGGCATTTGTTTTCAAAGGAGTCGAGTCTTTTATCTGTGGCTTTTGTGGCTTTCCAACTTTCGCACCCATATGATAGAATAGGGATGATGTTGGAGTTAAATAACTTGAGTTTTGTGGTGTTTCTTAGTGTGTTTGACGTCCATATGTTGCGTAGTTTATTGAAAGCACCCGCTGCAAGGGCAATACGGTGTAAAATTTCTTTTGATGAGTCTCCATCCAATGCTAGATTGGTGCCTAAATATGTAAAATTGTTGACAAATACCTACCAATTTATAATATAAAGATGATTAAAACAATAACAATAAAATAAATAAGGATGAACAAATTTGACGTTTCAAAGACCATCAGAACAAACACATTAAAAAAATAAATACAGAAAAAATATTAATTTAAAAACATCTTTAAAACACAATTTAAACATTTGTGCAGTGACCTCGCACAGAGCTGACGAAATTAATTTTTGGTTTTTTTGTCACTACAACTAATACCAGATTGCTGTATCCTCTCTGTCTTTTTAGTAATTATATATTTTTGTAAAGTGAAGTTTTAAGAAATAAACCTGGCAACTTTCAGGTAATAGAGGGGAATAGTTTTATCTTAAACACCCTGTATTATTCTAGATTGTGGATACAACTTCTGCACACAAAAAAACAAATGAAGAAACTATTACAATTACTTTTCTAGGAGTGAAATCCCAGCTGTGTAAGACTCGAGCAGGTATTACAAAGACATCATTCCAGTGGCAGAACTCACAGTAATACTTTCCAGTGTAGTCGCACAGCCTTGGTTCACTGTTGCCACTTTCTGGATTGATAAAAGTTCAATTAAAATAATTAACAAAACTTCCGGCGTGAGCATAAATTTGACAGTATATAAATTACTGAGGCAATAACATGACATTGTCAAAATACTTGAAGAAAATAGATGTAAATTTGTGGGGGGGGGGGGGGGGGGGGAAGAAATCAGAAAAAAGGGTAAAATGGTAAGAAAAAAATTGTGTCCTTTGTCATACCATTGAGGCATATTTGGAAATGTGTTAAGCCTATATTTTTCACTAACAATACACCTAGGGAGGATGTGGTCAGCATTAAGGGTTTACTTTCCGAGAGAATCTGGTCTCCATTTTTTCATTACGGTTGGCCTAGGAGCCATTGATGTTCTCATTGATAAACTGGGAATTGAACCCAAGATCACTGGGTCAGTGCAAATTGTTAGTAGCATACTCTATTCAGGATATAATGAGCACCAGCACATTTTTGGTTATAGAGATTTTCTAGGCAATATTAGCATTTAGTAGATTGCCATTAATTTTTACAAATATTTAAACAGGGAAAGAGGAAGACCATAAAAATACCTGGAGGAAAGAATTTTATGCAGAGACACAAAAAGACTTGGTAAAACATAGAGCTGAAAGCAATAGTTAGAACAAGGTGGAGAAGGTTTCTTAAGGACGTCTGGATCTAAAAAGTGTATAGATAGATCTTATCTGAGACACTAACTCTCAGTAGCAATAGATAATAGAGGCATCACAATATTTCACACAGAACACTAAACACCGTTAGCATCCATGACACATCACAAACTCAACTAGACATCACACACTGTTACACAGATATCACAAAGACATCACAAACTCACATGGGACAATAAATACTGTTGGCATCCATAATAAGCTACAAACTCTCAACTAGACATCACAAATGTTCACAGGGACATCCACAAACTCTCACAAAGACATCACAAACTTTCACAGAGACGTATAAAAACTCTCACTGTAAGAGATTGCCAGTCGACATTCCCAGCATCGATAGCTCTGAACTGCCAACCCACTGGCCTCCTTTGGGCAGATGTCTGTGATCAAAACTGGGTTATCTAAGACCTGCACACAAGGAGAGCAAACATACAAATTCATTATTATTCATTATCACTATTTGAATAATTGATGTTTATTTGAAGATGGCGAAGAGATCTCAATCACAAAAGTAACCGGAAGAAGGAAACTAGCTCCATGCAGTTGCAGTTCTATGCAAGTAAAAAATATACAACAAATTCCAGAATGTCCTGACATGTAACTGTTTTCTGTAACATGCAGAGTCAGTAGCTTCAGTTCCCCTGCCAAGCACAGTTCCCCTGCCAAGCATCCCTTCCTGTTAGAGGTGTTACTACCCATAGTAGCTTCAGTTCCCCTGCCAAGCATCCCTTCCTGTTAGAGGTGTCACTACCCATAGTAGCTTCAGTTCCCCTGCCAAGCATCCCTTCCTGTTAGAGGTGTCACTACCCATAGTAGCTTCAGTTCCCCTGCCAAGCATCCCTTCCTGTTAGAGGTGTCACTACCCATAGTAGCTTCAGTTCCCCTGCCAAGCATCCCTTCCTGTTAGAGGTGTCACTAGCTACAGGAGCTTCATTTCCCCTACCAAGCATCCCTTCCTGTTAAGAGATGTCAATAGCAACCTAGCAATGGGTCATGATCACCAGGATTGGTGAGACACCCAGATAAGTTTTCCCCGCCATGAAGGAAGCTCTCCAATTATGCAGGGCTAACATGTTTGCCTGATTCTGAAATCTCCCCAGCCAAAGACAGATGTGTTGGGCCATTCGTGCAAATAAAATGGTGACATTTCATTTTATAACACATTGTCATTTTCTGAATTACATCCTGATGGAAATCTAGAAGGACCATTGTCCTGCAACAAGAGAGATCCAGCAGGAGTTTAAGAATGAACGGTGAAAAAGAAGAACTCTCCCAGGAAATCTTCATGCCCTGCACAGAGTTGCTTTACACTGCACTCCATGTGTCATCTACTCATAGTCGAGACAACATGTGCACATTGGCAGCTAGAACTATGTTCAGAGCTGAAGCTCATCTGGTCCTCTCAATGTTGCACAACATAAGGTAACAATTGTACAGATGAAATTCTATAGAGCTTCCACAAGAGGAAAGCTTCACTCTATTGGCATTTCATCTACTGAGAGTTTGTTGTAGTATAATGGTTGGTTTCACTTGGCATTGGTGAGATGGCATAAACTTGTTTGGTTTGAACATGTAACTTGACATTACTCACTTTCTAAAATTATTTTGCAAGGAACTGTTAAGGCTGGATGGAGAAGAGGTAGAGAAATACACTTCTGGATTGACATCAAAGAATGGTCTGGGTATGATTTCTCTAAACTTGTCAAATAGCTGAGGTCAGAAATTTGTGGAGAGCTTTTTGAGATGATGTCTGCAGTGTGGCACCTCTACGACTCTTGACCAGTTATGGGTATTATTAATAATAATATTCAAGGCTGGTCTGATAAGCTAGGCTGGTCTGATAAGCTAGGCTGGTCTGATAAGCTAACAGTGAGACTTACTGGATGCATGGAATCCAGTAGTGGATGCCTTATATATAATGCACAAAAAAATGTTAAACGAAACACAAATGTACGAAAAAATAGATTTAATATCCATATTATTTACCTTCTTCTGCGTTCGTTCTCAAACTCCTGCAGATTAGCAGGATGTAGTCCGGAGAACGGAATGCGTTGTGCCATGGTTTACAGCATTGCTGCGATATCTGCGCCTTTCAGCCTGACACATCCGACTTCAGCATGGCGTTGGGTCACTGATCCTATTTGGGGTGGGACAGCCAACTCCATCCCATAACCTCCTTAGTCGCCTTTTACGACATGTGGGGAAGGTAAACACTATTCTTTGCTCCCCTTTCGGACCCTGGCAACACATGGGCGATATTATTTATTATTTGATGAACTTCACAGCGCTTATGTCATACCCAGGTTCTCAGTCTCCTTCAGCAGTTGGACAAATGTATGACGACTGGTACTGCTTACTGGTAAAGCCTACTCCCCATTCAACTCTGCTTTTACCATGTTCCATCCACGTGTTGCCGGTAGTCAAAGGAAAGCAAAGAATAACATCACGGCACAAGGGGCATTCCCATAAGTGGTCAGTTCTCCGTCGCATCCGAGAACATGCAGACTTAAAGTCCAGTCAGATGTTCATTATGTGATCTTCAGATTTTTCTAGAGAGGGCACACTTTCTTCCTCACCCCCTCACCCAATTTCTCTTACCATTTGTATGTACATATTATCACATCCGGCATCGTCTACTTCAACCTGTAGTAAAACAATACCACTCTTATGTTGTTTCTATCTCTTCTCAGTACTGTGCTATCAACCACAACTTCTCAGTACTGTGCTATCAACTAAACATTGCTTGCCAATGAGTCTGATCTTCCTTTCCACTATTGATAACAGTTTAATGTTCCCATTTCCATTCATTCAATGGGAGCTGCGGTAGTTGCAAGTATTTAGTAAGTATTAGGCCAGCAAACCTGGGTTTTGAATCAACTCGTTATTCCTGGTTTGAAATAAAAATTACTCCAGTGGTTCACCCAGCCACCAGGAAGTAGGGTTCCAGGGCTCATGTGCATTTGGCGATGCTAGTTTCAGACCTTTCTTATTAAACACAGACTAGTTTGCTGGACACTTACGGGAAACCGTGTGCTATGACTGTTTCATAATTTTGTATAACCTTCACCTTTTATTTCCATTAATTTAATTGCATAGCATAAGTTAAAGCACTTAACGCATCTCTTACAATGATATAATGAGGAAGTAATACATTGTGTTCATATTTGAGTGTGCTGTGTTTCACAACTGAGACAATGTGTTTCACAGCTGAGATAATGTTTCACAACTGAGACAATGTGTTTCACAGCTGAGACAATGTGTTTCACAGCTGAGACAATGTGTTTCACAGCTGAGACAATGTGTTTCACAGCTGAGATAATGTTTCAAAACTGAGACATTCTGTTTCACAGCTGCGATAAGGTTTCAAAGATGACACAATCTGTTTCACAACTGAGACAATACGTTTCATAGAACAATCTGTTTCACAGCTGAGTTAATGTTTCACAGATGAGATAATGTTTCACAGCTGAGATAATATTTCACAACTGGGACAATCTGTTTCACAGTTAAATCAATCTGTTTCACGGCTGAGTTAATGTTTCACAACTGAGACGATCTGTTTCACAACTGAGACATTCTGTTTCACAGCTGAGATAAGGTTTCAAAGATGACACAATCTGTTTCACAACTGAGACAATACGTTTCATAAAACAATCTGTTTCACAGCTGAGTTAATGTTTCACAACTGAGATAATCTGTTTCACAGATGAGATAATGTTTCACAGCTGAGATAATATTTCACAACTGGGACAATCTGTTTCACAGTTAAATCAATCTGTTTCACGGCTGAGTTAATGTTTCACGGCTGAGTTAATGTTTCACAACTGAGACGATCTGTTTCACAACTGAGACATTCTGTTTCACAGCTGAGATAATATTTCACAACTGGGACAATCTGTTTCACAGTTAAATCAATCTGTTTCACGGCTGAGTTAATGTTTCACGGCTGAGATAAGGTTTCAAAGATGACACAATCTGTTTCACAGCTGAGATAATATTTCACAACTGGGACAATCTGTTTCACAGCTGAGATAATATTTCACAACTGGGACAATCTGTTTCATAGCTGAGATAATATTTCACAACTGGGACAATCTGTTTCATAGCTGAGATAATGTTTCACAGCTGAGATAATATTTCACAACTGGGACAATCTGTTTCACAGCTGAGATAATGTTTCACAACTGAGACAATCTGTTTCATAGCTGAGACAGTCTTAAGATCAGAGATAAGGTTTATTCTCAAATGTTTTCCATACAGTATAGAACACATAATTTATTTAAGAAAAAAAAATTAATCTGTTTAAAACTAAGAATAGGTGGAGACTGCTAAAGGCGACCTGCTTACTGCTAAAGAGGCTACTTCAACACCAATATTAAAAAATAAAATAGATAAAATAGGAGAATGCCCTAAAACTTGATAACATATAGTAAATAAATGTAACAACAAAGAAATAAAACAAAAATACCCAATTCGTCTATCCATCTATCTAACTAATTAATTATTATCATTCAAAAGAAATCTTGAAAATATCTATTTCAGAACTCAAAGACATGAAATAATCTAACCTTTGCCTTGGCACATGTACGCAGAATTTGTTGCAAACACTTTTCATGACATCTGTAACCACACTCTGGTAAAAACCACAGAAAAACTCAATTTAAAATAACAATATTCATTAAGTAAGAAAACAAAACTATAACTAAAATATTACAACTATTCAATAAATTCCACTCCAAGTTTTTGATCTATAAACAATAAGTTAACAAGCAATTATATCCAATAAATGTGTGTTGGAGTTTAATTTATCACATTCTCAGAAGAGAATCAGATGATATAACAAGCGTTGTCTTGACATTTCATCTCAAGCTATAGTCTTTTCTCTGCTTTTGCTGTAAGGTGTAACACAGTATTATATATACTAGTTTTCTTACTTTCTTTTACAATATCTAGAGCAGGATTTTGTGAACACTTAAATCCCGTACCTGTTTGCTGAAAATTCTTGAGATTAATGGGAATTGAGCCAGTCCGTAAATTTTCAATTCCTGTTAGTCTCAAGAATTTAAAAAATCATCCTCTGGCTTCCTACTTGAATTTACCTGTTTGCTATGCCTGTTGTGTTTCATCCTTGCATAAACACTTAAATCTCCTACTTGTTTGCTACACCCCTGTTGTAGTTTCATCCTTGAATGAACAATTAAATGCCCTACCCGTTTGTTGGAACGGGTGTAGTTTCATCCTTGAATGAACAATTAAATGCCCTACCCGTTTGTTGGAACGGGTGTAGTTTCATCCTTGAATGAACAATTAAATGCCCTACCCGTTTGTTGGAACTGTTGTAGTTTCATCCTTGAATGAACACTTAAAATTTCACAAAATCATAATTAACACATCCTCAAAATGTATCACGCTGTTTACGCTGTCATCTTGACCTAAAGTCTTAACATTGATCCCCTGAAAACAAATGTAAGACAGGGTGAGCAAGGATTATGTGGTAAAGAGTAGCAGGGGTGTGGTGCGATTCAATAGATTGACTCCAATATCTGCCGAAGACGGATGTGTCGGGCCATTGGCGCAAATAAAACGGCGACACAACACATTTCTATTCTCTGGACTACATCCTGCTGGAAATCTAGTAGGACCATGGTCCACTACAAGAGAATTCAGCAGGAGTTTGAGAATGAACGCTGAAGAAGAAGAAGACTCCAATATGTGGTAAAAAATAGCTGAGATGGGGTGTAATTTAATGGATTGACCAAGATGTGGTAAAAAATAGCTGAGGTGGGGTGTAATTTAATGGATTGACCAAGATGTGGTAAAAAATAGCTGAGGTGAGGTGTAATTTAATGGATTGACCAAGATGTGGTAAAGAATAGCAAAGGTGGGGTACAATTGATTGACTAAGGTGAGGAAAGGTTGCTGTTACTCTTCAGAACACCACAAGGTATAATGATCAGTGTCTGCCTTGATGGACTTTAAAGTAGGATTTGTGGTTCACAGAGATAAGCAGAATTAGCATTTCTTCTGTTACCTAAATCTTTTACATATCATGTTCAAATTACTCAGAGAATTGACTTCACCATACTGACTTTTTTCTATATGTACTGTTTCATCAACAAAGCAATATACTGCTTGTAAAAATATAGGTAGAGCACGTAACTTCATAGCTCGAGCAATAATTCCATTGACCACAAATGAAGATGATGAACCATCCATATGTTGCCAGGACACTAAAGGGCAGTAAAGAATAGCAACATTGTTACCCGCCATGCATGCTGCAGGAGATGGGTAAAAAGGTTTATGGAGTAGGGTTGGGTATTCTATTGCATAAAGGGTCAGTTACTCAGCAGTCATGCTGAATTCGGATGTGTCAGGCTGACAGGTGCAGATATCACAGCCAAGCTGTAAAACATGACACAACACATTCAGTTCTCTGGACTATAACCTGCTAATCTGCAGGATTTTGAGAATGAATGCAGAAAAAGATGATAATGCAATCACTTTAGCTGTGAGCAATTTGCTCTTGACTGCCCAGTCTTTATGACAGAAAACAGATCCTTCTCAGTTGTGGTGTAGCTGTATGAGAGTGTATTGTTATTGTGGATGGTTGGATGTAGTGGAAGCAGGTTTTGTTGAGTATTAGTTATACTTGACACTAGAGCAGCAGATGTTTGACTGTTTCCTCATGATAGTTGCGGTTCCTACAGCTTGATTTAGTTGGTGGGTTTGTTGCTGATCCAGCTGTCTATGGGTTCATGCTCTTTGACCCAACAGTTTGGTTTATATAATGGATATGTTAACATGTTTGCTGACAGGCCCTCCCAACCGTTTGTTCTCAGTTGGAATATCACCCTGATTTGTTGTCCTAAAATGTTTTAGATGGTCTATTAGTTTGGGCTTCTCTTTGTTTTTAAAAAGTAGGTGCTTTGAATTAGAGGCAACCAACTGGTGTAGCATTCTTGTCTGAAGTTGTTTCTTAAAATCTGTTGGCAAGTTAGTAGTGTGGCATTTGATGAAAACTGAAGCGTAGCAGATCCTCTTTTGAATAGATTGCAAGCTGCTTCATTTCCTGGGACTCCAACATGGCCAGGTATCTATTGGAGAATTATTCTGACACATAGAAGATGAAAAGCTGGTTAATTTGTTTATTGATGTTGCAGCTTAAGAATTATTCTGGTTTCTAGAGCTTGGAGTATTTATGCATGACAAATTAACATGCACATGTGAGTACTGTCAAAGTCTGACTGGCCATTGGCACAAACATAACGGCAACACAACACATATCCATCCTCTGGACTATAGTCTTCTATAGTGGTATCCCCAACATTGACACGATCCTGATGCATACACAGATTCGTTGTGCAGGTCATTTGGTGCGTATGCCAGACCATCGTCTGCCAAAGATACTTCTCTATGGTGAGTTGGAGAAGGGTACACAATCTCAAGGTGGCCAAAAGAAGCGCTACAAAGACTCGTTAAAGAACTCACTAAAAGCCTTTGAAATAGACCACGATACATGGGAAGAACTTGCACAAAATAGATCTACATGGCGTTCTAAAATAAAAAAGTGCACATCATCTTGTGAAAAGAGGAGAAATGCAGCAGCTCAACAGCGGAGAGCAGCTAGAAAGTCAAGGATAGACCAAGATCCGTCTAGTCGTCATTCCATGTCCGAACTGTCCAAGAACATTTACAGCTAGACTAGGGCTCATTAGCCATATACGAACTCATAATCGAGGATATAACTCTAAGTGAATTTTCAAAAGTGGATGTAACAAATGGTCATCATCATCATGTGATGGACGAACGAACAGAGTAGTCTTCTGGATATCTAGTAGGGATATTGTCATGCTACAGCAGAGATCCAGCTGGAGTTGAGAAATGAAAGATAACAACAACATGTGAATCATAAATCATAGTCTCATTTTTAATCCCCATACATGTGAGCACTGGTCCAACAATGAATTCACTATATGCCTGAAGGTGTAACAGGAGACTTTACTGTAAACAAACTGTCAGACTTACCTGTACACCTGTACCAGACTTGCAGCATACCCCAGATTGCTCCGTTACAGCGCTCACAGTAATATTTATTTGTACGGCTGGTCTTCAGCATCAGCTTATGCGATAAGATGACCTTCACATTGTCCGGCACAAGTTCTGGACCTTCCTAAGTGGACACAGGGCAGAATTATAATAAGTTTTCCCACACATTAAGTAGATGTTAAAAGTGCTGTATATATCACATTGTCCGGCACAAGTTCTGGACCTTCATGAGTGAACATAGAGCACGTAAGAAATAAAGTAGAGATGTGTGCAGGTGTTCAGGAGCCATTGCTTTCAATAGTGAAATGACGAAAGCTAGCATGGTTTAGACATTTATGCAGGCACGATTCCTTGTCAAAAACAATACTGCATGGAGCTGTCGAGGGTGGAAGAAGCAGAAGAGGGAAAATAAAGGCATGGACAGACAACATCAAGGAATGGACAGGACAAGATATTTCCACACTCATCCGCACCACTGAGGATAGAATTTTTTGGAGGACTCTGTGTGATGAGGCATCCAATTTGGTACCCCCACGACCCTGAAGGGTTACGGGTTTATTGATATTGATATATAGAGCACAGCTAAACTAAGTGTTCTCACAGAATAACTAGAGGTTAATACAAGTGCTAGAATCTATCAAATTATCCGGCACAAGTTCTGGACCTTCATGAGTTAACATAGAGCACAGCTAAACTAATTGTTCTCACAGAATAACTAGAGGTTAATACCAGTGTTAGACTATCACATTGTCTGAGGAAAATATTGATATTAATGAAATCTTGTTGGTGTATTTGGTCAAGCTGATAGGATCCCTTACAGTAACAAAATGGCGAGCCACTGTCCTAGATAGATCCAGCGGGAGTTTGAGAACGGATGCCAAAACACAATAAAATCTCGGACAGATTTGCTCTATAGCAATACTGAAATATGTATGCATCTACATAATAGTCATTAAATTATTCAATTAGTTAGTTCCCTTTTGTGCCAAAGATGTCACATAGGGCAGTAGTAATTTCTTTCCGCTCAGCGCCACGTTGCAAGTTGCTGTAGTTCTTGTGTACTTAGTTATTTCTCTAGGGCCAAAGACGGCACATAGGGCGGATGTCATAGATTTCCATGTCTCTCGTTTCATTGCAATTTGTTGTGTGCTGCATATGCCTAATATTGAGCTTTGTGTATTGTTCTAAGTACAGTTTCTTTTTTGCAATCTACTTTATTTTTACTTTCAACCTTGCACAAGATTGTTTGTACTCTAAGTACTTGACTGATGTAATTCCAATGTCTACTTTTTATAAAACTTGACACACTTTTATGTTCAATATTCTTCGAAGCCACTTGTTTCCAAAAGTGATTAATTTAGTGTCTAATGCTTGTGTGGATTTCCATCTTTTTCATCTGTATGTCAATACAAGTAGTATGTACGCATTGAACAGACTAAGTAAGTGTAAGTTTGTTAAATTCTTGTGAGTGCTATATATTTGAAAGCTTATTAAATTCACTTGCTGCTAGAGCTATGCATGTTGATATCTCTTTGCCTGTATCACCATCACCATTATCGTCTTGTGATAATTTTCTTCCAAAATAGTTGAAGGTTTTAACTTTATCAAGTACATATTTATTAAAAAAAACAATGTTGCTAAATTAATCTTGGAATTAATCTTCTGTCTGAAGGTATGCTTAAAAAACATTCATCTGTAATTTCTTTACTTGTTACCAGAACTTCTTCTTCTTCTGTGTTCGTTCTCAAACTCATGTAGATTAGCAGGATGTAGTCCGGAGAACAGAATGCGCTGTGTCATGGTTTACAGCATTGCTGCGATATCTGCGCCTTTCAACCTGACACATCTGACTTCAGCAAGGCTTTGGGTCACTGACCCTATATGGGATGGGACAGCCAACTCCATCCCATAACCTTCTTAGTCGCCTTTTACGATATGCGTGGAAGATAAACAGTGTTGCTATTCTTTGCTTCCCTTTCGGGCCCTGGCAACACACGGGCGTTACCAGAACTTGATGCATGAGATATAGTGGGTTGTGGGAACTTACAATGAACTAAATCAAACCATTCTATATGATAGCTGAGAACAAAGATCCACATTTGTTACCCTTTAGTATATTCTTTGACTACTAGACCTAACTACAAGACAACAAACTGTCATCAGTGTATAGCTTATCTATCCATCTTACATTAGTGAGGGTATTGAAAGCATAAGTCCTATGTGTAGACAATAGAATGAAAGTTTATGAGCATGTTATGTTCCCCCAGGGCCATAGGGCAGAAACCATAGCTTTCCATTTGTCTTTGTATTGTCAGGTCTTTCACTTCTTGTGTGTTGTTTAGGTTCATTGACATGTCTTCTCTATTAATGGTTCTTCGTAGAGTTTCTCTAGGTCTCCCTCTTCTTCTTACTCCAGGTGGCACCCAATATAGTGACTGCTGGGGAATTCTTAGGCTGTTCATGAGCATAGGTAAATGTTAATCTTTGCCCCATTTGATGGGACAAAGATCTGCATACAAAAAGGTGATACAAACCATTATAAAATTGAGGGAGATCCTCACTGCGACTGGTCTAGCAAACCAGCAGTGTGTATATGTGTGTGCTAAGAATATATAGTTTCGTAACTTTAATCTGAAAAAAAGCTAGTAATAAACTGTTGGTAAGTTCAGTTTTAAAGCTAATTATGTCTGTGTAAGGCATGTCCTACATGCAGACATCAACAGAATACACCACCAATCTCTTGAATGGATATCTACAGGCAAAAGAGCAAGGGGTAGATCAAAAGAAACACTCAGAAGAACAATACTTAGAAAAAGTAAAAAAACCAATATTAATACTATTCAAGAACTGCATAGAATAGCTTTGAACAGACAGAATTGGAGAGATCTGACCTCTGCCATATGCGCTAACTTTAGCGCAGAAGGAAAATGAATGAATGAATGAAAGGTTGGATGATCGTTATAATCATATATATCGATCTCTTTCAGCTTTAGATTGGCATCTGCAATGTCCTCATGACATCTGCATTTTCTTCATAACTTTTGAATGTAGTCCTTTGCCCCAATGAACGTGCAGCTCTTTACCTCAAATCACATTGTTAGAAACTATCATAAATTCTGATGAAAAATCAAAGCAACCTGACAAGATAATGTGCTTAAAACAACACAACGTATATTTCAGTTTAAACTTTTAAAACTTCACAATATTAATTAATGATAACAACAGGCAGTGTGTGAAAAATTGAAAAAAAATATCATAGTGAAAAAGACACACTGGTCAAGACTCCCACTGTCCAAGAGTCCAATAGGCAAAGCTTGGAACAGGGTAAGGAAGTTATGCTAATCACTGGAAATACGCATAATAACACACACAAATTGAGGTTTTTCCCAAAAGGCCTATATCAAAGCTACATTCACAACAATAAAAAAGACAAGTAAAAAAGTGTTTTGTTGTGAATATAGTCTTAATAAAGGCCTTTTGGTAGAAATATCAATTTGCATGTGTTATTATGTGTGTGTCCAGTGATTAGCAAAACTTCATTACCCTGTTCCAAGCTTCACCTGTTGGATTTCATTTAATTCTCAAGCTCCCGCTGGATCTCTCTTGTAGTATGACAGGGTCCTACTAGATTTCCAGCAGGATGTAGTCAAGAGAATGGAAATGTGTTGTTTCACCGTTTTGTTTGCACCAATGGCCCAAGATATCCATCTTCGGATGAAATAACATTTAAAATGGCAAATTTTGTGCAACTTCGTCGTGACCAATTAATTTCTGGCAACCCTGGTCCTGGTTTAGGTATAAGAGTGAAAACCTGTACTCCCTCATGTTTCTCAATCAAAGAGATTAACAAATCAAGTACTACTTTAGAACACAACCACATACCTTGACCTCTTGTAACTTAATTCTCAATTGAACAAGTTTGAGCACCAGGTTTTTCTGTTTGTCAGAGTCTGGAGTTGCATCACGAATAAGCTCTTTACAATTCTCTATAGCCAGCTCAAGTTCCTCTGCTCGGCTTAAACCAAAGTGACCCTAAGTACAATAAAAACATAAATTAATCTTCATGTCTATTCTTGGTCAGTATATTTTGGCACTGAATGAACCATTTACTCTCATAGTATAACGATGATATCTGCAAAAAGGATAACAGCACCATCTATCGAAAGCATAACAGCACCATCTATCGAAAGCATAACAGCATGATTTATCAACAGTATAATAGCACCATCTATCAACAGTATGAAACACCATTTATCAACAGTATAATCTATCAACATTATGAAACACCATTTATTTTATCAACAATATAACAGCATCATCTATCAACAGTATAACAGCACCATTTATCAACAATATAACAGCACCATGAATAGTATGAAAGCAATGTCGATCAACAGTAGGACAGCATTGCCTATCAACAGCCTTACAGCACTGCTTATCAAAAGCATGACAGTGCAATTCATCAGCAGTATGAAACATCATCTATCACCAGTATGAAACATCATCAATCACCAGTACGATGACAGCATAAAATTTTATCTTTCAAAAGTATAACACCATAATCAACAGTATGCAACACCACATATCAACAATTTTACAGTTCCATCTATCAACAATTTTACAGTTCCATCTATCAACAGTATGAAACACCATCTATCAACAGTATGAAACACCATCTATCAACAGTATGAAACACCATCTATCAAAAGTATGAAACACCATCTATCAACAGTATGAAACACCATCTATCAACAGTATGAAACACCATCTATCAACAGTATGAAACACCATCTATCAACAGTATGAAACACCATCTATCAACAGTATGAAACACCATCTATCAACAGTATGACAGTTCCATCTATCAACGGAATGACAGCTCTATCCATCAACAGTATGACAACACCTCATCTATCAAGACATTTCTGTGACCCTCCCCAATTTAAAACTTCTAAATCTCTTCTGCCCACATGGAAATCGCTGTAGTCTCCTGGGAGTTCATGTAGGCTAGAAGATGGATCCCTGCATGAGCTGCAAAAGATGATGAAGTTTATTGAGTAGACAAAATTACAGATATCAGCAATATGACAACACCATTTATCAAATGTATGACAGTACGGCCTATCAATAGCATTACAGTACCATCTAACACCAGCAAAGAACAGTTGAGGGGGAAAGGATAGGAAGTGGGCAGAGAAATCTGGGATTGACAGGAACAAGTAATGGACTGGACATGATTTTTGTACATTGTCCAAATGGCAGTGGACAGGTGTTTGGAGGGTTTTTCATGCTGATGTCTCCGATAAGGAACCACTACAACCCTGATGGGTTATATTATTGTGATAATTACATGATTTGCTCCTCATTTTCTAAAGGAGACCAAAACCAAAATTAGTTTAACAATAAATGTTCCAATTGGGACAAAATACCTTTTATGGTAATTTATGAATAAAAGAACTGTCCCAGAACAAATAACCATTTCAGGAATGTTGTTTTAAAGAACTGAGAAGGAATATAAATGATTATTGTTAACAGACCTGAGGGTGTGAGAAGTGATCCTCTGACAATCCTAGTTCTGCAAATGATACATCGGACTGTTCCTGCCACCAATCTGCTCCCTGTGATACTGAGGCTGTAGAATCAGTACACACAAAACTATAGAATTGACAGAAAAACAGGCTAGACAAAATTAAATTTATTTTCTATACTTCTTTCACCTTGCTGTTGTACGCTCGCTGTTCATTAAGTTTCTTTCACCTTGCAGTAGTATGCTGGCTGTTGACTAAGTTTCGCGACAGATTTATTTCTGAAAAACTGTAATATGTAGTTTTAATAATAATAATAATGACCCATAACCCTTCAAGGCCGTAGGGTGTGCCATACTGGAGACATCAGCACAAAAAGCTCTTAAACTTTATCCTCAGCCATTCAGAGGAGAGTAGAAAAATCAAGCCCTGACGTTATCAATCCAGGATTTTCATTTCTCATCTCCACCTTCCATCCTCGACAGCTCCATGCAAAATATTTTTAGAAAGTGAGTTATGTCTCATTACATGTCCAAACCAAACATGTTTACATCGTTTCCCCACTGCCAAAAGCGATTCTTGATAACCTGCACGTTTTTTATTTGCTGCCGGACGAACATATTTGTCTTGTGTTCTATATAGCTAATACTGAGTAAATGTCTGCAGCAGCTAGATCCAGGAAAAAGGTAACTTAGTTTTGCTAACACTAGATAACACACACAAGTCAACGTTTCGACCAAAAGGCCTTTGTCAAGACAGACAATAAACTTAAAAAATATAATAGAAAGCAAACAGTAATAATATCGACGGTCACATAGGTATGGGTAGTCTGGATTGACCGGAAGAGATGAAATGACACCGGACAAGGAAAATACAAAAATGACAACAAACATGTGACACGATACATACAAAACTATGGATAGACTAAATTTATCAACAATCATGTGGCACGAAACAAACATAAACTATGGAAAGAATAAATTCATCAACAAACATGTGGCATGAAACAAACAGAAACTATGGAAAGAAGAAAGTCATACAAGGGACAGGCGCTCATTAATGACGTCAGGTTTCAGAGTGCCATATTATATGTTTTAAGTATATTGTCTGTCTTGACAAAGGCCTTTTGGTCAAAACAATGACTTGTGTGTGTCATTGTGTGTGTTATCTAGTGTTAGCAAAACTAAGTTACCTTTTTCCTGGATCTACCTGTTGGATTTTAGTTTTGCGCAGTAAGTACAATTTTTCGATTAAATGTCTGCAGCACTTGTTTTCAAAATCTTGAATCCTTCTTTCTGTGTCTGCATTGATTGTCCAACTTTAACATCCGTATAAATGTATACTTAGCAATAGCGATCTGAATAAATTAATCTTTACCGTAACACTGATCTTACTTTTCCAAATCATATTACCTTGTCATGGCAGCCATCACCATCTCGAGTCTTAGACATCATCCAGAGAAGCGGCACACAAGCAATTAAATTGTGTATCATGACAATGTCTGGCATACAAAGCATGTCATAAAATGAGAGATTTTTTGATGAAGAAAATATCACTGCTCCCATAATCTCCATACTCACCCAATCTTGTTTTGTGTAACTACTTCTCCTGCAACTTAAGAAAACAATAAAAGAACACGGATTCAATGAAGTTGAAGATATTGAAACCAACAAGATGAGACAAATGAAGCTATTCCAAAAAATAATAAAAAATAAAATAATTCTGGAGCTACCACTGAAGTTTGGGTGTGTCTAGCCAAATAAAACAGTGACACAACATACCTACTTTCTCTGAACTACATCCTGCTGGAAGTCTAGTAGGACCATTTTCTGCTACAAGATCAGAAAGAGTTTTCTTCTTCAGCGAACATCTCTCAGTCAGTTCAGATTCTATGATATACGCTTCTGTCTGTTTCAGGGTTTCCGTTGTGCCATACAACTAAGGGGGAGTCTAGGTGGACAGATCACAGACAAAAATACAACTAAGGGGGAGTCTAGCGGACAGATCAGACAAAAATACAACTAAGGGTGAGTCTAGGCAGACAGATCACAGACAAAAATACAACTAAGGGGGAGTCTAGGCGGACAGATCACAGACAAAAATACAACTAAGGGGGAGTCTAGGCGGACAGATCACAGACAAAAATACAACTAAGGGGGAGTCTAGGCGGACAGATCACAGACAAAAATACAACTAATAGTTCTCTTAAATGTTATACTGACACAACCTTGATGTATGGAAGTCAATTATGGACCATCAGCAGAATAGTAAGAACTTATGTGGAAGCAACAAAGATGTAGTCTTATAGAAGAATATTAACAAGACTCTGGACAGATACAAAATATAGTGAAGATATCTTGAATAAAATGTACTTGAAAATAACACTGCTCACTCAAACCAGAAGAAAATAGTTCACATTCTTGGGCAATACAACATAACAACAAGCAAGTTCAATAACCAAAGAGGGACAGGAAAAGATCAAGAGAAAAGACACTAAACAGCTTGGTATCACACTACTAGGTAAATCTTCATTAGCAAACGTTGGCAGTATATGAGATAGAAAGTTCTGGACAGACACGATATCCAATGCAGGGCTATAGATATATATTCTGTAAAGAGAGAGGAGTTTACATATAATTTAAATACAAATGTACTTTCTGCATTTTTGAGGGATTTTTAGTGGTTTTTTACATTTTTAAAAAGACTTTGGAGGGGTATGTTTACTCACTTTTTTAATTTTAAAGAAATTCATGGGAGAGGTATGTTTATTTACTTTTTTGGCCTGTTCTCTAGCATTAAATGTCAGTCATGTTCAGACTTTCTAAAGGAGGTGTTCAAACAACACCACCACTACATACCCCCTTATTTTTTATCATGGATTGAAACAATGTCACAGTGCAGAGACTATAAAAAGCAACTGTAATTAACACCTAATTGACAATTAACAAAGATAAATATTCAAGCATTTAAAAGTTAACTTACAAGATTTGGTGCTAGTTGTTGAACGTCTGTCTGTTCGAAAATAATTTTCATATGTGTCAGAGAAATGATCTTCTTCTATATGCAAACCATTATTGAAGGGGTTTGCTCTAGCCGAATCCAGTTTACTTTTCTTACCAACATTTGATATTGCACTCATGGAATTGGATGTGATAATTCCATCTTCCCATTGTTTCAGTGTACTTTCCTGAAAGTAGGAGATACACATTATCATCAATAAAAACTCAGGCTTACAATTTAACAGAAAAATACATAGCAAACCATGGAATGAGAAACATTAGGATGACTAGTATAAAACATTGCAGTTTCAATATGCTCTAGTTGCTACGGAAGTAAAAATCATGTGAACACATCTGTGTCACTTCAACTCTATATTTAGAATATGTACTCACTTAATCAAGATATATTTAGCATGATAGAGATCTGCGGTAATCAAAACAAAATGTTCTGTATTGTAATATAGACCTTGTTCTGAAACGCACATGGAAAGATAAAACAAGGAAAGCTAAAAAATATATGGAGGAAAGAGTTAGACATAGATATATAAAGGATGGGCAGACATGGAAGTAATAGTTTTAGACAAAACAGGATGCAGGACATTTGTTAAGGACCTATGATATGATCTTATAAAGTTCCTTAACCTGCAGCACTCAGAAGTCGACAAATGTAATCTAGTATAGCAACCCACTGTCGACAAATGTCTACATCGAGGTAGTCATTTGTAGTCATGGACAACAATCGTCCATGTTTATTTACCATCATGCTCTTATAGTAAGTGTGTGCTAGATTGATTGTTTCTTGGTTATCTGCAATGATATAAATACGCAGTCATAATTTATTTGACCTTTCATGTCTGTAAGCCAAACTGCGTAGTCCTAACCTGAGCGTCGTCATTTTTCCCAAATTCTTCACAGATTATGATTCAGAAAAGGATGAATTGTAAAGCGTTAATGTTTCAGTTACTATAGATTAACATATGGTGTTTGAGAGAGATATTTATAATATTTAAAAGTGATGCAATTCATGTAATTTGCGATGAGAAATTTGAGAAGCCGTGTTTTATTCAGCTAGGTCTACCTGTGACCATGGCATGGAAAGTACTTTGTGTGCGCTTGTCCACATTCTTGATTTTGGTTGTGCACAACATAATACTGACACACACAAGCAAATAACACCTCCAAATCATATCCAGCATCCATATATGCCTTCAAATTTGAAATCAATAATAAATAAAAACATTACACTAAAAAAGCAAACGTTCAGAAAAAACAAAAATAAATATAAATGTCCAGGTGTCAGACAGAATATGCACTATTTTTAGCTGGGTTGCTACAGGTTAAATAACAATTTTGTTAACTCAAGCCAACTTCATTTATAGGTCCTGCTAACTAGTTACACAATTTATTACTCATCTTCGCTGATCTAACTTTTCATTGGTCAATGACACAAATTATATTCAAGTGACTAATTAAAAGCTCAGATCAGCCAAGAAGAGTCATGCTGTGTGACCAGCATGCAGGACATATTTCTTGAGAAGGGTTTCGTTAAACACTTCCTACCTGAGAGTTTTCCAGCGACTGAGATAAACGCAGAGACTCATGCTTAGAGTTAGAAATTGAAGATTTGGCTGCAATAAACTTAGATGCATTATCCAATGATTTTACTTTGGAAGGCAATGTTCCTTTTTTCAGTTGATAATGACTCTGCACTTTTGAAACTGTATCATGATGAATAGTGTTTGTATCTTTGACATTAGTTACAGATGTATCTATGTCAGATGTGAATGGTATCTGCCTATTTTGGTTTAAAATATGGGAGCCTGTCCCATTTATATTGTTAATTGTATTAGCGCTCCATTTTTGTGTGGAAGAACTCAAATTACTTGGATATGTAATATAAGAATTTCTTTGATCTGTTATATTTATATCATTTGCTAAAAGTTTCACTGGCTCTGCATTTTCAGAAACGCGTTTTGAAGAATCGGAATCCTCATCATTGCTCTTCTGTTCGTTTACATATTTCTGCTGCATCTCACTTAGAATACGTCTTGTTCCATCTGCAGTTAGTAGATTACCTCCATTACTGCTAATTTCGACATCAACTATCCGATCATTAAGCGACTCCAGTCTTTTATTTGAATGTGAGTGGTTGTCATACGACTCATAGTGAGAATTAGAGTAAGCATTTTCGAATTCATCTTCGATGGATGAATCGGACATGGGACTACCTGTAAATGGTACACCACTTGTCATTTTTACTGAAGCAGTAATTGTATCCACATATCTCATGCTGGCTTTATCCTCCATCATTTCATTGTAGACCGTAAGGCTAATAAAAATATTAAAATGTCCCTTCCCTACGCGTCAAGAGAAACAACTGAAACATAAACACAAGAACCGGAAGTCAGATGTCATAATAATACAAATTAAAGGGAACTAACACTGAGAGCAAATTGTAACCACTGTTGCCACTGCTAAGATTTTTCGCCAGATCTGGATTTAAGAATAAAATATGGCGGATATGTGCAAAGAATCTGGAATTTTTATCTAGTTGTTTTTTTTCCCCATGAGAACGTTAGCAGGTCAACATTGATTGTTCGTAATTGTCACAAAAGTAGTGTAGCACACTAAATAATTGCATATAGTTAAATGTCATAATTATAATAGCCAGGGTTATTGAGGATCAACATTGAAGATATCAACATAAAAAGCACTTCATACCACTGTCTTCAGACATTCGAAACAAATGTAGAAAAATCATGCCAAAACCATTCTTTGATGTTGCCAATCCAGGGTTTTATTTTTTTCGCCTCATCTCATTCCAGCTGCAATTGTTTCTTGCAAAATAGTTTTATAAAGTGAGTTATGTCTCGTTACATGTTCAAACCAAACAAATTTACGCCCTTACACCACCGCTAAAAGTGGTTCCTGATAACCCGCAATGTTGTTTACTATGGTCATTTCTATCTCCATAATATTCTCTGTGGCTCTATTTACTAGGGCAGCTAGTGTGCTACTTTAATTCATTTTCTTTTTAATATTAAAAGTGTCTGGTATCGATATTAGTGTATAATATTTTCAGGTAAATTTTAACTTTATGAGTAACATATATATTTTATGACGTGACACTCATATTTAAGCGGCAATTAGAAAGCAGACTAGCTTATCTATTGTACCTAAAGATGGAGAGTTAATAATGGATAACGAAATAATGATTAAACTCCTCTACTAGCGAATGCTAGAAATTGGCACTGCGACCTATGAAATTGTTTCTTATTTAGCAAGCAAAGTTGAGCATGGCACTGAAATATCTCAAACGAATTTTATGTGTGTCACCAGATGACGTATACTGTCATAACCTGAGTGATAAGAGTTAAATTAAAGTAAGAAAGAATAGTGCAATATGGTCTCTTGCCTTGCACCTTCGCACAAGGTATCAATGACACTACGGTCAAGACATCTGAAGCTGCATATCTCGGCAGTAATTAAGGGCACTTAATATTAAATATGGCAGTACTAGACATTTCCGCTCACTGTACAGAATTTGGAATGCATAGAATCAGTAAGTTACAAGAACCATAAGCATACATACCCTGTGACTTCGGCCAAGGAAGGCAGCGTCTATGAGTCTGCCCAAAGTGCAATGACTTTCTTCCATTACTGCATTTTTTCCTGTGAAGGAGTGTAGAGAGGTTTTCTATGAGCTGTGGAAATAAAGGCCGCTTTGCCATAGCAGACGTCAATGAGTCGGGTCAACTATTTATCATTTGATATTCTTGTAGTTTCTTTCATTATTCCACTGGCCTAAATACTTTCAACATTAACATCTAAGAGTAAACTAAACAATTTGCGAAATGAATGTAAATTGATTTTAAATGCAATAGTCTCTTGGAAACGACTAGTATTGAACCTAAAAATCCTGATTTAAATATGTGTACAATCAAGAATGTAAATGAACTGCTGATATTTGGATTCCTTTCAAGATTTTTGCGCAGCGTGTTGGCATTGTCCATTTCTATTAATGTGTGGATAAACTATTTTCACAAATAAATACGCAGAAAAAAATCACAAACTAAATTAATGTATGCTGGTTTTAGAAATCACGTGTGACGTTAGTTATAATCTTCTTATAGCTCTTGCAGTGTTACGTTTGTTATGATCTTCTTATAATGCGATGCTAGTTATAATCTTATAACTGCCCATGCAGTGAGATGTTAGTTATAATCTTATAACTTCCCATGCAGTGAGATGTTAATTATAATCGTATAACTGCCCATGCAGTGTGATGTTAGTTTTAGCAATCTTCTTCTAGCCCAAGCAGTGTGATGTTAATTATAATCTTATAACTTCCCATGCAGTGTGATGTTAGTTTTATTAATCTTCTTCTAGCCCAAGCAGTGTGATGTTAATTATAATCTTATAACTGCCCATGCAGTGTGATGTTAATTATAATCTTATAACTGCCCATGCAGTGTGATGTTAGTTTTATTAATCTTATTCTAGCCCAAGCAGTGTGATGTTAATTATAATCTTATAACTGCCCATGCAGTGAGATGTTAGTTTTAGTAATCTTCTTCTAGCCCAAGCAGTGTGATGTTAATTATAATCTTATAACTGCCCATGCAGTGTGATGTTAATTATAATCTTATAACTGCCCATGCAGTGTGATGTTAGTTTTAGTAATCTTCTTCTAGCCCAAGCAGTGTGATGTTAATTATAATCTTATAACTGCCCATGCAGTGTGATGTTAATTATAATCTTATAACTGCCCATGCAGTGTGATGTTAATTATAATCTTATAACTGCCCATGCAGTGTGATGTTAATTATAATCTTATAACTGCCCATGCAGTGTGATGTTAATTATAATCTTATAACTGCCCATGCAGTGTGATGTTAATTATAATCTTATAACTGCCCATGCAGTGAGATGTTAGTTATAATTTTCTTATAATGTGAAGTTAGTTATAATTTTTCTTTTTTTTCCTTTTTTAGTTAAAATTTGAAGTTAATATAATGATATTTTTTCTTAGCTTTCCCTACACCTTTTGATTTTAAACTTGCCTGCTGTGACAATGTGCTCCTTTCATGATATGTCTATAAAAATGTGGCCTGTCTTCTGGTGCTCATAGTCAGTACAGGATTTACTGTAAAGGTACACAAGCAGGGCCGGATTTACGTATAAGCTAAACAAGCTATAGCTTAGGGCCCCCACTTTCCCCCAAAATATATTTGGCACTGACATAAAATATTGGACTTATAAAGGGCCCCATATCTCAAATAGCTTAGGGCCTTATCACGTCTAAATCCGGCCTTGCTCGTAGTTATCATTTCGAATTATCTTCGCTCACGACATCTTCATTACTCTTTACATCTGTTCATTGTATTCTCAACATTCTTCTATAAAACCTCAATTCTACTTAGTTGGTATCTTTCGTGCCCCAGGCGGCACATAGGGCAGAGGTTTTAATTCTCCATGTGTTACGGTTCGCTGCCTGCAGTTTTAGTTCTTGTATTGTCTTGCGACCTATTATTTCCCCTCTTTAAATATGGTGTTTTCTGGGATTGCTTTAGGTCTTCCTGTTTTCTTCTACACTCAAGTATCCACGTAAGGACTTGATTGGTTATTCTGTTTTCATCTAGCCGTAAAACGTGACCCAGATATTTCCATCTGCATTTTCTTATGACATTTGAAACATTCTTGGTGTATTTTGTTTTCTTAAATCACTATTTGTGATGTAATCGCTCCATTGTATGTTCATCAGTTTCCGGAGACATTTGTTTTCGAAGATTTTTTGCATTTTTTGGTCTGTTGCTTGAATTGATTTCCAGTTTTCACTTCCATGCTTTACTACTGAGACAATACAGGAATTTAATAACTTTAGCTTGGTGTTTATTCCTAACTTCGATCCACTAAAAATCGGAGGTCACGATATACTAGAACTAAGATATACTAACATACAACATTATTGGCACACAAATAAGCAGGTCTCGAACACCTCATAAACTATATTAAAGAACATAGTGAAAAAACAAAACCTATTTCTGAATGGAAACAAGACCAAGATTATGACAAGCAACAAAACCACTAGTAAGTTCGCAATCAGTACCAACAACAGCGAATTAGAAAGCTCCACCAGTTTTAAATACCTTGGTTCTCTTAACAGTAATGGGGATTGATATGAAGTAGCCAGAAGGAGGTTAGTTATCGCGTCAAAGAAGCTAATACAAATAAAAAAACATATGGCTGAGCTGTTACAAAACAACAAAACTAACATTCATAAGAGCTTGAATATTTGCATTGTAAATAACCAAAATATCGGAGAATGTTCGACAAAATGGAATGTGCCGCAGTAACCAGACAATGTTGTGAATCCTGGACTATCACCAACAAAGTGAAAAATAAAATAGCAGCATTAGAAACAAAATGTTACAGAAAATCTTTAAAATACCATGGACCAAAAAGGTCACCAATGTAGCCATCCTGAGAGAAATGAATGTAAAATAAAACTGTCTAAACAGCATGGTTCTCTTTCCAGAAAACTACAATATTTTGGCCATATCAAATGCCATAGAGAAAAACTTAATGGAAGGGATGATGCTAAGGAGACGAACAAGAGGCAAACCAAGAAGAAAATAGACTCAAGACATCAAAGACCTTCTGAACATGACAATAGCAGAAGCAGGAAGACTGGTTAAAGTTAGACAGAAGTTTCAAAAGGCTGTGAAGACTGCTTTTTCCTGTTCAGGATATTCTACCTGATAATGATGATGGTGTTTCTTCCTAGACCTTTGGATTTCCAGATATTAGTTAGTTTAGTGAAATTCTAGCTGTAACTCTACTGCATCTACATAATCGTGTACTATTTCCTGGGGGGGAGGGGCTATCAACCCTTCTAGAAGCGCCCACAGGTGGCAGATGGTGGAAAAGTCTCTATAGAGGTCAGCTGGGAATAAGCATCTGGGCAAATGAGCAGCCTCTGATCAAACCGGTGCTGCTGGCGACGAGGTCAGGGCGGGATATCAGACGGCGCTGAAATCCCCACTGAAATACCCCATGTGTCCAGTGACTGACAGCATCAGGGGAGTATGATCCGCTATAAGCTAAGGTTGCTGGAGTGGGTTCAATGACACAACGCCATGAACGCGCCAATTAGGGGGGGGGGGGTTAGGTAAGGGTAGGGTTATGGGGAAAACACTTAGGAGGGAAAGGCTCATGAGTCCGGTAAGACAGTTTTCTAAGAGAGAACACTCTAAATACAAACAACTACTGCCTTGCAGGTGCCATTGGGAGATGGAAGGGCTATGGGAGACGTTCAAGATAGAAAAACACAACCCAGCTTGCCGAAGACGGAGTGTGTTATCCAGCAATGGCGCAGATACTGGGATAAATTAGGGCACACAGTTATAGAAATGTGGTCATGCGACAATCAACCCTGTCATCATGGCATCTCTCCTATCAGTTAATACCGGGGAGGAACGGAGCCAGGCCCCTTGCCTCGAAACAGCCCACCCAAGCGACTGATGCCTCTGCTAACCAAGAGGTCAGGGGAAAGCAGAGTAGTGCTACTGACCAAACCAAATGCCCTAGAGTCGTCCAATTCTTGAGACTAACGGGAATTTAACCAGTCCGTTCTAACGGCACCGAATCGCCTGGCAACTCGAGTAAACGGGTTTTTCCGTACTTGACTAACTGCATCTAAAATAAAATGCCACTTTGTCAAGACATTGAAACTGTGTACTCAAGTCATAGAGAATGGACCAATCGAGACAAGAGCTATTACAACAACAACAAAGAACATCCCGTACAAGTATTGAAGTATCCTCAGTAACACAAACATAAAACAGCAGTATTCGTACTATACGAATCAGTTGGTCTTCTTGTAAACATAAATAACATAAAGACAGTACAATTTTGCTTAACATAATTGCTTATACACGTAAATTCAAGTATGAAGCAAGAGGATACATTAAAAATTCTTGAAAATTATTTGGTTGTCCTGATGAAGGCTTTGTAGTCAAAATAACGTCTGTAGCTGTGTCTCGCTTTTAGATTGTTTTATTGACTTATATTGGCAACATGTAGGCCCCTATACCTATTTCTGTTCATTTTATTATATCTTCTGCTTCTGCCATCCAATGCCTTTCTCATTTAATCTGTCTTCCCTTTGTATTGTTCAGAGTAGTTTTTGTCACCTGCGCTACGTAATATCTGAATTCGATGCTGGGAATATATACAAGAAATCTCATGACAGAAATTGATATATCTCTGATGCATCCGAGAACTGCCCTCATTGAAGAAATCTCATGACAGCAATTTATATATCTCTATGCATCCTAGCACTGCCCTCATTGAATAAATCCTGACATAAATTGATATATCTCTATGCATCCTAGCACTGCCCTCATAGAAGAAATATCATGACAACAATTGATATATCTCTATGCATCCTAGCACTGCCCTCATTGAATAAATCCTGACATAAATTGATATATCTCTATGCATCCTAGCACTGTCTTCGTTGCTCACACATACAGATCACAGAATACGTATGAATCGTGTTCAACATAAGTTGTCCATTGTGTAAAATGTTGACAATGTAGTTCAGAAAGGGTATCAGGGCAATTAAACTCATTGCATTCATAGCAAATGCCAATTTTCCTTCTGATTCAGGCAATGTAATAGATTGTGGCATATGATTAATCACACTAAGGCACGCGCAGGTTGATAGACTGGAGTATCAATAATGAGGGAATTATATAACAGCAACCGCTCAAATACAAAATAAAACGATATTAAAGAAGAATATACGAGAAAGGAAAAACAACCCGCTGAAGTGTAAAATATGAACAAGAAGACAAAGAAACAAACTAATTCAAATTGATTAAGAAAAATAAATGGAATATCAAATATGAGAAGAAAAATAAAACAGGAATGCTTGAACGAAAACGACAAGAAAGCGAAAGAACATAAATATGCGTTTTAATATAACATTTGAGACCATTATGACAACGATCAGCCATTTCTGAAACATTTATTTTTCTAAAATACAAAAGAGATATTTGCGACGTATATTTCAACTTCAAAGACATGCTACGTGTGAATTTTAAAATTTAATAATTGTGAGATGTATTTTTGGAAGATTGGGAAATATTTCTTATCTTAAAGACAAACTCTTTTCTTCCACAACATCCACAAAAAAAAACCAAATTAAATCCCAACCACAATATTCCACGAATTTATTTTTGTGTTGGATAAAAATAATAATTCACTGAAATCAAAATGTTGCCAGGGGCGTATCTTGCCAGTTAGAGTAAAGAACGGGTCTGCATCTTTGATAGCTGATGTCTTTAGGGAAATGCTATTACATAGTCAATTATAGAAAATCTAATTTCATATGATATGTTTATTGCTTCCCTTTGTGTCAGATTTTGCACTTGTCTTACTATTTATACACCCATTATGTCATTATTAATGTAAACGTCCCCACGAGAAATATCTGCATCTTATCTATCCCTTCAGCGCCGAATACGGTGCATAGGACAGAAATAAATACTTTTTTAGTTTGAGCGATGTTATTTTGTTGTGTGTTGTTTTTTGCATATTGTTGAGACCCATAGTCATACACTTTTTAATAGTTGTTTTGCACAAAATTCTTCTGATAGTCCGTTTCATAATTCATGTTACTCACTTGAGCTCAATGTTCACGAAAACTACCTGATGCATAGCAACCATATTTTGCAGTTAGTCTTATACACAACACAACCTTAGGAATTCATATTTTGCAAATTGATACATAGATTGGAAAAAAACACAAAACGTTTTTCGCTATATAATATTGCATAAACAGCAAAAAATTGGGACTCAAATTGTACATTTTATCGTAAAACTCAAAATTAGGCCATCTAACGAATATACAGCGAAACTGACATTGAATCTCATAACAATGTCTCTTCTAAAGCATACTCCAGTATTTCTGTGCTTTTCATTGGTGACAAACTTGAAAGCACATCAAAATGACCAATGAAAACACGAAGATATTTATGCAACATGAATTTACGAAGTCTGTCAATAACATTGAAATCTCTACATAAACGACAAACAATGACACATTCTGCATTCATGGAAAACGTGATTTCCGTATCACAGCGGTTCAACTTGATGTGCACGAAACGCAAAATCAGTTGTATTTCACAGCAGCATAATTAAACACTGATAACGTATTCTTATTTTATTTTGTTTTTAATTAGCCAGAATATTTATAATATGCTGTCACAGCGAATGGGGATTTTAAAAAAACAACAAATAAGGCGTAGTTCCCCCTCATCAACCGGGACTGTCAAAAGCCTCGTGTACAATACTGTAAAAATGGCAAATAACGTACATTTACAAAACCTTGAAAAATGTATACTTTATAGAGAAACTATATTATTTCAGTTACAGTTTTAAAGGGCAAGAAATAGTTTCATAGGGTCATGGAGAATTTGAAGTTCGATCTAAACGATTTTTTCGCTCTAAAAAGTAGTTTTGGAGAAAAATAATTGAAATTTCGTAACGTGCATTATGGAACGAACTTGTATAATCTTCCTCTCTGCTGGTGCTTGTTTTAATGTGTGTTGCCGGGATCCGAAAGGGGAGCAAAGAATAGCAACACTGTTTACCTTCCACACATGTCGTAAAAGGCGACTAAGGAGGTTATGGGATGGAGTTGGCTGTCCCATCCCATAGAGGGCCAGTGACCCAAAGCCAATGCTGAAGTCGGATGTGTCAGGCCGAAAGGCGCAGATATCGCAGCAATGCTGTAAACCATGACACAACGCATTCCGTTCTTCGGACTACATCCTGCTAATCTGCAGGAGTTTGAGAAATAACGCAGAAGAAAAAGAAGAAGAAGAAGATACCTGTAAGTGACAGGTTTTCATTCATTCTTAATTACATGTTCGATATAAGTCCATCGTTTTTTTTTCTTGTTGCTTAGAAACATATTACTAATTGGTGTGTTTTTTCTTCTTTTGTTTTTGTTTGATTTGAATTCGTCCCAACCAATATGTATGAGTTGTCTATGTCATTTATATTCTAATGAATTAGACTTTTTCTTCGGTGTGTTCGTTGTGCACCTACTTTCGCAACAATATATTAATACAGAAAGGTGATTTACTGTGATTCGGATTAACATGGTTCTGCATCTTTCTCATTCAAACCAAGTGTTAGCATATTACCAAATACATGTTTAGCCTGTAAAGTCCAATGGCACAGTGGGGGACCTCTGTAGGGTCTGGGTTTTTTCATGTCGGAGTGTATATCTTAGAAAACACACCCTCAAAATGACGTGGCGACAACAAGGGCATGCGGCCTTTATCTCACACAAGCCACTCGAATAGTCCCTGTAACTTCCGAACGGGATAAATACAGTATGAGTATCAGTAGGGGTATACAGTATGACACAAGTGATGTATATGTTTAGATTTAGAGATACTGTTAAAAAACGTTCAGATAAGGAACCACAAAAACGGAGCTATTTCTGTTTTTAAAAACGAATTTCCGATAGACAGCCCCACATCGCGCCATCTACAGAAAACGAAAACTTGAAAAGACAGTCTATCATCTTTTGTATCACAGAACGTTGGCAGTGATTTTAATCTCTATTCCAAAATAATGATAATCAGTAAATCAGTTGTATGTTAACGAAGATAAACAAGGGAATCTAAAAATAAAGGGAGATGTGTTGATAATAAACGGGAAAACTTCATAAAATTCAATGATATCGATTATTTCATTTCCTTCAAAATTTAATGACACGCCGGTCGGTATATTGACGAGCCCAAAAGAGAAGCAAAGAATTTGTGAGTTTTCATGTATGTTGTAAGAGGCAACTGCGAATGTTTAATGGATAGAGTTGACTGCCCCATCATGAAGAGTCAAAATGATCCAGAAACCATAATGAAATTAAATGTATCGAGCCGGTAGGTGCAGATATCGCAGCTAAACTGTAACAATGACAAAAAGCATTCCACTCTCCGGACTACATCCTCCTAATCCACAGGAGTTTGAGAACGAACGCAGAAGCACACTAATAATAAAATGACTCAGGTGGCTAAGGGCATGACCGTCTGCTATTAGAAGACCTTTCCACATAATGAATGCAACATGATAGTTAAAATAATTATGTGATTCATACCGTTTTTCCCTCCTTGGACGTCTATTGTGAAAGTTATATTCTGGGGTGTAGTTTTCCATTCTCTAAATATGCTGTAGGGTATGCCTTCTTAACTCTTTGTGCTCTTGTTACTTCATGTGTTGCTCCAACTCTATGCCAGTTATTTCATGTTTTGCTCCCACTCTACGCCAGTTATTTCATGTTTTGCTCCCACTCTACGCCAGTTATTTCATGTTTTGCTCCCACTCTATGCCTGTTATTTCATGTGTTGCTCCCACTCTACGCCAGTTATTTCATGTTTTGCTCCCACTCTACGCCAGTTATTTCATGTTTTGCTCCCACTCTATGCCTGTTATTTCATGTTTTGCTCCCACTCTATGCCAGTTATTTTGCGTATTGCTCGCATTATGCCAGTTAAGAAAGTTCTGATAACCATCATGAGTTCCCTGTACAGTTCAACCTGTTGTAGAAGTTGAAACGCTTAGTGTTACTGTCCACGATTGTGGTAGAAGGGAGAGGTTGTGTACGGTGCAGTGAAGAGGGGTGCAATGAAGAAGACAGCGGTAAAAAAAAGGTTGCAGTTAAGAAGGCTGCAGTGAGGAAGGTGAAAAATATAAATATGTTCTTTATTTCTATAAAATGTTATGATGATTGCACACCCAGTATTGCACCTGAGCGGTTCTTGCATACTCCGAATTACACGTGGGCGGTTCTTGCATACTCAGAATTACACGTGGATGGTTCCTACACTCAGTATTACATGTTGGCGGTACTCACTGTCTGAAAAGGTTAAGAACCCTTGTTGTAAGGGATCCATATTTTCTGTAATTCTTGGGAGTCCATCTGCAATAGTTGTAACTGCTTGGATATACATTTATTTTTTGTTCATATTGTATTTTAGTTCCAGCTTGGAGTTTGTTGTTACTCATAGTGAGTTGATACATTATCTTTTTGTTTAGCTTGGCATGGTGGATGCGATTTTATCTTTGCATCTTTGCTGTAGAGTTTGTGACTATATAGTGTATATAGTAGCTGTTTACATAATATAAATATATATTGTTTTTGGGTCTATGGCATTGGCATACAACTTGTAGCTTTCCTGGCAGATGCAAGATCGTCAATTCATGCACTCCAATCAATAAAACGACCAGACCTGCAATTACTACTGACCGAACTAAGCAGGCAGCGCAAAGTAGTTATTCAGAGAGTTCCATCGCTTTGTGGAATACCTGGAAACTAGACAGAATATCGTCTAAGAAAGTTGCTGTTGATGATGAACCAAATTTGCCAATAACTTACTATCAAACGAAACAAATAATCAAAGCAATTAGAAAGCGAACACCAGTATAATATGGCTACCAAATTATGAATAGACAGAACAAGTAATTCTACGCCGTCAAAGGTAATACTGCTGTAAAACTGTATGAAAATAGTACCTACGTAGGAAACGTAATGAAGTTTTACTGAATGAGGACTAACACACTATAACTGTCGGAGTCTCTGATAGTGTGTTAGTCCTCGTTCAGTAAGACTTCATTCTAGGCATTCGAAAAGAACACAATTGACCCCGCAATCACATGTATACAAAGTTCAAGATTGGCAACACAGAGATGTGTACATGTGGACAGGAACCTCACACAGAATAGCAATTTCTTCAAGAATTCCCAGAATATGGAATTCTGAGGCAAGCACACAGTGACCCAGAAAAACAACAATGAAAGAAAAACTCTGCAGATATTTGTACGAGTTGCAAAACATCAGATGTAAGCGGACTTATTTCAGACTTTTTTTCAGATTTATTTCAGATTTATTTCAGACTTATTTCAGACTTTTTTTCTGATTTATTTCAGATTTATTTCAGACTTTTTTTCAGATTTATTACTGACTTATTTCTGACTTATTTCAGTTTTTCAGTCTCTCAGACTAAACCCTTTGTTTGTTATGAATTTTGTTGTTGTTGTAATATTAGTCATCGCTACCATTAACTGTGTTTGCTTACTCGAATAAAAAGTTAAAAATCACAAATTTTAAATGTAAAATCTACTAATCCAAGAACTGTATCTAAAAATGATTTTTGACGATAACACAACGGTTATGATGATGATGGCGAGAGACGAGTGACATTAGCAGTGCCATTCTAACTCCAAACAAGAGAGGCAAGAAGGGTTCTTACGTCGTAGCACAAGCCGAAATATAAATGAATGTGATCACTGAAACGTGATTTACTTATTCAATGCCATCATTTTCTGCATACGTGAATTCTACATGTTTTTTCTCACTATGGTAAACCGATTTGACAAATAGTACTTTTATATCTATCTATTACCGATTTATCCATCAATCCACCCGCCCATCTATCCACCCGTCTACCCAACCATCCACCCATCATCTGCCTGTCTGTCTGTATTTTTTGTCTGTCGGTCAGTTTGTTTGTCATTTGTCTGTATGTTTATCAATATATATTTCTACCCATCTATATAATCGATCTATGTGCATGCCGGCTTGCCTGTCTCTCGGTCTCTCTTTTTATATTCCTTCAATGCCGTCCAATGATAACCCAATGATATTCAGTTTCAGCTGTGTAGCATGCAACACTGACACGTGTGTAGTTTGAGCGATGTAACATGCAACACTGACACATGTGTAGTTTGAACGATGTAACATGCAAGACTGACACGTGTGTAGTTTGAGCGATGTAACATGCAACATTGACACATGTGTAGTTTGAACGATGTAACATGCAAGACTGACACGTGTGTAGTTCATACCTGTTATTGACTCTTGACTAGGTACCACCATCACAACATTTGAGGCCTTCCCAAAAGCAAATATATCATTAAGCAATTATCTAGAAAAAAAGAAAAGGCATAGAGGATTGACTTCATTGTAATCTGCATACCTCACGTGTTACAGCGCCTACCGAGAGTACCACTCACAGCACGTAACCCCGTAGCGTTACGCGATAATCCACAGGGATTTCCGAAGAATTCTCTTTGTAAATAGAGTGGGATTCGAACCTACGGCTTCTTGAGCACAACGCCAACTGCTTAACAACTACGCCAGAGTATAGCTACATGAACTCAGCGTCTCATTCCGTTGTTTCTTATATGCAATATACTTCGGATGTCGTGGTTCGAACATTAAAAAAAATTATTTTCGCAATTTGCAATTATTATTGGCCTATGTATTATTTTCAAGGCAAGTTCTTTGTTTATCCTGTATTTTTCAGATAAAGACCGTATGGTTGAAACGTTGATACTATCTTGTATACTATCAATATTTTTTTTTCGAACCAGCTAATCATTCTCTTTGTGCTCCATAAAACGAAACTATCTTGTGTTTTGCCTAAGTAACTGTTATTACGTTTTACTGCAATCTTACTCATTATAGATTTAGTCCAAGAGATAATTCATAATGACTTACGAACAATGCACTTTCAAACCAGACGTCGGTGCCTGATTATTAATCACAACTCGTGAGAACCAAAAAAATATTGGCGTTATCCCTTCACTAAAATATTTATTTTATTGTAAATATTACCAAATCGGTTTACCATAACTACGTGAGAATGTGATTTTCTTCGAGTACTAGAACTATTTTTGTGTGATCTTGGCGTTTCTCGCAGCGTTATACAAATTGTTTAAAAGGTCCTAAAACCAAGTACAGAGTACCCTTTAAGATGCGATCTCAGAGCTAGAACAACTGATGGTATAAGAGAACCATACAACTGTGTGTTTATTTTTTTCCCAGACATGATTCTATAATATTAAACTCAAAAAGTTCAATAGTTCAGATTGGTGCGGGTTTGTAAGAGTATACGGCAGCTAGGTATGTATGATTTAAACGTCTACAGATTTACAGGAGTCGAAACTTTTAGGAGATATTTTACTTTTCAACATCTTTCTCTTTATCTCTCTCTCTCTCTCTCTCTCTCTCTCTCTCTCCAATTCACCACTTTCGTTAATGGTATCGTACATGTTATAGCTTAAGCCATGATTGAGACGGGATAGCTTTGCATTAATTACCTTTTTTGTACTTAGTGAAGTTAATGGTATGGTACTTAGTGAAGTTAATGGTATTGTACTTAGTGAAGTTAATGGTATTGTACTTAGTGAAGTTAATGGTATCGTACTTAGTGAAGTCAATGGTATCGTACATTTTATAGCTTAAGCAATGATTGAGACGTGATAGCTTTGCATTAATTATTTTTGTACTTAGTGAAGTATTTCAAAACCGTGCTAATACAACCCTGATAATACAATAATGGATGGATGACGATTTTAACTCCTCCGTCCAACGTCCCATACTGTAGAATAACTACGGCCCCGATTGTAGGTTCAACAACCCCCTTTAAAAAAAAATTACAATATTTAACACTACACGAAACAAAAATGTTATTTTCCAATGCACCTTTCTAATAAGAAATGAAATATATCTGGGTTATTTTCCCAGTACCCTAACGGCCCCGTTGGAGAGCAAAGGATAGTGACACTGTTATTTATCATGAGAGTCGATTAAGGAGGTTTAGAGGTTGTCCCATCCCATAGATGGTCAGATTGACCCCAGAAGCTATTCTGAAGTCGGATGTGTCATTCCGAAATACTCGGATATTGCATCCAAGCTGTAAATGATGACACAACGCACGGACTATGCATTGTTAATCTGTAGGAGTTTGAGAATGAACGCAGAACAAGAAACGTAGAAAAATTGCTTTCACGAAAACTGCTCTTTCAAAACGAAGTCATCTTCTTCCTCGTCTTCTTTCCACCTTCTTTTTCATTCGCAATTGTTTAGCTATCTACATAGCAAGTCTGATTCCTCAATTGTTTAGCTATCTACATAGCAAGTCTGATTCCTCAATTGTTTAGCTATCTACATAGCAAGTCTGATTTTATTAATTGTTTAGCTATCTACATAACAAGTCTGATTCCTCAATTGTTTAGCTATCTACTTAGCAAGTCTGATTTTTATTAATTATTAGCTATCTACATAGCAAGTCTGACTCCTCAATTGTTTAGCTATCTACATAGCTAGTCTGATTTTATTAGTTATTTAGCTATCTACATAGCAAGTCTGATTTTATTAATTATTTAGCTATCTACATAGCAAGTCTTATTCTTCTGCTTTCGCTCTCATATAACCACAATGAATAATTTCATGTGATTTCTGCCGTGGAGCGTGAAATAAGTTGTACTGCTAGTTCCACAGTAAAATTGTGTTATTTGCACTTCGGTTAGCCATTTTGGGGTCTGGACGTCCGAGGTTCAGTTCATCCGTTGTCGTCATGCCTTTAATTCAGGTAGTGGGCTTCCCTAGTCTGTGACATCCTGCCTATCTGTAGACGGGCGCGCGGGTATGTAATGACTCTTCGCCGAGACGATTGTCGTTCACGTCTATCTCGCACGAAGTGTTCCACAGTCAATAAACTTGTCTCGTGTAATTAAACGTTCTGTACCTGCACCCAACGGGCACTGAACTTTTTCTCATCCGCGAGCATGGTTCCGGTTTAGGAAAGACTCGACAGAAGAGTTGGACCCGGACTCTTTCGCCTTCTTATCCAATGTGTCGTTCACCGACATCGAGAACCCCTGGTAAAAGTTTGAGTCTCACCACGCGTTTGGGAGCAATGTGTGTTCTCGAGCTGTACGACCTTACCCCATTTTTGCTGGAGCCCATTGGGTAATGAACCTTTTCTCTCTGCGAGCAAATTTTCCAATATAGGAAAGCTCGACAGTAAAGTTGGGCCACGGCTGTTTTCTTTGCTGGGTGCCCAAGATTGGATCTCTGCCCGTAAGGAACACCTGTAACTATAGTGCGTTCATAAATAGTTGCATCTCCAATGCTCCGACTGGAGTGACTATCGTCACCGTGTGTCGACAGTGCCACTGAATGTGTTTGCGCAGTCGTGTCGAAGATATTGACCGTGTCTGATGCAATCAATTCTTTTTCTATCTGCTGCCTCCACATTCACGGACATGATCCCCAAAAGGTTTAGCCAGAATCAGCACGAGCTGCTGTATTTCTGTTTCCAGGGTGCACCACGAGGAGGTACATTTGGGATCTTGGTTATCTGCTAACCCTGGGTTCACCTAGAGCAGTCCGGTACCCTTTGCACCCCATAGCAAGTCTGATTCCTTTGGCTTTTTGTTTCTAAAGCTAAATTGAAAATTTTTGCTAACGTGACCAAGACTCCTGATTCGTGGGCACATATGCCGGCTGCTTGTGGTATTTCTTCTTCTTCTTCTTCGCCATTCTTCAGTCAGATATCAGGTTACAGCGCTAATAGCTTCAATGAACTGTGTAATTCGCTTCAGGTCATTCATCTACGCCTCAGATTTGGAAACAGAGTCGTCTCAGTATGCCATATTTACTTCCTCTCTTATCGATAGAGTTGACGTGCATGAAAAAAGTGTTCCGCTGTTTCCACTCAGTTTAGAGAAAAGCACTTTTTGTTATAAATTAGAACATCAGGATAGGATATCTCCTTCCCCCACCCATCGTAAAAAAATATTATTTACTGCCCTAAAAAGTAGCAATTTCTCCTAGCTTGACCATTCACTCTTTCTTTCTTCTTTTCGATTTATGCCTTTTATGCCTTGCAGCGTCAGGTGTAGAAGATGGCTCTGGGGACTGCTTTTTTGTGTGCTTCAAATATGTTTGTTTTCGTTTACTATTTTATTTCTGCAATCCATCGTTTTCAGGGTCTGTCCCTGGCTTTGTATCAATCGTGTCTGTATAGTAATGCTTTTTTTAGGGACACTGTCTGATGGTAGTCTGGAAGCGTATGAAAACCACATAATCTGTTGTCTTCTGATGTAATCCAGAATGTTTTCGTTTATGTTTCTGTCTCTTATTGTTACTCCAAGGACTCTACGTAGACAAGTCATTTCTGTTGTTACAAGTTTTTTTTTGGATTCACTTGTTAGTGTCCATGTTTGACATTGGTAGCATAGTGATGGTATGATGATCGTCTTATATAGTAAAGTTTTGGTGTTAATGATCATACATTTCTTTTTGAAACAATGCAATAATTATCTTAAAATGTTCAATCGATTCTTTTAACATTGTATTTCTTCTTCTTCTGCGTTCGTTCTTAAACTCCTGCGATTAGCAGGAAATGAGAGAACAGAATGCGCTGTGTCATGGTTTACAGCACTGCGTCGTTATCTGCGCCTTTCGGCCTGACACATCCAACTTCAGCATGGATTTGGGTCACTGACCCTATATGGGATGGGACAGCCAACTCCATCCCATAACCTCCTTAGTCGCCTTTTACGACATGCGTGGAAGGTAAAACAGTGTTGTTATTCTTTGCTCCCCTTTCGGACCCCAAAACACACGGGCGAATATTGTACTAAATCATTGTACTAAATCATTATACTAAATCATTGTACTAAATCATTGTACTAAATCAGTGTACTAAATCATTGTACTAAATCATTGTACTAAATCATTATACTAAATCATTGTACTAAATCATTGTACTAAATCAGTGTACTAAATCATTGTACTAAATCAGTGTACTAAATCATTGTACTAAATCATTGTACTAAATCAGTGTACTAAATCATTGTACTAAATCATTGTACTAAATCATTGCACTAAATCATTGCACTAAATCATTGCACTAAATCATTGCACTAAATCATTGTACTAAATCATTATACTAAATCATTGTACTAAATCATTGTACTAAATCATTGTACTAAATCCAAACAATTTCGTTTCTGCACATTTTCCTGTTTGATGGAATTTATGAATGATTTTTTAATAGACAGTGAAAATATAAGTTGCCACTGCGTATGTAGGGATGCTATTTTTAAGTTGTTAACTCCGATAGAAAACAATAGTCGTCCCAACAGCGGTTTAAAAACAAGACCTTTTAGTTCTGAGACCGGTATTCTAGCCATTCGACTACGCTCCTCGCGGGCGGGATCTATCCCGACAATACATTCCTGGGGCGGACTCATTGGAAATAATCACTGGGGCGGACTCACTGGATTTACATTCCTGGGGCGGACTCACTGGATTTACATTCCTGGGGCGGACTCATTGGAAATAATCACTGGGGCGGACTCATTGGAAAAAACATTCCTGGGGCGGACTCACTGGATTTACATTCCTGGGGCGGACTCATTGGAAATACATTTCTGGTGCGGACTTTTAGGAAATACATTCATGGGTCGGACTCACTGGAAATACAGTCCTGGGGCGGACTCATTGGAAATACATTCCTGGGGCGGACTCACTGGAAATCGTCCTTCTAAAGTGAAGCTACTTGACCTGATTTGTGAAACCTGATTTTTTTTCTTGCTGCAGAGTGGCGCCTTGATCGTTGAATATTCATAAACAACAGTCTAAAAATAGACATTTCTATCTTCGTTGCTGTCTCTGACGACAAATTACAGTCTAGAGAAGAACAACATTATGTTGTCAAGGAAATTGATGTTGTATGTGATGCTATCTAGAAAATTGATGTTGTATGTTATGTTGTCAAGGAAATTGATGTTGTATGTGATGCTATCTAGAAAATTGATGTTGTATGTTATGTTGTCAAGGAAATTGATGTTGTATGTGATGATATCTAGAAAATTGATGTTGTATGTTATGTTGTCAAGAAAATTGATGTTTTATGTGTTGTTGTCAAGAAAATGTTTGTTGTATGAGAGCTGCCTAGAAAATAGATGTTGTATGTGATGTTGTCATGACAATATTTGTTGTTGGTGATGTTTCCAGGGCCATATATATATAATTAGTTAAGGTGCGGGGGAGGGAGGGAGGGAATGCCATTAAAAAAATTTTACTTGGCTGTTTCTATGGGTATTGATTATGATGAAATAATCCCTTTAGCCGGAGGTAGCATTTAACACATAATGATGATGATGAAATAATCCCTTTAGCCGGAGGTAGCATTTAACACATAATGATGATGATGAAATAATCCCTTTAGCCGGAGGTAGCATTTAACACATAATGATGATGATGAAATAATCCATTAAGCTGTCACAAGTAGCTCCTGACAGCACATAGCCTTTCTGACAACAGCACAGGTTATTCTCAGTTGTGTAACTGGGGTGGCACCCAGACTCATAAAACACACATTTCTAGTTCAACTATTTCAGCAATCTTCTGTCAGATTTATTGACCCATTGGCAGTGACGTAATAGCAAAAATTCACCGTCACCTAGGAACCTGCCACAAAGTCCACTGGCCCGCGTATCTTCGTCACTTCGCCACACATCTTCGTCACTTCGCCACACATCTTCGTCACTTCGCCACACATCTTCGTCACTTCGCCACACATCTTCGTCACTTCGCCACACATCTTCGTCACTTCGCCACACATCTTCGTCACTTCGCCACACATCTTCGTCACTTCGCCACACATCTTCGTCACTTCGCCACACATCTTCGTCACTTCGCCACACATCTTCGTCACTTCGCCACACATCTTCGTCACTTCGCCACACATCTTCGTCACTTCGTCACACATCTTCGTCACTTCGTCACTTCGTCACACATGAGGATTATTTGATAAAAGACAATAGTAAATTGAGGCAAGATGTGATAACGGTGATTTTTTTCACAGGTGACAGATTGCAAGCATATGCTCCTACTTTCCTTAGTCGCCTCCTACGACCTGCGTGGAAAGAAGATAACTACTATATTCTTTGCACTCTGAACTAGAAGTCCAGGCCCCTATTGCTACAAGGGCGGTTTTCGTATGTAATTTCCCACATTTTCCTGATAGTATTATTACCCTTTTTCTGGCGGTCAGGGGGGCGGAGTTGTAATTAATGGGTGTGGTTTTGGCTTGCTTCCTTCTACTAAATGTCATGTTCGGATTGAATAAGGAGAGAGGGTTTGAACACTCTAAGACCACTCACTCTTATCTACGGATGTGATGTTACTATGCAGGTTGCAGAAAAGTGTTTTGTTTAAACGATCTACCAGTCACCTATTCACAGAGTCTACAATAACAATAGTGACCATAAGTTCTCCAGATCCTTATATATTATATATCAAAATCTCAGAGGCATCAATTCTGTCTTCTAGTTGCTTGTCCATGTTTCTGAACCATACAATACTGTAGAATTAGATGTAGTATTTTATAATTCTAAATTTTAGTTTGTTTGTAATTTGTTTATATGTTAATATTTTCATCAAGGCATTGAAACTACTCTTAGCCTTCCATATTCTCTTTTTAACTTATGTTTCATATCTTCCATGATTTGAGGTTAAGTCCGAGATACTGGTAATGATCTACTTGTTGTAGCATCGGTCATTGTATTTTTATGTTTACCACTTGTTCTTTTGTGATTTTTTTGCTGATTATCATAGTTTTTGTTTTATGAATGTTTATATCCGCTCCTGTACTCTCGTTAATACTATATGGCAAAATAGAATCCCGTTCCTGTACTCTCGTTAATACTATATGACAAGATAGAATCCCATTCCTGTACTCTCGTTAATACTATATGGCAAGATAGAATCCCATTCCTGTACTCTCGTTAATACTATATGGCAAGATAGAATCCCATTCCTGTACTCTCGTTTATAAAGTTGATTTTTTCGGATATCCTAAGGATTATCACTCGAAGCTACGGAGTTATGTGCTATGAATGGTACTATCAGCAGGCAACTAGTCGCCTCGTTGAGAGGGATGAAATACATATGGGTAAGCCGAGTAGAATGAAGTCAATCATCTACACCTTTCAGAAGAACCCGGCTGGTTTAATGAGTTTTGACAAGTTATGAACCGCACGCAAAATCAGCTAAATTCTAAATTTATGCTGATAGCACATTTGTGACATGGAGCTATAATTGCAACCATTTCAGATTTTTTTTTTTTTGGGTGCTCATTCTATTATTAGAGTGACAAAATATATTTTTGAATATTTTGTGAAAATATAAATTATGGAATATTTATTACAAAAATTAATTTTTAAAAATTTGTTGGCATCATTACCCCTGAGATTTTCATTTTTACCCTTGAAATTTTCATTTTTACCCCTGAGATTTTCATTTTTACCCCATATGGAAGAATTTTCCTCATCACTGTTATAATAGTTGCGTCTGTTTTCTAGCACTTGAACGTTAGCACTGTTATGAACGTTACATATGGTCTCAATAAAACTAGATACTAGAACCCGACATTCTAATAATTAGAACTACATCCAGTTTATCACACTATGCGTAAACATACTATATTTACTTCTAGTTTTAACAATTGTGAAATATCTAAAACATGAGGCAAGAAATATCTAAAATATTTTATGCTGCTTCGCTATTTGTCACGAATAATACAAAAGCCGTCTGTTTTTAATGGACTATATAATAATTAAATTTCTGCTTGGAATTGTGTCTGTCATGCTGCCAGTTTGGACTGGTTTGACGAAATTCTAAACTGTCTAAGAAATAAAATAATTTATTATCAACTTGAATCTATTATCCCCTCCCTCTTTCCTCCCACGTAAATTCATAGACTTTCTAGAACATAGCATGTGAAATGCAATTATTTTTTAAATCTAAGATATGTCTGTTTTGCCGTTGCTGATATGTATATTGTTTCTTTATCTGTACTTAAACGTTGAATATTTCTTCTGGGATTTCATAGAATGGCAGTAATCATTAGAAGAAGTCAACACACATTTATGTCCATAGTAAAGTAAAGTTACCCATAGCATTTATTAATGCCGTAGGGGTATGATATGTAAGCGATCTCACATTACAGTGGCTATGCTATATGAGGGCGGTAGCCATCTCCTCTCCCTCGCAGTCTTTACTTCCCGGATTAATCCGGTACCCATTTAAGGCTGGGTCGAACCGGGAGCCATTGCGATCTGAAAAACATTTCCGTCTCAACTGGAGAATGAACCCAGGACTACTCATATGCGAAGTCAGTACGCTAACCACTGCGCTACGCGGCTGCCATGTCCATAAATTACGTCAACCAACCCCCCCCCCAATTTTTCACAACCCCCACTCTTCTTGTCCATAACCGTCAAGAATTCAGGCTCACCACCCTTACAATAATTTAACAGGCGAACATAATCCGTATTGTTGACGTCAATTTTTGTCAACCACCCCCTTCCTTTTTTGTCAACAACTGACAAACTTTTCAGACGTTCCTACCACTCCTACACTTTAATTGTTGACGTAATTTATGGACACCCCTATTTTAATTTCAAATCTCGCAGTCAAGAGGTACTCAAAGCTCGCAGTCAAGAGGTACTCAAAGTTCGCAGTCAAGAAGTACTCAAAGTTCGCAGTCAAGAGGTACTCAAAGCTCGCAGTCAAGAGGTATTCAAAGCTCGCAGTCAAGAGGTACTCAAAGCTCGCAGTCAAGAGGTACTCAAAGCTCGCAGTCAAGAGGTACTCAAAGCTCGCAGTCAAGAGGTACCCAAAGCTCGCAATCAAGAGTTACCCAAATCTCGCAATCAATACGTATCCAAAGCTCGCAGTCAAGAGGTATCTAGCAGCGTTTCAAGCCTCCAAATATTTTTCTACAGCATTTGTTCCCAAATTCCTGCTGGTTTGCAATATGTAGTCCGGAGAAAGGAATGTGTCGTAGTTTGCAGTTTCGCTGTGAAGGTATTTTTCAATATCAACCACATGGCATATCACAATGTCATACTTATCGACGAGGGAGGGGTTTCTTGTCTGAGCCTATCACTAAAAGGTCACTCTCTCAAGTTTTTGACAAATATTTAGTAGTTTTCAAATATTTAGTACAGTTTACAACTTCACCTCAACTAAAAACATTGACACTAGAGATGATAGAAATAAAATACAATCCCAAGGAATGGACACATGTCTACACAGATGGATCGGCAGAAGGAGCAGTAAGGAATGGAGGAGGTGGAGTTTTTATAAGACTCAAAGATGGGAAGACAATATCAAAAGCTTTTCCAACCGGGAAATACTCCTCTAATTTTAGAGCAGAAGCAGTTGCACTCCATCAATCACTGAAAGCCTTCACTGAACCAGGACTGCCAAGACCAAAGAAGATAGCCATATTCACAGATTGCAGATCCCTATTGGAATCAATCCAGAGCAACAGAAACGAAAGCCTTCTGTACAACATCAGACATGAGCTAAGACAGATCCAAAAATCAACAGCTATTGCCCTTCAGTGGATACCATCACACTGGGGAATAATGGGGAATGAGAAAGCGGATGATCTGTCAAAGGCAGGAAGCGAAATGGAGCAACAAAGACACCCACTATCTTAAGGAAGAAGCAAAAACAATAATCTACAACACATACACAGCAAAGTGGAAGAAACAAATGAAAGAGGAATACGAACATGATGCAATACATCTCCTCCAAAGATATCAACAGACCACAATATTTCGCATTAGAACAGGCCACTGCAGACTGTTGGGTCACCTTTACCGATTGAGGATCTCATACACAGATGAATGTCCATGTGGTACCGGACCCAGACCCCGCAACACATACTTCAGGAATGCCCAACTTACAAAGAGCAGAGACAGCAGACCTGGCCAGAGGATACAGACTTGAGGCAAAAGCTATAGGGCAGCCGCTCTGACCTGGAGAAGACAGTGGACTTCGTCTTGACGACAGGCCTGACAATATAGCATGACCACAGATACTGAACGCAGAAGAAGTACTGTTTTCAAATATTTAGTAGTTTTCAAATATTTAAACGTAAAGTTTTTCATTTACTGGTTCAATGGTACTGTTGTTATTTGGCCAAGTGCATAAGTTAAAATTGCACTGGAACTTATCAATGACAAGAAAATTAGCTGCCCATGTTATATTGGATGATTACACTTTTAATAATTAGTGTTAAGTACGACACATAAAGTTAGCTGCGAGTGATTAAATCACAGCATGCATCTGAAATAATCTAAATTATATAGGTGAAATAGAAAATGAGAAAGCAGAGGGTGATTGTAAAAGGGGTTCAAAAGAAAACATGATTGCAAAAGCAGGATCGTCGTGCTTTGGGGTGCTACGGGAAAAAATATAATCTGTTAGTCAAGCCTATTTTTTAAATATAGAAATTGAGTAACGATGAAGTAAGACCGTACTACAATGTATACAACCTGTTAGAAAATAATCCGGTCTGCATCATTCATCTCAGCTCATTCAACTGATCCGAATTTTTCATTGGTCCCTTTGTGTAGCGAGCCCATAATAGACACTGATCAATTAAAGGTCAGCCAATTCGTATGACCAGTTGTAATACCATTATAATGTTGAGAAAACCCATGGCCGTCGACAATACAGATATGTGGATTAAATTGGTTATCACAATTCAATGGGGACTATTCTGACTGTTCCCGTGACTTTTATTTGCTGTCGAAACAAAGTATACATAGTGACCATTGAAAATCGAGGAAAAAGTACAATGCATCACTTTAGAATGAGGATGCTTGATGAATCAGCAGAACTGTATGATTGACGAAAGACACGATTAAAGCCGGCAGAATATAACATGACTCTCTGGGAAGATATCTTTTACGTCATATTGTCCGTGGGCGCCGATTTGAATGAAGCTGATCTAGTCTTCTCACAAACTAAGCCACTGTATCCTTGTCTTCGTGATCTGACTTAAGCCGTTAAAACGTTATCAGAGAGCGTAACAACATACAACTGTAACAACAAATCTCGATCTCCATGGTTTAATGACAAAGAAAAAGTCGAATCAATGAACCAGCCATCTTGCGTCTGATCGCAGGACGCCTATGTGAATTAGCAGTTTCCGTGTTTTCCGATAGCTTAAAAAGGTAGGCCTATTCATAAAATAACGAATTAAATTACTTGCTTTTAAGAAAATAAAAAACGTCTAGCATTATACCCACACTAGATTTTTACCCACAACTACCAGGGAATTTACACAATCGATCCATTATTCTAGTAATCTTTTAGAAATAATTGGCTGTATTATTTAGTTCAGTATTTGTTTCACAATAAGCTCACTCCAACTTTTTAAATAGATCATGAAGAAGGTTAAGTTCTTAGCAATAGTAGAAAATAAAATGGACATAAAATAACGAAGCTACTGAAAGGTAGAAGTCGATAACTGGCCTACGTAATTGTTCTCAATGTTTAATTCCTGAGCATGTTTTTATTTGACTTCATGTACAATATCAACACTGCAGACACCGTTAATGATTAGCCGTGCCATTTAACATCGGTATTTTCTAGAATGTGACCTTCAGTCTGACATGAACTCTGACATTGTGCGAATGCATGTATTACTTACGCTCAAGACCGTAGATTTGAAAATATATATATAGGCCCACCACTAGGAATTCACAATATGACGTTAAGCAATAATTGACTAATAATTTAGCCAATTAGTGTAACATCCCTTCCCCGCAAGATTTTCTAAAAGAGGTCCTAAGTGAAGGATTTTACACAAAAATGTATCTGCTAGCGCAGATCAGGCAACGGTTAGCACACTCACTAGACCGCATGTTTAAATCCCTCTTGTGGTTGCGTTTGAGAACCTTTTCTTTAGATCTAAATTTTAAGCGCGGATTGTTAAATTGTGTACGCGACAAATTCTAAAAAGAACTGCGGCCGTGCAACCACACAGCTTAGGGAACGTTGCTTGAGTAAACTGTGAATATCTCCGATTCACATAATAAAAGTACTGAATTACCGCTTGAAGCTACGGAGTTACGTGCTATGAGTGGTACTCTCGGCAGGCTGTGTGCTGCTTCATTGAGTGACGGAGTATATATGGTAAACCGAGTACAGTGAAGTCAATCCTCTACGTTTTTTTGAACCCTTTTTAAAGTACTGAGAACACATAACTTTTCCCGTTTCTTCTGAAACTCCTGTAGAGTAACACGATGAATCTTCTTCTTTAGTCCTTTCTGAATTAAGCTAATAGGACGATGTTAATGTTATACTGGCACTTATCGTATATGATGGCGACATTCTGTAGTATTGTACCCATCAGAGACTGGCCCTTACTGTATATGATGGCGACATTCTGTAGTATTGTACCCGTCAGAGACTGGCACTTATCGTAAATGATGGCGACATTCTGTAGTATTGTACCCGTTAGAGACTGGCCCTTATCGTATATGATGGCGACATTCTGTAGTATTGCACCCGTCAGAGACTGGCCCTTATCGTATATGATGGCGACATTCTGTAGTATTGTACCCGTCAGAGACTGGCACTTATCGTATATGATGGCGACATTCTGTAGTATTGTACCCGTCAGAGACTGGCACTTATCGTATATGATGGCGACATTCTGTAGTATTGCACCCGTCAGAGACTGGCCCTTATCGTATATGATGGCGACATTCTGTAGTATTGCACCCGTCAGAGACTGGCCCTTATCGTATATGATGGCGACATTCTGTAGTATTGCACCCGTCAGAGACTGGCACTTATCGTATATGATGGCGACATTCTGTAGTATTGCACCCGTCAGAGACTGGCACTTATCGTATATGATGGCGACATTCTGTAGTATTGCACCCGTCAGAGACTGGCTCTTATCGTATATGATGGCGACATTCTGTAGTATTGCACCCGTCAGAGACTGGCCCTTATCGTATATGATGGCGACATTCTGTAGTATTGCACCCGTCAGAGACTGGCACTTATCGTATATGATGGCGACATTCTGTAGTATTGCACCCGTCAGAGATAATGATGATGTTTTTCTTAATGATGAAGGTGAAGTAATCCATTTAGCTGTGAGCATGTAGATCTTAACTGTCCATGATCTTTCTGTCCATGATCTTTCTGTCCATGATCTTTCTGTCCATGATCTTTCTGCCCATGATTTTTCTGTCCATGATCCTTCTGTCCATTATCCTTCTGTCCATGATTCTTCTGTCCATGATCCTTCTGTCCATGATCCTTCTGTCCATGATCTTTCTGTCCATGATTCTTCTGTCCATGATCCTTCTGTCCATGATTCTTCTGTCCATGATCCTTCTGTCCATGATCTTTCTGTCCATGATCCTTCTGTCCATGATCCTTCTGTCCATGATCTTTCTGTCCATGATCTTTCTGTCCATGATCCTTCTGTCCATGATTCTTCTGTCCATGATCCTTCTGTCCATGATCCTTCTGTCCATGATCCTTCTGTCCATGATCCTTCTGACTAAAGCGTAGGTAATGTTCAGTTGAATAATTGAGGTGATATCTGAGCTAGCATAAACCGTCTAGAAGGTGTGGCTGTATTAGGGTGATTTATGGATGCCTTTTTCGTCCCGAACAGAGATATTCCCGTGGCAGTATCCCAAATTAACATCCTGCCAGGAGCGTAGAATAAACGCCTGTGTTATCCAGTTGATAATTCTTCTGTTTAATCTGTTGACACATTCAAAGTGATGGCACGCCTAGTATTCCCTCGCCATCTAGGTGTCTGCCACAAAAAGGTGCAATGTTCAGTAGCCTGCATCTCTTCGCCATCCATCGGGGGCTATTTGACAGAAGACAAAAGTAGAACATTAAGATACGACATGCAATGACAATGATTTATTTCACAGGTGACATGTTTCCGCCAGCAACTTTCCATAGCCACATTCTACGACATGATTTGAGAGAAGAGAGTGGCCCTATTTCTTTTCACCGTGAATTAGAAGTCTAGATTCTGGTTACCACACGGGAATGGTGGCTGCATGGACAGGTGAAGATGTTTTCGAACACCAGGAGTGATGGGAGCATCATTACCCTGTTTCACCTATCCGATGCTAATCACAGAAAACAAATGTTGGGTAAACTATCGGTAGACGGAACTACATCTTTTTTGCGGAAAGCGAGACCAAATACATACAATTTTAACGAGTATAACCCTTGGCTATAATTATCCATCAGTGAGTAAGGTGGGGATATTTATTTATTTGGATTGTATTAGTGCTCAGTGGGTTGTGTGCACTTCTTTACATCTGGCAACAGTCCTCGCGACAGGCTTATTACATCTTTAGCGACCGCAGGTAAGCTCAACAAACTTACGATTACGTTAGCCATTTTGTATATAGGACTCAGCCGGCAGTCAGTGACATTACAAAATTGCACAAAATTCGGATCAACGCAGATTTTATAAAAAGTTAGATTGTAGTCTCAATAGTACTGTACCAAATGTTGGTAGCATGTCGTACTCATGACGCAGCAGTCAACCTAGCATATTTTATTTCTATTGTCATTTTCTAAGTAATATACATACATTTAGTAGATTGTCATTGTTTTATGAGCGAAGCGGCTGGAAGCGGATGCACAAATACCAGGCGGAAATTCAACTTGGTACCTCGTTATTCCTAGAAGGTACTCCCGTCAATCACTCGAAAAACACAGAAAAATATACAAATCGACGTTTGAACTTAAAGGCCTTATCAAGAACACAAAATAGATCAGAATAAGTAAACGATTACGCTATCTATTATCACATAACAATACTAATTGAAGATACACATGCCTTCTGCTCGATATAATAATTTTGATATTTGTGTGGTAGTAATTGACATAATTATCATCAATATCGTCAGATGTAGATATTGATGAAACTCTAATTGTTTACTCTATTTTCAGGATCATCACACGCAGGAAATCGAACCACTGTCACAACCAGCCTAACTATGCACTGAATTGTATCAAGGACAACACCGCAGATGAAAAAACGACCATCGTCATAGAGCAGATTTAAACCTCCCATCAACATTTCATAATGGCTGAAGGCTGAGATAGAAGCATTTATACACGATAAAGGAAGAGAATAACTATTTGGCTTGCGCATGCACAATCAGACATCAGATTCAATGCGTTTGAAGAAAGTAACTGACAGTTGAAGCATCTATCTCAATAAATACTGATACTGCGCAGAGAACTCGTACTAGTGTTGCCCGGCAACCATCAGGAACATCAACTCTTGGTGACAAAATTCTACTCCGTATAGTTACGAGTGTCTGTGATCAGTTTAGCAACACTGAGTGGTATTTTTATCAACATTTTTATCAACAATTTCTTCTGTTTTAATTACATACAAGGGCTTTTAAGCGTAGAGGATCGACTTAATTTTATTCCGGTTACCACATATGTACTCTTGTTCCTCTTAACTAAGCAGCGAACCACCTGTCAATAGTACCTTTCATAGCAATTTAGAGATCTACAAAAATATCCACTTTATAAACAAGATGTCGCAAGCTAAATTCGTACCAGCGTCCTCTTGAGCATGTAAAGAGAAAGGTTTAACCCCTAGAACACATTCTTTGATCTACTTTTGTTCTACAATATATATGGATCCGCAGAAAACGTAATGCTCATTACTTGAAGCGAGTCAAATTGATTTGCCAGTTGGTTAGCTACATCTTACAATAGATAACACACAGAGCAAGCTACAGTACATTTGAGACTAGACTATCATGAATACAAAGCTGATCAACATAAAACAGTTTTTAGTTATTTTGGCTATCTTTTTGATAATTTTCCTGGCCACACATTTGGCCAAAGCTGAAGATGAAAATGAAGGGTGTGGACATGGATGTCCAACAGTGGAACCTGACACCTCCCAACTGTCACGATGTGTTCGTTATGCATGTCGGAGGCGTGTCTTCAGGTATTTTATACGGTTTGGCAAACGGAATGAGGTGAATGAAGGTCAACAACGAAATCTGAAGATTGGTTTTCATCAACATGATAACTATAGGGGGCAACAGCTTCAGACAAAACAGCCATCGAAACGACAGCGAACCAAAACACATTCACAGAAGTATGTCAAAAAACAGCGACATCAAGCAGTGCTGCACGAAACAAATCCACAGCGCCGCATCAAGCTCCTTGAGATGTTATTTCGATTCGGATAGAAAAATAACCAAATGATATGATGTTTTAACTAGTTTTTGTTAAAGTAACCCATCAACTTATTAAAATATATACACTAAACAAACATGTATTTTTCTACTTTGAATAATACTGTCTGGTGTTCTTTTGGGGAAAAAATTATTCTATAATAGAAGGGAATCATGGATAATAAATAAACAAATATGTATGAAATTAGAGGACACATAGATGTGGTTCTTCAGTGGAATATAGGGCCTACAAACTTTCATGGATAGCTATACAAAATATGTATGAGGGGGTATTTAGATTCATTAAGGGAGGATAAGGAAGATTAAGGGATGATAAGGAAGATTACGGGAGGATGCGGAAAATTAAGATAGAATCGGGAAAATTATGTGAGGACAAGAATTAGACTTACGTAAAACACAGGTTTATATTCCGTTTCAATGGGACACCACAGACTATATCTAAAACTAGTGGGTAATGATGGGCAATGATGAGCACACAAGAAATCATAAAAATTACAATACACAAATCACATTCAACGTTTCAACCAAAAGGTCTTATCAAGACACAAACAAAACATCAAAAGACGACGAATGGAAAAATTATCACAACGTCCAACGGAAATATGGAAATGATATGCCGGAAGGTCAGAAAGCACATAAAAACGTAAATATATGTGGAAACGAAACAAACAAAAAGATGAGTAAATGACGGAACAAAAAGAATAAAGACAAAGACCACACCAACCCAGTACTAGACATAAGAGTGGTCGGAATTGAGTCCAAAAGGCTTGTGAGGACAAGGAAAATTAATGGAAAATAAGGAAGAAAAGAGGAGAATATGGAAGATTAGGATGGATAAAGAATATTAAAGGGGGATAACTGAAGAAAATAGTAACATCTAAACAAAATACAAACTAAAAATACGAATTATAAAATGCTACAGATATTGTACATTAATGTATGGCCCAGAAACATGGATAATGAACAAATGGGTAGAAGACATAATTGATGCCGTTGAGATGTGGATATATAGAATAATACATGATGATGATGTTCCTCCTTCCCAAGCGAAGATGAGCATGGCATGGAAAACAAATATTTGTGAGTGTCTAATTTGGTTTAGGTTTGTGAGTTAGTAGATGCCAGTGCCATGTAATATCCGTATTCGTGCCAGAAACTTTCTATTGCAGTGCATGAGGAGTGCAGAGGATCCCCAGTAGGAGAGTTTTCGGATTTGTCCTTCCACTTCCGTCGCTTATAAATTGCCCGCAGTGTTCTGTCTTTTTAAGATTTAGTGATGCCAGAAGTGATATGGATGTACCAATCTGAGTGATCAAGGGCTGTATTCTTCCAGGAGCTAGGATCGATGCTGCAGTACTTGAGAGTGTTTTTTAGGTGATTCTTGAAATGCGTTTTCAGCCGTCCGCTTGAACGTTTACCATCGCACAGCTCCCCATAGAATAAAGTCAAGTAGGAAGCAAGAGGATACATTTAAAATTCTTGAGACTAACGTGAATTGAACCTGTCAATTCTAACGGCAACGAATCGCCTGGCAACTTGGGTAAACGGGGTTTTCCGTGCTTGACAAACCACATCTCCAAAAAAGAGTGTTTTATTTTGTCAAAACATTAAACTGTGTACTCAAATCACTGAGAACGGACCAATCGAGACAAGAACTATTACTGCAACAACGATTATCCCGTAAAAGTATTGAAGTATCTTCAGTAACACAAACATATAACATCCGTATTCGTACTACAGGGGTCAATAGATCTTCTTGTAAACATAAATAACATATAGACAGTACAATTTTGCTTTAAATAATTGCTTATACAAGTAAATTCAAGTAGGAAGCAAGAGGATAAATTAAAAATTCTTGAGAATAATGGGAGGTGAACCAGTCCGTTTTAACGGCATCGAGTCTTCTGGCAACATGAGTTAGCGGGTTTTTCCGTACTTGATTAATCGCATCTCCAAAATTCTTGAAAATTCTTCCTATAGCTAAATAAAAGATATAATTCCCGTTAGTCTCATGAATTTTGGTCCGTTCGCAGTGACTTGAGTAATATGTGTGCTGAATAAGAGAAATCTATGTGTGCTGAATAAGAGAAATCTATGTGTGCTGAATAAGAGAAATCTATGTGTGCTGAATAAGAGAAATCTATGTGTGCTGAATAGGAGAAGGCTATGTGTGCTGAATAAGAGAAGGATATGTGTGCTGAATAAGAGAAGGATATGTGTGCTGAATAAGAGAAGGCTATGTGTGCTGAATAAGAGAAGGCTATGTGTGCTGAATAAGAGAAATCTATGTGTGCTGAATAAGAGAATGATATGTGTGCTGAATAAGAGAAATCTATGTGTGTTGAATAAGAGAAGGATATGTGTGCTGAATAAGAGAAGGATATGTGTGTGTGCTGAATAAGAGAAGGATATGTGTGCTGAATAAGAGAAATCTATGTGTGCTGAATAGGAGAAGGCTATGTGTGCTGAATAAGAGAAGGATATGTGTGCTGAATAAGAGAAGGATATGTGTGCTGAATAAGAGAAGGCTATGTGTGATGAATAAGAGAGGCATCCAATGTAATACTGCTACGACTCTGAAGGGTTACGGGATTATAGGATAGGATATAGAAGAATCAGAACTTCATGAAAAGAGAAGAAAACAAAGAGGTTCTGACAACGCTTCATTGGAAAATATCACAAGATGTACAGGTTACAGTATAGCAGATTGCACCACCAAATCAAGAGATAGAAGATGTTGGAGGTCCGTTGCAGTCAACCATCGTTGTAGAGACGGCAATTGATGTTGATGGTGATGATGAAGGGAGATTGACAACAAAAGAAATTTGCTTTACATAAGAAAAAAAACATCCCACATTTATTGGCAACATCGTGAGATTATGAGGTTTATAATACAATGTAACAAGGGGCACAATTAAAGGGGAAAAGACTTAAGAGACAGATGGTGTAAAGGAGAGAAAATACTGAGTTGTTTGACTTGACATGGTAGAGAGTCAACGTGTGACCGGAATCTGGTAAAGACCTGTCTACAGAAAGCTAAACATGACTGACCTGAGATACTCATTTTGATTTCTTCCGTGAATTTCGTTGGTAGATCTTGGATTTTTTGTGTGTGTGCATGCGACTTCACGTATAGGCCTATACTAACCAACGAAAATCTCGACAATAATCAAAAACGTCACTAACGAAGTCTTGTTTACTTTTTGTACATGGTGTCTTTACCTCTGACGATCTCGGTTAGCAGATCTAGAAAGCTTCGCCGACAACAAACAAAAACATAACTGTATTGGGTGACTAAATCTTGCTTATATCATTTAGTTTAATTGTTGGTGTTGTGACACCGTCAAAATGGAAACATTGTACTTTACGCAACAGCAAGAAATTAAACCAGTTTTTCATAATGGAGAAATTTATGTTTGATAAGTGTAATCAAATCAATGTCCTGCCGAAGACGGATGTGTTGGGTCATTGACGCAAATCAAACGGCGACACAACGCATTTCTATTCTCTAGACTATATCCTGTTGGATATTATTCCTTGACAAAAACAATACTGCAAGGAAATGTCGAGGGTGGAAGAAGCAGAGGAGTACAAATAAAGTCATGGGCAGACAACATCAAGGAATGGACAGGACAAGATATTTCCACACTCATCCGCATCGCTGAGGATAGAATTCGCCGGAGGACTCTGTGTGATGAAGGTGGTACCCCTACGACCCTGAAGGGTTACGGATTTATTGATTGATTGATCGTGTTGGAAATGTAGTCGGACCATTGTTCTTCTTACAAGATAGATCCAGGGAGAGTTTGAGAATGAACATTGAGGAAGAAATCAATGTGAATCAACATTATAATGGTTGTCCTAATACAAGAGAACATTGACACCAACCTCGACTGTTTCCAATCGAAATATTGACTTAATATCATAGAATATAAAACTATGAAGATCGGTTCAATAATCATACAGAACTCATCATTATCAGGTGCTATGACGACTTGCGTTGGCGATTATGGATCTCCACAAGTCTCTATTTCTAGTATCGTTTACAGGGATTATTTTTGACTCTTTGCAAGCCACGATGTCAGACTATCTACAGCTTTTCGTGCTGTCGTAATAGATCTCTCTTGCCCTCAACTCTGTAACTCTATTTGTCTCATAACGTGAACTGTAACTATGTTCTCCAGATCTATTTGTCTCATAACGTGAACTGTAACTATGTTTTCTAGATCTATTTGTCTCATAACGTGAATACAATTAAATATTGTCTTTTGCTGATATTATTAAGCATTCCCATCTTTCACACATGTTCGTTCATTTTTCTATATGTCCATAGTACTCTCAGCATTCTTCTATAGAACCACATATCTATCTATCTATTTGACTGTCTGGTTTGGTGTCTAGTCTAGTCGTCTAATCTAGCCTAGTCTATAGTCTAGACTAGTCTAGTTTAGTCTAGTTTAGTCTAGTCTAGTCTAGTCTAGTCTAGTCTAGTCTAGTCTAGTCTAGTCTAGTCTAGTCTAGTCTAGTCTAGTCTAGTCTACTCGTTTTGAATAGTGTTATTTTGGTGTTTAAATTTACATTTTTGTTTCTGAAGATTGGTGTCATTTGTCCTAGGGTTTGGTATGATTTACTATACCTATGTTGCCTATAATTTTCTAGCTGTCCATGGTACTCTTAGAAATATTCTATAGAATCACATCTCTTCTTCTTCTTCTTCTTTCCTTCCTCTTTTACCCTTTACGGGTGTCGAGGGAGATACAATGTTCTTGTTCTCGCTTTTCTGGCAGCTTCAGATAATGTTATTTGGTGTTCGTGTAATGTCTGTTTGATGTTGTCGATCCAGCGTACTCTAGGTCTACCCTTGGCTCTTCTTTCTGCTTCTCCTCTCTTCATATATGCTTTATAAACTAATGAATCACACAGCATTCTTTCCAGATGACCAAACCATTGTATCTGTTGGTTTTGTATGTATTGTAGAATTGATATGACACCCACTCTTTCTCTTATATCGTTTCTAATTCTGTGTCTTCTGGTCACTCCTGTGGCTTTTCTCAGACATCTCATCTCTGTTGTAACCAGTTGTCTCTTATATTATGTTGTTAAGGTCCATGTTTGACATTGGTAGCACAGGGTTGGAATGAAGATACTTTGGATAAGATGTTTTTTTGTTGACATTGGTAGCATTTCGTGTTGCAATAAAGGGAATAATTGACCCAGTATTTGATTCGCTTTGCTACAACGAATGTCTATTTCGGTGTCCATCTTTCCATCTGAAGAGAATGTTACGCCTAAGTATTTGAAGGTGTTGGTTTGTTTAATGACTTGATTTTCCACTGATATATTTAGATTGTGTGTATCCCTTCCTATTGCCATGGTTTCTGTTTTATCTATGCTTATCTTCATTTTGTTGTTCTTCACTCGATGTCCATGGATGTTAGATGACGTTGTTGTTATTGCACTCGATGTCCATGGATGTTAGATGACGTTGTTGTTATTGCACTCGATGTCCATGGATGTTAGATGACGTTGTTGTTATTGCACTCGATGTCCATGGATGTTAGATGGCGTTGTTGTTATTGCACTCGATGTCCATGGATGTTAGATGGCGTTGTTGTTATTGCACTCGATGTCCATGGATGTTAGATGGCGTTGTTGTTATTGCACTCGATGTCCATGGATGTTAGATGACGTTGTTGTTCTTGCACTCGATGTCCATGGATGTTAGATGACGTTGTTGTTCTTGCACTCGATGTCCATGGATGTTAGATGACGTTGAAGTTCAGTTTCTTCAACGCTAGGATATAATACTAGCACCACTAAAAATTCATCCGCATTTTTTTCTGTGAGTATTGCACGTGCTGAATTAAGATTAACAGAAACTACTTTGTTCACATTTATGAACCATTTGCTCAATGAAATCTGCAGTATTTTAAAAAATAAATCATTGGCTGCTGAATATTTTGCTTGCTTGGTCCAAACAAGTCTGTTGGTTATGTGGTGTCTAGTAAGTTAAGCCAGTCTGTTGGTTATGTGGCGTCTAGTAAATCAAACCAGTCTGTTGGTTATGTGGTGTCTAGTAAATAAAACCAGTCTGTTGGTTATGTGGTGTCTAGTAAATCAAACCAGTCTGTTGGTTATGTGGTGTCTAGTAAGTTAAGCCAGTCTGTTGGTTATGTGGTGTCTAGTAAATCAAACCAGTCTGTTGGTTATGTGGTGTCTAGTAAATAAAACCAGTCTGTTGGTTATGTGGTGTCTAGTAAATCAAACCAGTCTGTTGGTTATGTGGTGTCTAGTAAATCAAACCAGTCTGTTGGTTATGTGGTGTCTAGTAAGTTAAGCCAGTCTATTGGTTATGTGGTGTCTAGTAAATCAAACCAGTCTGTTGGTTATGTGGTGTCTAGTAAGTTAAGCCAGTCTGTTGGTTATGTGGTGTCTAGTAAATCAAACCAGTCTGTTGGTTATGTGGTGTCTAGTAAATCAAACCAGTCTGTTGGTTATGTGGTGTCTAGTAAATCAAACCAGTCTGTTGGTTATGTGGTGTCTAGTAAATCAAACCAGTCTGTTGGTTATGTGGTGTCTAGTAAATCAAACCAGTCTGTTGGTTATGTGGCGACTAGTAAGTCAAGCCAGTCTGTTGGTTATGTGGCATCTAGTAATGATATGACTTTTTTTGCAAGCAATGGAGTGCAGTCTCCTTCGCAATGTTTACGATAATTAGCCTGGTGTAATCGCTGCTGACTAAGTGCTGTGTCGCAGATGCGTCAATACAATGTGACGATCTTGACCTAGTGATGTTACACAAGGTTCACCAGGCCTAGCGAGATCATCAGTGGTATATGTCGCCAGGAATCGTTGGCTCAGCCTTACTATAGTGGACTGTTCACAAAGTAAATGTCTGGCAATACTTCTGGATGCCATTCCACTGAGAAATATACCAGCAGCTTGCCATCGCTCTCGAAACAATCTCGTCAGTTGAGTCATGGAAACATTTTTTTCGGTAAAATCCAGATAGGCATAATGCCTGTTACCAGGGCCGCCCCTAACAATTAGGGCCCTATGCGAAACGAATTGCGCGGTGCCCAGTCTGGGTAGGGAAGAGGATAATAAAATAAATTCTAATATGAATTTATGGGCCTAAGAAAATGCGGGGCCCACTGTGGCCGCATAGGTTGCAATGACCTAAGACCGGCCCTGCCTGTTACTCGCCTAAGCTATATTAATATATATGCCACATTTCAACCTGTTTTACCTTTTAATAGTCGGAATTTATTTATTTGCTGTTTTGCACTTGAAGCACGAAAAGAGCGAAAGAACAATCACATCAACAAAAAAATGAGATTGCACTTGTACGCGTTCTGGGTTGAAGAATTGCTCACGTACATAAACATTTTTCTTCTTCTTCAGCGTTCATTCTCAAACTCCCGCTGGATCTCTGTCCTACTAGATTTCCAGCAGGATGTTGTCCAGAGAATGGAAATGCGTTGTGTCGCCGTTTTATTTGCACAAATGGCCCGACACATCCATCTTCGGCGGGACAAATATTTTAAGTGTGAACACTTATCACGTTTTCGATTAGTGTTTAATGCTTGCTAGTGTATATTTTTACCAACTGGTGGCTGGAAATCTTCCACCTCTGAAATTTAAAAAAAAAACAACAAAAAACACAGACAAATATGGTCGAATTCCGAGAATTGTTCGTTATATTGAAAACGGAAATCGTTATTTCGTTACATACTTACGTGGCTGGGACTATAATTTTTAAAATATCCAATATAATATTTGTAATGGTAGGTTAGCGAAACGTCCCAGACGGTGAATCGACCCAATCCTAGACTCAGCAGTGAAACAGATACACAGTGCCGTGGAGATAACTGACTGTATAAACCTATGGTACACAAGCCAGTAGATGGAGAGGGAGGCAAGACTACCCACCCACCCTTAATAAATTAGAACATGAATTTTAGTATTAGGAGCAGCAAAAATGTGGGCCAAAAGTTAACCAATATCTTCCACTCAGGGTAAATGATTCAATGCTACATATTTCCCGATGTACAATATCTTCCACTCAGGGTAAATGATTCAATGCTACATATTTCCCGATGTACAATATCTGCCACTCAGGGTAAATGATTAAATGCTACATATTTCCCGATGTACAATATCTGCCACTCAGGGTAAATGATTCAATGCTACATATTTCCCGATGTACAATATCTGCCACTCAGGGTAAATGATTCAATGCTACATATTTCCCGATGTACAATATCTGCCACTCAGGGTAAATGATTCAATGTTACATATTTCCCGATGTACAATATCTGCCACTCAGGGTAAATGATTCAATGTTACATATTTCCCGATGTACAATATCTGCCACTCAGGGTAAATGATTCAATGCTACATATTTCCCGATGTACAATATCTGCCACTCAGGGTAAATGATTCAATGCTACATATTTCCCGATGTACAATATCTTCCACTCAGGGTAAATGATTCAATGCTACATATTTCCCGATGTACAATATCTGCCACTCAGGGTAAATGATTCAATGTTACATATTTCCCGATGTACAATATCTGCCACTCAGGGTAAATGATTCAATGTTACATATTTCCCGATGTACAATATCTGCCACTCAGGGTAAATGATTCAATGTTACATATTTCCCGATGTACAATATCTGCCACTCAGGGTAAATGGTTCAATGCTACATATTTCCCGATGTACAATATCTGCCACTCAGGGTAAATGATTCAATGCTACATATTTCCCGATGTACAATATCTGCCACTCAGGGTAAATGGTTCAATGCTACATATTTCCCGATGTACAATATCTGCCACTCAGGGTAAATGGTTCAATGCTACATATTTCCCGATGTACAATATCTGCCACTCAGGGTAAATGATTCAATGCTACATATTTCCCGATGTACAATATCTGCCACTCAGGGTAAATGATTCAATGCTACATATTTCCCGATGTACAATATCTGCCACTCAGGTTAAATTATTCAATGCTACATATTTCCCGATGTACAATATCTGCCACTCAGGGTAAATGATTCAATGTTACATATTTCCCGATGTACAATATCTGCCACTCAGGGTAAATGATTCAATGTTACATATTTCCCGATGTACAATATCTGCCACTCAGGGTAAATGATTCAATGCTACATATTTCCCGATGTACAATATCTGCCACTCAGGGTAAATGATTCAATGCTACATATTTCCCGATGTACAATATCTTCCACTCAGGGTAAATGATTCAATGCTACATATTTCCCGATGTACAATATCTGCCACTCAGGGTAAATGATTCAATGTTACATATTTCCCGATGTACAATATCTGCCACTCAGGGTAAATGATTCAATGTTACATATTTACCGATGTACAATATCTGCCACTCAGGGTAAATGATTCAATGTTACATATTTCCCGATGTACAATATCTGCCACTCAGGGTAAATGGTTCAATGCTACATATTTCCCGATGTACAATATCTGCCACTCAGGGTAAATGATTCAATGCTACATATTTCCCGATGTACAATATCTGCCACTCAGGGTAAATGATTCAATGCTACATATTTCCCGATGTACAATATCTGCCACTCAGGGTAAATGATTCAATGCTACATATTTCCCGATGTACAATATCTGCCACTCAGGGTAAATGATTCAATGCTACATATTTCCCGATGTACAATATCTGCCACTCAGGTTAAATGATTCAATGCTACATATTTCCCGATGTACAATATCTGCCACTCAGGGTAAATGATTCAATGCTACATATTTCCCGATGTACAATATCTGCCACTCAGGGTAAATGATTCAATGCTACATATTTCCTGATGTACAATATCTGCCACTCAGGGTAAATGATTCAATGCTACATATTTCCCGATGTACAATATCTGCCACTCAGGGTAAATGATTCAATGCTACATATTTCCCGATGTACAATATCTGCCACTCAGGGTAAATGGTTCAATGTTACATATTTCCCGATGTACAATATCTGCCACTCAGGGTAAATGATTCAATGCTACATATTTCCCGATGTACAATATCTGCCACTCAGGGTAAATGGTTCAATGCTACATATTTCCCGATGTACAATACAATAGTGCCACGAACAAGTTGGTCTATAACCAGTTAACTATATAATGTCATATATTGAGCAAAGATTACTGTTGGTCAAGGTTCAGTTCTATAAGTTGGTGTCACGAGCAAAGATTACTGTTGGTCAAGGTTCAGTTCTATAAGTTGGTGTCACGAGCAAAGATTACTGTTGGTCAAGGTTCAGTTCTATAAGTTGGTGTCACGAGCAAAGATTACTGTTGGTCAAGGTTCAGTTCTATAAGTTGGTGTCACGAGCAAAGATTACTGTTGGTCAAGGTTCAGTTCTATAAGTTGGTGTCACGAGCAAAGATTACTGTTGGTCAAGGTTCAGTTCTATAAGTTGGTGTCACGAGCAAAGATTACTGTTGGTCAAGGTTCAGTTCTATAAGTTGGTGTCACGAGCAAAGATTACTGTTGGTCAAGGTTCAGTTCTATAAGTTGGTGTCACGAGCAAAGATTATTGTTGCTGCAAATCCAGAGTGTTCAATATTTAAGCTATGCATATATATCGCAGACAATTGTGACCCAGATGACCGAATAACGATCTGAGAACGTGTCCTATTAGGAAAGATAACCACTTTTAATAACCGTCCTTGGCAGTTGGTGACAATAATTTAAACTTGTGTTGTATCTCTCGGATATAGGTGAAGAAAACCTAAAAGTGGCTTTAATCCTGGCATAGAACCTCCTGCAACATTTGGAAAATTTATGACCAGAATTGGACTTTCGTGTGTTTGTTGTTCTGTCTATTTTCGGGCAGAACGTTTTCTGTTTGCCTCTGCTAATTGATGATACTTATCGCTGCAAACAACTTTGCTGGTGTTGTTCCACCACACTGGGTGATTCTGAGCGACAGACACCCAAGATATGGCGATGATGTTGAAGCTCTTTAGAGACACTTTGAGAGAGACCTTGAAGCTTTTCTTCTGTCCATCGTTTTCTCTTAAAGAGCTCACCATACATCAACTGTTTTTGGGATGCGTTTGTCATATTCCATTATAACAACTTCATTCTGTCCAACAAAAAATGTATGTAATAACAGAAGTTTGCTATATACAGTACAAACATTCATTCATTCATTTTCCTTTTGCGATGGAGTTAGCGCATAGGGCAGAGGTCAGATCTCTCCAATTCTGTCTGTTCAATTCTTGAATAGAATGAATATTGGTTGTTTTACTTTCTCTAAGTATTGTTCTTCTGAGTGTTTCTTTTGGTCTACCCCTTGCTCTTTTGCCTGTAGGTATCCATTCAAGAGATTGGTGGTGTATTCTGTTGGTGTCTGCGCGTAGGACATGCCCAATGTTGGTTATGTGACTGGCTTAAGTACAAACATAGAATAAATATAATTGTGGAATTTTGTAAAAGGTTGTTAAATACAGAAAATTGTTATAAAAGAGTGCACTATCGAGGAATTCTAATGTATTAAGTCAGAAACATTCTGTTCTACTTCTTCTCATTCGCAGTTTGACATGTCTACACAGCAAGTTCGGTTTTCTTAATAAGTGCTGCTGTATTTGAAAGTTCCTCTGTGCTCCCATACATTTTTCTATGGATAGCAATCTCTGGGGGCTAGTGTTCTTTCCTTTTAACTGGTTTAGTACCATTTAGTACCATGTTGAATATTAATTTCTGAGATCATTAAGACATTGAAATTGATCCTAATTTCTGAACAATGTCCGCTAGCTGTTTCAACATGTCCCATAGTTAATACACAGATATTTAAGAGCATGACTGCTTTGTTTTTCTATGAAAACTTATCTGTCTTATTCTCTTCTTGAGTCCTTGCCTCTTCTCCACATGTAATTTTGCATGCATGTTTTCTCTCTTGGTCTGTTAATGATGCAGGCAGTGCACAAGCATCAAGGTTCTGGTAGTGGCAAATTGCTCAAATTTAGAAAACACATGGAATCAAGTTTCAAAGCAAATAAGTGCCAGCTGAACAGACTTTGTTCAAATCCCATCTGCTGCCATTGGAATTATTTTTTCTATAACTCCTTGATGCACCATAACTATATTATTGAATTATTTACTACAGTTTCAACATGTACAGCACAAGAGAACATGCAATCAACATAGAACATATATAAATATTGTATGACAAGTGCAATCAATCTTTACCATACAATAATATTTTATTGTCTTAAGTTTAGTGATGATCAAATAATCCTTCAGCTGTGACCAGGTAACTTTAGACAGCTGATAGCAGGTCTGTGACCAGGTAACTTTAGACAGCCAATAGCAGATCTGTGACTAGGTAACTTTAGACAGCCAATAGCAGATCTGTGACTAGGTAACTTTAGACAGCCAATAGCAGATCTGTGACTAGGTAACTTTAGACAGCCAATAGCAGATCTGTGACTAGGTAACTTTAGACAGCCAATAGCAGATCTGTGACTAGGTAACTTTAGACAGCTGATAGCATATCTGTGACTAGGTAACTTTAGACAGCCGATAGCATTTCTGCTAAAAGTACAGGTCCTCCTCAGTTGGTAACCTCAGACTAAATTAATATTCATAATAAGGTTTGTTGTATAAAAGTCACAGTTGTGTTAAGGGGCTTTGTGGATGCATGTTTAGTTCACAAAGGCAGACATTCTAGTGTGGAAGTACCCCAAGATCATCATTTCCTGTCAGGAGTGCAGAATATACATCTGGGCCGACTATCTCATTATTCTTCTGTCAGATTTGTTGACCCATCCACAGTGCTGGCACTTCCAGCATTCCCCACCACTTAGAGGTTGACCATAAAAGGATAAAACGTACAATATCCACTGACCTGCATCAGTTTGTCACCCATGGGGAGAATTTGACAGAAAAAACAAGTAAGAAATTGAGGCAAGACCTGCAGCAACAAAAGATTTGTTAACAGATAACAAGTTGTCAGAATATTCCCCAACTACTCTTAGTTGCCTCGTAGAAAGAAGGCAGTACTCTTTGTACTCTGAACTAGCACTCCAGACACAGGCTGCCACACTGGCATAAGTTTGGTGATAAAAGGAATTGCATAACAATAATTAATGATAATTTAAATAATTATAACAATCACAAAATTTATAGTCACAGAATTGAATAAGAAGTAATTTGTAGAAAATTACACTATCTTCAATTATAGATTTACAATTGACGCAAAAAGGCGACTTCACTAAAATGTGGAAACATAGTTTCTGAGCAATTTATATTAAAATTTTAACAATAATATTTGCAACAACAGTATTATTTTACCTGAACACATGAATAACAGAATGGATCAAGAATGAAATAGTACTATAGCACTTCACAGTTTCGATACTCAAAATGTAAACAAGAATAATTGGTTTATCTTTTGAAGTTGTATTATCTTATGCAGGAATTACTTAAACACCTAAAAATAACTAAGTAAGTAAACAAATAAAAACTATTAAAAATGTTAAACATTCTACTTTAGTACTGTAACAAGATACCAGGTATTCTTTTTAAGGAAAGGAGCAAAATTTATCAAAACCCAGGTATAAAAATATCTGTAATAGGCCTACAGGAAAAATCACATGCTAATAAAATACTGCTCCAAAAATATTTCATATGTAAAACACCAAGCTTTAAAAATATTACTCCATGTGTAAAACACCCAGCTTTAAACATATTACTTCATATGTAAAAATATGTAAAACAAAGCTTCACAAATACTACTTCAAATGTAAAACATTCAGCTTCATTCTTATTATTGCATATGTAAAACGCAGCTTTATACATATTATTTAATATGTAAAACCCAGCTTCATACATATTACTTCATATGTAAAACCCAGCTTTATACATATTATTTAATATTTAAAACCCAGCTTCCTGCATATTATTTCACATGTAAAACACCAAGATTCATACACATTACTTCATATGTAAAACACCCAGCTTCACAAATATTACGTCATGTGTAAAACACCCAGCTTTAAACATATTACTTCATATGTAAAAATATGTAAAACAAAGCTTCACAAATACTACTTCAAATGTAAAACATTCAGCTTCATACTTATTATTGCATATGTAAAACACCCAGCTTCATACATCATACTTCACATGTAAAACACCCAGCTTCATACATATTACTTCACATGTAAAACACCCAGCTTCATACATATTAATTCACATGTAAAACACCCAGCTTCATACATATTACTTCACATGTAAAACACCCAGCTTCATACATATTACTTCATATTTTTCTTGTTTCCATGAAAGCAGATTCTGGTCACTACACTTTGTGTCATCATAAAGTGCAACAGCAAACTCTCTCCACCATACTCAATAAACATCTACCCTTCAGATCGTGCCCCAACTCTTGACCACCACCTTTATCTCAGCCTCTACTGTTCTTTATCACATAATCCTTGGTCACTCTTTTTAACCTACGTTGATGTCAAGCTAATTCTTGTAAGGTCGTTGCGCTCTCTTATAATCACATGGTCAATCCCATTCCATTCTCTTGTCGTTACAATGGACCGTATACCCTTCTGATTACTTCTAGTTAGCATATTCTGATTAGTGATGTTCTGTCATAAATATTACTTGGAAAGTAGCAGCTTCAGGCATATGCCCTTACATGCAAACATATATCAACTCCTGTCCCATACATTACTTCTAAGCGCAAAAAAAATACATTCAAATTAGATACAAATTGTTAAAAATAAAATCTGTTTGAGTTAGAATGTAAATTCATAGAGTTGCCTGGGTAATGAATAATATATATATATATACATTCTGTGTACATTTTATGATCAACCAATCCAGTGCCATGACAAGTGGCTTAGGAGATCATGGTTTTTTAATAAGTTCAGTTAATGACATTATCTCGTACCACAATGACAAACTTCCATAGATGCCAACTAGTACAGATTTTCTGTATTGATACGGATATCTGGCAACACACAAAAAAACCCCACAAATTTATTTTTTTTATTCTCAAAAACCACATTTCAGTAGCCCCCAGTTCACTTTAAGTTTTTTGTTTGTTTACAGTTCATGCTTAACATCTATAAAATATAATTGGTTTTATATAACATCATAGCACTTAAATTTTCATATATATATATTGATAGTACTCCATTGCATGATGATGATGTCTCCATTGCATAGAAATGTTATAATTTTTTAAAATGCTGATTTGGCTTGTAATTTTGCAATAGTCAGGAATTATACAAACTTCAGGCATATCATTTATATGCAAATTTAAAAAATCCAAATATGGGGACTGTAACTTTGATTTTGTAAAATTATGTTCCATATGTAATTTCACCTCCAACTAGAGGGACTGTAACTTATTAGACAAGTTATGTTCCATTCATGTAATTTCATCTCAAATTAGAGGGGGTGTATAACTTGGATTTAAAAAAAAATTATGTTACATTCATGTAATATCACCCCCATCTAGAGGGATTGTAACTGATTTGAAAAAAATTATTTCATTCACATAATTTCACCCCAAATATAGCAGTTGTAAATTTGATTTGTACAAATTATGTTCCATTCATGTAATTTAATATTAAATAAAAACATAAACAATCAATAGTAACAAAACTACCCTTACAAATGTATCTCAAAGCACATTGATATTGCAACAAAACTGCTCTTTCAAATCTATTTCACTGCACATTGGTATTATAACAAAATTATCCTTACAAATCTATCTCAAGGCACATTGGTAATGTAACAAAACTACCCTTACAAATCTATCTCAAAGCACATTGTTATTGTAACAAAACTGCCCATGCAAATCTATCTCAAAACACATTGGTAATTAACAAAACTTCCCTTACAAATCTATCTCAAGGCACATTGTTACTGGTTCATGAAATAATATCATTGCACTCAGGAAAGACCCACAGATGCTCTTGCTCAGTAAGAGTTAAAGAGTATTATAATATTAATAATACTTAGTACCCATGACCTGCCCAGTGTCATTGGAATACAACATAGGGGTACCACATTAGAAACAAACAAGTGTGGTTCGGGTTTGCGGCCTACCAAAATGGCAAGAAACTAGCTGAGAAGTTAGCTGCGTACCCCACTACAACAATAGAGTATGAGAATTGAAATAGATGCAGTAATAGCAGCTCTATTCTGAATTATTCTATTCTGGGCAATATCTATGTTTGTGGACTGTCTGTAAATCGTGTCAACAATTTTTTTTGCCTTGTTGAACTATTTGCGTTGTTGAACTATCTAGAATTCAGGACCACCCCCTCCCCAAGTTACATGATTGTTTCAGATTTAAAAAAAAATTCCTCTAAAATTTTGTTGTTCGTAAAAAAGAAATTATTGACAAACACATTGTCGAAAAAGATTACATTTTTTCACACTCCCCCACCCTAATTGTTGATGTAATTTATGGACAGCCCCTTATGTGATAACTATAATTAGCTTAACACTGTATTAGCAATCTTTTACTTTTCTTGGAACTTACTCTGAGTACTAACAGGTTTATTATAACAAACATACATACAGGGTAAGAGTAACATAAGTTCCTTCTTATGAGGAATACATCCACGTAAATATAACGGAAGTATATCCTGTATAAGACATTGCCTGTTAACTGATGTACTGACTATATAAGTCATGGCTGTAGATTGTGACAATGTGTGGTCACAAGCTGGTATCATATTCAGAATGTGGCCATCAACAAAGCATTTTTAATACTGATTTTCTAGGCAATATAAATATCTTCTTCGTCTTCTTCTTCTTTGACGTTCATTCTTAAACTCCCGCTGGATCTCCCTTGTAGCAGGATCAATGTCCTACTAGATTTCCAGCCGGACGTAGTCCAGAGAATGGAAATGCGTTGTGTCGCCATTTTATTTGCGCCAATGGCCCGACACATCCATCTTGAGCGAATATAAATATTTTTAGTACATAGTGATCAATAAAATATTTTTAATACTGATTTTCTAGGCAATATAATATGTTTAGTGGGTTGCCATTCCTTTCTGAACGATCTAGGTGCACCATTAGCTGCAGTTGGGTTTGAATATAGTACATTGGCCGTATGACACATGCTCTATACCACTTTGCTACAGTCATGCCAAAAGCTGGCCAACATAAATACCTTCAAAATGGATGGCAGATTTCATGTAATTGAATTTCTGCTGACAGTGAAGGAACATGCCATCTACATACACACATAGCAAGCTCTTCACCAAAATTTCCATAAAAGAGCTATGGGCACACTGGACACGTTCATATGTGCTCGGATCTTCGATTCAATAAGAGCAGAATAGCGCTGATCATAATTAACATTACTTATCTTGACTGATACAACTGACTACTAATCGTATACTTTGTGTCTCAAACCAATGAAAAGCATGGAAAAAGTTGGAAGAGGCAAGATAAGTGATGCTGTTTGGGGTCAGATCTCAGGACTATTCTGAAGAAAGTTTGGCACATAGACCCCTTCTGAGTAAGAGGTTTCCTACTACAGCATTATGTACCTCTGAGGATTAGTACAATGGAATCCCTTTTTAGTATATTCTTTTATAACAAATTTTCTTATTTAATCTTTACTACAAAGAGCAAGGGGTAGACCAAAAGAAACACTCAGAAGAACAATACTTGGAGAAAGTAAAACAACCAATATTCATACTATTCAAGAACTGCACTGAATAGCTTTGAACAGACAGAATTTGAGAGATCTGACCTCTGCCCTATGCGCTAACTTCAGCGCAAAAGGAAAATTGAAATTGAACTTTTTGCGACTATAGTCGAAATATAAAACATATTTTCCATAGCTTATAGCGACTATATCCGCCCATACCTCGATACCTCTTTGAAAAAAAATTATTGAGACTCTAAACAAATGTTATTCACCTGGATAACAGAGGACATGAAAGTAGGCCTAACTAGCTTCCATTTCCACTAGTGTTCTATTAAATAGAATGCATTACAGATCAGTTGTGAGTGTGTTCAGATGCCGATATAATCCGTCAAAAGTTTTCTAAACTACAACCATTGTCGAGGAATTTTTATCTAAATTTAGATTTTTTTTTAGCAGCCGATAATGTTAGCTCAATCGACACGGTTTGTTCATTTACAAAGATTAATGTTATATGAACAAGTAGTTTGATTATAAAATAACAGCGGAGCAATCTAGACCTAGTTATGGCATTCCATCCTGGAGTTAATGTATTTGAAGATTTCACAGAAATTCTAGGCCAAGTCAATAACGTTAGTTCACAATTTATCTCAGATATCACAACACATAATCCAACAAAACTTACATCATTACATTCAGTATCTATTGCTTTATTTACACACACACACAAATTATACACACAGCTTTAAAAACAAAAATATTATTACGTTTCCAAACCCTCACCAACAATAATGTACATTTTTTAAAAATAAGTCAGGCCCAGGGAAGAATTTGCATAATTTTAATCCGGGAGGCTAAAGGTTAACAACCCTTTTAAAAATTCCCCAGTTATATTTATTCTTTTTTGTTATTCTATATACCGTATATAGCAAATTTATGTAATTACATACATATTTCATGGGTCCAGACCACATTGTTATAATGGGATTGTTAAGGTATACTGTTTATGAAAGAAAGATAATGAGAGCAGTTATATGTTAGAATGTATTTACAAATATCATTGACAATCTCTTCAAGAAAATTTACATTATTTCTAGTCAAGAAAGATTTGATTAACAACTTAAGTCTACAAATAATTTTATATGTAAACTTGTCCAGCAAGAAAATTGGCAAGGTGATCTGTGGCACCTAAAATAGACAATAGAAAACATTAAGACAATTTTCAAAGTGAAAAAAAAACTATCCATAATTTTTTCTGTTGAATAAGTCAATGCTTCTCAACTTTTGTGACCACTGCCCATTATACAATATTTGTTTAAAGGACCAGGGTCCAGTCTAAACAAATTCTATATCGGTCAAATCCCATTAAATTGACATTTCCACAGAGTTTGGCCGTACAAGATTCCAGCAGACCTGCTTCTTCTTCAGGACAATGCTCACTCTTAAAAAAGTGTGACAACACGAGAAGCAATCACCAAATTGGGTTGGCCAGTTCTACCCCATCCACCCTATAGTCCTGATTTGGCAGATTGTCATGTACTTTAGTCCAAGTAAAGGTGAACTGCATGGGACAAGGTTTGCAGATGATGGAGAGATTCAAACAGTGAAGAAATGACTACATGATTCAGATAAAAACTGACAAAAGCAAGGAATACATGCACTTGCTTAACTGTGGCACAAAGCTGTGCTTGTTGATGACAATTGATTATATATTGAATAATACAGATGTTTATATGATATATCTATGCATATAGTGTATGGTCCCATCCACCAGTACCTTGTTGTCTGTTCTGAATTCTCAATTCTGCCTTAACCTTTATCCCCTATGGTCACAACATTGCGCCTTGCGTTTGCGTCCCACCTTGCCTGTGGTCGCAATCACACGCCTTACGATATCACTCCATTCCCGAGTACGGAACTTCACGAAGTTAAAGCTTATATGATGTAGAATTCTCGCCACACGAAGCTAGGAATATGTCACAGTTTAAAGGTCAAATTCCTTTACTCATTACAATTGTAAGAGAGAGAAAGCCGGCGGAATTTGTCAACGCATTTCTAGAGCAACTTTAGCCATTTTCGGCCGTATTTTACTATCAAATTGAGTACCGTTTGGCATGGGTAAGTGATTGTGACTACATGTTCTAATTGTTGTTTTTTGTGTTTAATATGTTGTTATTTGATAAGAATGTGTGTGTATTCATTAAAAAACACAAAAATAATATGTATCATAGGTGACATGTGTGCATGGACAATAATTGCGCTGCGTGTTGGCATAGACGGACGTTATATGCGCTTTCTTCATGTTTTATTAATTTTTTTAGTTCATATTATATTAGTTTGGATATAAAACAATATATATACAATAAGTATAGGTATTTATGATTATTTTATCAATGTTGCCACACATTGCTCATGTATTAGGGTCGTCACGAAGATATATTTGCGATTTTGAAATAGGCGTTTTGCGTTTTTCACCCACAACTTGAAATTTTCAACTTCACAACTTGCTCCCAACTGTTATATCACACATACAACAACAACACAAACACGATTATATTCACTCCTTTATTTAGATGTGCAAAAAATTATTTTGATATCTTTTAAAACAAAAAAGTTATGACGTTTTCAAAAAACCAACCATCAATAACGCAAATTTTCCAAAAAATAAGTCAGGCCCTGGGGGAAGTTTTGTAATTTTAAGCCAGGGTCCTGAAGGTTAATAAAGACATTACAATGCTTGTCATGTCAGAAACTTCAATATTAATCTTTCTTATGATAGTCTGGTGAGACCTAACAATACAGACATTACAATGTTTGTCATGTCAGAAACTTCGATATTAATCTTTCTTATGATAGTCTGTGAGACCTAACAATAAAGACATTACAATGTTTGTCATGTCAGAAACTTCGATATTAATCTTTCTTATGATAGTCTGGTGAGACTTAACAATAAAGACATTACAATGTTTGTCATGTCAGAAACTTCGATATTAATCTTTCTTATGATAGTCTGTGAGACCTAACAATAAAGACATTACAATGTTTGTCATGTCAGAAACTTCGATATTAATCTTTCTTATGATAGTCTGGTGAGACTTAACAATAAAGACATTACAATGTTTGTCATGTCAGAAACTTCGATATTAATCTTTCTTATGATAGTCTGTGAGACCTAACAATAAAGACATTACAATGTTTGTCATGTCAGAAACTTCGATATTAATCTTTCTTATGATAGTCTGGTGAGACTTAACAATAAAGACATTACAATGTTTGTCATGTCAGAAACTTCGATATTAATCTTTCTTATGATAGTCTGTGAGACCTAACAATAAAGACATTACAATGTTTGTCATGTCAGAAACTTCAATATTAATCTTTCTTATGATAGTCTGTGAGACTTAACAACAAGGCTTCCTGGGACAGTTGTTTTAGAACACCTCTTTTAAAATACAAGAACTACACATAGCAGTACTACGTTGCTCAAACTGGAAAGCACTGGTTTCTGCTCTGTACACCATATTCGACACTGAAGGAACATAGATCGATTGACTGAGATGTAGCAACCAAGGACATTGTTTGCCTGGTCGGTCAATATCATTTCAATGAAATTTCAGTGTGGAAATATCTTGCCCTGTCCATTCCTTGATGCATGGACAGACAACATCAAGGAATGGACAGGGCAAGACATTTACACATTTCCGCATCGCTGAGGATATAATTCGCTGGAGGACTCTGTGTGCTGAGGCATCCAATGTGGTACCCCTACGACCCTGAAGGGTTACGGGTTTATTGATTGATTGATCATTTCAATGCAGTTTAGGCAGCTCAAAAGATATCCCTAAAGCATAGATGACCAAAAAGGGATCAGTGTATAAGCAGTACCAGCCTTGTGACAGATAAATATTTATTGCCAAAACTTTCTGAAGAAGAAAGAAGCATGTGGTCATTCTCTAAATCCTTTAGTAAAAATACTTTACTGCAATTCTGGGAGCCTGGTCACTGATACCTTTGTCAAAGTCATCAATGTGGAAGTTTAAAATGAAAGAGGAAGAAGATCACGAAAGAATTACTAAGACAATGTGTGTGAGCTGTGAATTTACCTGTTTTCTGGGATGCAATGCGTAAGGATGTTTTATAATCTTGGTAATTAGCTGGTGAATTTTTAAAAATTTGTTTGCCCCTAAATATGAGCGTGTGAGATAAAAAAACGTCCGCATTAGTAATAATTACTAGGAAATTTAACACCAGGTGACCTTTTTTTTTTATTAAAAAAATATTGTTTTACATTTTTTTCAATTGGGGTTTTTGGGGGGTTTCTTTTGGGCTAAAAATCCATATATTAATATGTATATATCCATATATCCATGAATTAACAAAAAACCTGTACTCGTTGACACCTATGTTTTTGGGACTTAAAAAAACCCATCAGTGGGGGGTGGGGGGGAGAGGAGGAATGTCCTTACCTGTGTTTCTTTAGCTTGCTTCTTAGTACTAAATGTAATCTTGTGATTACTTAACTTAATATGTGGGAGGAGGGATACCCCCTCTTTTTAAAAATGTATGGACTTGATTGATCATGCTGAATCTAATCAAATATTTCCTGAAAGGTCTTCACATTTTGACTGAAAATTCTGTATAAACGATACTTTACTCATTGCCAATACCAGAATATTCAATGAAATCTGAATATATTCTAAACAAAATACAGACAGTCAGTACATATTGACAGGATTATTGTTGCTTGTCCAGAAAATATGATGTAAGGAAAGACTATAGAACTTTATCTGGAAAAACATGAACTAAACATGCAGGGAAATTTATGTACTATGTATGCACTTACCTTTTAATAGGAGTTGAATATTGAGCTATGGATCTTCAGCAAAGCCTATTGATTTCAGTTGAATACGTAAAGTGACATATACACTGGGATCTTCTATAGTCACTGGGATCTGTGAATAGCATAAAATAGTCAGCAACATAAGAGGGAATGGAATCTGTGAACAGCATAGAATAATCAGTGACATGGTTGCTATTCCAAGAAATTTGGAGCGATTTGCTCTTACTTCCTATATGGCAGTGGAGTGGTTTCTCCAAGCTTTCTTTCATACACAAGAGACTTTTGTTTTTGGCTTAGTACAATGCCTATTGAAGGAGCCTTCTATTCAACAGGGGTACAGTCAGTGACATAAGAGGAAATGGAATCTGTGGTCAGCATAAAATAATGACATAAGAACGAATAAAAATAAGCGCTCCTACAGTCACAAAGAACCCATATGGAAACTGGGACCTGGACTTCTAGTTAAGGGTGCAAAGAATAGGGTCACTATTTTCTTTGCATGCATGTTGTAGGAGGAACTAAGGAAACTTCAGGAATAGGCTGACAACTTGTCATCTGTGAAAAAATCATCATTTTCACTGCATGTCTTGTCTCGATTTCTTACTTTTGTCTTCTGTCATCTGCTCAAGATGGATGTGTTGGGTCATTGGTGCAAATAAAACAGCGACACAATGCATTTCCATTCTCTGGATAACATTCAACTGGAAATCTTGTAGGACCATTGTCCTGTTACAAGAGAAATTCAGCAGGAGTTTGAGAATGAACACTGAAGAAGAAGTCTTCTGTCAAATGGTCCCCATGGATGATGAACAGATACAGGCCAGCAGACATTTCACTTTTGTCCTTTTGTGGCAGACTCCTAAGTGGTGGGCAATGCTAGGTGCGCCCTCACTGTAGATGGGTATGATCAACTGGTTGGTCCAGAGGTGCATGTTATAATCCTGGCAGGACATGATGATCCTGAGATACACTGCACTGGAATGTCTTCCTTTGATGACTAAACATGCATCCATAAATGCCCCTAACACAACTATGCCTTTGAGACAAGAAATCCATATAAGTTAGGATGTCACAATGGTTATTCAATGAGGTGTTGCAAGTTTTTTCTGCTCGGCTGCTGTTAGCTCCCATGTCTGGCATTGATAGCAGAGTATTTGCATAAAAATACTGTTTATCATCTGTCTCTTGACTTCCATCTTGATTTTTGGGTTGAGCAGCAATGGTGATAGCTGGTATGTCACTATGTTTGCTTTCTGGCAATTTTCGCTCCCAATACTTTAGTTATTTAGCAATGTTTAGGGCCTACCTGCCGGCTTGCCAGGTCTGTCACAGCGAGGTTTTGTTCTTCTTCTTCTTCAGCGTTCATTCTCAAACTCCCACTGGATTTCTCTTGTAACAGGACAATGATCCTACAAGATTTCCAGTTGAATGTAGTCCAGAGAATGGAAATGCGTTGTGTTGCCATTTTATTTGCGCCAATGGCCCAACACATCCGTCTTTGAGATTTTGTTCATTAACTGGATGTCAGGATATATCTTCTCCTTATTGAAAATTAATGACAAATATCACATCCAGATAGAATCACACAAATATCACATCCAGATAGAATCACACAAATATCACACCCAGATAGAATCACACAAATATCACATCCAGATAGAATCACACAAATATCACACCCAGATAGAATCACACAAATATCACATCCAGATAGAATCACACAAATATCACATCCAGATAAAATCACACAAATATCACAGATAGAATCACACAAATATCACATCCAGATAGAATCACACAAATATCACATCCAGATAGAATCACACAAATATCACATCCAGATAAAATCAAACAAATATCACATCCAGATAGAATCACACAAATATCACATCCAGATAGAATCACACAAATATCACATCCAGATAGAATCACACAAATATCACATCCAGATAAAATCACACAAATATCACATCCAGATAGAATCACACAAATATCACATCCAGATAGAATCACACAAATATCACATCCAGATAGAATCACACAAATATCACATCCAGATAGAATCACACAAATATCACATCCAGATAGAATCACACAAATATCACATCCAGATAGAATCACACAAATATCACATCCAGATAGAATCACACAAATATCACATCCAGATAGAATCACACAAATATCACATCCAGATAAAATCACACAAATATCACATCCAGATAAAATCACACAAATATCACATCCAGATAGAATCACACAAATATCACATCCAGATAGAATCACACAAATATCACATCCAGATAGAATCACACAAATATCACATCCAGATAGAATCACACAAATATCACATCTATATAGAATCACACAAATATCACATCCAGATAGAATCACACAAATATCACATCCAGATAGAATCACACAAATATCACATCCAGATAGAATCACACAAATATCACATCCAGATAGAATCACACAAATATCACATCCAGATAGAATCACACAAATATCCCATCCAGATAGAATCACACAAATATCACATCCAGATAGAATCACACAAATATCACATCCAGATAGAATCACACAAATATCACATCCAGATAGAATCACACAAATATCACATCCAGATAGAATCACACAAATATCACATCCAGATAGAATCACACAAATATCACATCCAGATAGAATCACACAAATATCACATCCAGATAGAATCACACAAATATCACATCCAGATAGAATCACACAAATATCACATCCAGATAGAATCACACAAATATCACATCCAGATAGAATCACACAAATATCACATCCAGATAGAATCACACAAATATCACATCCAGATAGAATCACACAAATATAATATCACATCAGATAGAATCACAAAATTATATAATATTATACTTGACCAGAATCTTTTGATAGTTGACAAAACAATTTCTTAAGATCTAGCAAACAGAACAAATTGGTCTATTACCAACTAAACATACCCCGGTACATCAATTTGTACCAACTAAACATACCACGGTACATCAATTTGTACCAACTAAACATACCCTGGTACATCAATTTGTACCAACTAAACATACCCCAGTACATCAATTTGTACCAACTAAACATACCACGGTACATCAATTTGTACCAACTAAACATACCCTGGTACATCAATTTGTACAAACTAAACATACCCCAGTACATCAATTTGGCTGCCTGCTTCTGTTCTAAACATTGAATGAGTCTATAGTGAATGAATCCCTCTCAAACTTAAAAAAAAATTGTCCAAAACTCACTTTGAAAGGTTTCCCGGCTGCCAATGCTGCAATCGTGTTGCGTGCCACTTTTCCTGACCTGGTTTTAGGAAGTTTGGGCACAATGACCACTAGTTTAAAAGCTGCAACTGGACCAATACCATTTCGGACACACTCAATCACCCCAGACTTGATTTCTTCCTCTGATTTCTTGGAGCCTATAAAAATTGAAAATATAAAAGTCTTGTCTGGCTGTATTTATTTTATATTTGTCGAAATAAAAGGGTTGAAAAGGCATAGAGGGCTGACTTGCTTGCGCTTTTGGGTTATCCATATGTCCCTCTCAACAAAGCAGCACACTGCCTGCCATGAGCACCACTAATAACAAGTAACTATGTAGCCTCAAGTGAATCTTTGTTGTTTGTGTTTGTCAATTACCAGCAACTTACTCTTACTTTGGGTGGTTTGTCAGAGTTTTTTTCATACCCACAAGGCTTTGGCTTCATGCAATGTCATTTTAAGAAGCCTTCTACTCGATGGGGTATGCTTCGAGTTACATTTCACCAGGAATATTAGGAAAAAACTCACTTTGTATACAAGATGCAGTGAGCAGGATTGAAACCCCTGACCTCTTGAATAGCTTAGCCACTAAACCAGGAAGATCCTGGATATGCAATATTTGTACAGAAAATAATCCTGCTTCATTTAATATGCTGATATTGTTGACCAGATTACATATTTATATTTCTTTCAGTGATGCACATCTTTATACAAAATAAAATTGTCTTGTTATAAACAACATTATAACCAAAGAACTGACAAAGTATTATTTATGGAATAATTTAATTATTTGGTCACTGGTCATACAGAAAACCAAGATCATGACAACAGATAAAACTAAAGTAATACCAAGAATTAAAATAGATAACATAGAACTAGAAATCGTCGACAAGTTTGATTATCTGGGTGCAAATATAAACAGCTTAGGTGATTGTACAATGGAAATTAGGAAAAGATTAGCAATAGCGATAACGAAATTAAAAGAAATGAAAATAAATATATGGAAAAACTGTTATAAAGAGACAAAAGTTATACTTGTTAGATCATACATTTTTCCTGTTGGAGGAATTGAGACTGACAATAAATAAAACAATGACAAAAAGAATATCGGTTTTCGAACTGAAGTGTTATAAGTAATATTATGAATTTCCTGGACAGAAAAGATAAGAAATAGTGATGTTTTGAATATATCGAATATAGAGGAAGGATGGCTGGTGGATATAATTCTACATAGAAAACTGAAATATTATGGAAATATACAAAGACAATGGCATGGGAAAGACACTTATTAAAGGGCAGAATTCCAGGAAGTAGAAGAAGAGGTTGACCTAGAAGAAGATGGACAGAAGACATCAAAAACTGTATGAAGATATCATTGGAGGAGGCAGGCAGATTGGCAAAGGATAGAGTCGGGTTCAGGACATCAATTGCAAAGATAACGTTCTGGAAAGAATATGTCATGTGAGGAGATGGGTCACTGGTAACAGGGTGAGGATCGCAAATGATGACGATGGAGTCTCTAGAAGTCATTTCCCACAAAATGACAAAAGTGCAATGTCAGCTGGCAATCTCTTCATCATCTATGGGGATCATTTGACAGAAGACTAAAGTAAGAGATCGAGACAAGACATGCAGTAACAATGATGATTTTTTTTTTCAACAGATAACAGGTTGTCAGCCTATCTCCAACTTTCCTTAGTCGCCTCCTACAACATGTCTGGAATAAATATAGTGGCCCTATTCTTTGCAACCTGAACTAGAATTCCAGGCTCCTGTTGCCACACAGGCTGATTTCTGATTGTTATATCATTAATGTTTTTTAGCCTATAAATGTTTATTCGTCCATTCATTCAGAAATACACAATAGATGTAGTAAAGCATACCAAGCCCTAGGGAAAATGACACCAATCTTCAGAAACAAATACGTAGATTTAAATACCAAAATAAGACTATTCAAAACGATTATTATGCCAACTCTGTGCTACCAATGCCAAACATGGACAATGACAACGCAAGACAAGCACAAACTGGTGACAGCTGAAATGGTGTGCTTACGCAGAATCCTAGGAATATCGCTAAGAGAAAGAGTGAGGAATGAGGACATCCAACAAAAAACCGGTACCACCCCAATCTCAGAATACATCAAGAGACCACAGATCAAATGGTTTGCACACATCAGCAGACTACCATCAGACAGCATACCACAGCAAGCTATGCTGCACAGATACAGTGAAGGCAGACCTAGTGACCAACCATGAAAACAATGGACCGCTGAAATAAAAGAAGCGACAAATTCCACAATATTCTCAGCACACAAGAGGGCTGTCTCCAGAAAACTCTTCTACCCCTGACGCTGAAAGGCAACAAAGGATTTCAGCGAATAGATAGAAAATAGATAGAATAGTGTTACTCTGAGAATTCTGCATAGGCATGTCTACACAATAAGTGAGTTATCATGGCTAACTATAAGAAGGATAGCAATGTATATGATGATAATGTCTTCTTTTTCCCTTTGTTAGGCAGTGGAGTTTTACTTCGAGATCCAGATTGATGTTTCTGTAACATTCTTTTTGATTGGGAAGTTTTTCTTTGTACTCTAGAACAATTAATAATATTATTCATTTGTGTTACTACTCCATTGCAGCATTTCAATGGGCAGTATTTTATTTGGTGGTGACAATTCCTCTCTGAAACTTGACTTATCTTCAAGCAGAAAAAACACAGCTGTTTTTCTATGCTACTTTTAAATATATATGATTCATGTAAACACTGAACGTCAATAAGGACATATTCAATCTTCTTCTTCTGAATTCATTATCAAACTCCTGCAGATTAACAGGATGTGGTCTAGAGAACAAAATATGTTGTATCATAGTTTACAGCTTAGTTACAATATCTGTGCCTTTCAGCCTAACACATTTGATTTGAATATGTCTTCCGGATCAATTTGACCCTCTCTATGGGATATGGAAGTAAACTCTTCCCTCAAACCTCTATATTTGCCTCTTATAACGTGTGGTAGATAACAGTGTTGATATTCTGTGCTTCTCTATTGGATCCTGGCAACATTCAGGAGGTTATTGTAATTTTGAGAAAGAAAATTGATTATTTTTCCCATGAACCAGGTCAAATTATGAGAATTAACCCTAACTAATTACCAATAAGAGCATATAACAAAAGAATATCTGGACATAAAGTCAGAAGTAGACTAAGAAAACGGTGGATAGAAAACATCAAGATAATCTTAAACAAACATGGACTCAATGCAATAAAGGGGACACATCTGGTCTTGGAATTACAACTGAAACTCCAACCTCTATGCTTAATGGCAAATTGAATACGCTTAATTGAATACTAGCATCCATTATTCACCTGGGGAAAGACAATAGACAATAAGGTCCCAAATGAGTATGTATTATTAATATTAGTGCAAGAAATAAGAAAAGTGGATGCACTAGCCTTGTCTGATAACACATAGTCCTAATGGCACACTTCCCTTGAGCTTGTCTGGAACTCCAATCACTGCAGCCTCCACTACCTCAGGATATTCTAAGATTGTCTAAAACAAGAAAATATCCTCAGTATTTATCAATCTATTGACATATCCACTTGTGTTGTTAAGTGTTGTGGGGGGAAAGTTGTGTCTGTCTTTGGCTATTTGGGTTGCATTGGACATGGTCAGCCTGTGTCTATTTCAGGTATCTTTGATTATTTCCATCCATCTAGTTCCTTTTAAAGAGCTTCAGTATAATAATCTAAATAGTCATTACATGACAAATTCAGTTAGTCTGAGAAATTCATCAGATCATCATCAGTGCACTCTGGAGATGTCCACATGTGCTCCGATCTTCTATTCAATATTTCCTTCTGTATAGTAATGATATTTAAGAACTGGCATAATTATTTAATAACAGCATTTTCTCTTCTTCTTCTTCGTTCATTCTCAAACTCCAAGATCTTTTAGATTATTATGATGTCAAGAGAATGGAATGTCATGGTTAAGATCTTGGCTGCAATGAAACATCTTATTTCTGTCTGTCCTTTGGGTTGTTTTGCCTTTCTCTGGAATGGGGCTGCCAATACCACCCCAAATCTTCCATTTCTTAGTAGCCTCCTATGACATGAATGGCAGATGTAATACATATGGTGGATAATTTGATTATGAAAAATAGTCTAAGAAGAACACATGAGAGAAAATGGAAATGAGGTAATGAAAGGGTTAGGATTAGGCTACGGGTTAGGGTTACATGGAGGAGAAAATAAGTGGAGTAGGAACTGGATTTGATTAAACACAGTGGGGACTCAAAACAAATGATTGCCAAAGATAGGGAGGAAAGGCATGTTTTTAATGCAGCATAAATATCATTATATCACTGGATAATGTTGACAGCTGGCATGAAATCTAAACATCATTATATCACTGGATAATGATGACAGCTGGCATGAAATCTAAACATCATTATATCACTGGATAATGATGACAGCTGGCATGAAATCTAAACATCATTATATCACTGGATAATGATGACAGCTGGCATGAAATCTAAACATCATTATATCACTGGATAATGATGACAGCTGGCATGAAATCTAAACATCATTATATCACTGGATAATGATGACAGCTGGCATGAAATCTAAACATCATTATATCACTGGATAATGATGACAGCTGACATGAAATCTAAACATCATTATATCACTGGATAATGATGACAGCTGGCATGAAATCTAAACATCATTATATCACTGGATAATGATGACAGCTGGCATGAAATCTAAACATCATTATATCACTGGATAATGATGACAGCTGGCATGAAATCTAAACATCATTATATCACTGGATAATGATGACAGCTGGCATGAAATCTAAACATCATTATATCACTGGATAATGATGACAGCTGGCATGAAATATAAACATCATTATATCACTGGATAATGATGACAGCTGGCATGAAATCTAAACATCATTATATCACTGGATAATGATGACAGCTGGCATGAAATATAAATAAACTAAAACTGTTACAATAATTCATCTGTTTTCTGTCCGATATTACTTTATTGCACCCAAATTATTTTATTTTCTTTTGCGTTCATTCTCAAACTTCTGCAGATTAGCAGGATGTAGTCCGGAGAACGGAATATGTTGTGTCATGGTTTACAGCTTAGCTGTGATATTTGCACCTTTCAGACTGACACATCTTTCAGCATGATTCTGGCACACTTTGAATGTATGGGATGGGACAGTCAACACCACCTCCATACCTCCTTAGTCAACTCTTACAACATGCATGAAAGTTAAATAGTGTTGCTATTCTTTGCTCCCATTTGGGAACCTGGCAACATACAAGCAAAACCTGGACGAATCAATTAGTTATATGGGGATTTTATCACTACTTACACTACTCTTGTAATGATAGGTTTGTTCCCCTTACCTCTTCAATGGTACCACATGACAGTCTGTGTCCAGCCACATTAATGACATCATCGCTGCGGGAGAGTACAGAAATGTAACCCTTGTCATCTCGAACACCACAATCCATTGTATCATAGTAACCCTAGAAACAAATATTTTGCTACAAAAATGTGGCATTCATTATCATATGTCTTTCAGTTTGAGCATAACTCTACAAGTATTAGTGTTGAATGATTTCAAGTATTAGTGTTGAATGATTTCAAGTATTAGTGTTGAATGATTTCAAGTATTAGTGTTGACAGATTTCAAGTATTAGTGTTGACAGATTTCAAGTATTAGTGTTGACAGATTTCAAGTATTAGTGTTGAATGATTTCAAGTATTAGTGTAAACATTTTCGCATGTGAAATGTCTGAGGGTCTCACCAATGGCCCACTAGACAAATCAGCCATGCAACAGAAAACCTTAGTAGATGCCATATCATTATATTGAGGCTCTCTTATGGAAGCTTTGTAGCATGTCATCTGTACAATTACACTTTCCTTTTTTTGGGGGTGGGGGGGGGGGGGGGGGTTTGTTTTTTATGCTTTTTTTACTTGTATACATCTACAACATTCAGAAAATCTCAAATATTGTGTGTCTTCCACAAATGCAGCTTGGTTGTTTTTTTATGAGCATAGGCCCAAAATGAGAGCAAATAATAAATCAGAATTACTAGACATCTCATGTTCTGAATCGCTGGTGGACACCAGAATACATGAGAACATTTGCTATATAATTATCAAACTTCTACCAAAAATTCCAAAGTGGTCGCCATTAAAATGTTGGTATATATAAAAGGTAAAATCTCTGATTAGTCAATGCTATTTTTAGCTTGCAATAAGAAGAGTTCTTTCTCATGGATAACATAACAGCCCGGATAGTCTTTAAATGGTTAATAATTTTTTTTTGATCCATCATTGCAGTGAAAACAAGGTAAATTAATACCGATGATAAAATAACTCACTGGGAGAGTACTGAAGTATACTTCTTGAAACTGTTTGTCACCTTTATACAGAGTTTCCATGAATCCTGGTGGGAGGGGTTGCCTAAAGATGGCAAAATGATATGACAAGTCATAGAAGAAACTACAAAGATAGACAAATATCTAGTGAACAGATATGAACAAGGTTACCAGTAAATCATAACATTGGAAAACATCAGTTATGGAAAGGTTACAAGCAAATCCTAACATTGGAAAACATCAATTATTACTAAGGTTACAAGCAAATCATAACATTGGAAAACATCAGTTATGGAAAGGTTACAAGCAAATCCTAACATTGGAAAACATCAATTATTACTAAGGTTACAAGTAAATCATAACATTGGAAAACATCAGTTATGGAAAGGTTACAAGCAAATCCTAACATTGGAAAACATCAATTATTACTGTTAATGTTATGTTGTCCGTCCATCACAAGTGATGATGACCATTTGTTACATCCACTTTTGAAAATTCAATTTTAGTTATGTCCTTGATTATGAGTTCGTATATGGCTAATGAGCCCTACTCTAGCTGTAAATGTCCTTGGACAGTTCGGACATGGAATGACGACTGTAGACGGATCTTGGTCTATCCGTGACTTTCTAGCTGCTCTCCGCTGTTGAGCTGCTGCATTTCTCTTCTTTTCACAAGATGATGCACTCTTTTTTCTTTTAGAACGTCATGTAGATCTATTTTGTGCAAGCTCTTCCCATGTATCGTGGTCTATTTCAAAGGCTTTCAGTGTGTTCTTTAACGAGTCCTTGTAGCGCTTCCTTTGGCCACCTTGAGATAGTATACCCTTCTCTAGCTCGCCATCGAGAAGTATCTTTGACAGACGATGGTCTGGCATATGCACCAAATGACCTGCCCAATGAATCTGTCTGCATCAGGATCGTGTCAATGCTTGGGATACCAGCTCTATCAAAGACAGTGGTATCTGGAATCTTGTCTTGCCATCTGATGTTCATAACTTTTCTGAGACAATTTGTATGAAAATGATTGAGTTTTTTCACATGACGTCTATACACAGTCCATGTTTCACTAGCGTATAAAAGCACTGGAAGCACCACTGCTCTGTAAACTTTCAGCTTAGTCTGTAGGTTAATGCCATTTCTACGCCAATCATTTGCGTACAATCTGCCAAAAGTACTGCTTGCTTTGGCGATCCTTGTACACACTTCATCATCAACGTTGGCAATTATTACTAAGGCTACAAGCAAATCATAACATTTGAAAACATCAAATATGGATAAGGTTACAAGCAAATCCTAACATTGGAAAACATCAATTATTACTAAGGCTACAAGCAAATCATAACATTGGAAAACATCAGTTATGGATAAGGTTACAAGCAAATCCTAATATTGGAAAACATCAATTATTACTAAGGCTACAAGCAAATCATAACATTGGAAAACATCAGTTATTTATACAGTTGTAATCAAATTATAACAGACCTGTTTCTTCTAATCACTGTGCCATCTGCACGCATGTGTCAGAAAGATAGAGGGATATGGTTGCAAATACTGGAAGTTTTAGGGAACTCAAATGCTCAAAAGGCATAGAGGATGGACTTCACTGTACTCAGGTTTCCCCATATGTACTCCACCCTCTCAACAAAGTGGCACACAGCCTGCTAAGAGTACCACTCATAGCAACAATAGTACTTAGGTAGAACACAAGTTTTTGATGTTTCATTTGAACACAACAGACGGACTATCACTAAGACTAAGGGATAATGAGGTGTAAACACACAATTCTAACAGAACACACACAAAAGTAGACACTGTCATCTTACTTGACAAAAATCTGTCCCAGCTCTCCTGCCTTTGTTGGTTGTCCATCAGGTTTCAAGACTTGCACTGATTGTTGATACCAAGATATAAATGTTGTGCTATTAGATTACATGACCAGTGCATTTGTTTAATCAGGGTTGTGAAATGAATAATACAAGTAAATTCAAGTAGGAAACACAAGGATAAATGAAAAATGTTTGAGTCTGATGGGAATTGAACCAGGTTCATTCTAGTGGCAATGAATCCCATCCCCCCAAAAAAGATGAGATTTATTCAAGACATTCAAACTGTGTGTTTAAGTCACTGAGAATCGACCAATCAAATACAAATACATAGTACGAATATGAATTTTCTATGTTTGTGGTCCTGAGGATACTTCTATACTTGTACTGGATGTTTATTGTTGTAATAGCATGATTAGTTCTCATGCTTCCTACTTGAATCTTCTTGTATAAGCCATTATTTGAAGCAACAATGTCCTGTTCCTAGATAAAATAAAAAATTTAGCTATGCATCTCATTCTTGGATGCCCCAGAGATACAGCAACAATGGTAATGTGCTTCATGCTGGACTAGATGCCCCTGAGATACAGCAACATTGGTGATGGGCTTCTTGCTGGACTAGATGCCCCTGAGATACAGCAACAATGGTGATGGGCTTCTTGCTGGACTAGATGCCCCTGAGATACAGCAACAATGGGGATGTGCTTCATGCTGGACTAGATGCCCCTGAGATACAGCAATAATGGTGATGGGCTTCTTGCTGGACTAGATGCCCCTGAGATACAGCAACAATGGTGATGGGCTTCTTGCTGGACTAGATGCCCCTGAGATACAGCAACAATGGGGATGGGCTTCTTGCTGGACTAGATGCCCCAGAGAAACAGCAGCAATGGTGATGGGCTTCTTGCTGGACTAAGCATGTCCGACTTTGACTAATGAGTTCTAGGCATTCTTTGAGTTTCCTTCCACACTCTAAACATGTGTGGGAGGAATCTGTAAGACATTGAGCAGCTCTAGCCTTTCTGCTAACATGTTTTTGTTGAGCAGCAGCTTGTCTGTTGTTCTCTCCAGCTGCTACACCAGTTCTGTGTCTGTGATTCCAGTCTGGTCTATCTTGTGCCACTCTCCCATAAATTTATGGTTACATTGAACGATGCCAGTGATGTCTTATCTACAAATATACTACAAATACTGTAACTAAGAAAGATTTTTTAAATAACAAATATTTACCGTTCCAACCAGGAACAGGTTTTCCAGTTGTTCCAGGGACTGGGTAGAGGTCCATGTTCAAGCTTCTACATGTTCCAGTAATAGCCCATCCCGTCTCTGAGAAATAGAAAAACCAGAGAACTTAAATACCGCTACCTTTTGTTTTCTGTTCTCTTAATTGCTTCACACTCAACATACTATACAACTCAACAAGACCATACAATTTAACAGACCATACAATTTAACAGACCATGCAATTTAACATATACAACTCAACAAGACCATACAATTTAACATATAATACAACTCAACAGATCATACAACTCAACAAGACCATACAATTTAACAAACCATACAATTTAACATTATACAACTCAACAAGACCATACAATTTAACAGACCATACAATTTAACAGACCATGCAATTTAACAGACCATACAATTTAACAGACCACACAATTTAACAGACCATAAAAGTTAACAGACCATATAACAAAATTTAACACACCATACAACTCAACCAACCATAGGCCTACAACCAATATTTTTAAACATGACTAAACAAGCATTTACAATTCACTTCATTGTACTCAGGTTTTTCCCATTTGTACTTAGACCCTGTCAACAGAACAGCATTACCTGACAAGAGTACATTAGAATGTTACTCCAAATGTTAAAGCGATAATTCCAAGGGATCTCCACAAAACTCAATTTCCTTCAAAAAAAATTTCCCTGAAGTGCAAAAATCTCAATGCGGCAGAGAAAAACCTTCAACTATTTGGGAAGCAAGTTATCACAAGATAAAATAAAGAGATTATCAGCCAGTACCCAGCAGCAAGCTTTAAACAAGCTGTAAAGCATATGGCACTCACATGACTTTAACAATCTTACAAAACAGACACTGTTTCATATGTGTGTATACATTCATGATAGACACTACATGAATCACCTTTGAAAACAAGTGTCTTCAAAGAAGACACATAAAATAGACATACTTTACAATAGCAATTCCCTGAGGGAAAAAACAAACCAAGAATTTGCGTCCAGTTTTATAAAAAGACGTTAGAATTACATCAGCCATGTACTTAGGATGGATAACAACACTATCTAAATAAAACTTTATGTGGAAGGCAGAAGGAAAAAGAAACTACACAGAATAATCAACAGAGAAAGTTAAATATAGTGCATATACTCAATACACAAGAACTACTGCAACTTGTAAAAAGGTACTCAACATGGAAATAAATAACTACTGCCCTAAGTGCCATCTTTGGCCTAACAGAAACTAACAAACACCAAACACATACCCGTCTGCCACCAGTGGTCAAGTATAGGTTTGTTTATCAGATTTTGAATCCAGTGCATAGTTTCTTGATCACAATGTTCACCAGCAACAAACAAAGTCTCAAATCTAAACACAGAAAATAAATTGCAAATATTAAACATCAACTGAATATAAATTGCCAACAGTACAAATGCATCTTCAAATTCAAGATATGAGCATGAAATGAATGACAGAATTTGAATTATCACCATGAAACAAATAAAAGCAATGTGATATATCAAGAGAACACAGAACAAAAGTTTGAATTATTTTTTTTTTAAATAACTTTACAGAATGATGTGTCCATATCTCAACTTCTTAATATTATGTGCAGAACCATTTCAACTCTGTGATAGTTTGCGCATCTTTCATGTCATCACAGATATCTCACGTGACAAGTAGGCGTAGCAGACTAGTCATTGTAAATACACAATATCTAAAACTACAACCCTATCTCCAGCCTCCCAAACACTAAACATCAAATGCCGACCCTAAACCCCCTACCAAAAACTAAATATTGTTGTCTTTTTCTTCCACAAATACAGTGTTGATTTCCATACTTGCTGGTAACTTTTTTCAACTTTGCTGTTAACTTGCAGTTCTTGTTCTGACCCAGCTGTCAGATCAATATCATCAATGGAGTGCAAATTGCAGATAGAGCAATCACCGATCACTATAGACATGTTGTAGTCATGAAGAGTCTTCGGTATTATGTGCTTAGGTATCCTTGCTGATATCCTATATGTATTTTAACCTTTACAGCCTCAGATTAAAATTACGCAACTTTTCCTGGGTCTTGATTTTTTATTTTTTTATGACAATGTGCATTATTTTTGGTGAATGTTTGGAAAATGTAATAACTCTTTTGTTATTATAGATTTCTAAATAATTTTTGCTCACATAAATAAAGGAGTTAATAATGCGTATTATTGTGTTTTTTGTTGTTGTGTGATATGACAGTTGTGAACAAGTTGTGAAGTTTAAAAATGGCAGGAAAATCTCAAAACCACAAATTAAAAATCTCAAAAACAAATTTCCTGACGCACCAAATACTTGAACAATGTGTGGCAACACTGATAAAATCCTCCTAAATATATATTCCTGTTGTATATATGTTGTTTTATATCCAAACTAATAAAATAAGAGCTGAATAAGCTAATAAAACATGAAGAAATCACATACAATGTCCGTCCATTAAAGACTAGACCTCGGACGACATACAATGTAATTATTTTCCATGCCGACCCTATGGCACCCCTGATAAATATTATTTTTGTGTTATTCATTGAATAAACAAACATTCTTATAATATAACAACGCACAAAACACAAAAACAACAACTAAAATATGTAGATATTACTTACCATAACGCTTCATGTACCATGACACGCGGTCGAAGATTTGACTTCGAAGCAATTTCAATCAGACACAATCTTAATTATATACAATGTACTGGTCCTATATGAAGCTACAAAATGTCTGGATATATTCTCCGAAAGTGTTTTAATACTATTTTATTATAACAATTGTAATTCTCTAGAAATCATTATCGTCGCAATATAATCCAAAAACATCCTACTGAAACATGACATCGAAAATCAACAAAAGTCGTTCCCGAATTTCATTGACAAAATCAGCCAGCATTTTAGTTCTTACAATCCTATGTGTAAAGGAATTTGACTTTTAGACTGTGACATATTCTTAGTTTCTTGTTGCTGGAATTCTATGAGCTCAACTTCGTGTAATACCATATTGAAGATTCGGGGCATAGTAACAGGGCGACTTAGTACGCCTATGGTTCCTTTTATACGGGTGTTTCCAGTTGCCTATGGGGTCCGTAAGGTTAAAGAACTCATCAAATGTATTATTTGATACGACTATAAAGTGATTCAACAATAGGCCTATCTATGATGGTGGTGTCAAAATTAAATTATTTAATTTTGTGAAAAGAAAAAATGATGAATTCAGTTACAATTTTCTGAAATAATTGGGTTTTAAAAACCGTATCATTAACAAAATAAAATACATTTGTTATAGGAAAAATGGTGGCGCAGTGTATTTACACTCATAAAAAATACATTTAAAGTGTTATGCTAGAGTGAATGCAAACAAATAACAAATGATGCTCATCTGTTTTTGCTCACAGTTTCAGTTTTTGTCATTGATTTATCTGAATCTTTGTATATCTGATACTTTTCTCTTTCCAGGCAATTATACTCTTTACTCCAACCTCAACAATCTTGAGAGCATTCAGGGTATGGCTCGAGCACAACAAAATGTTTGTCACAATTAGTAGATCTACCATGAATTTCCTCCATGGTATCCTTGGTATTTTTGAGTGATCTCCTTGGCATGGTGGTTAAATCATTCTTGTATTCATGAGGTTGCAGGTTTAAATCCTGCTCGCAACATCTTGTTTACAACGTGCATTTTTTTTTCAGAGATGAAACATTGGTTGAAACTGTGAAGTTACGTACTATGAGTGGTACTCTCAGCAGGTGGGCGTGTCTCTTTGCTGGAAGAATGGAGTACATATGTAGTAATTTGAGTATGATGAAGGAAATCCTCTTTGCCTTTTCAATTTACTAGCAACAGAGTTCTTCTATACTTTGGGGGAAGTTTCTCCAGAACTCTATTTCATACCCGGAATACTCAAACTCTCAGTCGGCCCGGCCCATCTCAGTCGGGCCTTCTTCAGCATTGTATGAATTCTTGGTTGTTGGCTCTAGTGAGGACTTCAGCATCAGGTACTTTACCTGAGAAGTCTCTTTATCCTGAGAAGTCTGTGGAACATGGTGACCAACTTCTTGAAGTGGAGATGGGGGCTTAGTCCAGTCAAGAGATGCTGGAAACTAAGATTTGTAGGGTCATCCCTGACATCAAGCAAGACCATAATCTTACCCAAGCAATCACTGATGCTGAAGTCAGAGATACCAGACCGAGAGACACACCAGCAACCATGGTATCACACAACACAACTAGATAACATGTCTTCATACACACACAAAAACTATTATATTTGGTATAATTCTTGAATGGTATTATTCTTAGTCTTATCTTGACTTAACTTTGGTAACTGAAGAGCTTCATTTATTGCTCCTACTCATGATATAGCAAAGAATAATAATGTGATACAATTACAAATAATAATTGTCATAATCACTGACTTGTCTAGAGGTAAGTAACGCTTGGCATACTGTCCATCTGGGTCCTAGAATACAAAAGAAACATAATCTAAGTTGTAATGAAAGATATCTCTTCTTCTTCTTCAGTGTTCATTCTCAAACTCCCACTGGATCTCTCTTGTAGCAGGAAAGATGAACTAGATTTCCAGTATGATGTAGTTCAGAGAGTGGAGATGCATTAAGTCACCGTTTTATTTGCGCTAATCGACCGACACATCCATCTTTGGCGGGTAATGAAAGATATAAAAAAAATATTATTCAGGTGAGATGTTATATTCTTTCCAGAATGTAGTCTTCTTTTTGTATGATCTAAACTCCTCATGATTATGAATGAGTTGATCTCCTGCAGCTAATGACATGTCGATACACTCTAACAAGTCTTTTGTTAATTATTATCTTGGGTGGCGACTTTTCCGCAACATCCAAGCATGGTTTACATTACTATTTTTCCATGCTGTTATGTTTCATACCTTATTATGTCCAACTCCTTGAAGTGGAGAAGGGGTATAGTCCAGCCTACAGAGGGTGGAAACTAAGATTGATCAGGCCATCCTTGTAAATGATCAGGACCACAATCCTGTTCAAACAATCACTGGTGTTGAAGTCGGAAATACCAGAACGATAGGCGCACCGGCAACTATGGTATCACCCAGCATGACTAGGTAACATGTCTTCACAACAAAACAAAAAATATAATTTATATGACGTGTTTGTCATCAGATTATCATCACTGCAAACTGAATATGTCCATAGTTGCTCCGATCTCTCCCCGAGTGTATCCGCCATTACAATTCTGCTGACAGTACTATAGTTTCTCTGATCTCTCCCTGAGTTTATCCACCATTACAATTCTGCTGACAGTACTATAGTTTCTCTGATCTCTCCCTGAGTTTATCCACCATTACAATTCTGCTGACAGTACTATAGTTTCTCTGATCTCTCCCTGAGTTTATCCACCATTACAATTCTGCTGACAGTACTATAGTTTCTCTGATCTCTCCCTGAGTTTATCCACCATTACAATTCTGCTGACAGTACTATAGTTTCTCCAATCTCTCCCTGAGTTTATCCACCATTACAATTCTGCTGACAGTACTATAGTTTCTCCAATCTCTCCCTGAGTTTATCCACCATTACAATTCTGCTGACAGTACTATAGTTTCTCCAATCTCTCCCTGAGTGTATCCGCCATTACAATTCTGCTGACAGTACTATAGTTTCTCCAATCTCTCCCTGAGTGTATCCACCATTACAATTCTGCTGACAGTACTATAGTTTCTCTGATCTCTCCCTGAGTTTATCCACCATTACAATTCTGCTGACAGTACTATAGTTTCTCTGATCTCTCCCTGAGTTTATCCACCATTACAATTCTGCTGACAGTACTATAGTTTCTCTGATCTCTCCCTGAGTTTATCCACCATTACAATTCTGCTGACAGTACTATAGTTTCTCTGATCTCTCCCTGAGTTTATCCACCATTACAATTCTGCTGACAGTACTATAGTTTCTCTGATCTCTCCCTGAGTGTATCCACCATTACAATTCTGCTGACAGTACTATAGTTTCTCCAATCTCTCCCTGAGTTTATCCACCATTACAATTCTGCTGACAGTACTATAGTTTCTCCAATCTCTCCCTGAGTTTATCCACCATTACAATTCTGCTGACAGTACTATAGTTTCTCTGATCTCTCCCTGAGTTTATCCACCATTACAATTCTGCTGACAGTACTATAGTTTCTCTGATCTCTCCCTAAGTTTATCCACCATTACAATTCTGCTGACAGTACTATAGTTTCTCTGATCTCTCCCTGAGTTTATCCACCATTACAATTCTGCTGACAGTACTATAGTTTCTCTGATCTCTCCCTGAGTTTATCCACCATTACAATTCTGCTGACAGTACTATAGTTTCTCCAATCTCTCCCTGAGTTTATCCACCATTACAATTCTGCTGACAGTACTATAGTTTCTCCAATCTCTCCCTGAGTTTATCCACCATTACAATTCTGCTGACAGTACTATAGTTTCTCCAATCTCTCCCTGAGTTTATCCACCATTACAATTCTGCTGACAGTACTATAGTTTCTCCAATCTCTCCCTGAGTTTATCCACCATTACAATTCTGCTGACAGTACTATAGTTTCTCCCATCTCTCCCTGAGTTTATCCACCATTACAATTCTGCTGACAGTACTATAGTTTCTCCAATCTCTCCCTGAGTTTATCCACCATTACAATTCTGCTGACAGTACTATAGTTTCTCCAATCTCTCCCTGAGTTTATCCACCATTACAATTCTGCTGACAGTACTATAGTTTCTCCAATCTCTCCCTGAGTTTATCCACCATTACAATTCTGCTGACAGTACTATAGTTTCTCTGATCTCTCCCTGAGTTTATCCACCATTACAATTCTGCTGACAGTACTATAGTTTCTCTGATCTCTCCCTGAGTTTATCCACCATTACAATTCTGCTGACAGTACTATAGTTTCTCCAATCTCTCCCTGAGTGTATCCGCCATTACAATTCTGCTGACAGTACTATAGTTTCTCCAATCTCTCCCTGAGTGTATCCACCATTACAATTCTGCTGACAGTACTATAGTTTCTCTGATCTCTCCCTGAGTTTATCCACCATTACAATTCTGCTGACAGTACTATAGTTTCTCTGATCTCTCCCTGAGTTTATCCACCATTACAATTCTGCTGACAGTACTATAGTTTCTCTGATCTCTCCCTGAGTTTATCCACCATTACAATTCTGCTGACAGTACTATAGTTTCTCTGATCTCTCCCTGAGTTTATCCACCATTACAATTCTGCTGACAGTACTATAGTTTCTCTGATCTCTCCCTGAGTGTATCCACCATTACAATTCTGCTGACAGTACTATAGTTTCTCCAATCTCTCCCTGAGTTTATCCACCATTACAATTCTGCTGACAGTACTATAGTTTCTCCAATCTCTCCCTGAGTTTATCCACCATTACAATTCTGCTGACAGTACTATAGTTTCTCTGATCTCTCCCTGAGTTTATCCACCATTACAATTCTGCTGACAGTACTATAGTTTCTCTGATCTCTCCCTAAGTTTATCCACCATTACAATTCTGCTGACAGTACTATAGTTTCTCTGATCTCTCCCTGAGTTTATCCACCATTACAATTCTGCTGACAGTACTATAGTTTCTCTGATCTCTCCCTGAGTTTATCCACCATTACAATTCTGCTGACAGTACTATAGTTTCTCCAATCTCTCCCTGAGTTTATCCACCATTACAATTCTGCTGACAGTACTATAGTTTCTCCAATCTCTCCCTGAGTTTATCCACCATTACAATTCTGCTGACAGTACTATAGTTTCTCCAATCTCTCCCTGAGTTTATCCACCATTACAATTCTGCTGACAGTACTATAGTTTCTCCAATCTCTCCCTGAGTTTATCCACCATTACAATTCTGCTGACAGTACTATAGTTTCTCCCATCTCTCCCTGAGTTTATCCACCATTACAATTCTGCTGACAGTACTATAGTTTCTCCAATCTCTCCCTGAGTTTATCCACCATTACAATTCTGCTGACAGTACTATAGTTTCTCCAATCTCTCCCTGAGTTTATCCACCATTACAATTCTGCTGACAGTACTATAGTTTCTCCAATCTCTCCCTGAGTTTATCCACCATTACAATTCTGCTGACAGTACTATAGTTTCTCTGATCTCTCCCTGAGTTTATCCACCATTACAATTCTGCTGACAGTACTATAGTTTCTCTGATCTCTCCCTGAGTTTATCCACCATTACAATTCTGCTGACAGTACTATAGTTTCTCCAATCTCTCCCTGAGTTTATCCACCATTACAATTCTGCTGACAGTACTATAGTTTCTCCAATCTCTCCCTGAGTTTATCCACCATTACAATTCTGCTGACAGTACTATAGTTTCTCCAATCTCTCCCTGAGTTTATCCACCATTACAATTCTGCTGACAGTACTATAGTTTCTCTGATCTCTCCCTGAGTTTATCCACCATTACAATTCTGCTGACAGTACTATAGTTTCTCCAATCTCTCCCTGAGTTTATCCGCCATTACAATTCTGCTGACAGTACTATAGTTTCTCTGATCTCTCCCTGAGTGTATCCGCCATTACAATTCTGCTGACAGTACTATAGTTTCTCCAATCTCTCCCTGAGTTTATCCACCATTACAATTCTGCTGACAGTACTATAGTTTCTCCAATCTCTCCCTGAGTTTATCCACCATTACAATTCTGCTGACAGTACTATAGTTTCTCTGATCTCTCCCTGAGTGTATCCGCCATTACAATTCTGCTGACAGTACTATAGTTTCTCCAATCTCTCCCTGAGTTTATCCACCATTACAATTCTGCTGACAGTACTATAGTTTCTCCAATCTCTCCCTGAGTGTATCCACTATTACAATTCTGCTGACAGTACTATAGTTTCTCCAATCTCTCCCTGAGTTTATCCACCATTACAATTCTGCTGACAGTACTATAGTTTCTCCAATCTCTCCCTGAGTGTATCCACTATTACAATTCTGCTGACAGTACTATAGTTTCTCTGATCTCTCCCTGAGTGTATCCACCATTACAATTCTGCTGACAGTACTATAGTTTCTCTGATCTCTCCCTGAGTGTATCCGCCATTACAATTCTGCTGACAGTACTATAGTTTCTCCAATCTCTCCCTGAGTGTATCCACCATTACAATTCTGCTGACAGTACTATAGTTTCTCCAATCTCTCCCTGAGTTTATCCACCATTACAATTCTGCTGACAGTACTATAGTTTCTCTGATCTCTCCCTGAGTTTATCCACCATTACAATTCTGCTGACAGTACTATAGTTTCTCCAATCTCTCCCTGAGTTTATCCACCATTACAATTCTGCTGACAGTACTATAGTTTCTCTGATCTCTCCCTGAGTGTATCCACCATTACAATTCTGCTGACAGTACTATAGTTTCTCTGATCTCTCCCTGAGTGTATCCGCCATTACAATTCTGCTGACAGTACTATAGTTTCTCCAATCTCTCCCTGAGTGTATCCACCATTACAATTCTGCTGACAGTACTATAGTTTCTCCAATCTCTCCCTGAGTGTATCCACCATTACAATTCTGCTGACAGTACTATAGTTTCTCTGATCTCTCCCTGAGTTTATCCACCATTACAATTCTGCTGACAGTACTATAGTTTCTCCAATCTCTCCCTGAGTTTATCCACCATTACAATTCTGCTGACAGTACTATAGTTTCTCCAATCTCTCCCTGAGTTTATCCACCATTACAATTCTGCTGACAGTACTATAGTTTCTCTGATCTCTCCCTGAGTTTATCCACCATTACAATTCTGCTGACAGTACTATAGTTTCTCCAATCTCTCCCTGAGTGTATCCACCATTACAATTCTGCTGACAGTACTATAGTTTCTCCAATCTCTCCCTGAGTTTATCCACCATTACAATTCTGCTGACAGTACTATAGTTTCTCTGATCTCTCCCTGAGTTTATCCACCATTACAATTCTGCTGACAGTACTATAGTTTCTCCAATCTCTCCCTGAGTGTATCCACCATTACAATTCTGCTGACAGTACTATAGTTTCTCCAATCTCTCCCTGAGTTTATCCACCATTACAATTCTGCTGACAGTACTATAGTTTCTCCAATCTCTCCCTGAGTTTATCCGCCATTACAATTCTGCTGACAGTACTATAGTTTCTCCAATCTCTCCCTGAGTTTATCCGCCATTACAATTCTGCTGACAGTACTATAGTTTCTCCAATCTCTCCCTGAGTTTATCCACCATTACAATTCTGCTGACAGTACTATAGTTTCTCCAATCTCTCCCTGAGTTTATCCACCATTACAATTCTGCTGACAGTACTATAGTTTCTCTGATCTCTCCCTGAGTTTATCCACCATTACAATTCTGCTGACAGTACTATAGTTTCTCTGATCTCTCCCTGAGTTTATCCACCATTACAATTCTGCTGACAGTACTATAGTTTCTCCAATCTCTCCCTGAGTTTATCCACCATTACAATTCTGCTGACAGTACTATAGTTTCTCCAATCTCTCCCTGAGTTTATCCACCATTACAATTCTGCTGACAGTACTATAGTTTCTCCAATCTCTCCCTGAGTGTATCCGCCATTACAATTCTGCTGACAGTACTATAGTTTCTCCAATCTCTCCCTGAGTTTATCCACCATTACAATTCTGCTGACAGTACTATAGTTTCTCCAATCTCTCCCTGAGTTTATCCACCATTACAATTCTGCTGACAGTACTATAGTTTCTCCAATCTCTCCCTGAGTTTATCCACCATTACAATTCTGCTGACAGTACTATAGTTTCTCTGATCTCTCCCTGAGTTTATCCACCATTACAATTCTGCTGACAGTACTATAGTTTCTCCGATCTCTCCCTGAGTGTATCCACTATTACAATTCTGCTGACAGTACTGGTCCTCTGCTTGTGGATCATCATTCTACTGCGTCCTCCAAAATGTTCACTTCTAGCAACACCGCTTCTGATCTTTAATTCTGGCCATTGAAAAGGAATCATCGTCCACACTAGTCTCATTCTCGCATGCTATATCTCTTATGGAATTTGAAACGTCAGCTCGATCTATTGCCCCATCGTACTGCACCACAATCACGCATGATGCCAGTTGATCTACTCTGTCATTGTCTCGAATACCCACATGTCCCAGCATGATAATAAATGTAACTACTTTCAACCTTGCCTTTCTTAAGGCCTCAATCCACTGCTTGCTAACGAGACCCACTTGTACCTTCTTAATCATACTCATGGAGTTGCTCAAGATGCAGACCTGCGTTACCTTCTGTGTACCTACCCACTCAAATGCCCTGGTCACTGCCATAATCTACATGGTCATGCTACTCGTAGTCACAGCAAAGGCCCCCATTCTCCTCCCTGATCATTCTACCTGCACACTGAGCCGTGAAAGTCCAAGCACTGCAAACATGTTTTATCAGAGATCCATCAGTGTATATAATCACATCCCCTTCTTTGGCGTTCTCGCTGACCAAAGCCTGCACCTCTTGCTCCACAGCCATGGGACACCAATCTCTGCATTCCCTGCTAAGTGTTATTACTACTCTTAAACAAGTTTCAAAATCTGTGGGTAGACGTGTCGTGTCCTTTACAGAACGTTGTCCTCAATGCCATTATGTAAGCCTCTTAGATCTGTGCAATCTGTCCAGTCTCTTCCAGTGTTGTGTTCAGGTCTTCGAGATCATGTGTTCATCTTTTGGTCTGCCTCTTGTTCTCTTTCCTGAAACTTTTCCCTCCTTGATGAATCGATGAATCTTTCTAAACCATTGTGTCTTTTCATGTGTTCAAAATATGTTAGCTTTGTTTTTGATAGTTTTGGGAGCCAGTCTTCTATATTTAGGTCTTTGCGGAAGTCTGCATTAACTTGTTTTTCTGTCAAAGATATTCTTATTACTTCAAAACATAAAATAGGAGAAGGCCACTCCACAAACCTCCGATGTCTTGCGGGCAGTGCTAGGATGTCCAAGAACATGGATAGGAAGACTCCATAACTTCCCTCACCGAAGACGGAACATGTCAGCCTGAATAGGCGTGGGTACCCAGCAATGGAAATGGGACATGTACGCAATATACAGTTAATGACTATGCTCGGATTTATTACACGAAGTGGGGCTGCCCCTGTGGTTCATCGCCAGGCAGGAGGAGCTCCGGACCCCCAGCCTCGAATGGGTCCACCAAAAGCTACTGATGATGACTCTGTGTATCGGGGACCCGGGATTAAACAGAGTAGAGCAACCGGCCAAACCAATCATGACAACAAAAAAACAATCAAAATTATGCAGTGGAACAGTGAGGGTGTGGCTAAGAAGAAATTAGAACTACAGAATTTCCTTCAAAAGCAAAAGATTGATGTCTTGTGCATTCAGGAGACACATCTTAATGACAGCAACAGATTTTCCATCAGAGGCTTTGAATGCTTCAGATTAGATAGATTAGGCCACAAAGGAGGGATCATCACAATGGTACGAAATAACATACCTACTACAGAAATCGCACGTAACCCAGAGGACTCAGAACATCTCACCATCAAATTACATACAACCCCAGAACCACTGATTATCACAAACTTCTACTGCCCAAACAACAAAAAATTACACCTCAGGACAATACCTCTCACATCATCAAATCATATTATAGTTGGAGATTTCAACAGTCATTCCCCAAGCTGGGGTTACCCAACTATGGACTTGAGAGGAGAAGAAATAGAAGACTGGATGATAGAAAATAGGCTAATCCTTATAAATGAACATCTATCAGAGCCAACCTTTTACTCCAGACGATGGAAATCTCAGAGCACTCCAGATCTGGCCATTGCAACAGAGGACATCCAACGTGTGACAGAAAGAGTAGTGGCACAACAGCTTGGTGGGAGTGACCACAAGCCCGTAATATTAACAATAAAAGGGAACCACAAGACAGAAAAGCAACAACACAAAATCGCTAGCTGGAACTACAAAAAGGCTAACTGGGACACTTACCAACGCCTTACAGAGGAAAAACTACTAACACATCTTACAGCAAGAAATATACGGAAAGATGCAAAATTAATAACAGGAATAATCCTGGAAGCTGCCAACAACAGTATACCTAGAGGAAGAAGACAAAACTACAAACCCTTCTGGAACAAAAAACTCCAGGCTATGCATGATGAAGCCTCTGCTGCAAGATCCAAGATGGAAACTAGACCAACAGAAATCAATATCATTGAACACAATAGACTGCAAGCAATCTTCAGGAGAGAAAAGCTAAACAGCATTAGATCCAGCTGGAAAGAAAAAACAGCAACACTCAACATGGAAAAAGACTCAACAAAAATGTGGAAACTTATTAAGTGTCTCAATGAAGAAAACAACCCACAAAGTAGTATCATCATAGAAGACAAGGGGAAGTCCTACACTGGCACACAAGCTGCAAATATTCTAGCAGACTCCTATGCTGAAGAAAGCAAAATTAAGATAACTAGAACAAGAACTGCTGAAGTAAGACGAGAGACAAAAAACCTTGTAAATAAACACCAACCTTGCCCAGGCACAATGACCTCACCTTTTCACAAATCAGAACTTAACATGGCAATTCAAAATCTAAAAAAGAAGAAAGCCCCTGGACCCGATGGAATCACAAATGAAATGCTCCAACACCTAGGTCCTGTGGGTAGAAGCAGAATCCTAGACCTTTTTAATGAATCATGGGCGCAAGGGATCTTCCCAGAAGAATGGAAAGAGGCAGAAATAATTCCAATTGCCAAGAAAGGAAAACCAAAAACCAACAAAACAAGTTACCGCCCTATCAGTCTACTTAGTTGCTTAGGAAAGGTCATGGAAAAAATGGTGAATAACAGACTCTTAAACTACCTGGAGGAAAACAATCTTCTAGATGACTGCCAATCAGGCTTCAGAAAACACAGATGCACTGAGGACCAAACAACATACCTTGCCCAGGAAATAGAAGATGCTTTCCAGAAAAAATCAAAACTCCTAGCCACCTTCTTTGACCTCACAAAGGCCTTTGACAAAGTCTGGAAAGAGGGGCTATTGCTAAAACTTGCCCAGAAAGGAATCAGAGGCAAAATGTTTCAGTGGATAAAAAGCTTCCTACGAGGCAGACATGCAAGAGTCAAACTCCAGGGAATGAAAAGTAAAATGGTCAACATAACAGAAGGTGTCCCACAGGGAGGAATTCTGTCCCCCACACTCTTTATAGTTTTTATAGACGATCTGCCAAAACTATTCACACCATATGTACATAGAGCTCTCCATGCAGACGATCTTGCTATCTGGACCCAATCAGAATACATTGGAGTTGCAAAAGTTAGAATGCAGGAGGCAATAAACAAAGTTGAAGAGTGGGCAAAAACCTGGGGTGTTCAAATAAACAAAAGTAAGACCGTCACTACACTTTTCACCCTCTCCACAAAGCCTGAAAATTATACTCTCACTCTAGACAATACCCCACTCCCAAAAGAAAACACCCCAGTCTACCTGGGGCTAAAATTTGACAAAAGACTTACTTGGGGATCACACATTGAAGAGACAGAAAATAAAGCCACACGCAGACTACAAATAATGAAAAAACTATCTGGGACAGATTGGGGAGCCAACATAAAAACCATAAGACAAGTCTATGTAGGTCACATTCGTCCAACTCTGGAATATGGATTGACCACATATGCAACAGCAGCAAACACCAATCTTCAAAAGCTGGACAAAATTCAAAATGCAGGTCTCCGAATCATAACAGGAGGACTAAGGAGCACACCTATAACATCAATGGAAGCAACAGCAGGATTACAAAACCTAACAGACCGCAGGGATGAGAAAATCACAATAATGACAGAAAAATTTAGACGTCTGAAACATCACCCTATGCATGAAAAAACAAAAGAACTAACAAAAAACAGACTGAAAAGACCAAGCTTCAATCACCTATCAAAAAAACTTATGAAAGCCAATAAAGAAGTAACCAGCAACAATCCGGATGAATGGGAACAGCTAGAAGCATATTGCAACATCACAAACACTTCACCCATATATACAGCAAAACTTACAATACCAGGCATTGAGAGCAAAACTATGGAAACCCCTACTGCCCTTAAGGCAAAAACACTTGATCACCTAGACACCCAATACCCTACCTCACAGTGGATTCATGTCTTCACAGATGGATCATCAGAGGGTGCAGTAAAGAAAGGAGGAGCTGGGATACTAATACTCATACCAAACACCCCAAAACTAGAACTCTCAATTGCTACTGGCAAATTATCAACAAATTACAGGGCAGAGCTACAAGCAATCTTGGAAGCATCAAAGGCTCTAGAGGAACGGAGGCTCAAAGAAGCTAACATAGTCTTCTTGTGTGACTGCATGTCAGTACTCCAAACCATCCAAAAGGAACCTAAAGATCTCCTAACAAAAACAACTGTAGAACTTCTAAATCAACTATCTGCCAACAATAAAGTTGTGCTGCAGTGGATCCCTGCACACTGTGGAATAGCAGGAAATGAAGGAGCTGACAGACTGGCAAAAGCAGGTGCAAAAAAGGAACAATTCCACCACAGAATATCACTGACTGAAGCAAAAACCCTCATCAAAGGAATATACAAACATACATGGAGTCAGAGAACAGGCAGTAACTTTCCACAGGACCCTATTCTAAAGCTAAACAGGTCACAACAAACCACAATTTTTAGACTTCGCACAGGACACTGCAGACTACAAGCACATCTCCACAAAATTAAGGCTGCCCAAACTGACCAATGCCCATGTCAAAAGGGTCCCCAGACTCCAGAACATATTCTGCAGACATGCCCACTCTTTGATGACGTGAGAACCAAAATATGGCCTCAAGAGACAGATCTGAAGGTGAAGCTGTGGGGCAACCGTGAGGACCTCCTGCTGACGACTGAATTCATGGAGGCGGCCCACCTTCCTGTATGGACTTATGAGCATAGGAAACTGATCGCAGAAGAAGAAGAAGAAGAAAACATAAAATTATATTTTGAATGCTGATATTTCCTTTTCCATTGCAGATATCATTGCCCATTGTGTTTTGTTCGTGGCATCCTGATTATTTATGCGCCTTTTGGCTGGTTGCCTCCGTCTTCAGCTCTCTCCTTACTTGGGTCAGACTATGGTCCTGCTCGAGTGGGACTGCCCAACCACGTCTCACAACCAAATGTTGCCACTAGAAAAATATAGCTTCTTAATAGTTGTTTGTAACTTCATTTTCTCTGTTTGCCCCTTTATAGATTTTTTATCCATGATGATTTCGTAGGATCCAATTGAGCCACTGCTAATCTCTTTCTGATCTCTTGTTATGTTTATATGGCCAAATTATTCTAAACTTTGCTGCTATAATTTGTTTGGGAGCCAACCTTCTTCCATCTTAAGACTTCTTCATTCATCTTTTTTTGCTGTCTACTGTACTCTCAATATCCTTTTGTTGCATCTCATGTTAAAACCAAAACAAAAAAAACACAAAAACAACTAACAAATTATTTGATTGAAAGAAAGTATCGACTTGCACTGGCTTTCTATTCCTGTAGTCCATTCAGAGTTGAGAATATTTTTTTCTACTACAAATAGCTTTAAAGTTGACCACGTACAGGAAATTATTAGTACCAGAGCAAATATGAGAAAGTAATGGATAATGTCATCCGGACCATATCTCAACTTATAATCTGGAAAAAATATTTCCCGAACACTTTTAATAGGTTCAAATTTATTCTGAAGGTATATGGTCATTTGAACATTTTGGAGACCAAAGCCATTTATGTGTTATAATATGTATATTTCATATGTTAAAAATACTTATTTATGTTTATATAATAAATTTAAAAATATCACTTTATATTGAATACATTAAAGCTTACCTTTTTTATTTTTTATATGTTAAAAATACCACATTGTATTAAAAATTGGATAGCAACATTCTCTTTTACCAAATATTTTAAGAATCTTAAAAGAAATTTACTAAAGACTTCACCTGTGTGTTGTAGGATTCAAACAAAAAAGCATAGAATTGTAACAGAGATGAATAAAGAGATGACTAAGCAGGGTTGTTTGTGAGATTGACTACCAACTCTCATGACAGGTTAAAGTTTCCCCAAAAAATTCCATCCCAAAATTAGATGTGCTGTTAAAATACCACAGATACCACAGCCAAACAGTAAACTGCAATACAACACACTCTGTTCTCCAGACAACATCCTGTTAACTGAAAGAAGTATGAGAACAAACAAGGAAGAAGAAGACTAACTACAAACGTAACAAAACTTATAGCTTGAGAAAATATACATGGAAGTCTTGACTAACATTGCATCTTTTTTTAGGGATGCAGTGTGGTCAAAGATGGAAAACATACTGACTTAAGTTGCAAGACAAGTGGGTGTCATCTGAGCCGACCTGATTCAAATCCTGTTTACTGCATTATGATTTTTCATTAACAAAGAGTACCATAATATTACATCATGCATGAAATATTATTAATGGCAGATGACTAGTTAACAAATCTTGCATTCAAAATGTGAGTTATATATGACAGGCAAAGCTTGGAACGAGGTAATGACATTTTGCTAATCCCTATAAACATACATAATAACACACACAAACCGACATTTCGACCAAAAGGCCTTTATCAAGACCACATATGCAACAAAAAATGATGAGCACTATTGCAAGAACAGCAATATTAACGCTCACAGGGCAGAGCTAAATATGTAAATAACCCAGAAGGGTTGAAACTAATAGGTCAGAAGTGAAACAACTGTGTTTCCAGTGATTAGCAAAGCTTAATTACCCAGTTCCAGGCTTTGCCTGTTGGATTTGAGTTTAGCACAGTGAGTACATATTAATCTTCCTACAGGGATATGAATTTCTTACCTCAGCACGAATAGACCTCAGAGCTGTGGGTGCTACAAACATTGCCTTGACATTGTGCTGCTGTAAAACTCGAAATATTGCACCTGGGTCTGGAGTGCCTACAGGCTTTCCCTAGTCAAAATATCCATCGATTTTAGGATTAAAAAGATATTTGACATATGAAGTCATTGTGTGAAGTGGCAACATTATTTACAATCTAGTCTGACAACAGACCTAAACATGGAAGAAGACAGCAGTGTTCTTCATAAGTAAATGTGTTTGATTAATATTTATAGCACCATATACGAACATATAAATCTGTATATGTTTATTTGTTGTTTGTTTGTTTGAGAACCCCAGAAACTGAAATTGTGAATGATTAGCTCTAGCTTTCAATGTGCAGTGGGGTGGTTTTTCTTAGCTTTCTTTCATACCCAGGAGAAATCAGGTTTCGTCTGCAATGGCTATCGAAGGAGCCTTCTACTCAAAAAGGGAGTCTATAATTGTATAGAAGACATGCTACAAAGCTTTTTTTTCTGCAGTTCTATTTTTCATTTCCATTTCTGCAATAGACAGTCTCCACACTTAATCTGGGGGGAATTTAACAGGTGGTCTTTGACATCTTATGCTTACCGTCTTTGTGATCTATCTTTTTCATTGTTCTGAAATCATTATAGTCTTTTCTAGGCCAGGTCGTTTGATATGACTAAAATATTCTAATTTTCTTGAGAGAATCTTGTTGTTTAGCTAGTTTTCTTTCAATTCTCTCAGAAAAACCCATTTGGTGATCTTTTTTGTGCTTCGTATTCTAAGGATTCTTCTAAAAATTTTGTTTCAAATGATACAGTTTTTTCTCACTTTATTGGTGATTGTCTACGATTCACATCCATATATTGCAACTGGGAATATATATGATCTAATAAAAGTTTATTTTGTTGCAGCCCAGAGATATGTTCATAATTTGTATCAGTTTATCAACAAGAAGCTACACACTTAAAAATAAACAATTATTAAATGATAATATATAAAGACTGGATAAAGAGACATAAAGAAGGATCTACCCTTACCTCATAAAGAACAGATGTGCATCCGCTAAGAAGTGGAGCATATGTGATGTACGAATGTCCAACTACCCAGCCCAGGTCTGAAGCAGCCCACCACACCTATTGAACAAAAAAAATTGTGAATTACAGCTGTCCGTAAAATTTAATAAGTTAAGTTTTATGTTGATTGATTGATTGATTGATTGATTGATAAAGCCAAGAGTGTTCATGCTTGCCACTCTTGTTCCCTATGCCAGGTGGGAAAGTTTTACCTTCAGCTTCAGATTGTTGCTTTCCTAGCATCTTTTTAAGGAGAAGCTCTCGAGAAATTCTGCAAGCCACACATGACTGAATCATTGTGATTATAGGATGCAATGTCACAAGCTGGGCAGTCTTCTATTGCAAGTGGATCATCAAAAGGTAGCAGACAAAATTTGAACCTGGCCTATTCTGCTGCCTAAATCGCCTCACAACTTGAGCCAACACGTATTACTAAATCGACCAATCCAGAGTGGACGAGTAAGTAAAGTTTCCTTTTACATACCAGGCATATTGGGGAATACAATTTTAGGCCCATATTTTTTATTGTCCAACAGCATACATTGGCATGATGTGGTCAGCATCATACCTGTTAGGTTTACTTTCCCAGAAGATCTGGTACCTATTTCCTTGATCTAGGTTAACCTAAAAGCTGTTTGTGATTTTAAAATATTTATAATTGAACTTTGGATCACTTGACTAGAAAGCCAGTGCACAAACCACTAATCCACCACAGAGGAATAAGTTAAGTATAAATCAATCTATTGTTTTATTTCTCATATAACTGTGAAACATTGGACACTTAATAATTAGTGATTTAGAGAATTGCTACCATTGAAATGAAATGCTACAGAAATATTTTGAGAATACTATGGACAGCAAAAAGACGAATCAAGAAGTGATAAGAATATTAAATGTCTAAGAGAATTAACTCCTAAACAACATTATAACATGAAAAATTAGATTTATTGGCCATAGACATAATAGCATGGAAAAACTAGTAATGGAAGGTATGGAGACTGGTAACAGGGATATGGGTAGTTTCAAGATGACAATGGACAAGAGACAAGTTGTTTAAACGTGCCCTTGTATGCAGCAGGTCAAATCATCCAGTATCATGAGGTCAGAAAATCCACAAACAAGACTACATTCTGGAAAGAATATGTCACATGAATGAATTAATATAACTTGAAATAATAATAATAATAAAAATAGCTCTGTCACATATCCTGGCTTAATTAATATAAACAAACACACATATTAACCCCTGAAATATAGCATACATTTAATTGTCGATTATTTCCCTTGGCTCCAAAGAACAGACATATTTATTTAATATAAATATAAATTTATTTAGGATGCTTATATGAGAGGGTTAGAAGGGTGAGTTAGCAAGATTGTATGGGTGGGAACAAACTTGTGTTAGGGAGGGGGCCAGTATGTGCTCATTTCCTCAAGCATCCCTCCTATGGTATTTGTGAGATTTGATACGAAATATAACATAAACTGTGTTCTTATTTTTTACCAGGTTCTATTTATCAAACAACGGTTATTTATTAATTTAAATATTAAATTATTAAGGACAGTTGTATGAGCGGATTAGGAGAATTGTGCGGGTGGGAACAGAATGGGGTTAGCAAGGGTTAGTATGTGAAAAGAAAAAAAAATCATAGAATGGTTTAATGTCCGCTTGTAGCCAAGATTGTCCCACAAACTCTGTCTTATTGAATTTTTAAGCATGTCATACTATGTGTCTGTGCATATATATTTTCATCTGCAAGCACTCCTCGCATCTGTAACAAACGTCTCGCATTTGTATTGGTTGAATGCAAGTTCAATGTAGTTTTGTAGCCATTTTGCAACTATGAATGAACCGGTTTAGTGATGTCACAAACTACTAAAAATTGTGAATTTTTTATATGTGATACAACCATAAAAATAAATAATTTTAGTATATCCTGTAAAGGACATTGTTGTTCAGCTATTGTTGATTTTTTAGGTGTCCCAAATACATCCAATCATATCACTTGTACAATGTAGATGATCAGCGTTCTAATCACTAAATCTGATGAGTTGTGTTTGCGAGCTCATCAACTATGCTACTACACCGACCACTTGATATAATTTTATCATTTCACCTGTGTGCAAGGCTTCACCTCTACCAGCCTTATGAAGTTATTTTTGCATAGCTATGAAGCAAATAGGGTAGGTAGGATTACATTTTATATTCTGTCATTGAAGACTATATTACAAAATTGAGGATTTTTTCTGGAAAAAGTACTCTATCGGAACTTGGAATGCTTTTTTACTGGTGTATAAAACATGAATAACATCATTTTGACTTCAAGATCAAGACAGAAATTTAGGAAACCATTACAATAGAATTAGGAAATTATTGTTTATATTGCTAATTACCTTACCTCTCCTGGTTTGAGACCATAAATATTCCACATAGTCCAATTTAAGGCTACAGCATGTCCACCACTTGGTCGGACAACAGCCTGTTGGTGAAATTGAAGTTGTTAATATGGCAAACACACAGCAATGACAGGGAAATGGAAATTGTTAAAATGTAAACATACAACAATGAGAGTGAAATAGATGTTAATATGGCAAAAATACAACAATGCTAGTGAAATTAATGTTGCTAATAAGGCATACATACAACAATGATACATTTTGAAATTGAAATATATATATATATACTTATTAACCTTTGGAGATATTCTTTTTTCCACTGGTAAGATGTATGAAATGTTTTTTATTTCAGCAATTTAATATTCATAATTAATTTGCTGATACACTTCAAAGTAAAGGCTGACTGTCATGTGCCTGCACTTGGTATTAAATGAATCTGTAGTACCGGTATTTCAAATATTTAAGAACTGATGTTATGACATTCTTGGCAGACCCACAGGTGCTCAATTTCTTTTGTGAAGAGTGGTGAAGAGTATGATTATCATTCTTATTGAACGACGATTTTTCATGTACCTAATTTTTCTCACATTTCTATGCAATAAAGATCAAATAAAGTGAAAAAATTCACTTTATAAACAAGACATGAGCAGGATTCGAACCCACAACTTTTTGAGCACAAAACTAATGGTTTAACCACTACATCAGAGAGATCCCTTTCTTTTGTGTATGGTTGCCAACAGTATGTCATAATTACATACTCTATACAACAGCAATTGGCTCAATAATGGGAAATCAAGTAGCACCATTGTTCTGCTACAAGAGAGAAAAATCAAGTAGCACCATTGTTCTGCTACAAGAGAGAAAAATCAAGTAGCACCATTGTTCTGCTACAAGAGAGAAAAATCTAGCTGCACCATTGTTCTGCTACAAGAGATAAAAATCTAGTAGCACCATTGTTCTGCTACAAGAGAGAAAAATCTAGCTGCACCATTGTTCTGCTACAAGAGAGAAAAATCTAGTAGCACCATTGTTCTGCTACAAGAGAGAAAAATCTAGTAGCACCATTGTTCTGCTACAAGAGAGAAAAATCTAGCTGCACCATTGTTCTGCTACAAGAGAGAAAAATCTAGGAGCACCATTGTTCTGCTACAAGAGAGAAACAGCAAGAGTTTTTGAACAAAAACCAAAAAATGTCTCTATGAACCAAACATCTAGAGTTACTTACCTTGGGTAGACCAGTTGTACCTGAAGTATAGAGTATATAGACAGGATCTGTTGCAGAGACTGGTACACATTCAGCCGGTCTGCCATGGGCAATAGCATCATTCCATTCAATATCTCTTCCCTTCTGCAGTGAAGCTGGTTCAAACTGTCATGGCATGAAGAATATAAGAATACTTTCTTGTAGTTAACATATTACAAGAATGACTTCTTAAACATCATTCTTCAGTCAGTTATCAGATTACAGAGTCAATAGAATCAATGAACTGTGTAATTTTCTTCAGGTCATCCAGGAAACGTCTCTGGTTTGGAAGTAGTGACATCTCAGTAGGTCATATTTTCTCCCTCTCTTCTTGGTAGAGTTCACATGCACGAAGAATGTGTTCCACAGTCTCTGGACTCAGTCCAGTCCGTCTCACCAATTTTCAGCTTTCTGAACATGTGACTTCTCAGTCTTGTGGCCAGTTCATAGTCTGAAGACAATGATTTGTTCTTTGCATGATGGTAGGGATCATTTTGTTCTGCAGTTGGGTACATCTTCTTCAATATTTTATTAAATTATGCTTTTATTGTAGTTTTACATTCATAGTATGCAATATCTATTGTCTATTGTCTGTCCTCAGGTGAATGATTATTGATCGTACTCACACTTGCCGTTGAGCTTAGGGGTGGGAGCTTAAGCTGTTGTTCCAAGGTCAGATGTGTCGCTGTGGTTGCATTTAGTCCATGTTTGTTCAAAGTATCTTGATGTTTTCCATCCACCGTTTTCTTTCTCTACCTTTCTCATCTTAATAAATCCAAAGGTGATACAATCCTCATCTTAATAAATCCAAAGGTGATCCAATCCTCATCTTAATAAATCCAAAGGTGCTCCAATCCATCTTAATAAATCCAGATTGGAGTACCTCCAATCCTCATCTTAATAAATCCAAAGGTACTCCAATCCTCATATTAATAAATCCAAAGGTGCTCCAATCTTCATCTTAATAAATCCAAAGGTGATCCAATCCTCATCTTAATAAATCCATCAGAACCAGAACATAGTGGCTCACAGTTTCAGTTTGGTGTTGATCTATCATATTCTTTGTACATCTGATACTTTTATCTTTCTGGACCATTATACTCTTTACTCCAACCTCTAACAATCTTGAGAGCATTCAAGGTATGGCTTGCACACAACAAAATGTTTGGCAGAATTAGTAGATCTACCACAAATTTCCTCCATGTTGTCAGAAACACTACCTAGGCTAAACAAAAGAACTTCATGTTACTTTCCACATCATAATGTACCGGTAAATATAGACACAAATAGGAAGTGTGATGTTTTACAAAGACCACAGTACATACAAACTGTGACCATCTACTATACTGTAAGACCTGTGTGCAGAAAATATAAACATCACTTCAAAGGTCGATTTTGATTATTTCCGTGAATTTCATTGGTCGTCCGTGGCTATTTTTGGCATGCGACTATAGTATATAAATAGTGAACAACAACAATAATCAAAAATACAACGAATGAAGTCCTAATTAATTCTGTACAGAGGTCTTCTACATATGGCGGTCTCGCACAAACACGCCACTTTGGGAATTTTGCCTGCTTAGGCAGTCTTTAGGTTTTTTTAAATCCATGTTGGAGGGGGGAGGAAGCAACCGGAATCAATAGTGAAAAGTGTCTTCTCTGTCCCGCCACTTTTAAAAAATAGTTCCAAATTCCGACACATAATTCCGCTGTAATTGAAACCAGTAGGCTAATGTCAAAATCCTCTCACATTTATTACCGTATACTCCCTAAAAGGTAAACATGCTGTAACAAAGTTCACATTTTTCTGTAACCCATAAAAACAAATTTAATCCTACTGTTTTCTGTTTAGACTTTACTGTCTGCTGTAAATTTGTCTGAACCCTGAGGCAAAATAATTAGTTAATTACTATTCACTAGCGCAGTTCCACATCAGAACGCCTGGACACCAAACACAAACAATTCGTCCAGGAAAGTACAGTCTGTTGTTCCAAAGTGGCGCCACCTGTGATAAGCTGACTATTGAGGTGGTATGGGAAGTGTCAAGCTGTATTATCTCTGATATATTGTTCACAGAATACAGTGGCCCTATTCATTCACTCATTCAGAGATCAGGGTGATGTGAGTGGGATAAATGAAAGAAATTAACTTGCATCTTACGGTTGCTAAAGGGTGTGTTCATTTCCTTTTAGCATGATTTTGGTTGTCCCTTTATTCTTAGAATAATGAGATTCTACACCTCGACCTATAAACAGATTCTTGACATTTGTCCCATTTCAGATATTAGAATCATTTCCTCAGTTTATAATCAAATTGGTTTATAAACGGAAATTAACAGTACTTCAAAAGTACATTTACCTGAGGTCTGTTATATATGATACACTTTCTGGGCTTGAAGTCAATCAACTGAAGTGCTTGATCTAGAAGTGGTTTATATTGTACAATCCTGGAAGGTTCCACTCCACAATTGGCACTGACAACAATGGTTGGCTAAAAATAAGATGAAAACAGATGTTACAGATGAGTACTGCGTATCTATTATACAGAACAGAAAACCAACATATGTGTTGAAAACATTATAATTCCTTTTGCAGGTTAACAAGGACATCTGGCAGTGGCGAAACATCGCAAACTTGTATGGTTTGGTCATGTGGTGTGCCATGATTCCCTTTCCAAAACTATCCTGCAGAGAACAGTTGAGGGTATAAGAAGAAGAGGACAAAAGAAAATATGAATTGATTAATTTTATAGATATGATTCCCCACACTTAAACATGGAACCGAGAACAGTGGGAATGTTTGTGTCGATATATCCAGAGTGTGGATATGATATTTGCTTTGCATGAATGCATCGTGACAACTGGCAAGATAAAGACCACGAGAGAAGATGATTGACAACCTGGCATTGTCACATGAAAACACTGATGTTTGAAATGAATGACAGCACAAAAAAACAGAAGGCTGTGGAAAGATATGATCACCAACACCACACTGCATGTGCCATAAGAAGAAATGCCTTACAGCACACGAAATGAAGGCCGTGGAAAAACATGATAACCAACGCAACACAGCATGGACTACAAGAAGAAGTTTCCAGAGTTACAAACCAATATATATTGCAGTCATCAAATACCAGAAAATACAACTGTTGATTGGCAGAGTGGTATGAAAAGAATATATTCCCCATCGAGAAAAGTTCCATGAAGAGGAGATGGGACTTACTGCAGCCAACAAGAGGCTGGAAAATAAGACTGGACGGGCTATCCTAAAAAAAACCAGCAGGACCACAGTCCTGATGTCAGAGATAGCAGGCTTAGAGGCGCACCAGCAAACATGGATCCTGCTGCCTGCCTATTTAACATGTCTGCAACAAAATTTTTTTGCAAACAAGAAGAAGAATGCATCACCTATGCCAGAGTGGAAGAATGTAGATGGTATGGCAGAAAATGTCTTTCAATAGGACTGATGTCCACACGAGACTCTTTAAAGTCCACCAACGTGAGTCCTTCTTGGTAAAAAAGGCAGTAATCTTAACCTTTCCTGCAGAAATTCGCCTAACCCGGTCACAAAAGATCATTTGTTACCTGTTGCTCCTCCTGAAACATTCTTGCACAGTCCTTCACTGTTGTCTTCGAAAAACATTTCCACAATAGACCGCCTGTATTCTTTGATGAATTTTGGTTGGTCATCTTCATCTGTAAGAGAGTGAATGACTGTTTGTTGGCCAAATTTGGGCGGATTTTTTATCACACCAGCCTGTTGTGGACTTCCTGCACATGACACTAAGCATATGAAGAGAATGATCATGGGACCATTTGTTCATTGATGTGTATGTGTATGTATATGTATGTGTACACAGAAGAACAGGAGGTTAACATAAACATACAGGGAGAAAAACTACAACAAGTAAAACAGTATCAATATCTTGGACACATAGTCACAAATGATGGCAGATGTGAAACAGAAGTTAAAAGGAGAATAGGAATGGCTAAAAGTACCTTCAATGACATGAGGAAATTATTAATATCTAAACAAATTACAAACAAGTTAAAAATGAGAATTATAAAATGCTACATCTATTCCATATTAATGTATGGCTCAGAAACATGGACACTAAATAAACAATTAGAAGACAAAATTGATGCCTTTGAGATGTGGGTATATAGAAGAATAGGGAGAACATCATGGAAAGAGAAGAAAACAAATAAAGAGGTGCTAAAGACAATATGAAGAAAGAACTACTAAGAGAAATAAAGATCAGGCAAATAAAATACTTTGGACACATTAAAAGACATGACACCCTATTGAAGACCTTACTTGAGGGTAAAGTCAAAGGGAAGCGAGCAAGAGGTAGGCAGAGATACAAGTGGGAGAGTAACATTACACGATGGACAGGTTACAGTCTAGCAGAGTGCACCACCAAGACAAGAGACAGGAGATGTTGGAGATACGTTGCAGCCAACCTTTGTTGCGGAGACGGCACTTGATGATGATGATGATGTATTACATCAGATGTTGTCTTCACGTTCCTCACATGCCGGCATAGGTGACACAGCACGGGTAGGTTTCATTTCAACATTCCTCATAGCTGTGGAAAGTCAAAATTATATTTAACAATTCAAAAAGCACATGATGATAATAATAACTGACCTCTGCATGAGCTATTCTAACTGATAGCTCTTTCGCTGCAAAACCACCAAACACAAGAGTGTGGACTGCACCAACTCGTGCACAGGCAAGCATAGCAACAACTGCCTCTGGAATCATGGGCATGTAAATGAGCACTCTATCTCCTGTTTTCACACCATACACTGTCAGTGCTCCAGCAAAGTCTTCTACCTGCAAATGATAACACACTTCCTTGTTTCAAATCATAACACGCTTCCTTGTTTCAAATCATAACACGCTTCCTTGTTTTATTTTTACACAAAACTAATAACACAGAAAATCATAATACTTCTAGCAAGACAGCCCCAGAAATGGAATGTGCAGAGAAAGAAAAGATGAGGAAGACTTAGAACATGGAGAAAAGAAATGATGAAAGCTCTCAATGATAATGACATCACATTTAAAGATCTGCAAAAGAACTTTAAGGACAGGAAAGACTTAAGAGAATATGGCATATGCTTTATGAAGGCCAGGGCCTTGATATCTATCATCACCACCAGCTATGTAAACAATAGTTAAGAACAAAAAACCATAATGAATATAAACAAAATTGTTTATATTCGTTATGGTTTTTTGTTCTAAACTGTTTTTGTTGTCTTGATAAAGGTCCCAATTGGACCGACACGTTGACAATTGTATTTGTTCTTTTTTTATTGTTATTTTCTATATTTTATTATTTTATATTGATAGTTTTCTAGTAACCTATTTACTTTATTTGCATTTACCTCTATTTGTATGGTTACTGTGGCACTTCCTTTTTGTCGGTCATCCTCCGATATTTGGGTTATTTATAATTTACATAGGTAACTTTTTAAATTCTTGCCTCAATCTCTCTGTCCATTTATCCATCGTCTTTAAAAATGCTCTCAAGGTATTTAAATTCATGCTCTTGTTTCAACAGTTTTCTTACTTTCTTGCACAATATCTAGAGCAGGTGCAAATTCTGTTTAAAGATTTCAAATATGCGAATCAAAGAAAAATATTAATAACTGTATAGGATATGCTAGGTCCCAATGTGTATAAATAATTTTCTGTAGCTGTAAGCATTAAAACAATTATTTTCTTGCCACTTTCTATGTCAGAGCAGTTTTAATACATTTTCACAATTCCATCTTGCACAAGCTTGGTTGAGATATTTTGAGTGCAGAAAAATCATAATATTTATATTGGATTGCAAATTCATATTGAATTCATACAAATTCAACGACAATTGAAAATGAGTGTAATATGTATGATGTGTTTCAATTATTATAATAATTTTTTTTAAATTTGTTCATAAATTCCTGCCAGATCTCTTGTGTAAAAGTACAATGGTCCTACTAGATTTGCAGCAGGATATTGTCCAGGGACAGAAATGCATTGTACCATCATTTTACTTATGCTAATGACCTGACACATCTGACTCTGGTGGTAGTAACTAATATGTCAGTGTTTTTACTACTTACACTGAGCTTGGTGTACTTCTGTAACCATACTGCTAGTAGGCAAGCTGTACCAGAAATTGGTTCCCATACATCATGTTGGTCAACAACCTAAAAGCTAACCATGGTCATATTTGTTTGACTTTTTTGCTGCTGTCTGTGTCACTATCGAGATAGCTACAGAAGCCCACTCAATTATTATTATTTGTGAAAACAATATCAGGGCAGTAAATACAGTCCAATATTTTAATAGACTGAAGAATATACAATCTATAATGACAAAACTAAAACCTATAAGACTCTTACCAACTTCAGTAACTCTTTGTATGTGATATGTCTTATGCTGCTGGTAACTGGGCTATCATGTATTATAGCTGTCTTATCTCCACTACCAGCCAAGACATGACGGTCAACAGCATTGAAGCATGTATTCAGTTTCCCACCAACAAACCTGCCAAAAATAATTTTAAAACTTAAGACTTAGTTGATCTTAGATCTATATCATAAAACTATTTATTAGTAGAAGCATGTTATAATCTCAGAAAGAGATTAGCAATGGCCCTACAAAAAACATCACAGATGAAAAAATCTCTAAGAAGGAGCAAATAGAAAAACAAAGATGGCTAACGGAACAGCAAGCAGAGCATATATGGGAATGCCCCCAGTGCTGTGACGCTTGTTCCTAATCAAGAACAAAGTTACAACTATTAAGAAGCTATATTTAACCAGTGGCAAAATCTGGTTGTGAGAAATGGGCAATGACATCCACAATGGGGAAAAAATATATCATCATTCAAAATGCAATGTTATAGAAAAGTCCTAGGAAATCATGGGCAAAAAGATATCAGGTAAGATCTGAACATAAAAGAAGGCTGGCATCTCAAAACTATCAGAAAATGCATGCTGACATATTTGAGACATATAAAAAGACACAATGGTTTAGAAAGATGAATTTTGTAGGGAAAAGTTCCAGGAAAGAGAACAAGAGACAGACAAAGACTATAATGGACAAAGGATATCACAGACCTGCTGAACATGACACTGGAAAAGGCTGGGAAGGTTGCACAGAACTGAGATGCTTACGTGGTGGCAGTGAGAACAATGCTTTGTAACGGACACATCACATAGAGAGAGATCACCATATATGAATAATTTTCATCTCTGGCAAGTGGTACAGAACACATCTCAGAAACTCAAAGCACCAGGTTCAAACCCTAGTACAGGCAACTATGCATCTAATTGTTCAGGAAGCAATAGCAACCTACTGAATGTATTTATATTGTCTAAAAAATCACTACAGTATAGCATGCTGGTTTTATCACTTCTTCTTTAATAGAGTTTGCTACTAACTTTAAAAAAAATGTAAATAACAGTTACTCTTCTGCTTTCATTCTCAAACTTCTACAGATTAGCAGGATGTAATCCAGAGAACAAAATTTGTTGTACCGTCATTTACAGCAAAGCTGTGATACCTGCACTATTCAGGCATAAACATCTGACTTCAATATGGCTTGTAGATCACTTTGACTCTCTATGCTTGCGATGAGGAGCTTTATGCATGCCAGGAGCCATTTATAAATTTAAAGCATATTTTGCAGAAAATACAAAATTATTTACTTAAAAATTAGCCTGAAATATTTTATAAAACTTGTAAATAACTTACCCCCTAATGTAATGTTGAAACTGTTTCTCTTTAGTGAGGCTTGTGATATTAGCTGGCTATTCACAAATCGCCTCAGCACATTCACTGCACACAGGTTTGCCTTTGACTTCAACAAACAAATAATAATTTGTTCCTGTCTCTTGAAGAGATCAACTTTTCTTTTATTTGTAGACATCATTTGGAGTATGTCACACCACTTTCTCTATTATTTTTCACATGTGTTCTGTTGCAATCCATTATTTATCAGTATACATTTCATGACTTGGTTATAGCACGTACTTTTAGTCCAAACCATTTGCAGGTGTCACAATAATTTTCACTGTTGATTATCGTTTCAGCATCTTCATGATGAATGGCCGAGTGGTTAGAGCTGTGATCCCCAGTAAGAACTGAGTTTTTTCTATCGGAGTGTAAATTAAAAAAACTCACCCTGAACATAACATGGCCACTGCAAGGACATTTATCACACAAGCCAACCTCCCTGCAATTCCCTAATGGGACAAATTTGACAATTTTTATTTTTTACAAATATGTTTTCTTTTCAGTCACTTCCACCATTCCTTTGTCTCTTCCTCATCAAATAAAGAGACCACTATTAGGAAAGTGAAACAATGACATCACTCGATGTCTACTTTGCATTCAAGGCTTCATTTTTTTATAACTGTAGTTATTTGTATCTCTTGAAATACATCATTTACTGGTTGTTTCTCATAGAAACTGAACCGTTTGACATAGTACCACATTTCACAACTTACAGAGCAGGTGTCACAATCGCTGCTTTCCTGCTGTATTTAGTGATATTTATATGGTCTTACGTACCTCTAGTCTGTGATTACTGACACTAAGTGGTATATTTCTAACATCTGCCACTAATTAATGAGTAATATGTGATTTTAGCATTTACTAATCAGAAACATTAGTTATTTTCATTGTGATGGCTTTAACAATTCTGCATGTACATATATTTTGTGGAAAATGCCAAGGGCATATGCTTTCTATACTTTTCACTATTGTGTTAACCATGAACTCAATGAACTGTGCGTATCCAACAATGATAAGACATTTATTATGTATGTTATTATGATTCACTTCATATAAATTTATAGTGCTATAATTTATTACCCTAGATTTATTGAACTTTTAGTCCTTTCTCGGTTGCCTTCAGCTGGCCAAACCAAATGCTCCTGATGGCCAGAGGTTCTCCACCCCTGCTCTATGCAATGGAACAGATAACTCCACCCCAAAAACAGCTTTAGCTGCCTCTTATGACATGCATGGCAGAATATATCTTTATTTTTTTGTTCCCCAACTGCAGGCAACACCTGCCACGCCCCACCTTACCTCCTCCTCCGCCCTAATCGTTGACGTATTTAATGGAGCCCATATACAAAGAAGAGGCTTCCTAAAACTTGAATACCTCTAATGAAAATGAGGTCGAAGCTGAACAGAAAGACTTAGGGTCACAAAGTGAGGACATTTTGTAAAATACACCTTACATAAATAAACTAATGCTCCGTGTGCTATATCATTTAATCATCCTAAATGGTTATAGTCGCTGAAAGAAAACAAACGTATACCAGCGTGTAAAAGGCATTCTGCTTTGATCCAACACAATGTCCCATTTCTTAAACCAGTGTATTTGTTCTGCAGCTGCCGTCCAAAACTCCTCTGGTTTTTCCAGTGCTTCTTTAAAAGACGATGCATAGTTACTTGTAGAGTTTGATGATATAGATCTGTGCACAAGGAAAAGTGGTCGAACAGATGTCCGTGGCTTTACTAGTTTTAGAAGTGAGCAAATATTTATGGCCATTGTAGATATATTCTAGACATATTAAGCAGTCGACGTGCTAGGATTTGAGAGTTATGGAACTTATCACCGCCCCAGAGACAGTGTTACCATCTCATTTTACAACTATTTTTATACAGTCGGCCACAAACCATAAAATAAATATAAGCAATAAAAAAAGGACCTATAATATGATGTTTTACGTTGAATAGACGTTTAGACCAAACAATCTTATGAAAATAAATTAACAATCAGGGTGTAATGAAGCAGAAACACTAGGAAACCTAACTAACGCATCACTAAGAGTGTTGCCATTACCATATAGCGTGTGAAAGCATTGGTATTGGATATGTATGACAGCACACGAAACAGAAGGTTGCGGAAAAGACGGTAATCAACGGCACCAGCTATAAGAAGAAGGGCGCTGTTCTCTTTGAACAAATGTAACGTCAACACTCCAACATTAGGGATGTCCATAGATTACATCAGCTTTTGGGGGGCGATTTTGTACCCCCTCCACCCACCCCCTGTCAATAAACTTGTCAAGGATCAGAGACCCCCATTCCCTGCTTAATTCCGTCAAAAACCATCTACACCACCACTCCCCTATAAAAACTGTTTTAACAAAAAAAAGTGCAAAATACAGCATTAAACAATTGGTAGCATACCATGTACATGATGTAACCATCAACCCAGCATTTTTTGGCTGTAATTATTTTCTTGGCAGTATTTACGTTTAGCAGCTTGCCATAGTTTTCTGAACTGTCCGGATGCACAATAGCCTGAGGAAGATTTTGAACTCGATACCTTGGCCGTCACAGACGAGCTCTTTATCACACCTCCAAAAATATAACATAACTTTCTCAAATGTATCATTCTTTTCAAATGCATTGGCCTACAATTTAATTTGTGTATAAAAAACGTTTTGTTGACGTCAACTTTTGTAAAAGACCTTATTCTCTCCCACCCCAGGTCAAACTTTTCCAGACCCCCTCTCCCCTATTGTTGATGTAATTTATGGACAACCCCTTCAGTGTAGAATTGTGTGTGGGTGTATTGAGAGTATAGAAGTGTTTTGACAGTCTTGCTTTCACTGAGCACGTAAATCAGTAAATCCACAATTGGCTCTATGTCGGCACTATTTCTTCCCAGTACTGTGTCACTAACTACAGCAATGCCCTCCAGTGAGTCTGCTCTTTCTTTACCTAAGATCCCTGCATGACCATGATATTATGATCCATGACCTTCCATGCATGTCGTACGAGGCGACTAAGGAGGTTATGGGATGGAGCTGGCTATCCCATCCCATTATAGGGTCAGTGATCCAAAGCCATGCTGAAGTCGGATGTGTCAGGCCGAAATTCGCAGATATCGCAGCAATGCTGTAAACCATGACACGACGCATTCCGTTCTCCGGAATATATCCTGCTAATCTACAAGAGTTTGAGAACGAACGAAGAAGAAGATACTTTGGCCAACCACATTGTTCAGTGGCGCGACTCATTCCTTTTTGCACATGCAGTTTTCTGTCCTATGTAGCATGCTTTGGGAGTCTGAAAGTATCACGGTTTGGATTAGTATTTCACTCGTCGATTCAAGTAGAAAAAAATAAAATGGGTCTACCATTTTTTTTAATGCGTCTGAATCTGGATGTGCAGGTTTACGTAGAATGCATTAGATCATTACAGCATAGGTTCCCAAAGTGTGCGGTATCGTCCCCAACGGGCGCTTAAGTCCACTAGGTATGTGATAGTGAGTTCAGAAGCAACTGGGGGCCTTCAGTCGATCTAGGGTTCGGTGATTCCTTTTACAAGAAATTAATAATGTGCATTTAAAAATTAATTATTTTCATGATTTTGCGATTGAATAATCATTTACAATTTAATTAACCACTTTAATTCTTCTTATGCCAATCTTACACGATCAAATTTTTCATCAATTCTCTATTTCAATTATTTAAAAAATTGACTATGTCTGACCGAAATAGATGTCAATTTTCAATGTGTATATTATATTGATCATCATCATCAAGTGCCGTCTCCGCAGCGAAGGTTGGCTGCAACGTATCTCCAACATCTCCTGTCTCTTGTCTTGGTGGTGCACTCTGCTAGACTGTAACCTGTCCATCATGTAATGTTACTCTCCCACTTGTATCTCTGCCTACCTCTTGCTCGCTTCCCTTTGACTTTACCCTCAAGTAAGGTCTTCAATAGGGTGTCATGTCTTTTATATTGATAGCATATGCTATTCTGGACATATCCACCAACCCAACATTTTGTGTGTGTGTGGCTGTAGTGATTGTCTAGGCAATATAAAAATCATCTGTAGTTTGCTATTGTTTTCTGAACGCTACGGACGCTCAAATGCCTTTGGTCGGGATCGAACTAGGTACCTTGGCCGTCACAGACACGCTATGTAGCACTTAATGAAAAATAGAGCATGCATATACATGTGTATATGTTATATTTACAATATCAAATAGAGTAGCCGGGGGCAATGCTGCGCACGGGGCAAAGAATCGCAGTCGGTTTTTTTCCGAACTATGGGTTTTTCCCGCAAACCACGTCGGATGCGTCTTGGGTGTCCTCTTTCCCTGTTGCTGTTAACTCTGCCTTCAGCTATTAATCTTCCCATGCTGTTATGTTTCTTTATATGACAACAACAAAAAAAAAACAGCTTTCTTGTTAAGGAGTCAGCCCTCTTCGACGTTTAGGCCTAATAATCGTAACAATTCTTGATTTATATTTTTAGCTGTAAATTATTAAGCAGCAATTATCTTTTGCTATTATTTCTACTTTCCAACACCATTCTTCACCTTCTTTCGTTCACTTAAAATTCTCATTCTACTGTCTATACTTAGCTGTATGTTTAAGCTATACACTGATAGCAGTTTGGTCTCCCATAATTAATTCTAGTTGTCAGAATACCTCAAATGTGAAAAGTGTGCCATCTTGCCCCCGACTACCCCATATCTGTAATTTTTTTCTCCTTAATAAACTTCACTACCTTTTACAGCTCATAAAGATATCTGATCGCTTTGATTCTAGTGTTGTTTTTTATGGTACAATATATTTTCTTATTATCTCAGAACATTCTTAACGTCCTATGCTATTCAATTTGTTTTGAAAGTGTAAGTGCTACTAATACATCCAATTGTATTACCAATACAAATCTGATGGTCGGTTTGCAAACCATTAGTCTTATGATTTCATTCTCAAACTCCTGCAGAGTAGTAGTGTATCTTTTCAGTCCAACAAATTTAATGCATTGTATATCACGAGTTTCAGCTTGCCTGCAATATCTATGTCTTTTAGTCAGATACATCCAACTTCAGCATGACTTCTGGGTCACTTTGACACTCCATGGAATATGACAGCCAACCCCACTCCAAAACCTACTTAGTTGCCTCTTATGATGTGCCTGACAGTTACATTTCCACTATTCTTTGCTTCATTTTTGGGTTCTAGCAACACCCATATGGAACCATTAGAAAGTTTGTGTTTGTTAGACAAGCTCACTATCCCTTTATCTCTGAGCTGACTGTGTATACTAAGAGTTGAATACAAAACAAACAACAATCAAGTATTCAGATATTTTTATTTGTTCAATATCTGTTATAACCATACACCACATAACAAAAATGGTTGTTTTGATTATGGTACTGCATCAATAAAATATTTCTTGTAGAAGAAAATATTAAATGCCATAGGAGATATTATATGATCCTTTTAAAATATCAAAACAAGTCAAACATTGAAAAAAAAACATGTTGATTTGCCTGTAATCATATAGGTGGGAGTTTTAAGTGATCAAGGGAGCATATTTATAAACCACATGCCAGATGGGAAGTTCAGATCTCACAATACTATATCCAAACTGGCGTGTTCACTATACTGTTTTGACCTGTGAAAACATTATTAACTCTTTATGTCCACTGAGCCGCTAATATCTACATTTTGGAGACCCACTATGCCGAAAAGCCGCTCAAATCTACGTTTTAATATGAATTTACTATCATGTTCGGCATACCAGGAAAACCGTACGGAGACAAAGAGTTAAGTTATATAATTATATAGTTTCTATTATTGTGACAAATTAGATATATTAATTGTAATAATTGGTTCTAGAATGTTTGAAGCTCATTTTACAAGGTTCATTCAAATTAAAACTATTGTAATGATTTCTTCCAGAATGTTTGAAACACATTTTACAAGGGTGTTTCAAATTAAAACCTTAAATATTGTTGTTTGATGAATAGCCTATAATCTGAAAAAGTAAAAAAAACAACTATATTTATAACTATTTATATTTGACATGATAAAACATGTAGTACACTCTTCACATCCTGAACAACAATTTTGACAGGCTATAAGAAAATGCCTTAGTTATTCTAATTTCAATAACACTTTTAACATTTTCATTTAAAGCACTTTCAAAAAAATAAATGTTACAATTGGTTACATAAGTATGACAGTAGAGTCTCAACACGCTTTTGCAGCTGCCAAATAATAAGTGTAATAAAATCATCACAGATCAGACTTGATTAAACTGTCACTTTAGTTAGTATCTATTTAATTATTTTGCTTAAATCTTTTATTTTCCTGCTTGCTGTCTCACCAAACATCATTGATTTTTAATTTTTATTAACTAATAAATAATTTAAGCTTTTTTTATGTTCACAGAAACCAATAAACAAATAAAAAGCAAACCAAAATAATTACAAATGATACAGTAATGAAAGTATCATATCTAATCAGCAGATTAAATATACATATTTCACAGAGAATCAAAAACTTCTTGCCACACAGCAGAAAATACATACATGTGCACAAAAGAAACAAAACTGTATTGCTTCATGTGCTAACACTAAAAATTGGAACATACTTAACAATTTCTACATTTGCCCATATTTTATAAAAGTGCAGGATAGCGCAAGCCAAACTGGCATTTTATAACATGGTTATTCTATGTAATGGAGTACTATCAATGCATATGTGAATTCAAGTGCTTGGGTGTTATAATCAAATTCTGTTCATGGATGTGAAGAAGGGAATACAAACAAAAAATCTCACAATGAAATGGAGGCTACTGAGATGTTGTTATTGAGAAGAATTATGAACATTCCAAGGAGAGTTAAGAAAAATTAAGTAGAAGTCGTCGGAGTTGTTCATATAAAAAGACAAATTATAGCAAAAACTAGAAGCAGACATTCAAGATTTTTAGGGCATGTGAGAAGAGAAATAGTTAAACATTTAGTAACCACAGGAAAGATTATAAGAAGAGACAGGGGAAAACAAAGACAGCTGTTGGATGAGTTGTCACTGTGGCATGAATGTCACCAATTAAACTTAGTGGAGAAACATAATAGCCTATGTCACACTGCATGGCACGTGATCGACCTTAAAAATGGAGCAAAGAATAGTAAACTGCCACCAACCACATATGTCATAAGAAGCCACTAAAGATGTTTGACATGCAGTTAACTAACTGATTCCATGATGAAGCCTGCTTAGAACCATGCATATATTGCTAAACCTGTAGCAACCCGTAGTCTACAAATATTGACAAATGTCAACTAGCGATAGACGCCCACTTGACAAATGTCAACATCAAGGTAGCCAATTGTAGTCAATCAACAACAATCAGCCATGTTTATTTCCCAGCATGCTCTTATAGTAAGTGTGCACTAGAGATATTATTCCTTAGTTTTCTAAAGCGATATAAATATGGAGTTGTAATTTATTCGACCTTTCACATTTGGAAACCGAACTGCATTGGCATAGCTTTGGTGCCACTATTTTTCGCAATTTCTTCATTGATTATGATTCAGAAAAGAATGAATTTCAAAGCTTTACTATTTCAGTTACTGTAGATCAATGTATGGTGTTTGAGAGAAATGTTTATAATATTGGAAAGTGATGTAATCAATGTCATTTACGATTATGAATTTGAGGAGCCATGTTTTTTTCAACTAGACGTGGTAAGTACTTTGTGTGCATTTGTCCACATCCTTGATTTTTATTGTACACAACATAACACTGACACACACAAGTAAATACCACCTCCAAATCATATCCAGCATCAATTTATCTCTATTGTCTCTGAATTTGAAATTAATAACTCAATAAATAAAAACGTTAGCCAAAAAGCAAACGTGCAGAAAAACCATAAGTCATAAAAAATGGTCAGGTGCCAGATGCAAAATGTGCTATTTTTAGCTGGGCTGGTACAGGTTAAAGAGAATTGACTTTTTCTCTGCACTGTAGCTGAAGATTGCAATAAAGTCATGGCAAAGTCCCCCTATGGAGTAGAGGCATAGCTCCCTGCAGTCACATTGAGCAGTGCAATAAATACTATATAAAGTAATATTGTTACTGTTACAGCCTAAAAGTAGAAGCATAGCTCCTTACAGTCTCATTAAAATATAAATACTATATCAAGTAATATTGTTACTGTTATAGCCTAACTATCAAATATATAATTAAGAAAAAATTCAGAGAAGATCCAACAATCAGGTATGGGACGTTCTCAAATTGTTCATTTCCATCAGGCCTCTACATGGGCTGTTTTCTTTTTTTAAAAGATGTTCTTATATTAATATTTCTTTCTGTATTTGTTTTTCTTATTGTTACATGATCTTCTATCAAATTCTCACTCGCTTTTGTCTTTATTTTATCTTTATTTTATTATTATTTTTTTGTATTATCTTTTTATTAGTAGCGGTAGGTATTTTGTAACACTTACTTACTTACAGTATGCAACAGTAAAAGAAATTTAAACTAAAACATCATATTGTGACAAAGACTGACACTAGACTGACAAAAAAAAGCAGAATCGCTGATAAAAACCTTACAAGAATGCCAACTCAAATGGCTCATGAGACTAACAGAACACCACTTGTTAAAAACTAGATATCAATACAACTTGATTAAGTAAAATAAATTTGATTTCTTAACAACTAACTTCATAGATATGTACATATACCAATCACCAAATATACAAATAATTTCTTGTGCATGTCTGTCCTCATACTCCAACCGAATCTCTCTCATAGCAAGACAATGGTCCAACTAGATTTCAAGCAGGATGTAGTCCAGAAAATGAAAATATGTTTGTACCTCCATTTTATTTGTCTCAATGGCCTGACACATCTAACTTCAGCTGTCTAATGATTTAATAGTCACTGTACATGCAATCAAACAAGCGTCGTATGACATAAAAACATATTAGATGGAAGAACATATATTTTTAAATAATATATTGAGACATTAAGGAATATGCATTTTAAAGAAATATCCACTTTGAAAGCTGTTGAGAAATATTAATATCTTCACTGAAAAAAAAGGTAACACACGAGTATTGTACAAACACCCTTGGTAATAGGAGATATTACACTTTAAACTGATGGTCAGCAAAGTGTTGAAGATACAACTTATAATCAAAGCAATTATTTTATAAAATGAAGTATACATTAAAACAATATAAGTAAATTTAAAGGTTTAAAGAGGACTGACATCATTGTATTCGTGGTGAAGTATCGCAAACTTCTAGGGTTTGGCCACGAAATGAGGCATGATTCTCTTTAGTTCAAAAATATCTTGCAGGGAACAGTTGAAGGTAGAAGAAGAGGAGGTCAGAGGAAAGTATGGATTGATAATATTAAAGACTAAGATTCTCTTAGATTCTCTAAGATTCTCTACACTCAAACAAAGAACTAATAACAGAGGTATGGAGAAATTTGTGTGTTGCAGTTTCCAGGTTGACACCTCTACAACCCTGTGATGATGACTCAAAGTTACCCCTATATACTCTGTGTCTCACAATCAAGCAACATGACATAAGAGTTGAGAGTACCACTCATATCACATAACTCTGTAACTTTAAGCTTTAATCCATTGGTCTGAGATATTGCAACCCAAATGTAAACCTTGACACAACACTATCTGTTCTTGGCCTTGTTTTTTGGTGAAACAGGTCCAAGTCATTTTAGTTGTCAATACTTTTATGGTTTCGTGTTTTTGATAGTTATTTGTTTCTTGAAAAAGTTCCCAGTTGGACTGCAACGTAGAAAATTGTCCTTGTACTATGTTTTATTGTTACTATATTTTACCGGTATTTATTTTTTACTATTAATGATTGTTTGGTATTTTACGGTAACCTTTCTACTTTATTTAGCATTTCCTACTATCTGTTCTCTTGACTACTTCCTGCTTACCTGCAGCAGCTTAAGAATGGATGCAGAAGAAGAAAAAACTACAATAGGTAACTCACACTTAAAGCAATTGTGTTCTGGTGATGACCTTCACATTACTGATGGAAACACAAATAGACATCAACTGAAACAATTTTTTTTTATGTATCCCCAACAGCTGATCTTTTATTCCATAATATTTCAACTATATTTCTTCTTCTTCAGCGTTCATTCTCAAACTCCCGCTGGATCTCTCTTGTAGCAGGACAATGGTCCTACTAGATTTCCAGCAGAATGTAGTCCTGAGAAAGGAAATATGTTGTCGTCTTTTTATTTGTGCCAATGGTCCAACACATCTGTCTTTGGTAGAATTCACCTATATAATATCATCATCATCAAGTGACATATTCTTTCCAGAAAGTAGTCTTCCCTATGGATCTCTTGAATTATCCGCGGTCTTGAGCAAGATGCCCCGCCTCTTGTAGGGACATGTGCAGGCATTCCTGAATGTCTTTTGTCTAATTGCATCTTAAGCTGCCTTTACCTCTGTTACCTTCTATCATCCCCTCCAATAACACTCTCTCCATACCGTCGTGTTCTTTTATGTGACCGAAGAAAAAACCTAGTTTTTCACTTAATATGGTGTTCAGAAGCCAGCCTTCCTGGAGATATTAACTATGTAATATAGATGATTTCATTCAGGTATTGTGCAATAATCATTCAACTATGTAATCATCATCATCAGGTGTCATGTCGGCTGGTGTAGGTAATCATGGTTCACCACAACTCTTCAGTATTATGTATCAGGATCGTTGTTTCCCTGCTGTGCCAGATTGTTAAACTGTCTAATATTTTCTCATGTTGTCGCCCTCTGTCTCTGTTGCCGTCAATCTTGCCTGCTGTGAATATGTTCTCCAAACTTCCTTGTCTCATAACGTGGCCAAAAAAAAGAAGATTGTCTTTTTCTTATATTATTGATAAAGTCGTCTTGCATCTGACTCTTTCAACACCTCCACATTAGTTTTCCTGGCAGTCCATGGTATTCTCAGCATTCTTCTGTAGAACCATGTTGCTATTGCCTCTAATTTCCCACTTTCCAGTTTGTTTATTATCCAAGACTCACATTCATATGTTAGTATAGAAGTTAGTATGAGGGAACTGTCGAGGGTGGAAGAAGCAGAGGAGGACAAATAAAGACATGGACAGACAACATCAAGGAATGGACAGGGCTAGATATTTCCACACTCATCCGCATCGCTGAGGATAGAATTCGCTGAAGCATCCAATGTAGTACCCCTATGACCCTGAAGGGTTATGGGTTTATTGATTGATTGATAGAAGTTATATAGCACTGCAGAACTCTCTTCCTGACTTCTAATGACAATGTCATATTACACAATATATTTTTAATTTTTCTGAATGTTGTTTTTACCTGCCCTATTCTGCTTCTTATTTCTGTTGAACTTCTTCCATCTCCTGTATTGCTGTACCTAAATACTTGAATTAGTGGACCTGTTTTAATACTATATATTTCACTTTGATTTTGCAAGCTGTGATGCTTTGTTTCTTTGAAATAACCATTGCTTCGGCTTTCTTGATATTTAGGAAGAGACCTTTCTCTCTACTTTCTGTCACTACTACATTAATTTTTTAAGGTTAAAAAATTTCTTCACAACTATGAAATTATAAATATATATATATATATATATATATATATATATATATATATATATATATATATATATATATATATACTTAATTAATTTAGTATTATTCAAACAATATTGTACAAATAGATAGAAGACAATTGATGCCTTTGATATTTAGATCTAAAGAAGAATAGAGAGAACTGCATGAAAGAGGAAGAAAATAAACATAGGTTCTCACTGCACTTCATATTAAAAATGAACTACCTATTAAAGGAAATATAAATAAAACATTATGGACACATTAAAAGACATGACACAATGTTTAAGACATTACTTGTATGTTGAGCTGAGGGGAGGTGAGCAAGAGATTGGCAAAGATACAAGTGGGAGGTAAACATCTCGAGATAGATTAGTCTAGCAGAGTGCACCAGCAAAGCAAGAAAACAGAGGATATTGGAAGTTTGTTGTAGCCAACCTTCAATGTGGAGACAGCACCTGATGAGTGTGCAAAGATCTTGAAACTGTGTAATACAGCCATGTTACAACTCATGTATAATAGCCATGTATTCATTCATGTATAATTATAGTTTTCATTACATATTTACATTTTCTAATTATCAAGCGAACATATTGATGAACAGTGACATACAAAGCACAGGCGATCCTCCTGGTGTAGCGGTTAAGTAATTTGCCTTGTGTTCAAGAGGCCATGGGTTCAAATTTGGCTCATGATGTCTTTACAAAGTTTACGTTCTCAGAGATTGACGCTACAGAATATGAGATATGTATGCGGTACTCCCAACAGGTGGTCGTGTTGCATCATTAAGAGGGACAATCTACATATGGGAAGACCGGAGACCATGAGTTTGATCCTCTATGCCTTTTGAACATACAAAACAGTTACAGCTTGAATGAAGAAATATGATAAATGCAGTAAACAGAGAAAACGTACTGGCTAATCCCCCTACAAACAATAGTGGATATTTATTTGTCTTTTGTTCTGATATAACTGTACATTATTCTCTTTATTATTGTTCTGTAATAAATAGGGAGATTCCACCTACAAATAATAGTGGATATTTAAATGTCTTTTGTTCTGATATGATTGAATGTTATTCTCTGTATAGTTGTTCTGTAGTAAATAAAGCACATATATAAGCTGTATAAAATGCATTCCGTTTTTTAGAATACATTCTGCTAATCTGCAGGAGTTTGAGAACAAAAGCACAAGAAGACTCTGACAGTGTATCAATGGGCACAAGCAGCAGCTAATTTAGAATAATTTGTTCATGAATCATGGTGGCTCAGTGGTTAGTGCACTGGTTTATGAGTCGGTGTTTAAATTTGTAAATCCCTTGGAAATATGTTTAAAATCACGTCAGCTCCAAGGTCTGCCCAGGAATTGGGTAAAGCTGTTGCTGAAAAGTGTGGAGCGTATAGTACAACAACCTTTAGTATGAGAATGGAGATCAAGGCAGTTACGTAGGCTTGAAAATGGATCTCAGAAACATGGACAATAAGGGCAACTATTGCGTATGACTCTCAATCCATCATCAGAAAAATTATTGCGTATGACTCTCAATCCATCATAGGAAAAATTCAAAATGGATGGCTGAATCATGAGTGGATGTTGGGGTTTGACACCTCCAGAGACTTACGTGGATATTTTTCCCTGGTCATGAAGGGGCTGTGGGTAATGGAAGAGATGACAGACTAGCATCAAAAGTACTTGTCAGGACAAATGACAATGGACGGATCGGCGTCAATTTAATAATTCTGTATAATCTATTTGATGAGGCTACCATGGTGGATGATACTGTTATTGTGAGATTTAGGGTGTTTGGAATTTCTCAAGGAGATAACAATGGGAGAAAACTGATAGGCAAGACTAGGACAATATACAATCAATGCATCATAGGAACTATCATCATACATTCCCTTCACCATTTGCTGAACGAGATGGTACTCCTATATAGAGTCCAGAGTGTACCATCGCCGGTTGAGACAATCACTAATCACTAAAGAAATAGGTATAAAATCTTCTGGAAAAATTAATGCAGAAGGGATAATGTTGACTACATCATCCTAGGAATACCATTGTTCAATTAAAAATACAAGCCTAACACTTAATCCCCCTTTACGCCTGAATGGTGTGGAAAGTGATACTTTATTTACATAAAATTTGATATGGAATGCTTTTTTTTCTATATTTACAGTGATTGATTGATTTCTGCAGTTTTGATAAATTGTGTATAGATTGTTTTCATTCTCAAGGAATTGGCATGTACAAAAATATGAAATAAATTTCTTTAAAATAAAAGCATTAAGTATGAAAACCTACCTGTCACCACAGCAATATATGAGACATTAGTCCTCATACACATATTGCATAATACAATTCACCTTATTAAAATTAAAATAAAAAAGAGAAATAAAAAAGACCATTCACTTCATACATTCACAGAATAAAAGAGACAATTTTGTATACACTAAATTTATAAAAGTAAAGTCAAATTAGTGTCATCAAATTTGCAAATAAAAATGCAAAAACATTCAACGAATGTTTACCCACTCAAATAAATGACTATAAAACATAAATTTAACAGAAAAAATTTAACCCTGTTAATATTTGTCCCATATTTAACACTTTGCTGATACATTTCTGCAAGGATTGAGTTCTGTTAAAATTGCAATAATAATATAAAATAATTGAAGCTTATCGTACAACTATTGTTCAATTTTTAGCATCACTAATACATCTATTTGCATTGCCAGTAGAATGTGGATGATCAGATTTTGAACCACTAGCAAGTTCAATCAAGTTATATTTAGGAGGAGGGTACACTAACCACTCTACCACAAAACTGATATTCAATTTATTATAGCATAACATTTCTGTACATAGCAATAGCCCATGTCAGCTTCTGTGGGCTAGTGGTCATTGAGAAAATCTCATGATAACAGCTCTTGTAAATCAACCATCGGCTCTTATCACATTGAAGCTGTGTCATTCACATATCACTGGCAAAGATATTGAACATATAAGTGATGCATAAAAAAGTCAGCACTCGTTGAAAAGTACAACCCATGATACAATATTATTTGGACTTTAATATTTCACCTGTGTGGCAACAGGAGCCTGGACTTCTCTAATTCATCATGCACAGAATAAGGTTGCTGTCTTTTTTCCAGGCATGTCATAGGAGGTAACTAAAAAAAATTTGGAGGATGGGCTGACAATCTGTCATGAAAAAATTATTGTCACTTCAGGTCTGGCCTTAATTTCTTACTGCTGACTTCTATCAAAGGTGCCCATGGATAACGGAGAGATACAGGCCAGTGAACCACTGTCCTTTTGTGGCAGACCTCTAGGTAGTGCAAAATACTAGATGAATCAGAAGATCTGATAGAAGATTGATGGATTAGTTGGCCAGGCACATATTCTACAACCCTAGTAGGACTTGATGATCATGGGATACTACTGTACTAAAATATCTCCCTTCAGAGTTTAAACAAGCATACATAAATCCCCCTAACACAATCATGCATTTGAGACAGCAAATCTTATGGGTATCACCTCAGTTACTTAACTAAGGAGACCTAAGATTTTGTCAGAAAGGATATGGGCTGTTTACAGCTACCTGCTCATAGCAAAAAGGATTACTTCATCATCATCATATTAATAATTCATCATTGTGAACAAATGTAATTATATGGTTTAGATGTTTTAACTTATTCACATTAACGTCTTTCTTACCTATGGACACAGCTGTCTAAATATAGACTATTATAAAATAAAAACCAAAAAAATGTATCACAGTATGAGAAAATAGCCATGCCAAATGTTTGAATGACTGGCAGCATGGAGTGAAATTATTTTTTTTGAAATTTTAGTGAAATATGTCAATACCCTTAGTAATGTGAGACACGAATGACTGTGATTGGTTATCAGCAAAGTGTTAAGATTGTATTTCAGGACTTATGGAAATTGATAAGTTGGTACATTTTACAAGTATTCCTTGATTAGCAGCTCATATAGAAAGAAGTTGGAAATGTGAGTGGCTCTCTAACTGATCATGCCATGGGCTTGTCACTATGGTTGCTGAAACACAAAAAAATAATGAGAAACACGTGAGATAACTGGTTTTTAACAGAAAGGACAACAAAGTTACAACAAGAGACCAGAAAACTATGTAAACATCATACTTATAACTAATCAATGGAAGCAAAGAAATAGAAACGTGCCGAAAAAGAATGTGCTGGGTCAAAAGCTGCAAACAACGTAGTTCTGCTGTAAGACTAGCAGCATAACGTTACTTCCTGGCCGAAATAACACGAATACTCATGCTAATTATGTGATAGCAAACACAGAAAAAAGAAGAAAAAGAAAGTGTTATATAACAGTTATGTGGAACCAGTGTAGACTAATGGATGTGAGTCAAGGAAAACAAATAAGCATAGGGAAAAAAATGTCTTGTTCCAAAAGAAAATGTGTTTTGAGATTTGATAAAACACAAAATGCAGAACTAAAACTTTTACAGACTACTCAAAAAGAGATCTATCATCCATGAAACAACCAAATCTAAGGCAGGCATATATGGTTCAAGTCAAAAATAGCTGCGCATTTACTTAAAACATGGAGTAATACACAACTGGAACTCCAGAAGTAATGATGATGAAATAATCCCTTTAGCTATAAACAACTAACTCTTAACGGCCCAAAGTCTTTCTGACAAAGGTATAGGTCCTCCACAGTTTAGTAACAGAGTGACATTCAAATGCATACGGTTTGTCGTCTCATAGGCCATGGTTGTGATTGGGGAGGTTTAATTGATGCATTTTTAAGTTCCCAAAGGGAGGCACTCCAGTGCAGCAGTATCACTGGATCATCACATCCTGACAGGAGTACAGCAGTATATACATCTGGGATGACTAGTTTATCATTCTTCCATCAGATCTGGTGACATATTTGCAGTGATAGCGTATCTAGCATTCCCAATCAACTAGGAGTCTGGCACATCTAGCATGTCCCGTCACCTAGGAGTCTGGCACATCTAGCATGTCCCGTCACCTAGGAGTCTGGCACATCTAGCATGTCCCATCACCTAGGAGTCTGGCACATCTAGCATGTCCCGTCACCTAGGAGTCTGGCACATCTAGCATGTCCCGTCACCTAGGAGTCTGGCACATCTAGCATGTCCCGTCACCTAGGTGTCTGGCACATCTAGCATGTCCCGTCACCTAGGAGTCTGGCACAAAAGGACAAAGATGCAATGTTCACTGGTCTGCATCTCTCCGTCATCCATGGGGGACAATATAACAGAAGACACAAGTAAGAAACTGAGGTAATATATGCAGCCAAACAATGATTCTTGGTTGTCAACCCAGCTTCCTTAGTCGCTTCCTACGACATGCCTGGAAAGAAGACAGTAGCTCTATTCTTTGCACCCTAAACTAGAAGTCCAGGCCCCTGTTGCCACACAGGCATCCAGAATAGAAAGTAGACATAAAATTGAAATATAAAAGAGATTACATATACTGTTCAAAAAAAGAAACACAACATTGTTTCAAACATGTACCAAATGTTATTTTATGGAATTAATGTTTCTTCTTTTTCTTCTTCAGCGCTCATTCTCAAACTCCTGCTGAATTCTCTTGTAGCAGGACCATGGTCCTACTAGATTACCAGCAGGATGTAGTCAAGAGAATGGAAATGCATTGTGCACCGTTTTATTTGTGCCAATGGCCTGACACATCCGTCTTCTGCGGAGAATTAATGTTTCAACCTTGGCATGAAGAAACTTTCAGACTTTAAACAAAACCCATCTCCAATCATTCCCAATGGTTCATTGACGATGCTGATTCAACCACTGCAGTCGATTCTGGCGATGATGGCCCATAAGAACAAGACCTTTGTAGGGTCTTCTAGCTCAAAGACCAGCACCAAGCAGCCGGTTCCAGACCATTTGATATAAATTCGATGAGCTGCTGGCATTAATTGGACTGTGGAGGATGCAGATGAAAATCAATTCCTGAGGTGATGCAGTTGTATGAAGCGGTTTTGGCAGGAGTTGTGACTCTGGGTCTTCCATTTCGCAGCCGGTCAGCCACTGAGCCAGTTTGTTAAAAATCACCTCCAAAGGTGACTAATGGTGCTTCTAACCACATTAAATTGTCTGGCCACTACACTTTGTGATTGTACAGTCTGTAAGTGTCCAATGATGATGTATTGTTGTTCTGTAACGAAATGAGCCATACTTGCACATTGAATTTTCAACTGAATTTATTCAAGGACTGTCAATCTTTTATAAACATTCAATAATATGGTCAGAGAGTTGTGTGTTCATTACACTTTACGAGATTCTCATGAACCTGTCACAAGTTATTGTCAAAAATGTTATTATGACCTTGACCTCTTTCATGACCTCACTAATCATGAGGTGAGTACAATTCAGGTAACCGCGAGAAGTTAATTACCAGGTGGACACAGTCGATAAGTTGAATGACGTCCATTCAGGAAATGTCTTTTATAAAAGTAACTCCTAAAAAAAGTTGTGTTTCTTTTTTTGAACAATATACAGTAAAGGACACCTTAACAATAAAAGAATCCAAGAAAAACCAAAAATAAATTACCAACACCATCATGAATAAAGTGGCATAAAGGAAGAATTAGTGACTATGAGGATACTCAATAGATACTAATGAAAAACACAAAGTAAAAAGTGTTACAGCTGACAAAACATACTGAATAGATGTTTCAACCAAAAAGTGTTACAGCTGACAAAACATACTGAATAGATGTTTCAACCAAAAAGTGTTACAGCTGACAAAACATACTGAATAGATGTTTCAACCAAAAAGTGTTACAGCTGACAAAACATACTGAATAGATGTTTCAACCAAAAAGTGTTACAGTTGACAAAACATACTGAATAGATGTTTCAACCAAAAAGTGTTACAGTTGACAAAACATACTGAATAGATGTTTCAACCAAAAAGTGTTACAGTTGACAAAACATACTGAATAAATGTTTCAACCAAAAAGTGTTACAGTTGACAAAACATACTGAATAGATGTTTCAACCAAAAAGTGTTACAGCTGACAAAACATACTGAATAGATGTTTCAACCAAAAAGTGTTACAGTTGACAAAACATACTGAATAGATGTTTCAACCAAAAAGTGTTACAGTTGACAAAACATACTGAATAAATGTTTCAACCAAAAAGTGTTACAGTTGACAAAACATACTGAATAGATGTTTCAACCAAAAAGTGTTACAGCTGACAAAACATACTGAATAGATGTTTCAACCAAAAAGTGTTACAGCTGACAAAACATACTGAATAGATGTTTCAACCAAAAAGTGTTACAGTTGACAAAACATACTGAATAGATGTTTCAACCAAAAAGTGTTACAGCTGACAAAACATACTGAATAGATGTTTCAACCAAAAAGTATTTATCAAGAAAATAAATGCAGGAGATATGTAGAAAAAAAATAAAAATAATAATGCAAAAATGAGACATTTAACAACAAGAACAATTAAATATAGATGAAACCTAACATTTCGAAACATAAAACCAAAACATTCATGAAGTAATTGTGTTGAAACACGCATCAAAAAATCTGGAACAATGGGAATAAAACAAAACATAAAATTACAAAAAAGAAATTGAATAATTTAATTATAGAAATAAATTATGAGATCAAATTACTTGAGATTACTGTACTCCAACGCATAACAAATCTCAAGAGGGTACTAGTCCATCTGCAATATTATTTTTATTGAATGTTCCTCATTTGTCATGTATTTTGATAAAGATCTTTTATTTGACATGTTGATTAATTATGTTTTGCTATCTCATAAGATTTAGTCGTTTTGTAAACTGTAAAACTAATCACTTTGTATTTTCATTAATATTTACCAGTACAAACTTTTACTGTAGTTATCAGTCATACTAATTATACTATCAGTTATGGGCTACCAAACTGTTTTAGATCATGAATCATGAGAGATAGACATATTTGTTGCATGCATATCTTTTACCTGTTGGTGGTACTGCTCATTGATTTGGTTTTGTATTTCTTTAAGTTTCTTCTCGAGCTGTTGTATGTTTGCTTGCTGACTTTGATTTACCTGTTGATACTGTGGTGGTTGCTGCTGCTGTCCTTGTGGTTGAAACTGCTGTCCCTGTGGTGGTTGTTGTTGAAACTGCTGTCCCTGTGGTGGTGGCTGCTGTTGAAACTGCTGTCCCTGTGGTGGTGGCTGCTGTTGAAACTGCTGTCCCTGTGGTGGTTGCTGTTGAAACTTCTGTCCCTGTGGTGGTTGCTGCTGTCCCTGTGGTGGTTGCTGCTGAAACTGCTGTCCCTGTGGTGGTTGCTGCTGTCCCTGTGGTGGTTGCTGTTGAAACTGCTGCTGTCCTTGCGATGACTGCTGAAACTGCTGTCCTTGTGGTGGCTGCTGTTGAAATTGTTGTCCTTGACTGGCCTGTTCTTGCTGATGGAACTGCTGTTGTCCTTGTGGTGGTTGTTGATTCTGTTGTTGCTGTCCCTGAAGGTGCTCTGATTGGAACTTGAGATCTTGAGGAGGCTGAAAGACACAGAATTATACCAAATGAACCCATTTGATGTCATGATTCACTTATAATTAATGGTTGCCTTCTTAACATTAAGCACTGAAGAGTATTGTCTATTCAACAATTCACTGACTATCAAAAGCATCATATATGATGAAGAAAAACTGCAAACTCACATCAACCTACTATCAAGAATATGCAATACATACAACATGTGGATTAACAAACAAAAGACAGAAACTATGCAAATAATGAGATCAACAGATCATTTCAACATCCAAATAGAGAACACAAAAATAAAACAAGTCAAAGAGTTCAAGTACATAGAAAGTATCTTCACAGAAGATGGATGACTCGATAGAGATAGAAACAAGATATCAATAGGCAAATGCTATGACATACCAGCTGTCACCTTTGCTATTGCACCTAAAAATCAACATGGAAGTAAAGAAACAAATGATTAAGAGCATCTTTATACCACCACTATGCTACCAAGATAACGCCACAAGTAAAACATACATCAAAACAAAAATGGATGACTGAAGAAATATTAGAATTGATGAGCACAAGAAGAAAAAATAAACACAAGAGAGGAATATCAGAAAATACATAAGGAGATAACACATTTTCAAAAAAATAATCCAGTGACAGGAGAAAGATTGTTTAATTTTAATGCAGTGTTGCTAAAGATTAAACATTCCCCTAGCTGCAGCACATCAACTAGCCCAGAATCTTGAGGAGTTTAGAAGATCCATTCAGAAGACTATGTTCTGGACAAAATATGTCACGAGAAGAAGAGTCACATTCCCATTCATTAATGACTCCAGAGTCCGCTTTTAACAGGTTTACTTACATGGATGATTAGATGTTGAACAGTTTACTTACATGGATGACTAGATGTTGAACAGTTTACTTACATGGATGACTAGATGTTGAAGTTTACTTACATGGATGACTAGATGTTGAACAGTTTACTTACATGGATGACTACATGTTGAACAGTTTACTTACATGGATGACTACATGTTGAACAGTTTACTTACATGGATGACTAGATGTTGAACAGTTTACTTACATGGATGACTAGATGTTGAACAGTTTACTTACATGGATGACTACATGTTGAACAGTTTACTTACATGGATGACTACATGTTCAACAGTTTACTTACATGGATGACTACATGTTGAACAGTTTACTTACATGGATGACTACGTGTTGAACAGTTTACTTACATGGATGACTAGATGTTGAACAGTTTACTTACATGGATGAACATGTTGAACAGTTTACTTACATGGATGACTACATGTTGAACAGTTTACTTACATGGATGACTACATGTTCAACAGTTTACTTACATAGATGACTACATGTTGAACAGTTTACTTACATGGATGACTACATGTTGAACAGTTTACTTACATAGATGACTACATGTTGAACAGTTTACTTACATGGATGACTATATGTTGAACAGTTTACTTACATGGATGACTACATGTTGAACAGTTTACTTATATAGATGACTATATGTTGAACATTAAACAGGTTTACTTACAATGATGACTACATTTTGAAGACAGTTTACTTTACACGTTTACTTTACACATGAACTCTACACATGTTTACTTACATCAATGACACCAGGTTGAGCATGAAGCGATGCCAGATAGTTCTGATAATCTTCATCTGTAAAGATAGGCTCCTCATCAACAGTCTGAAAGACAAGGGTGACACCATGCTAAAACTCAAATGATCTGAGTTATAAATTACATTTTGCACATTTTACAAATATATACATTTAACAAATAATGAAAATATGAAGTCTATATTGCTTTATCAATTCAAAATCTTGCATAAAGATTATATCAAAACTTCAGATCTTTATAAATAGTTTTCTCCATCTAATTTGCATCAGATAGCCAGAAGTGATATCAAGCAACAGGATGTGGAAGAAAAGACATCTTCAGAAACATACCTGGCAAAATAACTAGACAAGTGTTGGACTGGAACCCACAGAGAAAGAAAAGTTGGGAGGCCGTAGAATGATAAAAGAGGAGACTAGATCAGTTGGGATCTTGTGGAAACAGTTAAAGAAGAAATCCCTGGCTAAAATCATTGGATAGTGACAGTTACAAGCCTATGTTCTACAGATAACTTTAAGGAAAAAAAGGAAGAAAAACCAATAATGAGTAATGAGATAAAAGTTAAACAAGTCATGGGATTGCTAGTCAGCTAGTAGCTAGACAACTGAGCAATTACTGATAAACTGATGCTGATTCATTGCCCAATTATCTTTACTTCACTTACCATATAAATCTCATCATGGACTTAGTCTATGTGGTACTAATGCTTAATGTGTACTCAAAACACAAAAAGTGTTTTCAACCAGGTTTCCATGCGATCCTGATGGGTTATGAGCTTGTGTATTTAGATGAATATGGACCGGTTGATTGTAACAGATAACAACAACACACTCAATGCACAGGTATGCAAATTGCTATAGGACCACAAACATTTAACATCAGTACATGCCATTAGCCTTAGTACTGCGATGACCATTAGGCTTACTTATGAATATAAATAACACAGAAACAAGGTTGCTTCAGATGTAACATGGGTAAATGGATAATATAAATAGGAAACATTGAGGTGTTATAGAAAAAAATCAGAAGGCAGTAGACAGGATTTGAACCAGTTCCGTTCAACTGACAATGATTGTTATTTTCAATTTCTAATCTATATAGCATCTCTTAAAAACAACTGTCACTTTCACATCCTAACTTATATGGTATTTCTTCAGCAGAAAGAGTGAAAGCACGCAACCCCTGTCATTGGAGAAAATAGTATATGGCATTTCTTAAAAACAATTGTCATTTTCAATTTCTTATCTATAAATGAATCTCTTAGAAACTTCTTCTTCTTCAGCGTTCATTCTCAAACTCCCGCTGGATTTCCCTTACAGCAGGACCATGGTCCTACTAGATTTCCAGCAGGATGTAGTCCAGAGAATGGAAATGTGTTGTGTCTCCGTTTTATTTGCGCCAATGGCCCGACACATCCGTCTTTGGCGGTTCTTAGAAACATAACTAGTATTTTCAATTTCTTATCTATAAATTACATCTCTTTGAAACATAACTGGCATTTACAATTTCTAATCTATAAATGGTATCTCTTAGAAGCATAATTGGTACTTTTCAATTCCTAATCTATAAATGGTATCTCTTAGAAGCATAATTGGTACTTTTCAATTCCTAATCTATAAATGGATCTCTTAGAAACTAGCTCAACTTTTGACTTACTTTCCAGCCATCATCTTTCTCAAACTCTGGCTGATCTCCTGTTTCTCCAGTGTAATGTATAAATTCCTCTAAAGATATGCGCCAATTCTTATCTGTGTCCATCTCCTTGAAGATATGTTCTCTCATGCGGTTCATTTCCTCCTGTCTTTCAATGGGATCATCTTCATCCGGAGAGTTGCGGGCATCATACACTTTGTCAAGCTGTTTTACAAAAATGAATGAATAAATAAAAGATGTCCTTGTATTCTAATAAAATTTATCATTGTCATTATGCAAAGAAAACATCATCGGAAATGTACTTAAGATATTTTGCAATTAGTTATAAAAAAATAATATACAATGTTCCCTATAAGCTGTGAGGTCATGCACCTTAAAATAGAGAGCCCTGCTTAGAGTTAAGCACTTACTGCACAAAATCTAAAAATTCAAACATGAAAACAAGCATTAAAAAGGTCCTGGGTTTTGTAGCTGCCCAAACTGTTTGATCAATGTACACAAGAAAAATTAGAGGGAACATATATTGTATGTATGAGTATTCTTTCCATTGTGGAATTTAATTCAAATGATGTTATTCTCTTGGCCACTGTTTTATTTAGTGTCCATGCTTCACATAGACAATGGAAGATGTAAATAGAGATTAAATATTGGGGTCTGTAGCCAAGTCAACAATGACACATACAGAGGCAAGGGGTCAAACATATTTGGCAGGGGTTAGCTTTCAAACTGGTGGCAGGTACAGATAGTGTTTATAAACACATTGCAATGTATGGCTGGCCAACTAGCAATATGGCTATGGTAGTCAAGCTTTCAGTTGAATTAATAAAAGCAATGAATGTACTAGTTACCATTACAAAAATTGGATGTGTCTGGCCATTGATGCAAAAAATTTTAAAATGCCATGCCATAATGTTGGACTATCTAATAATTTTTCACGCTGTCGTCTTCGATCTCTCTTGCCTTTTGTAACTATGTTCTCCAGACCTCCTTGCCTCATAATGTGTCCAAAATATAAGGCTGTCTGTTTCTGATAATATTAAGTGGCACACCTAGCATTGGCTCATGGTTTAGTGGTGTACCGTGTCACACTTAGCATCAGCTCTTGTTTTAGTGGTGTACCGTGTCCCACTTAGCATCAGCTCTTGTTTTAGTGGTGTACTGTGGCACACTTAGCATCAGCTCTTGGTTTAGTGGTGTACCATGTCACACTTAGCATCAGCTCTTGTTTTAGTGGTGTACCGTGTCACACTTAGCATCAGCTCATGGTTTAGTGGTGTACCGTGTCACACTTAGCATCAGCTCATGGTTTAGTGGTGTACCGTGTCACACTTAGCATCAGCTCATGGTTTAGTGGTGTACCGTGTCACACTTAGCAATTCGCTCATGGCACATTTTCTGAGCACTATAAGATATGTTTTCATTATATATTTTATACTTTTTCATCATCTGCGTTCATTCTCAAACTTCTTCAAATTAACAGGATGTTATCTTTAGAGTGAAATGAGCTATGTCATGGTCTACTGTGACATTTGCTCTTTTTGGCCTGACACATCCGACAGTAGCATGGTTTTTGAGTCAATTTTACCCTAAATTGGATGCTACAACAAACTCCACCCAATTATGTCCTTAGTCGCCTCTTATGACATGCATGGAAGGCAAACAGTATTGTTTTTCTTTGCTTTCTTTTGGTGCTCCTGCAACACATAGGCATATATTTTATACCAATATGACCAGTGTATGGTACCTTCTCTAGATCATCCCTTGACTACAATAATAAAGGTTCATGTGTGGTAAACGGGCCTACCTTTTATGCAGAAAGCAAAAGGAAATAAATGACAAGTTTTTCAGGAAATTATATTCCTTGGCTATAATTACCCATCAGTAGGTGAAGTTGGACATACTTATTTAGGAGGGTTGTATGGGTGGGGCTTTAACTGTGTGGTGCGCACAACTGTGCATCCAGCAGCAGTCCTGGTGACTGTAACAGATATACTATATGATTATCAGTCACTGAAGCTCAACAAACTTACGATTAAGTTCAGCCATTTTGTATCAACTGGTAGTCAGTGATGTCACAGAATTACACAAAATTTATGATTGGCAAAGATTTTATAAAAAGTTTGAAGCTAAGCCCATTTACCAAACATGAACCATAATAAATATGATGATAGGCCAGAATCTACCTCCAATTGTAATACTGCATCCACTTCTTCAACATTCCACTCCATATCACCATTTATATCTGAAAATATAAAAATGACTAATTCAGATTTGAAAAAAAAAACAATATTTTGGAAAAGTGTTCATACAAAGGACATTAACAAAAACCCAACTTCTATATTTGGGCACCACCACCATCAAAACACATGGAGTCTATAAAAAAAAGTTCTTGAACAAAGCAGAAGAAATTATTTTAGTGATCTTAAAAACATTTTCCATCTAAAAATGGGCCACAGCCAATAAAAGATTGAGAACTACTGTGTTAAACACATACATTAAACTTCACAATGGTACTTGCAATTCTATAAGTGCACATTTATGTCATGTCTGATAAAGTTCTTCACTGGTGAAATGAACACAACCACAGATTGACACAAATGCATATTATCAAAGCAATACCACAATTACTGAAAGAAATAGACTACAAATTTTGGTATGTACATAAAGAGTGTGTGTTGTTGATGTGAGCAAAAAGTGTCACTTCGTACTGGTACGTGGCTTGGGAACTGCCATATTTCGTTTCTATAAACAAATGGCAGGAAAATATTATATTAACAACAGTTAACTAACATATTCTATGGAAACTTATTTACACACCTTTTCAAAGTCTGACACTATTTTAGTCACACACCCAAATCTCTACTAGAAGTATTACAATGCAACAACAAAAAATGTTCGAAAGCTCACTAAGACAATAGTGAAACTGTCTCCAAAGAAGTGTGCCTCATCTGTTGAGTACATTGGAAGGCAGCACAGCGCTAGAGAGCAGCACCGAGTGTGCCTCATCTGTTGAGTACATTGGAAGGCAGCACAGCGCTAGAGAGCAGCACCAAGTGTGACTCATCTGTTGAGTACATTGGAAGGCAGTACAGCGCTAGAGGGCAGAACCAAGTGTAGATTAAGTGAAAATATCCTAACCATAATGAAAGTAATTAAACAGCCACTTAAATAGACTAAGATTGGTCCCATCACCACTGTGCCCTTGTGGACAGGCAGCCCAGACAGCTGAACATATCCTGCAAGACTGCAATACACTAAACAAGTTAAGGGAAGAACATTAGCCCACAGAGATGGATATCCACAGAAAGATGTATGGGATCACTGAGGAGCTTTCAAATACAGCAGCATTTATTAAGAAAACAGGACTTGCTGTGTAGACATGTCAAACTGCGAACGAGAAGAAGAAGATGCTCAAGAACAATTTTTCATCTGTCTTCCAGCAGGTTATGTGGAAAGGTACAGGCAGGATAACATACTGACCTGGTACAAAGATGTGGGTAGAAGCTCAAATTTCAATGAGGTGTTAACGATGTCAGTAAACAAGATCTTTTCTTAGAGGTTATACCAACCCTAGCTCAACTTTACTGTTTGAGTAATTACCTATACTGGAAGAGGCTCACAGTCAAGATAAGCCAGTACCAGAAGACACTGAGGGCAAGGGCATCTATCTACATGAGACTAGATCACTGGAAGCGGAACACCTCGTATGACATAATCGACCCAAGTCTAAATTCCTGTTTACTATCCTCTCGGAAACTGCCACCCAGGGATATATGTGGATGATAAATATAAACTGTGTACAGATACTCATTCATTCGCCTGGTGACCCAGCAATAGTAAGGCTGTCACAGGCTAGGGAAACTCACCTGATATAAAAGCATGTTGAAGTCACATGTGATGAGATGGAATGCTCAAATAATGCAGCTCCACTGTAAACCAGCAGCACAACGCTCCCAAGCAGCAATCACATAATTTCATGTTGGTTATCAGAGAGCGATAACACAGAAAAAGAAGCCATTGCAACAAACTGACATTATATAAAACTTACCATGTTTAAAGAAAAATGTTTTAGGGTTAAACTGCTGGTCTTCCAGGTGATCAACTTTGTCCCAGACCTCTTCAAATTGGTCTTTGCTGCCCTATGAACACAGACATCGATGTTATAAGCACAGAGATGCAATGCAATGTGGAATCATATATCCAATCATGCTGAAGTTGGGTGTGTTAGGTGCAGATATCAAAACTAAGCTGTAAACCATGGCACAACGCTTTCTGGACTACATCCTGCTAATGTGCAGGAGTTTGAGAATGAATGCAGACAAAAAGAAGATATATGCAATGAAATAGTTGTTCATCGCAGGCGATAACAGTTAACATAATGATAACATGTTAAAACACATGATGATAACAGTTTCAGACTTCTGTGTTTATCCTAAAACTTCTGTAAATTAGTAGGATGTAATCAGGAGAATGAAAAATGTTGTGTCATGGTTTACAGCTTGGCTGTGATATCTGCTCTTCCGACCTGATACATCTGACTTCAGTATATCTTCTGGGTCACTTTGACCCTCTATAGAATGGGACAGCCAAAGCCACGACAAAATATTCTTTAGAACAAAATGTATACAAGTATCAGTAAAAAGGTAACAGTATCACCCATTCATAAGATTATTTAGGCCATTTTCTTTCTGACTTGGTTTCACATCAGTCCATTTTCTTTCTGACTTGGTTTCACAACAGCCCATTTTCTTTCTGGCTTGGTTTCTTCTTCTTCTTGTTCGCAGTTTGACATGTCTACACAGCTAGTCCTGTTTTCTTAATAAATGCTGCTGTATTTGAAAGTTCCTCTGTGCTCCCATACATCTTTCTATGGATATCCATCTCTGTGGGCCAGTGTTCTTCCCTTAACTGATTTAGGGTATTGCACTCTTGCAGGATATGTTCAGAGATCTGTGCTGCCTGCCCACAAAAGCACAGAGTTGATGGGACCAGTCTTAATCTATTTAAGTGGCTGTTTAATCTGGTGTGTCTTGTTCTGAGGAGGAAGATAACCTGCTCTGCTCTGTTGAGATAGTGGTAATTGTATTTTGGGTAGTCAATTTACCTGATAGCTTTGATGAGGGTCTTTTTTTCTTGGTAGGTGATTTCTTGGTCTTTTTGTTCTGACTTGGTATCACAACAGGACATTATCTCTCTGGCTTGGTTTCACAACATGCCATTTTCTTTATGATGTGGTTTCACAACAGTTCATTTTCTTTCTGGCTTGGTTTCACAACAGTTCATTTTCTTTCTGGCTTGGTTTCACAACAGGCCATTTTCTTTCTGATGTGGTTTCACAACAATCCACTTTCCAACCTTTAGCAAGCCAGATTAAAAATACGAAACGTCGACCTGCCCCCGGATTCTTTTTTGAAAATTTGCGTTATTGATAGTGACTGTTTTGAAAATGTGATTATTTTTTGGTTGTTAGAGATATTTAAATAATATTTGCACATATAAATAAAGAATTGAATTATGCATATATTGGTGTAATTTATGTACGTGTGTGTGTGATACCAGACGTATGAAAAAGTAGTAAAGACGTTTTTCACCTAAAACATATATTTTATAACAAATAAAGAGAAAAAAAAATTGTAAAAAATAACTTACCTTACTTATCAAATTCTTTGGCAACACTGTACACTAAATCACACGCAAATCTGTTGTATTTATGTTCTTTCATTGCTAAATTATCAAAATAGTGCCGGGGGAACTGTATAAAACATGTAGAAATGCAGTAAAATCGTTCTTTGATTTTAGGTCTGAAGTCATTTTTTGGTGCCACTTCAACATATTCTATATCAAACATCTACAAGTCCCCAAACCAACACAACATTCTGTATATTCATTGCTGTGAAACTAAATAACTAAATAATTCATGATTCAAGCCACGATTCAATGTTATTTTATTCTAAATACGATGAAATAAAGGTCTATAGAAACAGTCAACCATCATGGCATCGTACCGGTATGCAGATGTGGTCAGATTAATTGTTATAACACGCGTATCTTCCACCTCGACATCTTTACAACAATCATTTAGGAAGTGGGAATGTCCCGGCCTCGATTGCGCATGACCAGAACTATATACAAGTTGTGATTAGGCTGTAGTAGGCCTATTTCGCACGATGTCTCATTGAGCGAGTGCACTTGACAACGGTAAACAGCCGCCATCTTTTTTTTGTCAATCACACTTGACCAAAGCGTGGTGAAGGTTAAGAACAGTATAATATTGCCCTCCCATCTGGTTATGAGTATTGGGGTCAACAACCCTGGCTCTGATTCTCATTCAGATCATGGGGTCAGATCTTCTCAACTCTTAAAGTATGAGACGCCACTTCAAGTGGCTTTCAGATGCCCCCAATTTTCAAGAAGCCATCCGAAGAGGCTGTAAATAGTAGTTTATCATAAAGTAGCTCATAAAACTTGGTTTTAGCTTGTGCATACAAAGAGTTAATTGGGATTGTTAGATTTGGATCTATACAAAACTCTAGGGTAGATATCCCTTATATTCTAAAACAAAAATGTTAAAATAAACACTAGAATAGCATTATTAAAAGAAATGATTATTATTTCCTCACTGTGTTACCAATATCCAAACATGGACATTAATAGTAATAGATATCAAAGATAACTCATTACGACAGAAATGTCACATTTATATAGAATGTACCGCACAATAATAAGAGACAGAATAAGAAATAACATTAGGAGACATAGCTAATACAATGCCTGATCTAGATTACAACAGAAAACAATGAATTAAATCGTTTGCACACACCATCAGAATACCATCTGATAGCATTCCCTAAAAAGTAATGCTATATAGGCACAATAGATAAAAGGTGAGAGGTAAACTATGAAAAAGATGGATTACAGAAATAAAAGAAGTCTTGGAAACAAGCATATATGAAACACACAAATAAGTCATCTCCAGAGAACTTTTCTACCACTGATTCTGCATGGCACAAAGGGATAAATAAAAAGAAGAAGACAGAAATATACTAACATGAGAAAACTTATAATGGAAGGCATTGTTGCTTTTAATAGGGAAAATATTCACCCAAGATGACAATAGACAAAAGATATTTTACACTGTTTCAACAAGTCCTTGGTTGCAGAAGGTTAACTGTCCCAGAATCATGAATTGTTCAGAGTGCCCACAAAGATGATTGTTCAGAGTTTCCACAAAGAAGATTGTTCTGGAAGAAAACCCCCTGAATATAATCTCATAATAAAATATTGATAGTCTTACAGGATGATTAATTTTTGGATGATCAGCGTGTTTCTTCTTCAGCTCCTCCAGTCTAGCTTCTTCTTTTCTTTTCTCCTCCTCCGACAGATGACGAAGATGTTCCTTTTTTTCAAATTCCTTATCCATCTCATATTTCTTGAACTCTTCTCTCCTCCTCTTGTCCAGCTTCTCAAGATCAGAAGTTGTCTGAATATAATAGAAAAAAAATATATAATGATGATGATTCAATAATGTGATGATGAACATAAAATTAGTAACTAAGTGATAATACTTAAGAATAATAAAACCTATGATCCGATAGCCAAAAAGTGAAAACACACAGGAATATCCTGTCAGGGTCTTTAGTTAGTTTAATCTCAGTTCTCACAGTTTTTTGTGTAACCATTCATTAATCATTTCCTTCCAACATTCCTTTGTTTAGGCAAGGATAGGCATTGTCTGTAGTAAACAGCGAACACCTAAAACAGAATTTAAAAAAAAACAACTGATCCAACATAGAACCGGAACCATCAGTCATCATACACTAAGAGATTTACTGAAGTGGAGATCTGAGCACCTGTGTCAGGTGTGCGATGAGAATAATCAAGATACATAAGGTAATAATTTTTTTGTTTATATTAATCAACTGAATTGTTTTTTTTATAAAGGCCTTTTGGTCAAAACATCTATTATTTCTGTGCTTTTCAGTATTTTACAAAATATCATTACCCTGTGTTTCCAATTTATTTCCTATCAGTAGTTCCAAAATTAATCAACTGTTAATTTTTTTTTAAACAGATTCTTCTTCTTCTATGTTTGTTCTAAAACTCCTGCAAATTAGCAGCTTATAGTATAGAGAAAGAAATGCATTGTCATAGTTTACAGCTTAGCTGTGATATCTGTGCCACTCAGCTGACACATCTGACTTCAGCATGGCATATGGGTCATGTTGACCCCATATGAGATGGAACGGCCAACTTCATCCCCAAAACCCCCAGTCGCCTGTTATGATATCTATGGAAAGTTAACAGTGTTGTTATTCACTGCTTCCCTTTCGAGTCCAGGCCACACATGGACGAACAGAGATTCAAAAGCTGGGGTATTAATTTTGACTTATTTAAATTCCCAGGAGTTTCAAGTGATTAGTTCTTACTTCCAATGTGCAACAAAGCAGTTTCTCCACAGCTTTATTTCATACCTTCTTCTTCTTCTTCAAGAAGACGAAGAAGAATTTCATACCCAGAAGACTTCAACTCAGTGGTACTCAATCTTTCATAAGAAGTCTCATATTAAGAAGTGGATCAATTCTTGGGGTATTTGGACTTTTCTACCTTTCCACAACATACAATTGGAGTCATGAGCTTCAATCCCCCTGCCAAACATCCGTTACTGTCAGATGTATCCATAGCAACCTAATCCTGGGCTATGGTCTATTGGATTATTGGAGCAGCCAGATATGCATTCTCCACCATCTAAAGAGAGCTCTTAAATTATGCAGGGCTAACATGTTTGGCTAATTTTGTCGCTCCCAGACTCATCAAGGCCAACTCCTTGAAGTGGTGATGAAGTTAGTCCAGCCAACAGAGGCTGGAAACTAAGATTGGTCAGGCCATCCCCAATATCCAGCAGGATCACAGTCTTGCTCAAGCAAGTACAGGTGCTGAAGTCAGAGATACCAGGCAAAGAGGCGCACCAGCAACCATGGTATTATGCAACCCCGCCTATTTAGCATAGATGTCTGTCTCTCCCAGGAAACTGTCAATTCATACACACAGTTGCATTTCACCATATCCTATGTGTCCCTTTTTCCTAGCAAGGGCATCACATTCACATTGACAGCTAGGAATATGTTCAAGGCTGGAGCTCATCCAGTTTCTCCGAATGTAATGTGCAATGCTGGATTGTCTGAATGTTGCACCACAATCAATCAAGAAATTACCATGCTGAGTGGTGTAGGAAATCATGTTTCTCTACTACATGTCTTTTCTGTTGTTAATACGTTCAGTTGGGGACATTCTCTGATGCCCAAATAACAACCTATCCTGTAACTTCTCACTTTTGTCTTCTCTGTTTCTTCTCCCCTTAATATTTCTAGTAGTTACTAAATGTTCAAGTTTTGTTCTTCTCATCATATGCCCTAAAAACCTTGACTGTCTGCTTCTAATTTTTGCTATAATCTGTAATTTTAGTTCAGCATCTCTTATAAAATCGAAAATATGTACTCACTTCGAAAAACTGAAATCCAACAGGTAAAGCGTGAAATGGAGTAATAAAGTTTGGCTAATAATACGAAACAAACATAGGCACACACACAAATCAGTGTTTTTACTGAAAAGCTTTATCAAGGATAACATAAACATATAAATAAAAAATAACAAGTAAAGATGACACAACTTGCGTTCACATGTCTAGTGAAATGGCCAAAAGGGCCATAGTCTATAACATGGACATGTAAGACGTGAAAAGAATTGGAAGCAAAAACAGAAGAAGAAAGTTTATTAAAGACCTGTGTTCCAGAGGTAGCTGAAAGAATCATGTACTACAGCAACCATAAAATTATCTGAATGTCAATACTACAAAAACCATAAAATTATCTGAATGTCAATACTACAAAAACCATAAAATTATCTGAATGTCAATACTACAAAAACCATAAAATTATCTGAATGTCAATACTACAAAAACCATAAAATTATCTGAATGTCAATACTACAAAAACCATAAAATTATCTGAATGTCAATACTACAAAAACCATAAAATTATCTGAATGTCAATTCTACAAAAACCATAAAATTATCTGAATGTCAATACTTAAATTATATCCACGATGCACTTATTTTCTTACTTTTAAAATTAGACTCTTCAAATCCTCCACTTCAAAGCTGTGAGGATTCTTGACATCTAAGTGACTTGGGATTTCAAAATTTCTCATGCCACGATGACCACCAGCTATAAAGTAAAGCAGAATCATAGAATTATAATCATTTTTCACATCAAGTAATCATCGCATGTTTCACATAAAATCATAAATGCATTATTCACATCGTCATCAAATCATGTTTCACAAGTCATCAATGCATGTTTCACATTAAATCAGGGGTGCAAAGGGTACCGCACCTGGCAGATCCAGGGTTAGCAGATAACCAAAATCCCAAAAGTACCTCCTCGTGGTGCACCCTGGAAACAGAAATACAGCTGCTCATGCTGTTTCTGACTAAACCTTTTGGGAATCATGTCTGTGAATGTGGAGGCAGCAGATGGAAAGAGAATTGTCTGCAAAAGAGACGGTTAATATCTCTGACACTACTGTGTCAACACATGCAGTGGCACTGTCAACACGCAGCGACTCTAGTCAGTCCGAGCATTGGAGGGACGGCCAATGAAAAAGACACGAAAAGGTAGAGGCATGACGAGAGAAAACAATACAACATACTGAGTACAATGAAAGTGCAGCACAGCACCAGAGGGAAATTGGGACAACAAGCTCTGTTAGCTCAAGACAAGCTTCTAGTTACCGGTGCTCCTTACGGGCAGAGACCCAGACCCAATCGTGGGCGCCTGGCAAAGAAAGCAAGCCTGGCCCAAGTCTAATGTCAAGCTTTCCTATACCAGAATCATGCTTGTGGAAAGAAAGGGTTCAGTACCCGATCGACTCAGGCAGAAATGGAACACAGGTCATTCAGTTCAAAAACATGTCTTGCCCCCAAACATGTGGAGAGACTCAGACTTGAACATTGTCATGATGTGGGTAAAGGACACCTCGGCTACGAAGGCGAAAGAGTCTGGATCCAACTCTGCTGTCGAGTTCTTCCTGCTGCCATCACAAGACATGAGTTTTTTAGTGGGAATATCAGTGCCACATAATACTTAAAATCATCCTGGGAAACATTTCTACCTTCCACAACGTTCTCATGGGCAACATTGCCAGTTTATTTATTAATGTTTATTCATTCAAGAAAAATTATGTTAAGTTCATTCATTCACAGGATTCAAAAGTGAAATGATACATGCCTTGCATTTGTCGGCGCGCCAGTTCCTGGAGTCGAGAGAACTCGCGTCGTTTCAACTCATCCAGGACTGTTCTTATAGTATGGTTCACAAATTCCAATTGATCCGCAATCTTGCCACTCTGACATTACAAAAAAATATATCAATATTATCCACCATACACAACATATTCATCACAAATCATATAGAAAATTAGCCCTACAAGTAATAAGATCCTGCCCACAATCACCCCATTCAAGTGTATTCTTTATTACTGTGGTTACTAGATACAGTTGTGTTGTGTTATCTATTATGGCAAATAATAAAATGTTTTTAATGTAGAGTGTGTAGCGTATCTCATCATTTTAGCACATTCATTTTCAAACTCTCTTGTAGCAGGGAAACTGTCCTCCTAGATTTTCAGCAGGGTGTTGTTCAGAGAACGTAAATGCATTGTAGGGTCATTTTATTTGTGTCCTTGAACCAACGTGTCAGAATGTGGTTGTGATATCTAATATGCTCATTGTTTTATCAATTCCAATGAATGGTTCTTCTTCTTCAGCCTTCATTCTCAAACTCTTGCTGATCTCTCTTGTAGCAGAACAATGGTCCTACTACATTTCGAGCAGGTTGCAGACCAGAGAAAGGAAATGTGTTGTGTTGCCATTTTATTTGCGCAAAATGCCATATACATCCATCTTCTGCAGACAATAAATGGTTGATGTACAAAACCATATTGCTAGTAGGCCAGCTATACATCGCAAACTGTCTAACATCATTGGCACTTTCACTAATCTGAATTCTAGCTATGGTTAACTTCTGTTGACTCTTTGCCACTGTCTGGGTTACTATTGACCTAACTACAGACAGCCACATCTCATCATTCTTCTTCAGCGTTCATTCTCAAACTCCTGCTGGATTTTTGTTGATTTCCAGCAGGATGTAGTCCAGAGAATGGAAATGCATTGTCGCCGTTTCAATTGCACCAATGGCCCGACACATCCGTCTTTGATGGGGCTCATCATTTATTGATGTTATTATAAATTTATTCTCATAAATTTGTCCTTTATTAGACATGCGTGTCGTAACCTCACTGGGCATTTTTTTTTTGGTAAGAGAAACAGATCCAAGTCACTCTAGTTGTTAATATTTTTATGGTTTTGTGTTTTTATGGTTTTGGATAACTGTGCTATTATGCTGGTTCATAACTCATTTAACCATCTTTATTTTCTGCATAATATATACAAGATTTGACACAAAGGGTGAAAAGAGCACAAAAAGTGTAGAAGATTTCCTTCACTGTACTGAGATTCCCCCATATTAGCTTAGCCCTTCTCAGCGTAGTAGCACGCCACTTGCCAAGAGTACCACAAACAGCAAGTAACTCCCGTATCTCCCGTATCCGTATCTGTAGCTTTAATAATCTCCTTAATAATCTCTTCAAAAATTGCTCAATAATCTCCTGACATTTTTTTAATGTACTTGTGAACAGGACGCCACGACCAGGGATCAAACCCCAGGCCTGTTCAGCACAATATCTTTTCCCCATATTTACCACAGAAAAAAGCACATGGTAAGCTATGAATATCTTACCTTGATATCTGTGATATTTGATTTCTCCAGTTTCTCTTTGAAATTGGCATCACTTTCCAAAATATCCACTACTTGGCGTAAATAATAGTCATAAGATAAACCAGTCTAAACAGGAAATAGAAATAAGTAGTCATAAACTAAGCCAGTCTATACAAAAAATAGAAAGTAAATACCAGTAGTCATAAGTTAAGCCAGTCTATACAGGAAATAGAAATAAGTAGTCATAAATTAAGCCAGTCTATACAGGAAATATAAATAAGTAGTCCTAAACTAAGCCAGTCTATACAGGAGATATAAATAAATAGTCATAAGATAAGCCAGTCTATACAGGAAATAGAAATAAGTAGTCATAAATTAAGTCAGTCTATACAGGGAATATTAAAGACTGGATAGGTTTAAGATTTTACACACTCAAAGAACTGAGAACAGAGAGGCATGCATGGTGAAATTTTTGTGTTGATGTTTCCAGAGTGACACCTCTACAATCCTGAAGGGTTATGGGTTTGATGATGATAATTTGAACCCAGTACCTTGGGAGTCACAGATGTGCTCTGTAACTCACATTCACAATAAACTCTACTCTCTATTATAAACTTGACTGTATTTTGTAACTCATACAGTGGTCCATGGAGTTTTGCTTTTGGTGTTGTTTCTCTGGACCAGTATATTAACCTCAGCATTTCATATTTGAGACATTGAAGCAATCTGATTGCCTGTCCATATGGCTGTGTTATCAATCATGAACTTTGTATAAATTTTGGCTACGAAGTTGGTTGTGTCCTGTTCTGAATAACGACTTGTTCTGTTCTATTCATAGTTTTGTTGTCAAAAATAGAAACATGGAATCAGATAATAGGCAGCAACTTTTCATATGATCCCCTCCCAAAGATGTACAGATCACAGCAAACTACCAACTTCAGGCTTCTTACAGGACATTAGAAACTAACTAGCACATCTATACAATACAAAGGTTGTCCAAACTGGTCAACCCAATAAAAAATGGTCACCATAAATAAAGAATAAGATGGCAAATTTTTTTTATAACCCAAAGAATAAAACCTGACCCCAAGAGACAAAGGAAAAACTTTGTAACATCAATTTCCTGTTGATGATTCAATTAATAGCAGCAGCCCACCTACCTGTACAGACTGTTGTGCGTAAGATATATCTATCTAGTTAGTTAGTTAGTCGTCGGATCATCATCACTGCAAACTGGACACATCCATAGTTGCTCCGATCTCTCCTTGAGTGTATCCGCCATCACACTTCTGCTGACCGTACCGATCCTATGCTGGTTGACCATCATTCTCCAAAATGTTCACCTCTAGCAACACCGCATTTCAATCCCTGATCTTTAATCCTAGCCATTGAAAAGGAATCATCATCCACATTAGTCTCACTCTCGCGTGTTATATCTCTTAAGGAGTTCAAAATGTCAGCGCGATCCATTGCCCCATCACCCTGTGCCACAATCGCGCACGATGCCAGTTGATCCGCTCTTTCATTGCCTTGAACGCCCACATGTCACGGCACGAAAATAAATGTAACCACTTTCAAGCTCGCCTTTCTCAAGGCCTCAATCCACTGTTCGCGATAGAGACCCGCTTGTACCTTCTTAATCATACTCATAGAGTCACTAAATATGCAGTTCTGCGCTACCTTCTGTGTGCATAGCCACTCAAATGCCTTGGTCACTGCCATAGTCTCCATGGTCATACTACTGGTAGTGACTGCAAAGGCACCATTTTCCTCCTCGATCATTTTACCTGCGCACTGAGCTGTAAAGGCCCAAGCACTGCGAACATGCCTAATTACAGATCCATCAGTGTATATAATCACATCTCCCTCTTTGGTATTCTCACTGATTAAAGCCTGCACTTCTTTCTCCACAGTTGTGGGACACCATTCTCTGCATTCCCTGCTAAGTGATATTACTACTCTCAAACAAGTTTCGAAATCTGTGGGTAGACCTATCCATTTCGCACCTACTGCCACATCCTGTAATCGCATAGCTCTTGTCAATGTGTCTCTTGTGCATCCCAGAATGATATGCATTGCTGCATTCTGGACTCTATCCAGTCTTTCGATCTGAGCTTGGCTAAGAGTCAGAATTGCCAGTGCATATTCCACCACAGCCACAACCAAACCCTGGTACAAAAGAAATAACAATCTCTGCTCACACTGTGCAGCAGCCATAACCTTCATTGCTGCTAAGCCTTTGCCTGCCTTTATGATAATATGGTCAACATGTTCCCTGAAACTCAGGCTTCTGTCAAAAAACACACCCAGATATCTCATTGTGCTAGTTCTTTCTAAACTTTTCCAGGACAACGAAACTTGTGGCATGGGTGTCTTTACCACGTGATTGTTCAAGGAAAACCACGTCACGAATGCCTTAGACGGATTAACCACTGCTCCAGTATCTCGACACCAATTTGTCAGTCTGTCCAGCTCCTTCTGTAGTTCCACGACGCACTCTTCTCGATTTCTGCCCTGTCTATACACCAGGATATCATCGGCATATGACATCGTTCTGCCAACACCTGTGATTTGATTGCCAGCGATATGTACTGTGTATACATTGAAAAGTACAGGAGATAGAGTTGATCCCTGTGGCAGACCAGGGCTAATAACCGTTGGTGCAGATATCCAGTTACCACACTTAAGAACTACAACCCTGTGCATCAGGGCGGCGCCAACCCAATGCACGACAAAAGGATTAACTGCAAGATTTAACAGCTGGTGTATCAAGATATCCAAGGACACCCTATTGTACGCATCCTCGAGGTCTATTGCAACCGCACATGTCTCCATGCGCGAATCGAACCCCTCAAAAACATCCTGCGCAAATATGGCTGCATTCTGCCATGTCTTCTTTCCTGGACGATATCCTCCTAACAATGTTGGTAAACACTTATTTCTTTCAAGATAACACAATACCTTCCAGGCCACAATTTTGTCCAAAAGCTTGCCAATCGTATTCTGCATAGTTATTATTCTGTAGCCTTGTATCCTGGTGTGGTCCTTCCCAGGTTTGTGTAGTGGAACTAAATAGCTGTGCAACCAGTCTTCTTTCACTGTGCCATTTAGAAGGCTATTATTGAACATGTCTGCCAACTCTCCCAACTCCTCATCCGTTCTTCGACTAATGTCATCGTATCTAATGCCATAGGGCCCTAGTGCTGTGTTTTTTGTACTTTTCTGTGCCTTCCTGAATAAACACATTCAGTAGAATAAACACAATAACAAAACAAAAACTACACCTGTTTGGTCATATAAAGAGACACAACTGTTTAGAAAGACAAATAATGGATAGAAGAATACCTGAGAAGAGGAGAAAGGCCAGACCAAGAAGATGATGGACTGACGATATTAAAGATAACATGAATACATCGCTGGAAAATGCAAGCCGCATCGCCCAAGACAGAGAGGAGTTCAGAGAGCTCATTGGGAAGACAATGTTCTGGAAGGAATACATCACATGACAAATTCATAGAATAAAACTTTTCAGCAACATAAATTCTAAGTTTATTTATAGCTCAATTCCAAATAGCATTAAAATTAAATTCTTCTACCAATATCACAATTTGAAAAAAAAAAAGTGAAAAACATTGGGGAAAAAACTGGCTTACATATCTTGAAATATACAAACACATTCATGAATTAACAATAGTACTTAACCACTTCTCTCTCTGGAGATCCTCCCTCAACTGTTTCTGGCAGTGGTGGTCCTCTTTTCACAGGTTTCGCTAATAAAGGGTACCATATCACAGACAGAGCAATGATCTTGAAGAAGTGTGAGCTCATATTTTTGAATTTATGAGCTATATCTTCTAAAAATAAAAACATAAAATTCATTATTTGTAGACAGCTAGCCAGTTAACTATTTCTTACTCTTTGTAAATAGCTAGATAGTTAAGCATTTCTTACTTTTTCTAAAATAGCTAGTCAGTTAACTATTTCTTACTTTTATTTTTGACTTGTTCTCAAACTCCCATGGGATGTCTCTTGTAGCAGGACAATAGCCCTGATACATTTTCTGCAGAATTTAGTCCTGAGACCAGTAATGCGTTGTCAACACATAGCCAGACACATCCAACTTCAATTGTGGTAACTAATATATTAATGTTTCTACCACTTCCACTAAACGGCACACATATGTAACCATATCACTAGTATGTCTGTCAGTCATATGATTGGTTGCTAATCCAGCCGTCCATGGGCTCATGCCCTTTGACCCAGTCAGTCATATGAGAGAACTGGTTCCCATACTACTCGCTGGTCACCAACCTCATAGCTATCCATGATCAAACATCCTTCACCATTTTGCCGTTCTCTGTGTCGCTGTCAACAGACACAGTAGCCCACTTTTTACTTTTAAAAAGGGATTTCTGTGACAGTGGTTAATTCATTTGCCGTGTTGCCTTGCGTTCATGATACAGGAAGTTTGATTCTCAGCCATGACATCTTGCTACAAGTGTACATTTTTTAGATCCTTGAAGGTTATCACATGATGCTATACAGTTTTGTCCATGAGTCGTGTTCTTGGCAGGTAATGTGATACTCTGTTGAGAGGAACTGAGTACATATGGGGAAACCCAAGTATAATGAAGTAAATCATCTACAACTTGGAGCCTTTTTCCACTTTATATAGAAATATAATAGCTAATATGCTGTATAAACTGTACAGATAAAACCTTAGCATACTTTTCTTAACAATAAATTCAATGTATAGCAATGCTAAACGAAACACAGTGAATAATCAATGTTACTGAAATTATCCTTGGATAGTACACATTTTTTTTGTGCCTGGCCATTGGCATAAATAAAACGGCAGCATGACACATTTCCATTCTCTGGACTACATTCTCCTGAAAATCTTGTGTGACCATTGTCCTGTAATATGAGAGATCTGGGCGTTTGAGGAGGAACGGTGAAAAAAAAATTGTTTGTGTAATATACCCTGAAGTTGATTCACATTTATGGTTCAAAACATTGTGCCTGTCACAATCAAGCTACTAGCTGTCATATTGAAGTTAAACAATCATCATCAAACTACTATCCGTCGTATTGAGGCTAACCAATCATACGGACTGTGTGGTTAAAAGTGGCCACATTGATACTATTAAACATTAATATTGGTACTACCAAACAGTTACAGAAACAGTCTGCGAGCCAGTTTTACCTAAATATGCCATGGCGCAACACTTACATATAATGGCTTAGATGACATTGCGGGATACACATGTGAAGCTCACCTCAAAGGTGAAGGTGGCTTTGGGGAATGTGACAGACCAGATCTGGGTGACATAGGCACAGGTGTAGCATCTGCAGCTGATGGTGTCGAAATAACATGCAGGTCAGTGACAATTATTTTTTTCATAGGTGGCAGCACAACTTTCCTTAGTTGCCTCCTACAACATGCCTGGAAAGAAAACAATGGCCCTATACTTTGCACCCTGAACTATAAGTCCAAGCCCCGGTTGTCACACTGGCGTTCGTTGGATAGGCATAGCCCTATCATCATCAGGTGCCATGCCGGGTGGCGTAGGCGGTCATGACTCTCCACAGCTCTCTGTCCACAGTATTATGTATCAAAGTCGTTGTTGTTTCCTTGCCGTGCCAGGTTGTCAAACTGTCTAATATTTTCTCACGTTGTCGCCCATGTCTCTGGTGCCTTCAATCTTGCCTGTTGTGATTATGTTCTCTAAACCTGCCTGTCTCATGAAGTGGCCAAAAAAAGAAGATTGCCTTTTTCTTATATTGTTGATTAAGGTCCATTTCGCATTTAACTCTTTCAACACCTCTACATTAGTTTTTCTGGCAGTCCATGGTATTCTCAGCATTCTTCTGTAGAACCACATCTCTGTTGCCTCCAATCTCCTACTTTCCAGTTTGTTTATTGTCCAAGACTCGCACCCATATGTTAGTATTGGGGTTATATAGCACTGCAGAACTCTCTTTCTCACCTCTAATGACAAGGTCTTTTACACATAGCCCTATAGATTAGAATAATAAGATCATTCTAAAAACGACAAACTCATCACAAATACCTCATTTTCATTAAGATTAGCCACAACATATTTTTATACGTTTACGATGCTAAAAAGCACCACGATGATCTTATTTATGATTATATAGCATTACCAAATGTCTTATTGTAGACGTCACTATTCAAGACTTAAGCGTTGGAATGATTAGTAAAATTAGTGTTTTGGTGCAACTTACATTTGTGGCAGTCAGTGAATGGAATCACCACAGCTACGAATGTTAGTCTTACTTAACTAAGTTATCAGACTATGTTGTAAGGAAGTCACGCAACTGTTGCAATTTAATAATCCCCAGCATCAACTCACTGAAGAAAATACATAGGCCTATTTTCTGCCTATATAACGATAAAGGTAGCTACAATATGAAAGGTAGTTATTATATAATAATCGTGAGCAAACGCTGATAATATTTTTGCAAATAGTGAGCTTTGGCGACGGAAGAGGACGTGTAACAATGGGGAAATAACTACCAAATATTGCAACGCAGGTACTCAGGGAATGTGACCTTTTGACACATCACGAAAGGTCAAATCAGGGAATGATGTCAAAACAAAGCTATCTTATATAAGCCAGCATTTTTGGCTGTAGTTATTTTCTAGGCAATCTAAATACATTTAGTAGTTTGCTATTGCTTTCTGAACGGTCCGGATGCACAATTGCTTATGGGATCAGCCCATGTGTTGCCGCGGTCCGAAAGGGGAGCAAAGAATAGCAACACTATTTACCTTCCACACATGTCGTAAAAGGCGACTAAGGAGGTTATGGGATGGAGTTGGTTGTCCCATCCCATATAGGGTCAGGATGTGTCAGGCCGAAATGCGCAGATATCGCAGCAATGCTGTAAACCATGACACAATGCATTCCGTTCTCCGGACTACATCCTGCTAATCTGCTGGAGTTTGAGAACGAACGCAGAAGAAGAAGAAGCTTATGTGATCGAACTCGGTACCTTGGCCGTCACAGACGCGCTCTGTACCACTTCGCCACAGAGCCTGACTAGTTATAGCAATAATAAGCAATGGACCTCTATCATCCTATGTCTCTGTGGTGTCTGTCTATACTCTGACAGACTATATCATGTCTCTGTCATGATGTTTCTCTTCCGCGTGTTCTTGATTAGCAACTAGCCAAGACCAGCCTCCAACGTAGGTCTATATGCCTAAGTCCTGTGCACAGAAATTGTAAACATGACCCGAAATTCCCGTTTTGATTATTTTCGTATATTTCGTTGGTACCTTGACTATGTTTGGAATGTGCCTCCAAGTATAGGCCTATAAACAGTGACCTACGAAATTCACAATAATCAAAAACGCAACGAATGAAGTCCTAATTAATTCTGAACAGAGGTATTCTATGGCTGGTGGTCTACTGTTTTTTTCTGCCGGTGTCGAACCAGCATCACTGCACAAGGGATATTCTCATAAACGCTCTGCTTGCTATTCCGTCAGTCATCTAAAAGTACAGGCCTATAAGCTCAGTGTCTCAGTTGTTGGTTCTTCTGGTCTTTCCAGTGAGGACTCTCTTCCTTGGTCACTCCCATCTCTATCATTCTCTGATGTGGTACGCCTACGACCCTGACGGGTTATATGTCGTATTGTTATTAAACTTTATCCGCAAGTGGGTCAGCTCTTTCGTTGCCTCTGACTCCAGCAAGACCCGGACATTAGATTCATGTGATGCTGTGGGTGTTGTTGAGAAGAGTGAGCCACTTCTTTCTAATACATTGTGATATCTTGCGCAGCATATTTTGGGAGTCACATAGAATGACTATGAATTTTGGTGGCTGGTAGTCAGACAACTGATACTGCTGAAATTGTCTCTATCTCCATTCCTATGACCGGTGTTGTGGGCTGCAGATTACCCCACCACTTACTTACTATTTTGGTAGGCGACGAAGCCCCACCTGTTTCTGTATGTTTCTATTACTGTCGAGCCATCTGTGTAAATAATTATATATCTTGTGACTTTTGATCCTATTGTTATATGCGTTTTTGTACCAATACATCCTGCCTTGCCTGAAGCGTAATCTTGACACTCTCTTTCTATCTGCTGTATTACAATATTCGTCAACAGCTTTCTCAATTTGTTTGCTTCACTTATTCACTGCCTCGTCCTATCTCTACCAACTCGCAGACTCTGAGTAGGATATCTTCTGCTTCTGCCATCAAACAAGTACCTTCCTCGTTTGCACCGTGTTTGCTTCACTTATTCACTGCCTCGTCCTATCTCTACCAACTCGCAGACTCTGAGTAGGATATCTTCTGCTTCTGCCATCAAGCAAGGACCTTCCTCGTTTGTACCGTGTTTGCTTCACTTATTCACTGCCTCGTCCTATCTCTACCAACTCGCAGACTCTGAGTAGGATATCTTCTGCTTCTGCCATCAAGCAAGGACCTTCCTCGTTTGTACCGTGTTTGCTTCACTTATTCACTGCCTCGTCCTATCTCTACCAACTCGCAGACTCTGAGTAGGATATCTTCTGCTTCTGCCATCAAGCAAGGACCTTCCTCGTTTGCACCTTGTTTCTCGTCGATTACAGTCAAGTGGACTCCTTCTAATTGACGTTACTTGACATTATTTGCCATTGGCTGTCGAGGCAATATATACACAAAGTGACCAATGAAAATCACGGGAATGGTTAAATAACGTGATTTAAGAAGGATGATCTTCAAAGAATCCATACAACTAATTCAGAGACACGATTATAGGGTATATAGGCCTACCCTATAAGTATACCCACAGTGCCCCAGATATTCTTTGTGGATTAAAATTTGGTTCGAGCTGAAAGAATTAGATCACGCGTTGCATGTTGGTCATTTTCCCGCCATTGGCAAGAAGTTTGTGAATCGAGGTACAATCAAAATCCTTCCTGTACATGTCGCGGAGTCTACTATGGCAAAGTGGCCTTTATTTCCACAGCCAATAGAAAGCCTCCCTGCACTCCTTCACAGGAAAACATGCAGTAACGAAAGTTGTACTTTTTTGTGTGTTGATGTGGTTCTTGAAAAGGTCCCAGTTGGACTGTAAAGTAGACAAAAAGTCCTTGTTCTTTTATTTATTGTTATTTATTTTTTTACATTGATAACTAGGCTATAACAGTAACCATAAGTATTTCATACAGCTTTCGTGAATTGAAGAATGAAAAGTCGCAACTTCTGCTGCAGATAAATTGATCTGCATGCAACACACTGAGGGTTCTTGCTACTAGGGTCATACTGGGGTCCTCTCAGTGCGTAGAGTGAAGATAATTGGATGCAGTGGTTTATGCGTTGTTATTAAAATTTCATTTCGTTAACTACTATATCGTGTGTTCAGTTAAAAATGTGGCCACATCTCCCAGTAATTAACCAAAATTTCACAATAAGAATTCCTAAGACATTAATTTAGTGATTTTTTTTTTTTGGTGGGGCAGTTTTTTAAACAACACTTTGCTACTACCAATGCCAAACATGGTCCTTAGTAGTCTAGAAGCAAAGAAGAAAAAAATCATTAAATGTGACCTTTTCTCATACAGAAAAGCTGCAATGGTTACTAAACTAGACAGAATAAAAAGAAAGGAAAATAGTAGGTATAATATCATGTATTGAACATATCGAAAGACAAGAAGTAAAATGTTTTGATCACCTTATGAGAATGAACCCAAATACCAATAAGAGCATATAACAAAAGAGTATCCGTACATAACACCACAAGCAGACCAAGAAAACGGTGGATAGAAAAGATCAAAATAGCCTTGAACAAACATGGACTTATTTCAACCAAGGTGACACATCTGGCCTGGATCGACAATACCCCCTGCGAGTAGAAAGTTCCTTCAATAGGCATTGCATTAAACCGAAAGCTGAAGTTTCCTGAGTATGAAACAACGCTCAGAAAATAATCGCTTGCTATTCCTGGGGTTAGGAAGAAAGAAGAACGGCAGGTGTGAATACTATCAACCATAATTTACCTGGAGAAAGACAATAGTTTTTTAATAGCTTTAGCAAAGTCCCAGATGACTGGTTAAATATAACTGTAGAGAGCAAGTCCAAAATGACTGATTAAATGTAATTGTAGGGAGAAAGTCCAAGAAGACTAGATAAATGTAACTGGGGAGAAAGTCCAAGAAGACTGAATAAATATAACTGTAGAGAGCAAGTCCAAAATGACTGATTAAATGTAATTGTAGGGAGTTTAAGTCCAAGATGACTAATTAAATGTAATTGTAGGGAGAAAGTCCAAGAAGACTAGATAAATGTAACTGGGGAGAAAGTCCAAGAAGACTTGAATAAATATAACTGTAGAGAGCAAGTCCAAAATGACTGATTAAATGTAATTGTAGGGAGTTTAAGTCCAAGATGACTAATTAAATGTAATTGTAGGGAGAAAGTCCAAGAAGACTAGATAAATGTAACTGGGGAGAAAGTCCAAGAAGACTAGATAAATGTAACTGGGGAGAAAGTCCAAGAAGACTGAATAAATATAACTGTAGAGAGTAAGTCCAAGAAGACTGAATAAATATAACTGTAGAGAGTAAGTCCAAGAAGACTGAATAAATATAACTGTAGAGAGTAAGTCCAAGAAGACTGAATAAATATAACTGTAGAGAGTAAGTCCAAGATGACTGAATAAATATAACTGTAGGGAGCACATCCAAGATGACTGGTTAATGTGACTGGTGCAATGCTAAGTTCTGGGAAATCTTTTACTCCAGAGAGGTCTTTGTTGTGGTGACTGACTGTCATGAATTTTTGAGACAAACTGTTAGTTATAAAGGGTTGATTCCCTTCCAAGAAGTCCAGCCATAATTCCCTCCCAGAAGTCATAGCAAAAAAAAAATCATGAGAATTGGTATAGTGGAATTCCTCTATAGAGAATCCTCTTATAAAAAATTTCCCTATATAGCAGGACATTTAAAAATCCCCAATTATATATTCTTTATTGTTTGTACTGTACATGGTAAATTTCTGTTATTACATACATATTTTACATATGTGGTTGCGTCTGTGGGTCTCACCAATGGCCCACTAGACATACCACCGATGCAACAGAAAACCTTAGTGGATGACATGCCGTTATATTGAGGTTATCTTTTTATAGAAGCTTCATGGCATGTCATCTATACAATTATGCATTTATTTTGTTGTTGAAATGTGTTTCATGTTTACCTGAATATATGTATGCACCCTCTGTGGTTGGGAGGGAGCCAGAGATGTACTGTGCAGCACTGGGGAGGAGGAAACTGACAGCACTGTTTTTTCCTATGGCTGAGGCCCATCATAGTGGCACAGTGACTCAGGACGTGACAATCCTTTTGACTTGAACATTTGGTTGCATGCCTGGAGCAATAGAGAAGTTCGGCATAACCAGTAGTCAATTGGTGGCGGGGAATGAGCACAGTGAACACTATCTTGGCTACAGTGGCTAGGAGCAGTGCATAAGTTGAAACCTACCTTCCTGGAGGTGTGATAGTTATTCTCTGGCTCTGTCCAGGGTGGGCCGAAAATCCACAGACTTCCCAGCAATATAATGCCATTCAATGGCATTACGTCAAAGGGCATGAGTCCATGGACCGCTAGATCAGCAATCAACCAACATACATATTTTGTTTGTTTGGACCAAGTTGTTATGATGGGATTCCACAATTCCCCATAATCTTCATTGCTTTCTTGTCCTGCCACCTGTTTTGTATTCTTTTTAAACAGTTATTCACAAATCTCTGCAGTTTATGCTGTATTATTTTGCCATTGTCCATGTTCCTGATCTATACAGCAATATTGTCTCCACATTTGTATTAAAGATTGTGAGTTTGTTGTGCAGGTTTATATTTTACTCTGAAAATTTTATATCTTTTAAATTCTGGCTTTGCCCATTCTAGTTTTTATGTGGTTTTCTCTTCCTATTTCCTCAACAACACCAAATTCTCCACATTTTTGATCACATATTGAGCTACTTCTTCTGCATGTGTTCTCACAGCTTCTGCAGATTAGTAGGATGTAGTCAAGATATTATAATGCTTTGTGTCATGGTTTACAGTAATATGCATCTTTTGACCTGAGATCTGACTTCAGCATGGTTTCTGGGTCACTTCGATCCTCTATGGAATGGGCCAGACAAACTCACCCCAAAACCTCCTTACTCGTCTCTTAGGAGATGTGTGGAAGGTAAACAGTGTTGCTATTCTTTGCTCCCAATTCAAGCCACTGCAACACAAAGGTGACATCAACTATTTTCATTCATGGGTCATTCTCATGGATGGTGTTGCATTTCAACACTTGTACTTTGTCAATGTTAATATTTAGTCCAAATTTGAATTAATTATTTTAGTAAGTAAATTCATGAAATATTTCAATGAAATTCACACAAAAAGCAATGTACATTCCTTTGCATCCATCCAAATGTTGAAATGTAGTTAATCATGTTCAGAGTAAATATGGATGGTCATCAGAGAATTCAGTGAAAAATGGAGAAGCAGAAACATACATAGAACACCCAAACAATGCCATGGATACAATCAAAGTACTGTCAGGAAATTATGTCATAATTACGCTGCAGAAATTCAGGCAATCAAGATGGCTGAGAGTCAATTTTGGTGCCTGCCTGCAGTATTCCTGACAGATGTAAGATCAGAATTCCAAGTGCTCCTTTCCAGAAAACTACTATAGCTGCAAATACTACTGACTGAACTAAGCAGTTAGTGCAAAGTAGTTATGTAGTGGATAATATTGCATTGTGGGATACACGGAAACAAGAAAGAAGATTTTCTGGCTCGATGAGTGCTGTTGATAATCAACCAAATGTGTTAATAACCTAGGATCAAACAAAACAGATTATAAAGCAATTAGAAAGAGCCAACACAAGATGATTACAAAATTATGGAACAGACCAAAACAAGTTGTCATTCTAAGGCAGGGGTCGGGAGCCAGATGTGGCTCTATTGATGGCCACAACTGGCTCGCAGACAAATGTTCCATTATTAAAAAAATGTTTCTTTAGACTCTTTTGATTTACATATTAGGGACCAAACCCGAAATAAAGGAATGACGAAAACAGATGTGTTGGACCTAGGACGTCCTGACCACAAGTGGCCAACCGGGGTGCAAATAATCACAGTTTTACTGTGGAACTTGCAGCACAACGTACTTCACGCTCTCTGGCGGAAATCACACAAAATATTTGTTGTGGTTATTTGAGAGCGAACGCTGAAGAAGAAGAATATTTACATATTAATTGCATATCAATATTTCATTCTACAAATGAGCTAAAGTCTATTTCAGCTCAGCATCAGAAGTCGCATTAATGGTAAGAAATACTCATTATTGATTAGCAACAGCATAACAATGTTATTAAAAAGAATTCAGAGACGTAATTATTGTACTTTTAGTGTTGAAATTACACAAAATGCACACATTTACTTGAATTTTTCGTTTTAAACATAACGTATGGCTCACACAGAATTCCTTTTCAAAATATGTGGTGTCTATGGCTCTCTCAGACAAAAACATTCCCAACCCCTGTTCTAAGGCATCAGAATAGGACACAAGCAATACAGCAACATATATAAAAAGATCAAGATTGGCAAAAAAAACCTCGGTCATACTCGGTCAAGGCACCTCAGACAGTAGAGAATATTCATCAAGAATACCCAGAATATGATATGCTAAGACAAATACAAGGGCCCAGAGAGAAAACAGCGGAAGAAAAACTCTTTTTACCTCTGTATAAGTTACAAAACATAGGTTTATAGAAGAGACAAAACTTTAGGTATAAGCACATTTCAAGCGAACAAAAGAAGTTCCTCCTGTAATGCAATTACTCATGACACTCCATCAAGCATACGCTATGATTATCCAGGTAGCAATAAGAAAATAATCATAACCATACAAAATAAACAAATACCAACTTTAACTCTTAAAAACAAAGAACTGTTTTAATGTTTTAACAAGTCAACAAATTTATAATTAATCATAAATTGCTAAAAATATGTAAAAACATACACATTTTGCTGTTGAATCAAAATATGTGCATAATTAGTGATCATAGGAATAATCAGTACATGTAATTATTACTAACTGCATGAGGAGTCAGAGCTACTGCAGGTTAACCTGAAATGTGTGTGTATAAACCTGAAATATACAGGGTCTTTAATGAATCTCCTGGACACGTAGGAGTCTATGGTAATGAAATACCTGCTAAAATGGCTTGTAAAATCACAAATAATATAAATATAAGTTTGATCACATGGGCATGCTAAGTCCTTCTCCAGAATAATCCTACCCACTGATCCCAAACGCTGTCATTTATATGCTTATCTGACTTTTTTTGGAGCTTATTATTGCTGGTAACACAGAGTATATGCCAAACACTGCCTTTTTCCTCATTAAGGAGTTGCAGAGAGGGAATTTGTAGCTGTGTGATAAAGCCTGCATGCTCTTGTTGTCATCACATCATGTACAGGGTAAATTTTTCTTCTGCTTCTGCGTTCAGCATCTGTAGTCATGCTATACCGTCAGGCCTGTCGTCAAGACGAAGTCCGCTGTCTTCTCCAGGTCAGAGCGGCTGCCCCATAGCTTTTGCCTCAAGTCTGTATCCTCTGGCCAGGTCTGCTGTCTCTGCTCTTTGTATGTTGGGCAGTCCTGAAGTATGTGTTCCGGGGTCTGGGTTCCAGATCCACATGGACATTCATCTGTGTATGAGATCATTAATCTGTAAAGGTGACCCAACAGTCTGCAGTGGCCTGTTCTAAGGCAAAATATTGTGGTCTGTTGATATCTTTGGAGGAGATGTATTGCATCATGTTCATATTTCCCTTCCATTTGTTTCTTCCACTTTGCTGTGTATGTGTTGCGGATTATTGTTTTTACTTCTCCGTAAGACGGTGTCTGTGTTGCTCCATTTTGCTTCCTGCCTTTGACAGTGCATCCGCTTTCTCATTTCCCATGATTCCACAGTGTGATGGTATCCACTGAAGGGCAATGGCTGTTGATTTTTGGATCTGTCTTAGCTCATGTCTGATGTTGTTTTCAGACATGAAGGCTTTCGTTTCTGTTGCTCTGGATTGATTCCAGTAGGGATCTGCAATCTGTGAATATGGCTATCTTCTTGGCAGTCCTGGTTCGGTAAATTTTTAATTTACCCTCCGACAGAAAGAAACCCATTCCTTACTGGGGATCAAACTCTGGACCTCACTAGTGTGAGATCAACTCTCTAATCATCTCTCGGCCATGTGCCACACAAAGGTATATACAAAGTGATCAATAATTAATAAGTTGGATCAGCAAAGATAAGTGACACTGGGATCAGCCTACAGAATTATTCCGGAGAAAAACTTTGGCACATTAAGTCACTCAACAGCTGCCTGCAAGAAAATGTTATCAATACACAGTGAGAAATATGCTTAAACTGGAAGCATTTATAATCAATCATAGCTTGCAGAGGAGTCATATGGGAGGACGGATGAGAAACAGGTACAATCAGAAAATTAAAGGATGCATTATACTCATTGTTCTCAGAAATGGCTAGAAAGGCGCTGAGGAATGACTTCACTACACTCGGGTTTCCCCATATGTACTTAATCTCTCTCAACAAAGCAGCTCACTGCTTGCAAAGAGTATCACCAAAGAACATAACTCAGTAGCCCAAGTGATAATCCCAGGACTAAAAAAAATTTCACTTGTAAACAAAATGCTGCGGTTTTATTTTAAACCTATAATATTATGAACACAAGACTATTGGCTTAGCCACTATGCCACATAAATCTCTGAAGAAGACAAAGAGCAGTAATGGATCTACCTGGAATGTCATTATTGCACTTCTAGTAGCTAATAAAGTTAAAATTCTCCATACTTCATGAAGAATCATTCCCATGGTCCTTCCTACTGTAGTGCGCGTCTGTAATGGCCAAGATACCAAGTTTGAAACCCCCCTCTGGCTATTGTGCATCCAGAATGTTCAGAAAGTAATGGCAAACTACTGAATGCAATTCTACCAAGAACATCACTACAGTCAAAAAATACTGAGTTGATGGCTACATCCTGTATAGGAGAAGCTACCAATTTTCTCTGACTGTCAGGATTGTGGGTTTATCGATGTAATGTAATTTTGAGGAAAGTCCAATAATGTAGGTCACAGAACTAGTCTAAAGATTGGGGTATAAACTTTTAGTACTAGGAATGTAGCCAAAAGGTGGGTATAACCCTTCCCTTAATTCTTTTCTTTTGCAAAATAGTCATCACATTTCTCATTTAAAAGAGAGTTACATATGAAAATGGGCGAATTACATTTTTTTAATAGGTAAAATCCCCTCCATACTGAAAACGTATCCACAGACATGGGATTTCCTATAATATAATAATAACAATAATAAACCCATAACTCGCCATGGTTGTAGGGGTATCACAATGAGACATTTGGTGCAGAAAGATCTCCATGCATCCATCTCTATCCTCTACCATCCTGAGGAGTTTGGAAACTTCACACCCCATCCATTCTTTAATATTATCCAGCCATGGCTTCTTCTGGCCACCTCATCTTCTTACACCCTCCACAATATCTTCACAAACATCTTTTGTCATCGAGGAATATCTTATCACGTCCCGTAACATTGGAGTTTATGAAGTTATAATATACAGACATCTATATATTGGTGTGTTATTGGGTGCACTGATTTCATTAGTTTTTAAGTAGGTATTTATGTTAGTGTGCTCTCTTTAAGGGTGTGGTTGTTTTTGGGGTATGTTTTAGGATAGATTTATAGGGTTTGGATTCAAGATATATTAGATATAGAATGAGATTTTAAAGTTAGGAGTAGGCTGAATTAGTTGTAGAATGTCATATTAAAGTTAGGTTTAGGCTGAATTAGTTGTAGAATGAGATATTAGGGTTAGGATTTGGCTAAATTAGTTTCAAAATTAGATAGCAAGTTTAGGATTAGATTGAATTAGTTGTAGAATGAGATGTAGGTTTAATTGTTTCACCTCCCTCTATCATGTTTATCAAATTTTTTATCTTGAGATGGCAAAGGAGCTGTTAGAAATTAATTATCACAGTGACAGACATATTTCCATCAAAATGATACCATTTTTAAGAGCGCACCAAAATTACATCTTACTGTTGTCATGTGACCGCATGCAAAATAATAGTTTTTTAAAAATCTTTTGGAACCAGTGGTCATCAGAGTAGGAAGGACCTTTCTCATTATTGCATTTTAACTAACCAATAAAGTTCAAATGATGTATACTTCATGAACAATTGTTCCCATATCTGAAATATTTCAACTGAAGGCTGTAATGCCATCCACACAAACTGAAGCTTCCGTATCCAAAATATGGTCACCAGGTTTGACAGAAGAATTATCATCACACTTTACCACAGTGTAAGCAACAAGGCTAGAATTGTTGTCGCCGTCACCAATAACATTTGAGGCAGCTGTCATATCATCATCTTGTGTTGTAATTAGAATGCCCTCTCTTTCTTCTGTCACATCCTCGACACTTTGTTGTGCTGCATTCGGCGTCACAATGTCTTCAGATCCTGATACTGCTACAGAATAGTTCATAAAACTATCTGCAAAATATAAAGAAAAATACTATAAAATTTTTGTTTTTTTATAAACGATGCAAAGAAACAATCATTTTTCTACATCAGTATGAGAAAATAATTACCTGTGTAATCTAATACTGACTTTCATTATTGTCAATCCACTGTTCCATACATGTCAACTAGTAAAATATTTTATATATTTTGTACAGAAAATATTCAGGTTGCATTGAATATGTCCTTATTAAGTTACATTTTAAACATTTGCTTTTAGGGAAGAATTCTTTTATGTAATTAATTGTGAATATTTAGGGGGGAAAAATAAACAGTTCTGGGGATTGTGCTGCAGAAATCGAAAAAACTTTGGCAAGGCACCAGATGTAAAGCTAAATTACATCTTATAAGAGCAAGTATATTTCCAGTAGTAATCTAAAATTGTGAAACATGGATAATTAATCAGTGGCAAAGATAATAGCTGCCATCAAAATGAGATGCTACAGAAAGATTCTGAGAATACCATAGACAGCGAAAGACAAATCAAGAAGTGATAATAACATTAAACAATGAAGAGTGGTGGTTCTTAAACACCACTCTTATAAGATAGCTGAAATTTATGTGGCCATATAAAAAGATATAACATCATGTACAAATTAATAATGGGAGATTTGGTTGCTGGTAGCGGGGTAAGGGCTGCCCAAGACGATGATGGATAAGAGACATTTCAGATTGTTTATGATAACTATGATGATATACGAGGCGTGTTCAAATGAAAACGGGACTTGTGGATTTATTTAAAAAGTATCATACGCAATTTAATATTTTCAACGGAATTGAACAAAGCAACCACTTGTGAATAAGAATGCACCTGGGTTCATCAGAAAAAATCTCCGTATGCATTTAGGCAAGCATCCCACTGTTTAGGTAGACGTCGAATGCCGTCCGAGAAAAAGTTGCGTGGCTGTTCTCTGAACCATGTGGTCACCGCTGTCTTCACGTCTGCGTCGCTGTTGAATCGCTGTCCCTTTAGTGCTTTCTTCAACGGTCCGAACGAATGCTCCGACGACGGTCAGTCAGTACTGCTTTATCAAGCACGGCTATGGCTTCTTCTGTTGCAACAATATGCGCCTGACCTGGCCGTGCAAGATCTGCCGTTAACTCACGTCCGTCTTTAAACATACGCACCCACTCCATCACTCTGGTCCTCGACAAACATTTGTCACCATATGCTGCCTTCATTCTCCGATGAATGTCTACTGCTTGACATCCTTCAAATGAAAGAAACTGGATCACAGCACGCTGATTCACTTTGGACGGGTTCGGAATCACACCCGCCATATTGTTAACAGTCTTCTGCAGCACATATGCATGCTGGGAAGATGAACACGTGACCGTATGTAAATTATTGGATACTCATTACTAGTGCAAAATGTCATCAATATCAGTGCGCTCTATCACGCGTGGTGTAACAAGTCCCGTTTTCATTTGAACACGCCTCGTAATATTGTTACTAATGTAAATAACAAATTGTAAAATTATGTGAAAGAAAAATAACAATAAACAAAGGAACACAGACTTTTCGTTACGGCGTAGGTGTCCACTAGTACAGATTTTTGATATCAATACGGATTTTTGAATTTTTTTTTACAAACCCAAACCCCTATTTTTTTTTTAAAAAGGTCATTTGGTGTTACATTTTCTAGTAATTATTACTAATGTGGACATTCTTAACAATCTCACACACACATAGTGATGGACAATTTTTTTATATATATATATATATATATATATATTTTTTAATTTGGGAGTTTTTTTGGGTGGTAATTACAGATGTTTTTATTGAAATACGAAAATAAGTTGTTAAAATTACAGCTTTATGAAAAAAAATAAGTCGACAGTTATGCATTACGGTCACATTAGTTTTACTATGTGTTAGTTATATTAGTTGCCAGTAACAATACTACATTATCATAGTTGTTATCGCTTCTTGGTTTTGTTATTGTGGCAGTCTCCACCTTGTTGTATATCCTCTGGCAGTTTGGTTATTTATACATATTCAGACTGTTTATATATGCCCCTTTCTGGGGCAGGTACATTTGCCCAGAATCCTGAGAAATTCAGAAAATCCATAAAGAAGGCTACACTCTGCAAAGAATATTTCACATGAAGAAGTACACTTTATACTGAATATAAATAGCATTTTGGGTAACAATACATAATTTTAGAGATATTTTGGGTATCAATATATAATTTTAGAGATATTTTGGGTAACAATGACATATTTTTGGTAACATTACATAATTTTAATTGGCGGCTGAAATACAGAAAGGTTTCTGGAAGTTGATATGTATGTTGATTGTGAATTCAGCAGAGCTTTAAGTGGTGTTAGGACGGTAAAAAAATTTTTTTTTAATATTCTAAGCTAAAATTGAGAGGGTAACATCATAAGATGGACAGGTTACAGTCTAGAAGAGTTGACTACCAAGGCAGGAGACAGAAGATGTTGGAGGACTGTTGCAGCCACAATTCATTGCATAGACGGAAATGGCACCTGATGATGATGATGATTGTGAGTTAAAGAGATTGATTAGTAGGACAGAGAGGGTGAAGATCATTGGTGTAACTTTTTACACTGGAAGTATTCATTCTCAAACTCCTACCAGATCTCTCTTACAGCCGGACAAGAGTGCTACTGATTTCCAGCAGGATGTAGTGCAGAGAATAGAAATTCTTTGTGTCGTCATTTTATTTGCACCAATGGTCCAACATATTCAACTCCAGTATTGATAACTAATACATGCAGTGTTTTACCACTTCCTCTAAATGGCAGACGTCTGTAACTATATTGCTAGTATAGTAAGCCATCTGTATGAAATGACTGGTTCTCATACTGTAATCATATTGCTAGTATAGTAAGCCATCTGTATGAAATGACTGGTTCTCATACTGTAATCATATTGCTAGTATAGTAAGCCAGCTGCTGTATAAAAAGACTGGTTCTCATACTTACACGCTGGTCACCAAGCTCAAAGCTAACCATGGTCATTCATGCTTGATCTTTTGGCCGCTGTCTTGCGTCGCTATTAATATATCCACAGATAGCAACAGTAGGAGTAATTGAGACATAAGATTTAAATAAAGTCTAGGAACCTGAACATGTGACGCCGCAGAAAAAAAATGTGTCTGGCCAAGAACATAACAAAAAAACTGATATTAAATGGAAACACAGAAATCATTTGGGAGTTGTGGTAGTGCAGTGTTACGTCACTCGACAACTGACCAGCAGACTTTAGTTTCAAGTTCACTTGTTATTTGTGTTTGAAATATAAATTACTCCTGTGGCTGATCCAGCTACAAGAATGTAGGGTACCAAGACTCATGCTCTGGGAAGGTCAAGGAAGGGTGCCATCACTAGTGAGCATGTACTGTATGTGACACTTATCAGGTAGTTTCTGAACAAACACTGACTAGGCAATTGAACAGATATGGTAAAACTGTGTGCTATGACAATGATTCATTATTCAACTTACCTTGGCCATACTTTTACAGAAATGTTGACATAAATTTGCTCTACATAAAAAGACATTGCTGAGTTTAAGTAGCTTTCTAAGCCTCCATTTACTAGGTATTAGGTATGTTGGTTATCCTCTTCGCACACTGGACAAGTCCATAGGTGCTTCAGTAAATCTCTCAGGGTATAATGGCTGATGGTTCCGGTTCTCTGTTGGCTCACTGCTCTTTTTGAAATCTTTGTCAGGGGTTCTCTATGGGCTACGCCCATCCTCACTCCCAATTCGCGCATTCCATTTACTAAAAAAAGTTATTCTTTCAAACTCTTAATCAATACTTTAAAAGATCCAAAATGGTTGTTGGTTGAGTTTTTAGATGTTGATATAAGGTCGTAGATGTTGATATGAGGTTGTAGATGTTGATATGAGGTTGTAGATGTTGATATGAGGTTGTAGATGTTGATATGAGGTCGTAGATGTTGATATGAGGTCGTAGATGTTGATATGAGGTCGTAGATGTTGATATGAGGTCGTAGATGTTGATATGAGGTCGTAGATGTTGATATGAGGTCGTAGATGTTGATATGAGGTCGTAGATGTTGATATGAGGTCGTAGATGTTGATATGAGGTCGTAGATGTTGATATGAGGTCGTAGATGTTGATATGAGGTCGTAGATGTTGATATGAGGTCGTAGATGTTGATATGAGGTCGTAGATGTTGATATGAGGTCGTAGATGTTGATATGAGGTCGTAGATGTTGATATGAGGTCGTAGATGTTGATATGAGGTCGTAGATGTTGATATGAGGTTGTAGATGTTGATATGAGGTTGTAGATGTTGATATGAGGTTGTAGATGTTGATATGAGGTTGTAGATGTTGATATGAGGTTGTAGATGTTGATATGAGGTTGTAGATGTTGATATGAGGTTGTAGATGTTGATATGAGGTTGTAGATGTTGATATGAGATTGTAGATGTTGATATGAGGTTGTAGATGTTGATATGAGATTGTAGATGTTGATATGAGGTTGTAGATGCAGGTTTTTACAGTAATGAAAGAACTGACAAGTTCACATCCAATGTATTTATAGAGAGAGAGCTGACAATGGATAATGAGTAAAGGAGATAAGCTGATCTGCTTCACAAGCATCTGCTGATTGTAGACATTGTGACTGATGCTACATCAGGGTTCCCAATGAGAAAATTTGGTATTAAATGTAGCATTATCAGAACTGGATGTTTGCATTTGAAAAAAAAAAGGTTAAGAGTGTTCAACCCACAAGCCAAAGGAATAATCACCATGTATAATCTTTGATGTCTGCAAACCTGCCATTCTATCTCTCTACTTAGTTATAGCAACTTTCTCTCTCTACTTAGTTATAGCAACTTTCTCTATCTCTCTAGTTAGTTATAGCAACTTTCTCTATCTCTCTAGTTAGTTATAGCAACTTTCTCTATCTCTCTAGTTAGTTATAGCAACTTTCTCTATCTCTCTAGTTAGTTATAGCAACTTTCTCTATCTCTCTACTTAGATATAGCAACTTTCTCTATCTCTCTACTTAGTTATAGCAACTTTCTCTATCTCTCTACTTAGTTATAGCAACTTTCTCTATCTCTCTAGTTAGTTATAGCAACTTTCTCTATCTCTCTAGTTAGTTATAGCAACTTTCTCTATCTCTCTAGTTAGTTATAGCAACTTTCTCTATCTCTCCAGTTAGTTATAGCAACTTTCTCTATCTCTCTAGTTAGTTATAGCAACTTTCTCTATCTCTCTAGTTAGTTATAGCAACTTTCTCTATCTCTCCAGTTAGTTATAGCAACTTTCTCTATCTCTCTAGTTAGTTATAGCAACTCTCTCTATCTCTCTAGTTAGTTATAGCAACTTTCTCTATCTCTCTAGTCATCTGTAACAACTTATTCTATCTCTCCAGTTAGCTGTAACAACTTTATATCTCTCTCTAGTTGTCTGTTACTACTTATTCTATTTTGAAACATCTTAACATTGACGTAGGCGCTTGGGAGAGCCTCGCTCAGGATAGAACAGCATGGCGTTACAGCATTAGAACGGGAGCACTAGCGGCGGAAGAGTCCAGACAAGATACTGCAAGACAGAAACGGGCACGTAGAAAAGAAAAACATCTCAAACTCACACAGTACCCTATTATTGTTGTCAATTCTGTAAAAGAACATTTTGTGCATGCATTGGATTTGTTAGTCATTAAAAGCGCACTATTAACTTTATTATTTTTATTACTTATTGTTATTATTATTATGGTTGAGCTTTTGGTCATCGTCGATTACGACGGACGAACATCAAATTCTATCTCTCCAGTTAACTCTAGCAACTTTCTATATCTCTCTAGTTAGTTATAGCAACTTTCTCTATCTCTCTAGTTGTCTGCAACAACTTATTTTATCTCTCCAGTTCTCTGTAGCAACTTTTTATCTCTATAGTTCTTGATCATAGATTCAAAACCAACATCACGACACATGGAACATTCCCACAAGCGCTCCGCTTTCCTTAGCAGTAGCTATCCAAGAGTATGCAGACTCAAAGTATGTCAAATGTTGATTATATGGTCTTTGGATCTTTCCAGAGAGGACACACTTTCTCCTCCTGGTTATCCCTAATCTGTCATTCTTTGTATGTGTACTTTATCACCTTCGGCGTCATCATCTTGTCTCTGCAGTAAATCAATGACTGCCCTTATTAGGTTGGCCCCCATCTCTTTTCAATACTGTGTCATCAACCATAGCATTGCCCTCCAATGAGTCTGCTCTTTTGTTGCCTCTGACCCCTTCATGACCAGGGCAGTATATTCATGTAACACTTTGGAATGTAACACTTTAGAATGTAACACTCATGTAACTGAGTTGTTCAGTACAGTGACCCACTCCTTTCTTACGATGCACCTTTCTGTCTTTTGCAGCATGTTCTGAGAGTCAGAGAGTATCACTGAGTGAGTTGATATTTCCATTAGTTACAAACAAACTGAGTGCTGCCATCACAGATTTTATCTCTCTAGTTACCAGTAACTATGCATTCTATCTCTGCACCTAACATATTTCTCCCTCTCTGTAGTTTAACTGTAACAAAATTCTATGTATCTCTCTAGTTACCTATAGCTACTAAATTTTTCAATATCTATATTTACACATCACAACTATTTCTATATTCCCATGAACGTGAATATAACCTTGCAACAATGAGTTTTATAATTTTTTTAAACTGACAAACTCACTGAGAAAGTTTGGTCCTACTGAATCATGAGTGCTCTGCCCATTACTTGAAGTAACATTAATCAAATAGTCGCTGTCTGTCTGGACCAGCTGTACGCCAGGTTGAATTAGGCTTAATCCTGATGGAAGCATATCTGATATGGAAAAAACTGGAAGGGCAAGGCTAGTGGATTGATCTAAGAATGTTCCTGTATTATTCTGGTATGGGAGTATATGAGCAGGGATTACTGTGTATCCCATCATGGATGAGACAGAACCCTCAGCTTGCTGTTGTCGCTGCTGTTGCCGTTGATCTGCGTTAGGGAGGGAGATGAAGAACATTCCATTAGAAAGTCCAGTATTGTCTTGTTTCTGTGTCTGCTGCTGTAGGAGCAAGCTAAGTGCTCCAAGACCAGAGTCGGATGAATCACAGAATATCTGTCAATAAAATAAGATATTAACTCTGGCAGAAATTTTAGGAAAAATAAAAGTAATAAGTTTTACCTTTCTCAAACAGATTATAATCTGACACGAAAAAATAGTGTTAACAGTTACGAAACAGAATTAATCAATGTTTCAACAATAAAGTTTTTATCTAGTAAAAATAAAGGACAAACAGAATACAAAATAATGTATAAAAGGTGTATAAATGGAGAGGTTTGGTGGTAACAGTTGTTTTCGTAGGTTTTGTAGAGCAGGACATTCAATAAGGTGGTGTTTTACTGTTTCCACTTCTTGTCTGCTGCAGTGGTTGCAGTATGATGTATGGACTGCGAGAATTCTTTGTTGATGTTTGTTAAGTTGTACATGTGTTGTTTGCAGCCTAAATACTGTGGTTTGATCTTTGTGGCGTAATCTATTTATGATGCCATGTGGATTTTGTTGGGACATGTCTACATATAGCACTCTTCCTTTTGAAACAGTGGCCCAGCAGTTCACCATTGGTGTTTACAGTTGTTGCAGATAAAGTTTTGAGCTGCTCTAAGATTGGTGGGAATTTCTGGTTGGGGCATATTTGCTCCCTTTTATTAATAATGTGTGCAAGAGGTTTTTCATGATGTGGTCTGCAAGGGAAGGTTATAGTCTAATATGGATCTGACATATCCTATGTACGTATGCATGTCTAAGTGGTGTCTTGTTGGTTCCCTATGGAATTTCGTTTCATTTTTAGGCTCCTCACTACAGAACCAAACGAAGTTAAGCTCACATGACATAGAATTCCCACCACACGGTGCTAGGAATACATCACATACTAAAGGTAAAATTCTTTTACACATTACAATTGTAAGAAGGAGAATGTCAGGTGATTTTTGCCAACAAATTTCTGAAATGACTTTTGTTGATTTTCGACGTTATATTTTACTATCAAAGTACCATGTGACAGTAAGTGATTGTCACGGGAAGTAATATCTACATGTTTTAGTTTTTATTATATTATAAGAATCATTTAGAATGTTCATTTATTCATTGAATAACAGAAACACAATATCTATCAGGGGTGCCACATGTCGGCATGGAAAATAATTATGCTGTATGTCTGCCTGATATGAAAAACATATATACAACAGTAATAGATATTTAGGAGGATTTTCTCAGGGTTTCCAGAGATTATACAAGTATAGGTGTGTCAAGAAATAATTTTATCTATTTTTTAAATTGTAGTTTTGTGATTTCCCCCTCCCCAATTTTCAACTTCACAACTTGCTCACATCACACATACAACAACAACAAAAACATGATTATATGCATTATTCACTCTTTTATTCATATGTGCAAAAATTATTTTGATATCTTTAAAAACAAAAAAGCTATCGTGTTTACCACTCACCAAAAATAATGCACAATCTCAACCAAAAAAAAAGAATCTTGGCCCGGGGGAGAAATTGCATAATTTTAATCCTGTGACTTGAAGACTAAGATGATTCCTGAGTTGTTTCTTATGATGATTCCTGAGACGTTTCTTAACCCTAAATACTTCTTAAGATGATTCCTAAGATGTTTCTTAAGATGATTCTTGAGGTGTTTCTTGACACAAGATATTTCTTAAGATGATTCTTGAGATGTTTCTTAACGAAAGATATCTCTTGAGATGTTTTTAAGATGATTCCTAAGATGTTTCTTAAGATGATTCTTGAGATGTTTCTTGGAATGATTCCTGAGGTGTTTCATAAGATGATTCCTGAGATAGTTCCTGGGATGGTTTCTGAGTCACAAACTTCTGTATATCCATTCTCAAACTCCAGCAATTCAGCAAGATATATTCAGGAGAGCATAATGAATTGAACCATGGCTAATGGCCACAATTTCCTTTTACCAAACACATCTGACTTCTGAAAGATCATGTAATCAACATCCAACTGGGACTTTGATCTGCATACTCAGTGAAAGAAAACCTAACTTGAGGCTGACTTCTCATTACTCAAAGAGTGAACACCTTGATATTAAAATGACCTCTCACTACTCATAGTGAATACCTGACTGATATTAAATTCTTCTTCTTCTTCAGCGTTCATTCTCAAACTCCCACTGAATTTCTCTTGTAACAGGACAATGATCCTACAAGATTTCCAGTTGAATGTAGTCCAGAGAATGGAAATGCGTTGTGTTGCCATTTTATTTGCGCCATTGGCCCAACATATCCATCTTCGGCGGTTGATATTAAATTGATCTCTGACTATTCAAAGAGTGAATACCTGACTGATATTAAAATTATCTCTAACTATTCAAAGAGCGAATACCTGACTGATATTAAAATGACCTCTCACTACTCAGAGTGAATACATGACTGATCTCAGACTGACTTCTCATTATTCAATAAAAGAATAAGTGACTGACCTGCGGCTGACTACCTTCCTCATTATTGCTTGAGTTGCTGCCTATAGTCATAACTGTAGGCTGAGAGATCGGAGGAAGAAGAAAATTTGGCGGCATCAGTTCGCTCAAAGGCTGTGTAAGCAACCGCTCAATATGTGACCCAGCAAATTTAGAAGTTGGTTCTATTTTCGGCTGATTAGAATTTTTCTTTGTTTTTATTTTCCTGCTGCTGCTACTTGGTAGAATATCTTTTGTTGCAGAAACATTGTCTGAATTGATCTTATCGTCAGGTTCAGTTTTATTCTTAGAAGGTTTTTTCTTAATTTTCTTTTCTTTTACAACTGTTGGTTCAGTTTTGATCTGCAAAATATAAAACAGATTTTATAAGATGATATTTATTACTCATAGACATGGAAACATTCGTTTATAAAGCATATATGAAGAGAGGAGAAGCAGAAAGAAGAGCCAAGGGCAGACCTAGAGTACGCTGGATCAACAACATCAAATAGACATTACACAAACACCAAATAACATTATCTGAAGCTGCTAGAAAAGCGAGAACAAGAACATTGTATCTCCCTCGACACCCGTAAAGGGTAAAAGAGGAAGGAAAGAAGAAGAAGCCATGGAGAGACGATTGACCTTTGAATACAAATGCTACCACGTCTACAATTCTCCTATAAAGAGAATAAGACAAATGTGTGCGTAAGAAATCAAATAGAGATGTATACAGATCCAAAGAACCACTGTTTTTAATAGTGGAATGATGAAAACTTGAATGACTTGGACATTATGTGGACAAGATTCCTTGTAAACAACAATACTGTAGGGAACCATTAAAGGTGGAAGAAACAAAGAAGGACAAATAAAAGAATGGACAGACAACATCAAGACAGGACTAGACAGGATTTTTCCTCACTCATCTGCATTGTTGAAAATAGTAATTGCTGTGTGTGTGGATGTATCCAATGTGGTACTCCCACAACCCTGAAGAGTTACGGGTTTATAGATAGAAAGATATATTTTTTTCACATAGTTGCTCTGTGTGTTGTTGGGCCTGAAAGGAGAACAAATAATAGAACCACTGTAATCTACCATACATATAAGAGGTGAATCAATTTCTTAACTCAGACAAGCCGATAAAACAGTCCGTTCAGCAGACTACCTTCTGCTGGCAAGCTGATAAAACCTCAATTTTTAGTTATTTCTAAATACATTACTGCAGAATAGGAAAACCATTTTAGTTATTTCTAAATACATTACTGCAGAATAGGAAAACCATTTTAGTTATTTCTAAATACATTACTGCAGAATAGGAAAACCATTTTAGTTATTTCTAAATACATTACTGCAGAATAGGAAAACCATTTTAGTTATTTCTAAATACATTACTACAGAATAGGAAAACCATTTTAGTTATTTCTAAATACATTACTGCAGAATAGGAAAACCATGACAGAGATAACCAGTTAAGAAATGTGGGAATGAGCTGTTCCATCACATAGATGGAAGTGACCCACAGGTCATGCTGAAGTCAGATATGTTTGGGCAAAAAGAACAGATAATACAACTAAGATATAGTTAATCCCACTCTCTGGATTACAACCTGGTAATTGGTAGGAGTGTGGGAAAAACTGCAGAAAATTATAATTGGGTAGTCACTTTGTCAAGGAAAAACGTTACTTGTAAATGCTATTAAAAAATTGAATGATCGGAAGAATGCAATAAAACTGTGCACCATATGTAAATACTTTTTTTTTAATATAAAAAGGGTTAAAATAACAGTTTTACGTTGAACAATATTCATGACCGACATTTCTACCAAAAGGTCTTTATCAAAAAAGGGACAAACAAATACAGAATGGAACACAGCTTGTGGCTTCTCAAACTGTCACTAATTACACTGAGATACAACATTTTAATTCAAATTTTCATACTTTTATTTTCAATATTGCATTTTCTTTGTGTGTCTACTGTACTTTCTCATTATGTAATCACATTCTTGTCTCTCTTCATCTCTATTGGTTGATTACTATATTATAACATTCCACTAGTGTTGCATTTAATCTCTGTTTGATTTTGTGCTTCCATTCTATGTTTGTTCATTCCTTCTTGATAAAGACCTATTGATCAAAACGCAGATCCTGTGTATTGTTCAATGTAAAACTGCTATTTAACCTTTTATATATATATTTTGTCAATATTTACTTATCACTTTGCATACACTATAACAACCATTAATGTGTATTCCAGCAGAATGCCTCACAAGACTGTTAGAACTCCATCACTACAATTATGAAGATATCTTTGTTGCTAGTATGTTCTGTTTTATAAATTTTGGTAATATTTAAACTTATTTCCATTTATCTCCATATTTGCCCTGTGTTACCCCAGCCCACACATTTCCAGCGCATTGGATTGTTTTTTACTACAACTATACTGAGGGGATTCAGTTTGGAAAGTATCAGTATAAGTAAATGGCATCCAAAACATCTTCCAACCTCTGGGGCACCATGTGGATGTACAACCCTAAATTCTGGTGTTCGTGGTAATGAGATAGCAGATAGGATTACAGCAAAGTCAGTGAGTTGATGATGGATAAAGGAGATATGTTGAAGTTGATTAAGGATCACCTGTTGGATGGAGACACTTTGGTTGATAACATCTATTCAGTGATTGGGAGAATTTGGTATTAAATGTCGCACAAGACTGAGCTTCGGGAAGGTGTGTTTTTTAACCAGAGGCTACAGGAACTATAAGCATGCATACCCTTAATCTCTGTTGGGGAAGACTGAGCACCTTTGAGTTTTCTTGACATGCAATGACATCAGCTCATAATTAATAATCAGTCATGGAAAGAGCAGAAAGTGTTACCGGACAAAGAAAATGAAAGAGCAGATAAATTTCTGCTGGATTAATGGGTGGTTACAGTGATGACCCATAGCCTGAATGACACAAGTGTATGTTGAAGGGCCTGAAGGGGAGCAAAGAACAACAACACTGTATACCTTCTATGCATGTTGTACAAGACGACTAAGGAGGTTTTGAGGTGGAGTTGGTTGTCCTATATCATGCAAGATTAAAGTACCCAGAAGCCACATTGAAGTCGGATGTGTTAGATAAAAAGGCACAAATATTACAACTAAGCTGTAAATCATGACACAACCCATTCCATTTTCTGGACTACATCCTGCTAATCTGCAGGAGTTAGAGAGCGAATGCAGAATAAGAAGGTACCTGAATGAAATTACCAAGAAATGTGTGTCAGGTGGTAGGAAGTCTACAGTCAGTAATATAGCCACACATGGTTTAAAAAAAATTTAGTTGGCCGGTGACACCAATAGTCAAATATCTTCTGCGTTAGTTCTCCAATTTCTGCTGGTTAGCAGCTATGTTTCCATTTCTTCTTCATCAGCGTTCATTCTCAAACTCCCGCTGGATCTCCTTTGTAGAGGACCAGTCCTACTAGATTTCCAGCAGGATGTAGTCCAGGGAATGGAAATTCGTTTTGTTGCCGTTTTCATTGCGCCGATGGCCCGACACATCCGTCTTCGGTGGGATGTTTCCATTCAAATATTATTCTATGTGTGATGAATATAAGATGGCCGTTTGGGCAACTACAGGGCCTCATGCGAATCCAATTTTAAGGGAATTTATTTTAGCCCTTTTCAGCTTCACATTCCTAGATTTTGTGGGCAGTAATTTAAATTCCATAAACTGCATTTTTTAAAGAGGTGAGCTGTTGTGCACCTTAGGGGGAAAGTTGGTTAACATGATATAGTCCAGAAAACAGATTGCGCTGTGTCATGGTTTACAGCTTTGCTGCAATATCTGTGCCTTTCAACACATTTGATTTCAACATGGCTTTCTGGTCACTTAGAGACCTTCTATGGGATAGGACAGCCAACTCTTAATCACCTCTTAAAATATGCATAACCAGTCATAGTATTGTTATTCTTTGATTTCCTTTCAGATCCTGACAACACACAGATGAGCAACTCGTCAGTGATCTTATTGGCAAAAAAGAGTGAAATGGGATTAGATTGAGGATTGGTGGTCATTGAAAAGATGGCAACTAATGGCACAGTTGTATCATTTATAAAGAAATGTTTAATGTAATATTTTGTGAATTGAACAGGGCAGAGTCAAATCCATGACTCAAATGGGTTTCACCATGATTCAAAACACCTGCGGAAAATTGATTGTATCGGTTACCCAAGTCATAAAGAACTGATAGATTTCTTTCATTCAGAGTACCTGTAATTGAAACACTGAGTCACCTATGTGTTGTCAGAGCCCAAAAGGGGAGCAAAGAATAGCAACACTGTTTACCTTCCATGTATGTCGTACGAGGCAACTAAGGAGGTTATGGGATGGAGTTGGCTGTCCCATCCCATATAGGGTCAGTGACCCAAAGCCATGCTGAAATCAGATGTGTCAGGCTGAAAGGCGCAGATATCGCAGCAATGCTGTAAATCATGACACAACGCATTCCGTTCTCCAGACTGATCTGCAGGAGTTTGAGAACGAACACAGAAGAAGAAACACTGAATGTAGCAGTCCCTCCATGAGCACCATTTGGATGAGGATACAAGTAATTCGACTTCTGGCCTAAGATTTCATAGATTAGCAATTATGCATAGAGAGAACAGGAGAGGAAAATTGTGAAAAATGTACAACTAATCAACCCGTTCGTTGCAGAAGCCCAAAAGAGGAGCAAATAATAGTAATATTGTTACCTGCCAAGCATGTTATATTAGGTGACTAAGGATATTTGAGGGTGGAATTGGCTGTAACATCCTATATAGGATCAAGGTGACCCAAAGCTATGATGAAGTAGGATATGTCAGGTTGAAAAGCCCAAATATCGCAGCCTAGCAGTAAACCAGACCATCCTATGTAATATATCTTTGTCATTTGAGGAGAGAATGAGAGTTTTTAGAAGTTATGTAAAACCAATTCTGATGTATGGAAGTGAATATTGGACACTCAGCAGAACAGTGAAAAATTATATTGAGGCAGCAGAGATGTGGTTTTATAGAAGAATGTTGACAAACACCATTGACAGATAAAAACCTCAATGAAGATATTTTGAAAGAAATTAATTCAAAAAGACAGCAGTTTACCCTCACCACAAAGAGATAGTACATGTTTTTTTTTGGACATATGAGAAGAGGAAAGATGGAGCACATTGTAACTACAGGCAAGTTGAAGAGCAAGGCAGGTAAGGGAAGACCAAGAGAGAAGATTCTTGACAACCTAGCATTGTGGCATAGGAGAACATCGGTATCAGAAATGATTGACAACACAAAAAATAGAAGGCTGTGGAAAGACATGATAACCAATGCAACGGGATTGACCATAAGAAGAAGAGCAGTAAACCATGACACAACGCATTCCATTGTCTGGACCATATCCTGCTAATCAGCAGGGGTTTGAGAATGAATTCAGAAGTGTACATGAGTTCTGAGAACTATCAGTGTACATGCACTGCTGAAAGAAAATAAGTACCTATGGACATACCTGGAGTGCTGTTGTTTCAGCTAATCACTAATGAATATCAATTTCCCACCGAAGATGGATGTGTTGGGCCATTGGCGCAAATAAAACAGTGACACAATGCATTTCAATTCTCTGGACTACATCCTGCTGGAAATCTAGTAGGACCATGGTCCTGCTACAAAGGAGATACAGCAGGAGTTTGAGAATGAATGCTGAAGAAGAAGAAGAATATCAATTGCTTGCAATATGTTTTCACTATACATGGAGAACAAATCTCATGAATGTACTATGTCTGTCAGTTGACTCTATCTGTGTGGTTGCCCACTCATATAAAAATCAAATTGTAACATTAAAATATAGAAATGCACAGAGAAGTATTAAACACTTGTTCACAGATTATGGAATATTGTAGAAGGATAAGGCAAATAGGAAAACAAACCTTCTCTGCAATGGTAAGCATAACTTGGTCTAAGGTTTCAGAATCTATTTCTGGTACATTTTTGCAGATCTGAGAAATAAAGCAATGTAGATTTTAACTTATTTATCATAATTTTTCAGAAACACTTTTCTAAGCAATTATGATCATGATGATGAAATAATCCCTTTAGCTGTGAGCTGGTAGCTCTTGGCACATGATGATGATGAAATAATCCCTTTAGCTGTGAGCTGGTAGCTATTGGCAGTCCATAGTCTTTCAGACAATAGCACAGGTTTTTCTTAGTTGTATAACTGAGATGAAACCCGGACTTATGTAAGATTGTCCCAAAAACATGGTTTTGCAAAATTGTTTATGGACTGATCTTCAGTCCCAGAAGGGAGGCATTCTAGTGAGCCAGTACCACAGGATTCCCACATCCTGTCAGGAGCACAGCACACACTTTTGGAATAACTTTCGCATTATTCTTCTGTCAGATTTATTGACCTATCTGTAATGGTACACCCAGCATTTCTCATTACCTAAGAGTCTACCACAAAAGGACAAAGGTGCAATGTCAGCTGACCTCCATCTCTTTATCATCCATAGGGATTTTTTGGGTGTTTGTTCTCAAACTCCCACTGGATCTCTCTTATAGCAAGCAGGACAATAGTCATACAAGATTTCCAGCAAGATGTACTCTGGAGAACAGAAATGTGCTGTGTCTCCGTCTTATTTGCGGCAATTGTCCGATGCAACTAATTTCGGCTTTGGAGATTATTTGATAGAAAAAAAAGTAAAAATTGAGACAAGATGCGACAATGATTATTCACAGATGACAGTTTGTCAGCCTACTCCCCAACTTTTCTTAGCCGCCTCCAACAATATTCACGGAAAGAAGACAGTGGCCCTATTTTTTGCACCCTGAACTAGAAGACAGACCCTGGTTGCCACACTGGCATTAGGGTTGTAAATATAAACAATAAATATAACACTGGCATTAGGGCTGTAAATATAAGCAATAAATATAACACTGGCATTAGGGCTGTAAATATAAGCAATAAATATAACACTGGCATTAAGGCTGTAAATATAAGCAATAAATATAACACTGGCATTAGGGCTGTAAATATAAACAATAAATATAACACTGGCATTAGGGCTGTAAATATAAACAATAAATATAACACTGGCATTAGGGCTGTAAATATAAACAATAAATATAACACTGGCATTAGGGCTGTAAATATAAACAATAAATATAACACTGGCATTAGGGCTGTAAATATAAACAATAAATATAACACTGGCATTAGGGCTGTAAATATAAGCAATAAATATAACACTGGCATTAGGGCTGTAAATATAAGCAATAAATATAACACTTCTTTTTACCATCTGGATTTAAAACAATCCATATAAAATAATCCTATGACTAGATAATCTGTTGTTCTATAGTCATCATTTACAGATGGTTTCTTGACCCTGAAGAAATTATGTAAAAAAGCAATAGAATAAAGAACTTGATATATTTTCTCCGGGCTACATAAGGTTCATCTGCTAAAGTGGACCAAAGTTGGATGTGTCAGGCAATTGGCATGCTTATAGGGAAAAAAACAGTGACACAATGTATCTCTGTACTACACCATGGTAGAAATCTAGTATGACCATTGTCCTGCTACAAGAGAGATCCAGGGGGAGATTGAGAATGAATGCACCAAATATCTACCTATATTTATAAACCTGTAACATGCCAGGGTCATAGGGGTACAACATTGGACGCATCAATACACAGAGTTCTTTGGTGATTTCTATATTTTTATCTTCAACAATACGGAAGAGTGAGGAAAAATCTTGTCTTGTTCATGCTTTTATTCATCCTTTTTTTCTTCTTCCACCTTTGATGGTTCTCTGCCCTATTGTATTTTACAAGGATTCATGTCCGCATACACATCGAAACCATGCAAGTTTTCATAATTTCACTATTGAAATTAATGGTCCTTGTGGACTTGTATACATCTCTATTTTATTTCTTACATAAAAATTTGTCTTATGTTCTCTATAGGAGATTCCCAGAATTTGTCTGTAACATTTGTACTCGAAGGTGTGTAATCATCTCTCCATGTCCGCAGCACTAAATATACTATTTGTTGACCAGGAAAGCATTTGGAAGAGTAGATATATATATATATATATATATATATATATATATATATATATATATATATATATATATATATATATATATATATATATATATATATATATATATATATATATATATATATATATATATATATATATATATATATATATATATATATATTCTTTGTTTGGGAAACATTAGACAACTATAGTATTTCTAGATGGCACTTTCTTGGCTATCCCACTCCATGATTCCCAGTGATGATGCTTGAAATAACTGGACTATGTGGTGGCTTCTACTTGTACTGTACACTATTTTACGTGTAGAGTGAAGATTGAAAGAAAGTTTCTTCCAGGTGAGATAACTGTAAAGTTGGTGCATTTCAGTCTACAGCTATAGTGAAATAGTTTTGTGGTACTTCCAAAAATTTGGAATACCATCCTCTCAAAAATAATGCAAGAGAAACACCAATCTGGTGCTGAAATCAAAACTCCACTTCTTGATAAAGGGAACAAGAGTGAGACAACCTCATACTACCTCAAGGTTCTGTCATAATTATCATGGAACAGTATAATCCAATTTGATGTCATCTATATGGAGACAGTACAATATGATCTGAGGGCTTCTATATGATGACAGTACAATCTGACCTGACATCTTCTATATGACGACAGTACAATCTGACCTGACATCTTCTATATGGAGACAGTACAATATGATCTGAAGGCTTCTATATGACGACAGTACAATCTGACCTGGCATCTTCTATATGACGACAGTACAATCTGACCTGGCATCTTCTATAAGGAGATAACAATCTATTAAATATTAATCCTTTAACTGCTACATTCTTTTCCCAATGACTTTCAATCTGTGTTGAATCCTTCTCTAGTCCTACAAACATGAGAGATCTTTCATGGTACTGGCATTTTATTGACACTGAAGTTTGGGATTTCAGAGTAAAATCATTTTTTAGCAATGAAAGGAAAGATAACACAAACGAGTTAACTTGTCCCTAGCAGCTAATTATTTAATTATTTACTTATTTTGTCAAGTATGAAATCTTCTGAATGCATAGTCTCAAATTTCACAGTATTAATGTTTATTATTTCCTTAATGTATTAATATTTCCTTAACACAGATTACCTGTTTCATATGCTCCTGTATTATTTCTTTAGAGAATCCATGTGTACCGAGATGGAGTTTCATATTGCCCTGAGTTGTACTACGATGACCACAATCCATGCATGCAAATGGTCGCTCACCTGGACAAGAGTAGGTTGTTTTTAAAATTAAAGAACATTATAAAAACTTGTATTTAACAAATAATTTTCAACAATTGTGCTGTTTCACAGTAATAGTTCTTACTCTTCTTGTACGTTGTTCTCAAACTCCTGCAGATTAACAGGATGTAGTCCGGAATGCATTTTGTAATAGTTTTACAGCTTGGCTGCGATATCTGTACCTTTCAGTATGACACACTTGACTTCATAATGTATTCTGGATCACTTTGATCCTCTATGGGATGTAACAGCCAGCTCCACCCCAATACCTTCGTAGTAATATTTTAGGACATGCATTGCTAGTCACATTATTGCTATTCTTAGCTCCAACTTTGACCCCCCCCAGCAATACACAGGCAAAGAAGTATAAGTTAGCTTGCTAGTTAGTCAGCATATCATGATATGAGCATGTTCATAGGTGCTCCGATCTCACATTCAGCATGTCTTTCAGCGTGTGGTCCCTGACTGTTCAGGTTTTGTGTTGGTTGATACTTATGAGTTATGACTTCAAGTTATCATCAGCGCACACAGGCAATTTCATACTTGCTCTAACCCCTGTCTTAATAAATCCATTAGATAGTAGCGGCTGACAGTTTCAGTTCAATGATGATTTCTTAGTTTCTTAATATATCTATTATGTTTCCCAGTAAGGCTGTTTCGACCTCATACAGTTTTGAGAATGATCATGATTTGTACTTCTTTATAACCCCTCTTTATATCTTTTTTTCCGATATGCTGCACATTTCATGCAACACCCACTTTGCTCCCAGGTCCTGCACTCAGCCTTATCTAAGTGAGATAAATATAGGTGAAACATTTCACCAAATGGCTACAGTATGGAGTCACAGTAGTGTAATGTTAAGTAATTCGTCATCTGACCAGCAAACCTGGGTTTCAAATTCACTCATTATTCGTGGTTTATAAATTACTACCAAGGCTCACCCATTCACCAGGAAGTAGGGTACCAGAGCTCATGTTCTGGGATGGCACCATCGTTATTTAGAAAATACGGTAGGTGATGATAGCCAGGCAGTTTCTGGTCAACCACTGACTAGGCAGCCAAGCACTTATGGGAAAACCAAGTTCTATGACGCTATAACTCAGCTTACATTTACCTTTACCAAATACCAAATGAACAATCTAGCCCTTTTGAACAACTTTTAAAACTTTAAGACACTATTTACCTGTGTGTGACCTAACATGAACTTTTAACTGTGTCCATGTTTTGAAAGTTTTCTCACATACTTTGCATCGATGTTTGCGAATGTTGCCATGTTTATGAAATATATGGCTGTTCAGGCAATTTCTCATCTTGAAGATCTACAGAATAAATCCACATCCATTCATATTAGTTATCAATGCTTTCTTTAATATTCAAGAGACTAAGTATATATTATGAAAAGTGAAAAATAGAAAACAAGATATGATTGTTTCACAAATTAGTTGATCTGGAAAAGAGTTGATTTTACAATAACAATTATTTTAAAAACATGGAACATGTGAAAACAACAAATCAAAAAATGCGTGATGAATGGTGCAATAAAAAAACTAGGGGCACAAAACTGGACTGGGAAATAGGGCATGAAAGAAATATTAAAAGCTGATCATGATGAAAATAATAGGGGGGAAATATTCCAACTGATGTTGTGACTGAAAGGCAGAAAATCTGTCTCACAATTATAGGACAAGGTCTCATGCCAGGTTCAAAATAAGCTGCAGACAATTTGGCAGCTGGACCATTAAAAAGTAATTGATACTGATGTTTTCTCTCTTTTTCCTGCAGATTGGCAGGATATAAACCAAAGAATAGAATTTATTATGTCATCGTTTACATCGTGGCTGTGATATCTTAGCCTTTCAGTCTGACACATTCGGCTTCAGCATGGCTCCTGGGTAATATTCCCAATGAGGTGTGTGGGTACACGGCATCGCACATCACAAGAAGGTAACTCGTGAAATTTACAATCTGTGCACACATATTACTAGAAAAAAAAGACCTTAATTTTAAAAAAAAAAATTTTCAAGGTAGCTGTTGTGTCATGTGACGTATTCCTTCCAGAATGTTGTCTTCCCAATGAACTCTCTGAACCTCTCTCTGTCTTGGGTGATGTGGCTTGCATTTTCTAGCGATGTATTCATGTTATCTTTAATGTCGTCAGTCCATCGTCTTCTTGGTCTGCCCTTTCTCATCTTCTCTTCAATTCTGTTGTTCCGATCTTGTATTTGTGATAGAGGTGGTGACGCTGTCAGTTATACCATGTTTGTAGTAGGAAAATTATCAGAGTGTACCAGTAAGACACGGCATAGCGGTACTGAACATCCTGGTCAGTCATTCGTTGATACTGACGTGACATATCAACCGATTCTCACTGACCTGAGATCTCTTCACAACTACACATCTCAAGTGGTTATTTTATTTTCTATTTTTTCCTCGAGTGCTGTGTTCACTGGTTTGCAAATCCTCGTACTTATTTTTGTGTGAATGTCATTAAAAAGAACACACTAGTTGTCCAATGTTTCAGAGTTACTTTCCTTGATGTAGATTAATTAATTAATTCATTCATTGGTACCATGCTTTCTGATGTAGGTGATCATGTCTCTTCACAGTCCTCTGTCTGTTATACATTTAAATATAGTTTCTGATGATTCTGCATCATGCCAGGCTTTCAATCCATCCAACATTTTCTCACGTTGTCTTCCTCTGTCTCTCTTACCCTCGATCTTTCCAGTTATTACGATGTTCTCCAACCCACCTCTTCTCATGACATGACCCAGAAACTATGATTGTCGTCTCTTAACACAGTTGATAAGTTTTATATTTAAGTTGGCCAGTTGTAGAATTATAGCATTACTCTTTTTAGCTGTCCATGATATTTTCAACATTCTTCAATAAAACCACATCTCTGTGGCATCCAGATGTTTTCTTGCAATATTGTCAATTGTCCATGATTCACTACCATATGTTGTTTGTCCATCACAAGTGATGATGATCATTTGTTACATCCACTTTTGAAAATTCAATTTTAGTTATGTCCTTGATTATGAGTTCGTAGATGGCTAATGAGCCCTATTCGAGCTGTAAATGTCCTTGATTATGAGTTCGTAGATGGCTAATGAGCCCTATTCGAGCTGTAAATGTCCTTGATTATGAGTTCGTAGATGGCTAATGAGCCCTATTCGAGCTGTAAATGTCCTTGATTATGAGTTCGTAGATGGCTAATGAGCCCTATTCGAGCTGTAAATGTCCTTGGACAGTTTGGACATGGAATAACGACTGTAGACGGATTTTGGTCTATCCGTGACTTTCTAGCTGCTCTCCGCTGTTGAGCTGCTGCATTTCTCTTCTTTTCACAAGATGATGCGCTCTTATTGATTTTAGAATGCCATGTAGATCTGTTTTGTGCAAGTTCTTCCCATGTATCGTGGTCTATTTCAAAGGCTTTCAGTGAGTTCTTTAACGAGTCCTTGTAGCGCTTCCTTTGGCCACCTTGAGATCATATACCCTTCTCTAGCTCACCATAGAGAAGTATCTTTGGCAGATGATGGTCTGGCATATGCACCAAATGACCTGCCCAACAAATCTGTGTCTGCATCAGGATCGTGTCAATGCTGGGGATACCAACTCTATCAAGGACAGTGGAATCTGGAATCTTGTCATCTGATGTTCATAACTTTTCTGAGACAATTTGTATGAAAATTATTGAGTTTTTTCACAAGACGAGTTTTTACATGGTTTTTTGTGCTAATGTCTCTAATATAGCACCCCTACACTGATGATACTATGAGTCTTACTCTTATTGTTATTCTTATTGTTATTATCATTACTATTATTATTGTTATTATTATTATTATTATTATTATGCACATTTGTGTTGCAGGAGCACAAAAGAGGAGAAGAATATTGGCACTGAGGTGACTAAGAAGGTTTGGGGAATGGAATTGACTATCCCATGCTATAGAGGGTCAAAGTGACCCATAGTTCATGCCTAAATTGAATGTGTGAGGCTGAAAGATGCAGGTATTTTACACTACTCTGGACTACATTCTGTTAATCTGCAGAAGTTGAGAATGAACATAGAAGAACAATTATTTTATCATTACTATTGTTATTATTATTACTATTGTTATTATTAGTTTGTTATTATTATTACTATTATTATTGTATATGGTTACCAACAGTGAATTATACAGAAAAGTGGATTACACAAGCCCCCCATCACAATCACTCACCTGACCACAGTGCCAGCACACAAAGCAATGATTGTCATCGTGGCTCATCATGTGTTCTTTCAGTTGGAATTTAGTGAAACACTCCTTTCCACACACCTCACACTTATCTGTGCTCCAACCCAAGGGAAGAGGTACTCCATGCTTAAAGTACTTGTGAACGTGCATGTAATGGTAACTTTGGTCTTTGGTCTTATAGCCACATATATCACAGGCCTGAATGAAGGATATAAAGATATATAACTGTGATAAGTTACACATTGAAAACTTTAACCTAAGTTTGGAGACACAATGGTTATTTCTTCAATGTTCTAATGGAACACTGTGGAGGGTTATCCAATTCTCTAATGGAACACTGAGGAGGGTTATTTCTTGAATTTAATTTTGTAGATCTTGAACAGATGGTCTACATTAGTCAGTGGTGTAATGCATCTGAGCTCTGGTGAACCCAAAGAAAGAAGCTATGACATGGTTATCTCTAAATAACCACATTTTCCATGCACTAATGCCTACTATCAACCTATGTGAATAGATAGACAAGGAACAACAACTTTAACATACCTGGAAGTATGTTAAATACCATTGACAGATGTTTGTGTTTCAATATATATCTATCTATCTATACGCTGTGGCCCTTATTTGCCTTGCAGCATCAGGGGTGGAAGAATTCTCTGGAGATGGCCTTCTTGTGCACTTTTTGTAAGCTTGTTCCTGTGGCTTCTTTTATTTCTGCGATCCTTCTTTTACATGGTCTGCCTCTGGCTTTATAACTGTTATGTCTATGTGTCATGGCCATTTGTGGCATGCTATCTGTCGGTAGTCTGGAAGTGTGTGAAAACCACTTGATCTGTTGTCTTTTGATGTGTTCCAATACTGGTATTGTTTTGGTTTTCTGTCTGATGTTATCATTTCTAATTCCATCTCTTAATGACACTCAGAGTATTCTTTGTAAACATGTCATTTCTGTTGTCACTATTTTTCTTTTATCTTGTGCTGTCATTGTCCAGGTTTGGCACTGGTAGCATAGTGATGGAATAATAATAGTCTTGTATAATGCAACTTTAGTGTCTATCATGCTCGCATTGGAACATATATTATATTTCTTATAGCGCTATAATACTACTATCACCTGGAAAGACGGAAAGGTGCCTACTACTACATTAGAAGACATAGAACCTGGAGAAGAGTGGGAAAGTTAGCCAACTTCCATTGTATTTAAACTACAAGTAAATACAAATATTTTAATACCATCATCATCACCATCATCAGGTGCCATGCCGGCTGGCGTAGGCGGTCATGGCTCTCCACAGCTCTCTGTCCACAGTATTATGTATCAAAGTCGTTGTTGTTTCCTTGCCGTGCCAGGTTGTCAAACTGTCTAATATTTTCTCACGTTGTCGCCCTCAGTCTCTATTGCCTTCAATTTTGCCTGTTGTGACTATGTTCCCTAAACCTGCCTGTCTCATGAAGTGGCCAAAAAAAGAAGATTGCCTTTTTCTTATATTGTTGATTAAGGTCTGTTTTGCATTTGACTCTTTCAACATTCGTTTTTCTGGCAGTCAATGGTATTCTCAGCATTCTTCTGTAGAACCACATCTCTGTTGCCACATCATGCTCGCATTGGAACATAGATTATATTTCTTATAGCGCTATAATACTACTATCACCTGGAAAGATGGAATTCAGGACATTTAATATCAACAGGTGAATAAAAGTATTTAAACTACAAGTAAATACCAAAATCTATGTCAAAAATGGCAGGTCACTGTAGATACTATTACAAGGATTCATCCACCATCTACAAATATAAGTCATACCTCTTGAGTGAATTCCTTTTCTCCAATGGCAATATTCTCCAGGACATTATCCTGATGTAGACCATGAGTGCGAAAATGCTTAATGATACAACGTGCCACCCTAAATTTTGATTGACACAACTTGCAAGAAAACTGTGTGGTCTTGAAATGGATTGTTTCCTTCAGCTCTTCCAGCATGGAGGCCAACCTTTTCTCTAAGGTCACTTCTACATCAGACAGCTGTATTACATCATCTTGTGTCCTTGAACTTCTCTGTGTTTTAGTATTCCCAACTACACTTGGTTTCTGTGTGCGAGTAATGTGGATAAATACAGAAAATTGTCAGTTTTTGTTAAATTATATGTAACTCAACAAATTAGTTAATTATATGTAAGCCTACGACTACAAAAATGTATATGTTCAGATACTGCAGTAAAACTGTTTATCATTCGACAGTAATGGAAAACACACCCCAATAAGTTTTACAGTTCACACAAAATAGAATCTTCTTCTAGTTTCAGTTTAATTAGTAATTTGTAAATCCAAGTAATTTGTCATGCAGACATGTGATATAAGTGGGATGCATGATACCATGGTTGCTGGTGTGCCTTTCAGCCTGGTAACTCCAACTTCAACACCTGTGCTTGCTTGGGCAGGACTGTGGTATTGCTCGATATAGGAGATGGCTCAACCAATCTTAATTAACAGCCTCTTTTGGCTGGACTAAGCCACATCTCCATTTCAAGGAGTTAGCCTCGATGGGGACAAAATATAATTTTTTTTAAAATTGTTTAATGTTGTTAACAGTTTATAAAACAGACTACATCCATGTTTTGACTAAAAGGTCTTATCCAGATAAAATACAGGACAAGTGAAAAATAAACAATAAAAATAAAACTTTTGCAAAATGTCAAGTCAGTCTGTTTAGCACCGAAGTTTTATGTGTCGGTCATTGGCACAAATAAAACAGGAACAAGCTGGTGGGCAGAACAACAGTTGAAAAGTGTGCTCCTGTGGACAGCTTCCAGAGAACATAGAACATATTTTGCAGAACTCCCCACTGTACCACACTATAAGAAGAAAACTATGGCCTTGGGAAACAAATCTGATGGACAAGCTCACAGCTCTGTCTTGAGGCCGGTGACCACAGTACAGTTCATTAATTAAATCCATATGAACGTCTGACTTTGGCTGGAGAATGAGAAAGAAGTTGAAAAGCAATGTCATCAACTGGGTATTGCCCCTGTATTGACGGAACCCATACGCGGAGAAAGAATAGCAACATTGGTTATCTTCCATACATGTACTCTTGAAGAGAAGATAAGATGTTTGTTTGTGTGGTGTGCCAATTGCATCATCAGGAGTTGAAAATGTTAAATGATTCCCAGGTTATTGTCTACTATGATTTCATTCCTGACGGCTGAGTGGTTAATAAGGAAATGTATGTTGACATCCTCTATCATTCTAGAGATACAATCAGAAAAGAAAAAAGACTAACAAAATTAGAATAAACGGTTTATGCTGCATGACAATTTGCCAGCACATCAATCACTACTGGTAAAGTCTTGCCTTGTCCTATCCATATGTGCCGCTAAGCTTCATGGGGAGTCGAAGTCTTCTTTCTTTATCTAACTGCGATGCCGCTGCTGGTAAAGTAGTGCTATCAAAGAACAATATGATTATCTTGGAACAGCCTCTATATTTTCCTGATTTTGCATTGGCTTATTTTTTCTTGTTCCCTCGACTTAAATTACTGATATGAAATCACAGCAATGCAAAGATGTAGATGACATATCATCAATGTGACAAGATAGCTGAGATAGGTGTCAAAGAATGGGTTCCACGAATATTTATTTCCAGTAACTGTACGCACGTTGGCAAAAGTGTGTAGTTGTGCCAAAACAATTAAATTCAAGAAGGAAGCATAAGGATAAATGAAAATAATTCTTACAGTGATTGAAATTGAAACAGGTCTGTAAATAATTTGATATTTTGGTCTGTTTACTGAAGTTACAATGCAATTCAGTGCCACTAGAGTGAACCTGGTTAAATTCCCATCAGCTGTACAAATTATTTTCATTTATCCTCATGCTTCCTACTTGAATGAGCTATTATTTGAAGCAATATTATTTGTCTCTATGTTATTTTTGTTTAAAAGAAGCTCGTTAGGTCCTTGTAGTATGAATATGGATGTTCTATATTTGTGTTCCTGAGGAAACATAGGACATCCGCCCTATGTGCCAAACTTGGCAAAAGAGGAACTGACTGACTGAGGATATTTCAATACTTGTACGGGATCTTTGTTGTTGTTGTGATAGTCCTTGTCTCAATTGATCCATTCTCAGTGACTTGAGCACACAGGTTGAATGTTTTGACGAGATCACATCTTTTTTGGGGATGTGGTTGGTCAAGAATGAAAAATCTATTTACTGGAGTTGCAAGTTGATTCAGTGCCACTAGAACGGACCTGGTTTAATTCCCGTCAGCTGTAAGAATTGGTTGCCAAAAGGGAACTACTTTAAGGGAATGTAGTATAGATATTTCTATTGCTACTTATTGTTATATAATCCACTAATTCCATGAACATTTTGGAGCTACCTCAAAAAGTAGAAATTTTCTAAGTGAAGCTACCTCGGAAAGAATAAATTTTCTAAGAAGGTAAAGAAATAAGAAATTTTCTTACCTTTGTTTTGATATCACTATCTGACTCTGCCATCCTACATGATTCTGAAGGATCAACTTTAGATTTTGAATCTGATATGCTGTTTTTCTCAGATTCTCTTTCTTGATTACTCTCATCACTGACTTCTGCAACTTTAGAATTCAAATTATCTCTCTTATCTTTATATTTTTCAGAGTCTTCTGCCTTTAACAGTTCCAATTCCATTTTTGCTCTTTTCTTTGGTGGTGGTCTAACTTTAGCTAAAACTCCATCATTTTCACAGAATACATTTTTTTTTGGCTTTAATCTGTTTCCTCCCCCTTCTGTGTCACTGCCAGTAACTTTTCTTAATCTTGGTTTTGCCACTCCTCCTTCTGTGTCACTGCCAGTAGCTTTCTTTAACTTTGGTTTGGCCACACCTCCTTCTGTGTCAAAGTTCTGCTGTTTCTTTGTTTTTATTTTCAGTGATGTTCCATAACTATCAGCTGCTGTTGATTTCCTTAAAAATGATGATTAATGTAAAAGATTAACTATACATCTTGAGAAATAAAACAATATAACATAGAAAATGAATGCAATAACCAAAATATAAAACATGGAAACAAGCATGATAAGAAATGAGTTGGTCACTCTTCTCAACAACCTCAAATACTGTCCAGGTCATGATGGAGTCAAATGTAATGAAAGAGCTGATGCATTGGCAAGTAATGCTATAGTGATGTTTGTTTGTTTGTTTTTCGTTCGCTCCATTGTAACCATCACGGATATCCGTGCGATTTCCGCCGGGAGCGTGATTACGTTGTGCCACCGTTATGCGCCTTGTAGGCCTAGCACATCCGATTTCGGCATGCCTTGACAATTCGGGTGGGCTACCCTTAGCCTGTGACAGCCTCTATTTCTGTCTCCAGGCACGTGTAGTGGAGACTCTTCGCCCAGACTATTTTTTGCTATCGTCTGACTCGAACGAGGTGTTCCACTGTCTATGAACTTGCCTCGTGTAATTGGACGTGCTGTGCCTGTGCCCATTGGGTACTGAACCGTTTCTCATCCGTGAGCCTGGTTCCTTAAGGGGAAGAACTCAACAGAGGAGTTGGACCCTGGCTCTTTCGCCCTCTTAGCCGAGGTGTCATTCACCGACATCGTATACCCCGTGTCCAAGTTCGAGTCTCACACCACGCGTTTGAGAGCAAGGCGTTCTCGAGCTGAGCGTCCTTGTCCCAATAGCGCCTGAGCCCATCAGGTACTGAACCCTTTCTCTCTTCAAGTGTATTTCCGGTGTAGGAAAACCTGACAGTAGAGTTGGGCCAGGGCTAAATCGTTGTCCCTTTTGTGCCTGAGCGCATCGAGTACGGAACCCTTTCTCTTCGCGAGCATATTTCTGGTTTAGGAAGGCTCGACATTAGAGTTGGGTTAGGTCTTCTTGCTTTACCAAACGCCAATGGATGGGTCTGGGTCTCTGCCTGTAAGGAACACAGGTAACTAGAAGCTCGTCTCGAGCTGACGGAGCTTGTAGTTCCCCTTTCCTAGGGACTTTTCACTTTCTATTTGCAGTTCGCGCTGCCCTCTAGCGCTGTTCTGCCCTTTCATTGTTTCATTGTACTCGGTATGAAATCTATTTGTCTCTCGCCATGCATCTATCTTTACGTGCATTTTACATTGGCCGCCCCTCCAATGTTCGGACTGGACTGACTTGCTTCACTGTATGTCGACAGTGACGCTATATGTGGTGATGCTGGTGGTGTCGGAGATATTGTCTGTCTCTTGTGCAGTCAAATCTCTTTCCATCTGCTACCTCCACATTCTCGGACTTGATCCCCAAATGATTTGGCCAGAATCAGCTCAAGCTGCTGTATTTCTGTTTCCAGGGTGCACCGCGTGGAGGTACATTTGGGATCTTGGTTATTTGCTAACCCTGGGTCTGCCTAGAGCAATGCGTTCCCTTTGCACCCCGCTATAGTGATAAAAAGGGAGAAAACATAGTTAGAGTAGATATGGATGTGCTAGAGCTGCAAGATCACTTAAACCTACTCAATGAAAGCTGCCGTAATCACCTACATGAAAATCAATACTGGAAAAACAGAAGTAATGTCTACAGGCAGAGAACCCAATACAATCAACATAAGATAAATGATCAACTACTTTGGGTCAAGATGAGCGCATTTTGGAGCCACTGAATCAGCAACCAATCATCAAATACTGACAAACAAAATTGCAGTAATTTAAATCTCTTAAAAGAATTTGTACAGATGATGAAAAAATGGATAGAGAGATTGAGACAAGAATTCAAAAACCTAACTACATAAATTATGGACGTAAACCAATCTTGAAACTCATATCTATTCCAATGAAAACCAATAAACAAATAATAAATTCTATTTTTATATCAACATTGTCATATTAATGATAACAATTGTGTGAAATGAGATGACTAACTAAGAAAAGTAGCAAAAAGAACAAGAATAAATCATATGAGAAATGAAGAGATGACAAGACTTGCTGGAACAATGTCTGTTGTCAAATATAGTGATAGTGAAAAATAAGAGATTTAAATGGTTCTGCATCTTAATGAGAATGAACCCATATTGGCCAGCAGCAAGAGCATACAACATGAGAATGAAAACAGCAAGAGGAAGGCCAAGAATAAGGCGGATTTAATTAACAAGGTTCCGAGACATCACAATATTACTGCAATCACAAGTACCAAATGTGTCATAGCCCAAAAATCAATCGTCATTCAATCCTGCAATGCAGTACAGCAAAAGCTGAGAAAAGACAAGAGATAGATAGATGAATAGATGGGTGGATGTGTTACACAGTGAAGAAAATGAGGCTTACGAGGCAATGTGAATGTTCATAGAATAACAGAAATATGAATAAAAAGGGACAGAAGAGAAATTGTGCCTCCCTCTGGAAAGAAGGATCCATAGAACACACACCAAAAAACTGACTGGGACACTGAATTATACATATTTAGATGGTTAATATCTGCTAAGACAGATGTGCAAGTCATTGATGCAAATAAAGTGGCAATACAGCGCATTTATATTCTCTGGAAATCTAGCATTTCTCCCAGTACCATGATGCTGGTTCCTAAACATAAATAAGGTCTGACATAACCAAATTGGACACTTATCCACGGTTTAAAGGAGCTATCTCACCACAAAGGTACAAATTAAATTACCAGTGTGAAACCACAATACACTCCACCAACTCATGATGCAGTAATCCATTCTGAATCCTGTGGATTTATATGGAATGACAGGTATATTAACTAGTCTTCTCCTTCTTTTTTGTTTGCAGTTTAACATGTCTACACAAGTCTTCTTCTACATTAAGTTTTCTTGATATAGGCCTATGCTGCTGTATTTGAAAGTTCCTCAGTGCTCCCACACAGTATTCTGTGGATATACTCTACCCTTAACTAATTTGGTGTATACAGTCTAGCGGAATTTTTTCCGTGGTTTGTGCTGCCTGCCCACACTAAAGATTTTATCTGGTCGTGTTGTCTGATACCATCGTTGCTGGTGCACCTCTCAGCATTGTATCTCCTACTTCAGAACCTGTTCTTGCTTGGGCAGGATTATGGCCAGACAAATTTTAGTTTGTCTCTTTTAGTTGGACTACGCCCTATCTCCACTTCAAGGAGTTGACCGTTATAGAGTATATTAACCAATTGAAATCAACAGCTAAAGAAATGTTAATATAAATCTCAGATTTAACTTCTTTGCTAAGTACAAAATCTCACAAATAAATAAATTAAAATCTCACAAATAAATTTATTAAAATCTCAAAACTAAATTAATTAAAATCTTACAAATAAATTAATTAAAATCTCAAACATGTCAACGTAAAACATTTCTCTCACCGAGTTTTACACTTTCTCTTTCTTTTGAATATTTTGTGGAAAAACTGCTGTCCTGGTTCATCCTTGAGACCCAGATCTATATCTGTCATAGAAGAGAAGCTTCCAGCTTTGTTGTCTAACACTAAGTCTGTCTCTGTGAATTCCAGACAATATTAAGTGATATATTTTGTAACTGCAAAGAACAATATAATGTCCCCTCCTGAGTAGAAGACTGTTCAGCTCATGGCATTGCAGCCAATGTATATGTAAAAAATAAAATACGGATGTATACAGGTCACCATTTCTTTCAATGGTGAAATGACAAAAACTTGGTATGATTCTTCTTTTTCTTTCGTTCGCTAATAATGTCTATATCTGCAGTCTTGTTTCTTGTATAAATTGGACAGTGTTTTCCATTTCTTGTTTTGTACCATAAAGTTTAACATTCATCGGTGTATCAGAAGGCCAGTATATGCATCTCAATGTGTCATAGTTTGCACATTCTTGAAGGATATGTTCTGAAGTCTGATTGGCTTGTCCACAATTACACTTTGCTGTTGTGCCAATTTTAAATTTTGTATACATATGGCTGTTTAGTCTATTGTGTCTAGTTCTGAGTTGAAATATGATGACCTGTTCTTGTCTGTTAAGTAGGTTGTAGTCGTTCTGTGGAGGTAAGTTAGGCTTTCGTTGTGCCTTTATCATGAATTTCTTTAGCTGATAGCTGATTGGTACATCTGGTTGCTGCATGTTAGCACCTTCCTTGGCAAGTTGATCAGCTCTCTCATTTCCTGCTATTCCACAGTGTGATGGAATCCATTACAGTATAACTCTACACCTATTTTGTACTATGGACAATACACTTGTATGATGATTTGTATGGTTTGGACATGAATGTTAATATGATTCCTCGTCAAAAATGATACTACAGGAACAGTCAAAGGTGGAAGTGGTGGAGGAGGACAAAGAACATCATGGACAAACAACACAGAAGACTGAACAGGTCAGGGATTTGTTCTCACTCATTCTCAATATTGAATATAGAAATCGATGGAGGACTCTGTATGTGGATGCATCCAATGTGCAACCCCTACAACCATGATGGATTACGGGCTTATGGATGGATAGATTGCACCCTACAGTCATCTGGAACTTGCTAAAGTTCAGAAAAACATCCCAATAAAAAAATACCATAGAAACACCAATTTAAAGCTGAACGTACAACTGTACTTCATGGCAAAGTGAACCAGAGTGACACTTGTTGGAATTGTGTTGCACTGGATCTGGTGTGGCTTTTTGTTGATTTCCTGGTGGGAGAGATCCATTTTGTTTATATTCGTTATGGTCTTTTGTTCTTAACTGTTTTTGTTGTCTTTAAAGGTCCCAATTTGACCAACACGTTGACTGTTGTGTTTGTTCCTTTTATTTATTGTTATTTTCTATATTTTATTATTTTATATTGATATAGTAACCTATTTACTTTATTTGCATTTACCTCTATTTGTATGGTTACTGCGGCACTTCCGTTTTGTCGGTCATCCTCCGATAATTGGGTTATTTATATTCTTCTTCCATGTTCAGATCTTTGCGGACATCTGTGTTAGTTCTTTTTTCTGTCCATGATACTCTGGGAACCTTTCTATAACATTTCATTTTAAATGCATAAATGCAAATAATTTCTTTTACATTGTCGATGTCATTATCCATGTCTCACTACCGTATGTTGCCGCTGGAAAGATATAGCTTCTTAGTAGTTATAACTGTTTTTATGTTTGTTCCGTGCCATATATTTCTCACTATGTACATATTTTAACTTTTACTATATGGTATCAAAACATGGACAATGAGCAAGTTAGAAGACAGACATGAACTCAGACTAGGGAGATGTGGATGAGGCATAATTTGTGATTATTCTCTATCATTAAGTTATTTTCTGTAGTGTATTATGACTTTTTCTGTGGGTAAATAGCTTTATTTAGTGATTCATATCTCCTCTCTAATTCTAAAAGATTTCTGCTAGTGATGAAAAGAAAACTTATGAGGTTTCGGCATACAGTGAGGCATGTTGTCTTTTCTTTTTCCAAGACTATCTATCATCGCTACCAATGTCAACAAAAAAAACATCTTATCCAAAGTATCTTCATTCCAACCCTGTGCTACCAATGTCAACTAAAAAACATCTTATCCAAAGTATCTTCATTCCAACCCTGTGCTACCAATGTCAAACATGGTCCTTAACAACAAAACATATGAGACAACTGATTACAACAGAGATGAGATGTCTGAGAAAAGCCACAGGAGTGACCAGAAGATACAGAATTAGAAACTATGTCATAAGAGAAAGAGTGGGAGTCATATCAATTCTACAATACATACAAAACCAACAGATACAATGGTTTAGTCAATGGTTGATGCTGAGAGAATAAGAGGAGGACAAAACAAACAATGTACTGCTAATATTAAGTACTGGTCAAGATTACGACTCTTCACGTTCATACAAAGGGGTAAGAACAACGGCATTGTAGGATTTTTGTACTGATATTTTCAGTGTCACCCTGATAGCCCTGAATAGTTATGGGTTTGATGATGAGTAGGCCTATTGTGTCCCAGTTGTGGCTCATTTCCCTCAGTTGCTACTTTCCTTGATTCTTGAAGGTGGATCAGCATCATAGTACAGGGGAATTGTTATAAATTTATGAAATTCAGAACGGGAAAGGTAGCAGACTAAAAATAGAAAAGTAATGGTACAGAGGATGTCATACAAAGAGTGCGTTTGTTGGGAAGGTCACACCTAATGTGGAATGGTTAAATGTGCTCGTGGATTGCCAGATCTCCTTCCGAGTGATAATAACTCTCAATAGACAATGCAAAGAGTGATACTCTATAGCAGTGGAGTCTGAGGGCCTTCACAGCTGTCCATAGGGAAGACCATCAAAGAGAAGAGTGGCACATTTGCTGTGACTACAAGCAACATGACTAAGGAGACCATAGCAGTTGTGAAGATCTTGAGCTGGTTGAGTACACAGAGGGCAACTACTGTTTACTTCTTTAGCAACTTGATGATTATAATCAGAGAAATGGGTTGCATTCAAGAACAGTGGCTTGAAGCAGTCAAGAGGTCAAAGTTGGAATGTGACAATATTCATTTTTAAGCCTGGTTCTCTGGGTGTGAAAGGCAATGAAAAAGCAGAGCAGGTGGTTTGAACTGCTACTGTGTCTGGCAATTGATCGTTTGACACAGTGTTTCCCAATGTGGGGTCCACACCCCACTGGGAGGCAATTTCATTGTTCAGGGTGGGGGCAATTCAAACAAGTTGTAATCAGTCTTCATTTAGGAATAATTCAATTTTTTTACTATTAAAAAACATGTATATATTACATAGGGGGGCATCAGAATTTTAGAAATACGTAGGTGGAGCATGGTGAAAAAAAGGTTGGGAAACACTGGTTTGACATTTTAAACTCTTTTCGAGAAATAACATGGGCAAATTAAATCAATGAGGATGATGATTTCTTTTATATGTCCAGAATAAAGGAAATGGGCTTGAAATGTGCCGCTGCCAGAAATCAGCGCTACTGTGAGTTTAAAAGAATATTTGTAAACTTACAAAGACATGGAACAGTCAGTCATCCTGTGATTGTGGATACACCCAAGTGAAGTTCAGAGCACATATAAAGTAATTGTGGATACACCCAAGTGGAGTTCAGAGCACATATAAAGTAATTGTGGATACACCCAAGTGGAGTTCAGAGCACATATAAAGTAATTGTGGATACACACAAGTGGAGTTCAGAGCACATATTAAGTAATTGTGGATACACCCAAGTGGAGTTCAGAGCACATATAAAGTAATTGTGTATACACCCAAGTGGAGTTCAGAGCACATATAAAGTAATTGTGGATACACACAAGTGGAGTTCAGAGCACATATAAAGTAAATGTGGATACACCCAAGAGGAGTTCAGAGCACATATAAAGTAAATGTGGATACACCCAAGTGGAGTTCAGAGCACATATAAAGTAATTGTGGATACACCCAAGTGGAGTTCAGAGCACATATAAAGTAATTGTGTATACACCCAAGTGGAGTTCAGAGCACATATAAAGTAATTGTGGATACACCCAAGTGGAGTTCAGAGCACATATAAAGTAAATGTGGATACACCCAAGTGGAGTTCAGAGCACATATAAAGTAAATGTGGATACACCCAAGTGGAGTTCAGAGCACATATAAAGTAATTGTGGATACACCCAAGTGGAGTTCAGAGCACATATAAAGTAAATGTGTCTGGAGTGCAGTGATGATGATCTGAAGACTAACTAACATTGTCATGAGTGCTCTGCACTCCATTCCACTAGCCATTGAAGAGGGAACATTTAAAATCCCAGTCAAATGTTGATTACAGAATCTTCAAATTCTTTCCAAAGGAGATGCACTTTCTCCCCTAGACCTGATCACTTCAATTTATATCATTCTCTATAATGTTTATTATCATCTCTTTAAGTTTTTCTCTTCTCAGTGTCTCTGTGTCATCCACCACATTTTCAAACTAACGAGTCTGTTCTTTCATAGATGACCCCAGCATGACCATAGCAGTATATCCATGTTGTTGTTGTTCATCCATCACAAGTGATGATGACCATTTATTACATCCACTTTTGAAATTCAGAGATTATGTCCTTGACTATGAGTTTGTAGATGGCTACTAAGTCCTATTCTGGTCGCAAATGTCAGTGGACAGTTCAGACATAGGTTGGCCACTGTAGGTGCTTTTTGGTCTACCCATAATTTTCTAGCTATGCTCCACTGTTAAGCTGCTGCATTTCTCCTCTTTTCACAATATGATGTGCCTTTTTAGACTATAGAGCACTATGTAGCTCTATTTTTACATCTTGAGGATGCAAGATCTTCCCATGTATCTTGGTCTATTTATAAGGCTTTCAATAAGTATTTAACAAGTCCTTGCAGCTCTTCTTTCGGCCACCTTAAGAATCTACGCCCTTCTGCAACTCACCATAGAGAAGTATCTGTGGCAGGTGATGATCTATTACTTGTACAAGGTGACTTACTACAATGAATCTGTGTCTGCATCAGAATAGTGTCAATGCTAGGGATACCAGATCTGCCAAACACAGTTGCATTCAGAATCTTGTGTTGCCATCTGATGTTCAAAACTTTTCAGAGATAAGTTGAGTGAAAGATATATAATAATGCCTTGGACATAAAAGTTGCTCAAAAGAATGCATGGTTCCTTTCTTAGTAACGGCCATCCCATCATAAGTAGCATGCTCTGGGAGTATGAGTCTTTATTTCATGTGCTTCAAATGTCAGATCCAGTTGAACTTTAAAGGCTGGTAAAACTACCAATTTAAATGTAATTGTATTTTGGAAAACTGCTGCCATATAATTGTATATACTGGTGTGGCCTTACTTATATAAATAATAACCAAACTGTACGCATGCAGTTGCATCTATGGGTCTCACCAATGACCCACTAGACAAAGCACCCATATAACAGAAAATCTTAGTAGATGACATGCCATTACATTGAGGCTCTCTTATGGACACTCTATAGCATGTCTTCTATACAATTACAGACCCCATCTAAGTAGAAGACTCCTTCAATAAGCATTGCACTAAGCTAAAAGTTTACGCCTCCTGGGTATGAAAGAAAGTTAATAAAAACCACACCACTGCACATAGGAATTAAGAGCTAATTGCTCGCAATTCCTTGGGTTCTCAATCAAACAAACAATAAACATAACCAAACTGTCAGAGGGTATCTGACATGGTGGAGATGAGGTTGTAAGACCATCTCATTATATTGACAGTTTTGTGTATTTATTTCCAGTTCTTTCTTATTTCTTGATAAAGGTCCCTATTGGATCATAATGTGGAAAAAAGTCCTTGTTCCTTTGTTGTTTTTTTAAATTTTTCTCATTAACATTATTTTTGTTATTTATTAGTTATATTAGCAATCAATGAAAATAATACTTTATCATAGTTGTTATTGCGCCATATTTACATAGTTATTTGTTTCATTCTGGCAGTTCTTTTGTCCAAACATTATGTTGTACAGGCTGAGATGATAAGTTTGGATATTGTCGTTGTGTGTTAGATAGAAGTATATTGTTACCAATAAGGTCTAGATTTTCTAGGGTAGAAGAAAAAGTTTTTCTTGGTTTTCTTTCTTTCTCTTGCCATCTGGTATCCTTTGTAGTGCTCCTAGTGGCAGATTTTTTGTTCATTCTAAGTATGTCTCATTGGTTTCTGCCAATTTCTTCTTATTGTTGAAACATGTTGTTTGGTGTTGCCTCTTATTTTCTTGTTTTCCAAGTAAATATTTAAGTTTTCTAAGATATTTATTTTAATATAAATTGTATTTCTTCTCCGGCGCTTTTGCTATTTTTCAGCTTTTGCAACCATATTTTAATACAGATATTACATTGGAATTAAACAGTTGTGGTTCTGTGTATTTACTTATTGTTTTTTTATTTCCAGATGTTTTATGTCACTGACTACTTAATTGGAAAATGGTCACATAAATACTACCTGTAATAGTACTTATGTGGAACACAAGTTTCTGAAGTTTTACAATTACCAACAGACTATCTCACTATGAGATATATAGACGAAAACATACAAATAACAATATACAAGACATTTTAAATGTTCCAACTGTAAGGTTTTGTCAAGAATATACAACACAAACAGTAAAAAAACAATAAAAATAGTTGTACTTATAAAAAATATTACGGTTTTTTGCCGCAATAAAGGATGCCACAAGGTATGATGAAAGCCAACTTTTTCATATGTTCATGGCCTGTGTTTAACATTTAAACAAGAAAATGAAAATTGTACATCAGTCAGCAACGTATTGACAAACAGAATGGACAACAATTACGGCAATATTTACCTTCTCCGAGAGAATATAATGATAGAGCCAGTTTATCAACAGATTCTGTCAAATGTGATGGCAGCTGGTCTTTATCTGATTCAAAGTTGGATGTAGAAATAGAATGGGTTAGGCTGCTGTAGCTGGTTGGTAATTGTTCATGAGTGGATCCACTTTGTGGGACTTCTGAACTAGTAGTCACGGATGTTGTGAGAGAAAATGTTGAGGTGGTCAAGCTCAAAGAGATTGTTTGTGAACTAGAAGTTGGAATAGCAGAAATCTGTGTGGATGGTACTGTAGGACTATCTGAAGCTGTGGAGACGGTGTTTATTAAAGCACTTTGAGAGATTACATTCTGCAAGGAGAGAGATCCATTTTTCTCAGAATTAATTTGGTGAATTAATCTTTTTCTGAAACCTTGAGGTGTTGATCTTGATTTTAAAGGCGATGAAGAATCTGGTGTTGATAACAACACTGTTGGTGATTTCAGTGGTGATGTTAATGATGTTGATGACACTGATGAAGAGGATGCTGTGGTCAACAAAGGGGATTTACTCAAGGTATCTAAGTCACTTATAACCTTCTGAAGGTCAACATCTGTATTATCACATTTTATTGTATTCACAATGGAATCTATCAAATAACTCTCCATAACATGATTCTCGTTGTCTGCAATGACATCAGCCCTAGAAGGCAGACTGGAAGTTAAACGTACACAGTTTGTGGTTACATCTTCGCTGCGAGATCTGTGAACTATACTTTTTTTGTATGGCTGTTTAACTGCAGATTTGAAAGTATCTATATCCGGTTTAAGCTGCTCTGAAGGATCGCCAATAGTCTCTGACACCAATTCTGAGGTAACTGAATTAAGTTTACTTGAATTAGACTTAAGTAAGCTGTCGTTTAGCAGTCGAGTAAGGCTATCAGACTTAGGTAATGAGTTTGATTCAGTCTGATAATGAAATTCAGTTTCTGGGTTTGATTTTATGAAATCTTTCTTCTTTGACATTGTGAAAACAGTTTTCTCTTTAAGATTAACAGCCGGTTTCTTTTTTTCAAGACCAGAAGCCAAACTGGCATATGACACAGGAATTTTTACGATGCCTCTAGCTGTCCTAGTACCATATGGATGAGCTGCTAGTTTTGCTGCTGCTGCAGCTGCCGCCATTTCTACAGTAGTACGAGTTGATTTTTTGGAAGTCAAAGAATGTTTACTTAAAGATAACTGTGATTTTTCATTAGTGTCATTGTTTGTGAGTGATTCATGTGTAACAGCTTTTACTTGAGCTTCTTGTGTGCTGCTGTAAGATAACATATGCTGCGCTGTACCAATCTGGCTGATATTTTCTCTGCTGGATTCAATGGATACAACTGGGAAGGTACTGTCAATCTCCTTTCCAGTACCTATGGATACTATATCCTTTTCTGTGATCTTCCCTTCAATCTGGTTTTCAGTTTTATAACGTCTCTTTGGAGAAAGCCATCCCTTTTTTATAGTCTTACAGCCAAGGGGACTCTCAGAGCATACAAGGGATTTCCCAATTAAACGAGATTTAGAAGGTGATACAGTTTTTTGTTTTGTTTTCTTTAACATCACCCATTCTTCCTGGCCACCTCCTCCTGCTTCTGATGTAGATCTGTCTGTTTGTGTTGCTACTTCCATTCCTCGTACATGGGATGTGCTCGTAGACTTGTCTTCTCCGACAAACTCAGTCATGGTAGTCTGTTCTTGTGTTTCCAGTCCGTGGCTGGACACAAGCAGCGGTGGCACCTTAATCTGCTCATTAGGAATATGAGCTTGCCACATGAATTCCTTACAGAGATCCTTTAAAGCTGGTACCCTCAAACTGCAGGCCAGTATATACATATCCAAAACATTGCTCTCACTTAGCTCAGCTCTTCCAAGGTAAATGTATACAAGAAAGGCAGTCATGGAACTGGATTTGATTCCATCACAGTTGACTACTAACAACACACTATGGTTTCTTGTGGTTTGTGAAGAGAAGCATGAAGTGAAAGGTGCATTTTTAGTTGTGCAGCTAGGAAGGGGTGGTTTCATTTTATGTAACAAAACTGTAAGGTACTGACTCATGGAACACAATACAACTTGGTGAACCTGGTGGGATTAATGGACAATATCATTAATATTTGTTCTAAGAAATTTGTTGAAAATGATTATTGACATATAAATTAAACATTTAATGTGGAACCATAAACTAAGTTGGTTGGTGGTTGTTGATCCAGTGGACCATGGGCTCAAGCCCTTTGACCTAATGCCATTGTGTGATATATGCATGTGTTTGTGAGCCGTTGTTTTGTTTACTGCCATGTTAAGTGAAACAGTCATCTAGGACATGAACATTTTTTGGAAAACTTCATCAAAATAGTTTGTTCGTTTTTTTTTTTTACCAAAGATGGCACATATGGATGTAGTCATTTCTTTCTTTCTTTCTTTCCATGTTGAGCACCTCATTTCAAGTTGCTGCAGTTCTTGTGTATTGCTCATGTCCAATGTTGAGCTTTTCCTGATGATTGTTTTGCAGTTTCTTTTGGGCGACCTACTTTATTTTCCCTTTGCCTTCCACATGATAGTTTGTTTAGGAGCACCAGAATAATAATTTAAAAAAAACAAATATGAAGTTGACAGTAAAACTTCACCACCAGGCTTACGGAAGAGGTGTGACAAAATCATACTTTCTTGGGGGATCTGTCATCGCCCTTTTACATTAATGTTCCATCGAAGACAGATGTATTGGGCCATTGGTGCAAATAAAATGGCAACACAACGCATTTCCATTCTCTGGACTACATCCAACTGGAAATCTTGTAGGACCATTGTCCTGTTACAAGAGAAATCCAGTGGGAGTTTGAGAATGAACGCTGAAGAAGAAGAAGACATCAATGTAACCAAAATGTTCAGTAGTTAAGCTTATTTTAACATTATAAAAATATGTGTTCATCCATCACAAGTGATGATAACCATTTGTTACATCCACTTTTTAAAATTCAGTTTGAGTTATGTCCTTGATTATGAGTTCGTAAATAAGCCCATTTCAAGCTGCAAATTCCTTGGACAGTTTGGGCATGGAATCACCACTGTAGAAGGATTTTCTTCTATCCGTGACTTTCTAGCTACTCTCTGCTATTGACCTGCTGCATTTCTTATATTTTCACAAGATGATACACGCTTTTTTACTTTAGAGCGCCATATAGATCTATTTTGTCCAACAGTGTCATCTAAGGAGAAGAAAATTATTTGTTTCCACATCTAACATATCTACAAGAATTAATCATTATTTGTTTTCACATCTAACCTATCTACAAAAATTAATCCACATAGTAATTATATTAAAGTAATTATATTAAACAAATATTTATGTTACAAATACCTACTATTACTAATAAAAAAAATGATATAAAATATATATATAAAATAAAAATATGAAACAACTACTGCATAATAAAAGAATAAGGATGAAAACAGTTGATGTTTCAATCATAAGATATAAGCAAATAATATGAATTTCAAAACTATCTAAGAAAATAATAAAATCAGTGCCTGTAACAGCTGGCAGGGGAAATAAAACCAGTGCTTGTAACAACTGACAGGGGAAGGAAATGAATTTATCCAGTTGGTGTAGCACATTAAAATTTTTCTATCTGCAGATCAACATAGTAGTAGCATATCAGGTACCCCCTCTGAGTAGAAGGCTTCTGTAATAGGCATTGCACAAGCCGAAAGTTGAAGCCTTCTTGGTATGAAAGAAAGCTTGGAAAAACCTCCCACTGCATATAGGAAGCAAGAGCTAATCGCTTGCAATTCATGGGGTTCTCAAAGAAGAAGTAGCATACCAGATAATACCAGAAATAAATACCAGAAATAAATACCAGAAAGAGACAATTTTTATTTTTTGGACTTATTATGAGACAGGGAGGTCTAGAGAACATAGTTACAACAGGCAAGATAGAAGGCAAGAGATATTGAGGATGACAACTTGAGAAAATATAAGATAGTCTAACATGTTATGGCAAAGAGCTAACAATAATCCTGATAAAAGATACTGAAAAAAGAGATTGTGGAGATTCATGATTATTTATGCTAGTTGGCACAGCACCGGATGATGATATCTAATTACTTATTCAGTTATTACCTTGACTGTCTGCTTGGAAATTGAAAGCACAGCATCACAAAACTGTTCTCTTTTCATCATGTCATAGAGATTTTTGCGTGATGAAATAAGAACTTCTGCCTCCCGTTTGCAGCAGATTAACTGAGAGGCCTCCACTGAAGGATGGTAATGAGAATCACTAGAAATTACAGAAATTTGCGTCTTGTCACCGCAGATATGTTGCGGCTGTTGAGGATCAAACTCAATGAAAGCCATTTCATTTTTTGATCTGTTCAGCTCCAGTGTAGAATGAGTGTTATTGTTAAGAATGATGTTAGACATATCATCCAGTTCAGATTGCTGAGTTTGAAATGTTATTGCAGTTACTGGAAACTGCATGCCTGAGTCATGAGTAGAACTTTCAGATAACATAGAGGTAAGATTAGAAGAATTATTAGAAAAGGCAGAACTCTGAGGTGGTGTGCCTTTCATGGAAGTTGAACATGCTAATCTTTTCAGGATGTTATAATCTATTTCTGAGGTTACATTGTGAAGATCCCGTTTGCCTGGAAGTGTAGAAATTATGTCTACTTCAATATGCTGATGTGGTTGGGAGAATTGCTGGTAAGATTGAACAATCTGCAAGCTATCCTGTGTCTGTTCAGGAATTGTGAGGTGTGGATGGTCTAGGAAACTTCCAACGGACTGGTCCTCCATGAAATTTCCTGTAGACCCCAAGAACTGTTGGTCTGGCAAACTCAAACTTTCAATGTTATGCTTATTTTGGAAAGTTTTTTTTGGGCTTGATATGAGGCTTTGTAACCGCTGTTGTTGTTGCTGCCTTTGCAATTGTTCTTTGCGTCTTTCTTCTTCTCGCTCATCTTCCTGAAGCCCTTGAAGAATTTCCATGGCCCTGTTTATATCTCGTGGAATTCGTACTCCTTTCATACTCTCCTTTGTGGATGTTTTTGTTAACTCCTTTTGCAATTCAGATATTTCTCCTTGCCTATCTTTGTCAGTTGTGAAATTCTGGCCCTTTTCTCGTACTTTATATGAGTTCAAAGTTTCTGGGATGCATGTTTTATCAATAGCTGTTTTCTGATATATTGTCATGTCCTGTGGTAAATCAGGTCTGCTAAAATAAGACTGGCTAAGATCTCTCTGTGGATTCATATAGTCTTCAATATTGAAATCATTTACAGTGGTGTTTGGAACATAATTTAAATCTCTTGAAGTTGAAAATTTTCTGCAAAAATTTATGTCTCTGTCTGCTGCAGAACTGAAATCTCGATCCGAAGCAGTGTTAAAATCTCTGTCTGATGTAGAATTGAAATCTCTGTCTGATGCAGAATTGAAATCTCTGTCTGATGCAGCATTGAAATCTCTGTCCGATGCAGAATTAAAATAAGCTTCAAAACTAAGTTCTGACTGTACATGGGACACAATGCCTAGATTGTCTGAGAGCGATAAGTCTGATTGATTAACATGTTGGGCATCTCCCGAATGATCAAAAGACAAATCATCCTGGTTAGAAACTGAATGTTGTGCTTCCAAGCCAAAGTCTTTTGATACTTGCAATCCAAAATGTTGATTAAGATCTAGCTCCTTTTGAGACTGTGACACAGATAGGGTTGCATGAAAGTCAAGGTCTAGCTGAGCTGAAGGAAGAAACTGCTGACTAGTCAGAATAGTTGATGTATCTTTGTGCATAGATGATGCCATAGTGTTTGAATCAAATGAAAATGAAGATGTAGTTTGTAAAATACCAAGTTCTCTTTGAGCAGTTTGATTTTTCTCAAGATTTTCATCCCGTCTAGCGATAAAATTTCTTTGCTGGTGATGGTTTGTCCTCAAGTCTAACTCTTCTTCCATTGTAAGAAGAATTCTTGAGTTTGCTTTTAAATCTCGTTGAACATTTTGCTGGTATAAAGTTTTATCCTGAGTGACGGGTTCTAATGAAGACACTGATTTTGTGAAAGTATGTTTCTGGGCATTGTTCATATCTGTTATTTGAGAATAATCTTTATGATCTTCACTGCCTAAAAAACGTGCCATCTTTTTATGTGCCCTAAGTTTCCCGCTCCACTTTGTACCGCCATCTCTTGAATTTATCTGTTCCTTCAAGTTAAACCGACCAGATTCTTCATTATCTTGAAACTCATTTGCTCCGAAGCTTCTATGACTGTCCAACAAAAGTTTCTGGTGTCCTCCAAAATCTGTGGGATAACCATGAAATACTGGTTCCAGATCTGATGGCAAGTCATTCAACTGATGATTATATACAGATTTCTTTTGTGAATTATTCAATTTGCAATAGGCATCGTCAACATGACCACCAAGTCCGAAATTCATATATGAGGAAGATACTCTTTTGGAATCCAGGGACAAACTACCTCCTAATATGTCATTCTCTCCAACCTGCGTCACTGGGTATTTCTGAGACTGATAGTAACTTTGATCTTGAGTCCCTCGAGTAACTGATGCCATATCTAATCTAGCAGATGTGAAGTCTCGTGAATCTGAAGAGAACTCAAAACTGTTGTCAAAGTTGTTGGATTCCCTGCGATCGAATGACATAGTTATTTCAGTACTTTGGAGAGGTTTTTCTGATGAATGATCATACAAATTGCTCAAGTCCTTGTTATAGTCTTGCTGTTTAGATCTTGAATCAAACATCTTCTGAAAATATTGAATTACAAAAAGATACATCATGCTAAACAGCAACAAAATAATACAATTAATACTTTCCATAATGCTGAAGGCAGAATTAACGGCAACAGGGGAAGAGGGTGCCCAAGACGACAATGGTGCAGTGATATATCAGATTGCTTAAACATGTTTCTAGCTGTGGCAGGTCAACTCGCCCAGTATCGCAGCATGTTCCGATAATCCATAAGGAAGGCCACATTCTATTATCTAGAGATGCTCATTTCTGTAGCAGCCAAGTTTTTAAAATCTGCAAGTATTTGTTTAACTGTTGAGTGAATCCCTTTTTTATTAAGACAAATGTTTACGTAAGATACAAAATAGAGATGAACACAGAAAAAACGGAGGTAATGTCAATCGCAAAAACAGAAAGAAACACCACTATTCTAATCAATGATCAACAATTTATACAGGTGAAAGAATTCACATATCTTGGAAGCATCATATCATTGAATGGGAAAAACATCAAAGAAATTCAACACAGATGCAACATAGCATACCAGATCTTGGAGCAGATGTCACCTATTTTCAAAAACAAATATGTGAACATGAACACCAAAACTGCACTATATAAAACGATCATCATACAACACTATGTTACCAATGTCAAACATGGACACTAACAACAGAATCCACAAGAAAACATACTACAATAGAAATGACTTGTCTACGTAGAATCCTCGGAGTAACAATAAGAAACAGAATCAGGAATGAAAACATCAGAAGACTAACAAACACTATGCCAATCCTGAATTACATCAGAAGACAACAGATTAAATGGTTTTCACATGCTTCCAGACTATCATCAGACAGTGCCCCTCAGAAAGCATTACTATACAGATACGATGGATATGCCTACAAAGCAAGGGGCATACCTTGCAAACGATGGATTACAGAAATAAAAGAGTCCATGAAAACAAACATATATGAAGCACAGAAAAAAAGCCATCTCCAGATAACTCTTTTACCCCTGACACTGCAAAGCATAAGCATAAAAGGGTATAAAGCAAAGAAAAAAAATTAAAATAGAGATATGCATTCAGGTTCAAGGATGCAAGAATCAATTTAGACCAAGTCTACCATGTTCTCTAAAACACAAACATGGGCTTAATCTTTCCGTCCTTCGGCAGGCCACCACACATACTGTTCATTTATTTATTTTTTTAAAGGATGTTTTCATTGTTAATTTTATTACATTTGTTTTATCATTCTTTTATTAGCACTTATGGGTACTTGTAACATATATTTACTTATTCATTATAATAAGTTTGTACAACAGCAGGAGAAAATATGCAGAAGGAGAAGAAGAAAACCAGTGAGAGACACTTTATTTCATATCATTATCATGTGACATATTCTTTTCAGAATGTGACCTTCCTTATGGATTATCGGAACATGCTGCGATACTGGGCGAGTTTACCTGCCACAGCTAGAAACATGTTTACGCAATCTGATATATCACTGCACCATTGTCGTCTTGGGCACCCTCTTTCCCTGTTGCCGTTAATTCTGCCTTCAGCTACTAATCTTTCCATGCTGTTATGTCCCTTTATATGATTAAAAAAACACAGCTTTCTTGTTAAGATGTTGTTAAGGAGCCAGCCCTTTTCGATATTTATTGATCTTAACGCTTTTTTATTTATCTTTTCAGCTGTCCATGGTATACTTATATTCTTCTGTAGCATCTCATTTCAAAAGCAGTGATTCTCTTTGCTATTGTTTTATTTAATTTCATGCCTCACAACCATACATTGCCACTGGAAATACACATGTTCTGATCATACATGGTTGGTTGGTTGCTGATCCAGCGGGCCATGGGCTCATGTCCTTTGACCTAATGCCATTAAATGGCATTATATTGCTGAGAAGTTTGTGGATTTTCAGCCCACCCCGGGACAGAGCCAGAGAATAACTATCACTTCCTCCAGGAAGGTAGGTTTCAACCTATGCACTGCTTCTAGCCACTGTAGCCAAGATAGGGTTCACTGTGCTCATTCCCTGCCACCAATTGACTACTGGTTATGCCGAACTTCTCTATTGCTCCAGGCATGCAACCAAATGTTCAAGTGAAAAGGATTGCCACGCCCTGAGTCACTGTGCCTCTATGATGGGTTTCAGCCATAGGAAAAAACAGTGCTATCAGTTTCTTCCTCCCCAGTGCTGCACAGTACATCTCTGGCTCCCTCCCAACCACAGAGGGTGCATACATATATATTCAGGTAAACATGAAACACATTTCAACAAAAAAATAAAAACATAATTGTATAGATGACGTGCCATGAAGTTTCTCTAAGAAGATAACATCAATATAACGGCATGTCATCCACTAAGGTTTTCTGTTGCATGGATAGTATGTCTAGTGGGCCATTGGTGAGACCCACAGACGCAACCACATGTGTGCTGATCATACATAGTTTGGCTATTCTGCTGGTACTTTGCCAAAGATTTTTCATTTGCGCAAGTTTCAATGTCGCCATTGCAATTCTTCTTTTAATTTTGACAGAGCAGTCTCCTGAGTTATTTATGTTTGTGCCCAAATACTGGAAATTCGTTACATCCTCTAATCCAACATTGTCAATTCCTATCTTTGGTTGTACTTTCACTTTATCATAAAGTTCTAATGTGCCATGTGCCAAATATAACGCTTTGTTTAATACTTATTTTTACTTTACCACTGACACAAGTGTTACATTTGTCAATAACAATGGTGGTAGCGATTATTTCATTTATTGATAGTGTATCATATTCAGAACGTAGTCATCAACCCAGCATTTTTCAGCTGCAGTGATTTTCTAGGCAATATAAATATGTTCAGTAGTTTGCCATTGTTTTCTGAATGGCCCGGATACACAATTTCTTGTGGCAAGAATTGAACTCAGTACCTTGGCTATCATGTCCAAGTTTATCTATCTTTAAGACATTTATAAATATTTAAACAACAATATGGTAGTCTTGCTATAAAACATATACATTGTTGGCTTGTTGTTGTAAAACAAATACTTTGTAGTCTTGTTATAAAACAAAAACATGGTATTCTTGTTCTCAAACAAAAGATTGGATATCCCATGCCTTGGGAGGGAGTGGTGTATACATCGTGATCCCCCCCCCCCAAAAAAAAAAATTATGAGAGACTAGCTCTTACATATCCTGTGTGCAATGGAGTTTCTTTTTCTTCAGAGCTTTATTTATTTCATACACAGAAGACTTCAAAACTCAACATTGTTCAGACATACTTCAACACTCAACAGTATGCAATGCTTTGAGAGGAAATCTATTTAGAGGGGATATATTCTATGGGTTTTATGTCTTTTCTACCTTCACACACAGTTCAGAGATGGAGTCATAAGCTTCAGCTCCCCTGCCAAAAGTGTCCACAGAAACCAAGCTCTTGATATGGTCAATGGGATGGGTGGAGCGGCCAGATATGCATGTCCTGCTATCCTTCTTCTTCTGCGATCAGTTTCCTATGCTCATAAGTCTATACAGGAAGGTGGGCCGCCTCCATGAATTCAGTTGTCAGCAGGAGGTCCTCACGGTTGCCCCACAGCTTCACCTTCAGATCTGTCTCTTGAGGCCATATTTTGGTTCTCACGTCATCAAAGAGTGGGCATGTCTGCAGAATATGTTCTGGAGTCTGGGGACCCTTTTGACATGGGCATTGGTCAGTTTGGGCAGCCTTAATTTTGTGGAGATGTGCTTGTAGTCTGCAGTGTCCTGTGCGAAGTCTAAAAATTGTGGTTTGTTGTGACCTGTTTAGCTTTAGAATAGGGTCCTGTGGAAAGTTACTGCCTGTTCTCTGACTCCATGTATGTTTGTATATTCCTTTGATGAGGGTTTTTGCTTCAGTCAGTGATATTCTGTGGTGGAATTGTTCCTTTTTTGCACCTGCTTTTGCCAGTCTGTCAGCTCCTTCATTTCCTGCTATTCCACAGTGTGCAGGGATCCACTGCAGCACAACTTTATTGTTGGCAGATAGTTGATTTAGAAGTTCTACAGTTGTTTTTGTTAGGAGATCTTTAGGTTCCTTTTGGATGGTTTGGAGTACTGACATGCAGTCACACAAGAAGACTATGTTAGCTCCTTTGAGCCTCCGTTCCTCTAGAGCCTTTGATGCTTCCAAGATTGCTTGTAGCTCTGCCCTGTAATTTGTTGATAATTTGCCAGTAGCAATTGAGAGTTCTAGTTTTGGGGTGTTTGGTATGAGTATTAGTATCCCAGCTCCTCCTTTCTTTACTGCACCCTCTGATGATCCATCTGTGAAGACATGAATCCACTGTGAGGTAGGGTATTGGGTGTCTAGGTGATCAAGTGTTTTTGCCTTAAGGGCAGTAGGGGTTTCCATAGTTTTGCTCTCAATGCCTGGTATTGTAAGTTTTGCTGTATATATGGGTGAAGTGTTTGTGATGTTGCAATATGCTTCTAGCTGTTCCCATTCATCCGGATTGTTGCTGGTTACTTCTTTATTGGCTTTCATAAGTTTTTTTGATAGGTGATTGAAGCTTGGTCTTTTCAGTCTGTTTTTTGTTAGTTCTTTTGTTTTTTCATGCATAGGGTGATGTTTCAGACGTCTAAATTTTTCTGTCATTATTGTGATTTTCTCATCCCTGCGGTCTGTTAGGTTTTGTAATCCTGCTGTTGCTTCCATTGATGTTATAGGTGTGCTCCTTAGTCCTCCTGTTATGATTCGGAGACCTGCATTTTGAATTTTGTCCAGCTTTTGAAGATTGGTGTTTGCTGCTGTTGCATATGTGGTCAATCCATATTCCAGAGTTGGACGAATGTGACCTACATAGACTTGTCTTATGGTTTTTATGTTGGCTCCCCAATCTGTCCCAGATAGTTTTTTCATTATTTGTAGTCTGCGTGTGGCTTTATTTTCTGTCTCTTCAATGTGTGATCCCCAAGTAAGTCTTTTGTCAAATTTTAGCCCCAGGTAGACTGGGGTGTTTTCTTTTGGGAGTGGGGTATTGTCTAGAGTGAGAGTATAATTTTCAGGCTTTGTGGAGAGGGTGAAAAGTGTAGTGACGGTCTTACTTTTGTTTATTTGAACACCCCAGGTTTTTGCCCACTCTTCAACTTTGTTTATTGCCTCCTGCATTCTAACTTTTGCAACTCCAATGTATTCTGATTGGGTCCAGATAGCAAGATCGTCTGCATGGAGAGCTCTATGTACATATGGTGTGAATAGTTTTGGCAGATCGTCTATAAAAACTATAAAGAGTGTGGGGGACAGAATTCCTCCCTGTGGGACACCTTCTGTTATGTTGACCATTTTACTTTTCATTCCCTGGAGTTTGACTCTTGCATGTCTGCCTCGTAGGAAGCTTTTTATCCACTGAAACATTTTGCCTCTGATTCCTTTCTGGGCAAGTTTTAGCAATAGCCCCTCTTTCCAGACTTTGTCAAAGGCCTTTGTGAGGTCAAAGAAGGTGGCTAGGAGTTTTGATTTTTTCTGGAAAGCATCTTCTATTTCCTGGGCAAGGTATGTTGTTTGGTCCTCAGTGCATCTGTGTTTTCTGAAGCCTGATTGGCAGTCATCTAGAAGATTGTTTTCCTCCAGGTAGTTTAAGAGTCTGTTATTCACCATTTTTTCCATGACCTTTCCTAAGCAACTAAGTAGACTGATAGGGCGGTAACTTGTTTTGTTGGTTTTTGGTTTTCCTTTCTTGGCAATTGGAATTATTTCTGCCTCTTTCCATTCTTCTGGGAAGATCCCTTGCGCCCATGATTCATTAAAAAGGTCTAGGATTCTGCTTCTACCCACAGGACCTAGGTGTTGGAGCATTTCATTTGTGATTCCATCGGGTCCAGGGGCTTTCTTCTTTTTTAGATTAGTCCTGCTATCCAAGGGAGCTCTCTAATTATGCACTGCTAACATGTTTGCCTGATTCTGGGCTTTTCTAAGGAATTGTTACATCCTGCACAGAGTTGTTTTTCACCACACCCCATGTGCTACCTGTTCATAACCAGGAAAGGACATACATGTTTAAGCTAAAACTGTGATAAGGACTGGATCTCATCTGGTTCCTCCAGCATAATGTGCAATGCTGAGTTTTCTTAATGTTACACTACAATGGGAAACATAATTGTACAAATGAAATGCTGTGGGGCTTCCTTAAGAAGAAAGCCTCACTATAATGGCAAGTCATCTACTGAGAGATTACTTTTTTCATAATTATTGGTCTGATAAGCCAATAAGGTCTAATATGCTGAAGTTAGGTGTGTTTGGCCAAAAGGTGCAGATATCGCAACCAACATGCAAACCATGACACAATGCATTCTATTCACTGAACTACATCTTGCTAATCTGCAGGAGTTTGAAAACAAACATAGCAATTAAAAAAAGAATATAAAATATACACAAAACAACAAGATATAAATATTTTAAATGCAAACATTTTTACCTGATCAAGATGAACATTTTGATTTCCAAGTTTTCCATCATCATCAGAAACTGATGCTAAACTCAACATACCATGTTCATCATTATAGCCACTATGGGTAAAGTTAGCTGCAATAACATTAGACGCATCAGTATGATGGGAGACGGTGCTATCATTCAACCCACTTCGGCTAGAATAGCCAGTATCTTTATCTCCATATAGATTACTGCCTGGCCGTGGATTGCAAGTTTGTTCATAACACATATTTGTGCTGGTATCAATACCCATATTTCCTGAGCTGTGATTGAAATCAGTGATACCAACCCTACTTGAAAGTGGAAAACTATTTGAAATATTGACAGAAGATATACCAGAATTTCCAGATCTGCTGAAGAGGTTTGACCCACTTGTCCTAGTTGTTGCCTGGCTTGGAGCAGACCTGGCACCATAGAACCTAAAGTTTGTATCATTATCCATCAATGCATGACAGGTGCTTGTGCTGGTATTGTAGCCATCAGCTGGAGAAATAGGAGAAAACTGAGCTGCAATATCTGTTGCTGTAGAAGTCAACGATGACCAATTGTGAATTTGATTTGTAGAAAGACTAATTGATGAGGATGAACTATCAGGCTGGAGGAAAGTCTGTGAAAGGGATAGTAAAGAATTTGCATCTTCCTCGTCATCACATTCCATTTTGTCATAGATCAGTTCTAGTGTTGGTTATCAGAAATGGCAGCTGATATTTTCAAATCTGAAAAAAAAAAAAAAATTGAAATTAATTCAATTATGGCTTAATGTTCAATTTATATCAATGCCAGAAATAATGATGTCATTGTGTTTACTGATAGATCTGTGAGATGAGTTTGGCTGGGGTTGTATAGCTAGTGCTAGGTGTTTACTGATTGATCTGTGAGATGAGTCTGGCTGGGGTTGTATAGCTAGTGCTAGGTGTTTACTGATAGATCTGTGAGATGAGTCTGGCTGGGGTTGTATAGCTAGTGCTAGGTGTTTACTGATAGATCTGTGAGATGAGTCTGGCTGGGGTTGTATAGCTAGTGCTAGGTGTTTACTGATAGATCTGTGAGATGAGTCTGGCTGGGGTTGTATAGCTAGTGCTAGGTGTTACTGATAGATCTGTGAGATGAGTCTGGCTGGGGTTGTATAGCTAGTGCTAGTGGTAATAGTCACAGCTGAGCACAACGAAGCATATGGAACAAGAACATCCAGCATAAGGATGGAGGTTGAGGTGGGTATTTATGTGGCTCTCTATTAAGGCACATTAATGCCTTTATATTGAGGTTATCTTCTTATAGAAGCTACATGGCACGTCATCTATACAATCCCGTAGTCGTAACCTTCGATAACAGTTACCATATTGTTCCGACAGGCAGACGTTGTGCTTGAACTAGGTGCGGGCACGGCATGGGTGAGCGGAACAACAAAGAAACCTTTCGCACAGGCCAGAGTTGTGTCCTGATGTCGACGTCTGTTTCAGCGGCATTGGACTCAAAACACCATTGAGTCGAATGGCTGCTGGAACAGAGGGCAGAGCACTTATGGTAATGCCCCACGTGCTGTGAGGCCATTTTTCTAATCAAGAATCTATTAAGGCAGTTATCTTGTCATACTCCTAGTCCATGCTTTAGAAGATCGAAATGGAATGTACCATTATGTGTGGATGATATATATAGCTGTGTCCACAAACTCCAATTTCACATGGCTCTACTGTACAGCACTTGCTGGTGTGTGCGGTAATGAGAGATCGGACAGACTTGCATCTAAGGCATCAATAGATGGGATATATAATGGATACGGCCGACGTGCTGAAGCTGCTTCACAAACACCTGCTTAGGTGAACACTTATAAATGACACTCTAGGATAAGATATCAAGAATTTTGTTTCAGGTGTGGTAGTAGTAGAATTAGACACCTGCAGTGAGGAATGTGAAGAATGTTTAATCAGAGGCCCCGAGAAACTATTCAAACTGAATATTCATGATACAGTCATTGATACGGAATCATGGGAACAGGATGTCATGGATAGTGTTTTGCACGGAGGGGAAAGATGATAATGATATAACGACAAAGGAGAGAGGAATGTAAAGATGATAATGATATAACGACAAAGGAGAGAGGAATGTAAAGATGATAATGATATAACAACAAAGGAGAGAGGAATGTAAAGATGATAATGATATAACGACAAAGGAGAGAGGAATGTAAAGATGATAATGATATAACGACAAAGGAGAGAGGAATGTAAAGTAAAGTAAAGTTAATCCACAGCATTTATTAACACCGTAGGAAGTTGGTAACGCCGAAAGTGATGGCAGATAGTTCAAGGGTTGCACATCTAAGAAGACACACAACAGCACACAATGATACAGGCTGGTCTATGTCTCCTTGTACATAATGTGGAAGATTCTTTGTGGTTCAGATTGATATTGAGCCACATCCATCATCACGTTGATACAGGCTGGTCTATGTCTCCTTGTACATAATGTGGAAGATTCTTTGTGGTTCAGATTGATATTGAGCCACATCCATCATCGCCATTGATCGTAGATTATAATCCTTATAGCACAACAATAATACTATTGTCTGGAAAGATGGAAAAGTGTCAAATATTGTCTGGAAAGATGGAAAAGTATCAAATATTGTCTGCTTCATTCAGCAACAAATCTATAACTGCCCTTATTAGGTCAGCCCTTCTGTTCTCAAATTTCCGCTGGCCGGCAGGACATAATACAGAGAAAGACCCAGAAAGATTACCTTTAAACCCAGACATGTGGGTATTGAGGGTAATCAGCAAGTTGATACACTTGCAAGTATGGCCACAGTGTCAAAAATGAGTTGATCTGACATAGTCAATGTGCTGAAGGACCTTGTCCACTCAGAAGATTTGCAAAAGTGTGAATTATGGTTGCTTTTACAATTGTGTGAGATTGGTTAAGGTTTGGAACAGCTTTTAAAGAGAAATATAATAGATTTACGAGGGACTGATGGTTGGTTGGTTGGTTGGTTGGTTGGTTGGTTGCTGATATGTCTTTTGGTTGGCTCATGCCCTTTGACACAATGCCATTGTGTGATATATGCATGAGGGACTGATAAATTAACACTGAACTGAAACTGTGAACTGCTACACACTGAAGAATTTATTGAGATGGGGATCAGACCTATGGAGATATCCAGTTTGTGTTGATGATAACCAGCGCTCATAACTGAATCCAGACAATAGAAGATATTATCATGGTTAACAACTTAGCTATGATATCTACACCTTTCAGCCAGACATTCCTGCTGATTAACAGGAAGTAATCTAGAAAATGCAATGCACTGTGCTATGGTTTATAGCTTAGCTGTAGACTTTAACATGGCTTCTAGTTAACTTTAACCCTTTATGGGACAGCCAACCCAATCAATAAAACATCCTTAGTTGCCTCTTATTATATGAATGGCAGGTCATAATGTTACTATATTTTCTTCCCTTATGGGTCTTAACAATACACTCCTGTGGATGAGAGAATTAGCCTTAAGGCCACCTGCGGCCGGTACACTGATTATGAATAGAAGATACAGTCTGCACTCCCTCTATGGACACCACATGGGAAAATAAGATGAAAAAAAGGAAAAATTCCAGCACAGAATATCACTGACTGAAGCAAAAACTCTCATTAAAAGAAAATACAAACATACATGGAGTCAGAGAACAGGCAGCAACTTTCCACAGGACCTCATTCTAAAGCTAAGCAGATCACAGCAAACCACAATTTTTAATCCCTGCACAGGACACTAAGACTACAAGTATATCTTCACAAAATGAAGGCTGTCCAAACTGATCAATGCCCATGTCAGAAGGGTCCCCAGACTCAAGAGCACATTCTGCAACATTGGCCACTCTCTGATGACATGAGAACTAAAATATAGCCCCAAAAGACAAATCTGAAGGTAAAGCTATGCGGCAACCGTGAGGGCCTCCTGCTGATGACTGAATTCATGGAAGTATATGAATACATTCATATACCTTCCTGTTTACAAACATAGGAAACTAATCGCACAATAAGAAGAGGGCACCACATGGTTGAGGGTTCAGTGGAATCTCTCTATGAGCACCACTTGAATGAGGTTACGATGAAATCTCTCTATGAGCACCACTTTAATGAGGGTTCAGTGGAATCTCTCTATGAGCGCCACTTGAATGAGGGTTCAGTGGAATCTCTCTATGAGCGCCACTTGGATGAGGGTTCAGTGGAATCTATGAGCACCACTTGGATGAGGGTTCAGTGGAATCTCTCTATGAGCACCACTTGAATGAGGGTTCAGTGGAATCTATGAGCACCACTTGGATGAAGGTTACGATGAAATCTCTCTATGAGCACCACTTTAATGAGGGTTCAGTGGAATCTCTCTATGAGCGCCACTTGAATGAGGGTTCAGTGGAATCTCTCTATGAGCGCCACTTGGATGAGGGTTCAGTGGAATCTCTCTATGAGCACCACTTGGATGAGGGTTCAGTGGAATCTCTCTATGAGCACCACTTGAATGAGGGTTCAGTGGAATCTATGAGCACCACTTGGATGAAGGTTCAGTGGAATCACTCTATGAGCACCACTTGGATGAGGGTTCGGTGGAATCTCTCTATGAGCACCACTTGAATGAGGGTTCAGTGGAATCTTTCTATGATCACCACTTGGATGAAGGTTCAGTGGAATCACTCTATGAGCACAACTTGGATGAGGGTTCAGTGGAATCTCTCTATGAGCACCACTTGAATGAGGGTTCAGTGGAATCTCTCTATGAGCACCACTTGGATGAGGGTTCAGTGGAATCTCTCTATGAGCACCACTTGAATGAGGGTTCAGTGGAATCTATCTATGAGCACCACTTGGATGAGGGTTCAGTGGAATCTCTCTATGAGCACCATGTGGATAAGATTACAGTGGAATCTCTATGAGCACCACTTGGACAAGGATATAAGGTGCTCCCTCCATGAGCACCACTTTGATGAGGATAGATATAGTGGAATCCTCAATACATGATATTATACCAACTATTTTCCTAATTTCTTATTTTATCTAGTTCAGTAAAAATTGCAGCTTTTCTCAGACACTTCATTTCACATGTAATGTGAGAGTGTTCAACTAATAATGGTATCACTATATAGTGCCTATTCTTCATAAAAAATTATGATCAGATGATTACTTAACAACTGTGAGTGTGGTAGGCACGTGATATGTGATAGAACTGACATGATCCATTGTTAAATACCTTACTGGGAGGCAGAGTTGTGGGGGAGGCATGAAAAAGGTAGACAGGAAATACTAGTGGAAGGGAAACATGAGATGGACAGGATACAATCTGTCTTTTACCTCTGTGGTGAAATGACAAATTGTTTGAGGTCTGTTGCTGTCAACCTTTGATGTGAAGACGACTCTTGATGATGTCCACACCTGTTTGTGGGATCTCCGACATGCTGGTTATAATTTCTTTACACTTTGGCTGTTACATATTGCTTTTGGGGTCTGCTTGTTTTTGTGCTCAGTTTATTTAACCCTATTTAACATAAAATGCAGATTTTTAAGCATGCAATTCAATGAGGGAAGAAACAAATCAAATTGTATCAAGTTTTAAAAGAAGACACTAAATTATTCGGCCATGTAGGCATACTTAGAATAAATTAAAACAAACTGATACACAAGAACTACAGTAACTTGGCAACTAGGCACTCAAAATGTAAAGAAATGTCTACTGCTCTATGTGCCAGCTATAACTGGAAAGAAACTATGATTATCACTATCTAGAGTCAAGTCAAAGAGTTAGTCAAGTACGGAAGAACGCGTGTTCAATAGTTGCTAGGCGATTTGGTGCCGTTGAATGGACTGGTTCAATTCCCGTTAGTCTCAGGATTTTTTTTAATTGTCCTCTGGCTTCCTACTTAAATTTACCACTATCTATATATTCGCTAGACACTTTATTGCCTTTCAGCGTCAGGGGTAGAAGAGTTTTCTGGAGACAGCCCTCTTATGTGCTGAGTATATTATGGAGTTTGTCACCTCTTTTATTTCAGCGATCCATCATTTTCGTGGTCGGCCTCTAGGTCTGTCTTCACTGTATCTGTGTAGCATAACTTGCTGTAGTGTGCTGTCTGATGGTTGTTTGCTGATGTGTGCAAATGATTTAATCTGTTGTCTCTTAATATATTTCAAGATTGGGGTGGTGCCTGTTTTTTGTCAAACGTCCTCGTTTCTCACTTTGTCTCTTAGCAATATTCTTAGGATTCTGCATAAGCATGCCATTTCAGCTGTTACAAGTTTACGTTTGTCTTGTGCTGTCGTTGTCCATGTTTGGCATTGGTAGCACAACGTTGGCATAATAATTGTTATGAATAATGTTATTTTGGTTTTTCTTCTTCTTCTTCATTCGTTGTCAAACTCCTGCAGATTAGCAGGATGTAGTCCGGAGAATGGAATGCGTTGTGTCATGGATTACAGCATTGCTGCGATATCTGCGCCTTTTGGCCTGACACATCCGACTTCAGCGTGGCTTTGGGTCACTGACCCTATATGGGATGGGACAGCCAACTCCATCCCATAACCTTCTTGGTCGTTTTTTACGACATGTGTGGAAGGTAAACAGTGTTGCTATTCTTTGCTCCCCTTTCAGGCCCCTTCAACACACAGGCGATTTTGGTGTTTAAATCTAGGTACATTTTTGTTTCTGAAGATTGGTGTCATTTGCCCTAGGGCTTAGTATGCTTTACTACATCTATTGTGTATTGCTTTGCTGCTCTTGCCGTCTGTTGTTATATTATTTCCTAGGTATGTGAATTCTGTCACTTGGTTAAGTCTGTTGTTTCCAATATATATATATATATATATATATATATATATATATATATATATATATATATATATATATATATATATATATATATATATATATATATATATATATATATATATATATATATTGGTGTTTCTTTCTGTTCTTCCTACCTTCATTCCTTCAGTCTTTTCTATATTTATCTTCATGTTAAAGGTTTGGCATGTTTGATGTAATCTATCTATTTATCTTTGTAGTTGCTCTTCTGATGATTCCACTAGTACTTGGTCATCTGCAAATAGTAGTTCGCTTAAGTTATCCTTCAGGTTGTTTTCTTCCGTTGTCTTAGCTACTTTGCATATGTGATCTATGTATGTTATGAAAAATAGGAGGGATAGTACACATTCCTGTCTCACACCCGAATGAATTTGAAAATTATCAGATGTACCTGTGCTTGTTCTTAATGAGCATTGACTATTGGCTAATATACTCTGACATAGGCTTATCAGATGTTGGGGAACTCTATATTTCTGTAGTGTTATCCATAGTTATGCTCTATCCACTCTATCAAAAGCTCTCTCTTGGTTCACGAAAGCCAGAAATAAGTTTTGGTTATGTTCTATCGCTCTTTCTGAAAGTTGTTTGAGGGTGAAGATTGCATCTGTACAGATTTTATTTTTCCGAAAGCCCATTTGTGTGTTGTTGAGCCATGGTTCTATATTTGTGTGCATCCTTCTCTCTAGTATTTTGCTAAAAAATATTAGTATGTTTATCACTGTATAGACTTATACTATGCTGTCTGAATAAGGTCATTATGATGACAAAATCAAATTTGTCTTTTGTAAATATTCTTTATAGAATTATATTTACTTATTCAACATTTTTTTCAAAATAACAATAACATACATTGCAGTGTAATATTGCTACAGATGTATAAGCATTGCTCTCTACAGAAAGAAACTGAGCAGCCAGACTTCTTGGATGTAGTCTATATTCAACTAATCACTGTGTCTAATAGTGTAGGCTATTATGCTGAGATAGAATTGGGAGGAAGTATGTATATACATCTATTTCTTATCAGTAAAATAAACAAATTAAGAAATGCTAAACATTAAAAATACATGGAGAGATGCAGCAACAGGTATATCATTACCAATATCTTGGACACATGGTAAATGTGAAACAAAGAAGTAGCTAAAGGGAGAATATGAATGGCTAAACTTCAGTAACATGAAGAAACTAATAAATAATAATAAACTAATACTGGTAAATAAATCCAAACAACTCACAAATTAAAAATGAGAATTATAAAATGCTATAGGTCTATCTACTATATAATATGACTCAGAAACATGGATACTGGACAAAATAACTAGAAGACAGCTGATGTTTTTGAGATATAATAGATATTAAGAACGATGGAGAGAACATGGAAAGATAAGAAAACAAAGAAGTTCTGACAAACCTGCATATGAAAAAAGAACTATTTAGGAAATAAAATAAAACTGTAATACTTATTTAAAACTTTACATGAAGGTAGAGATGAAGGGTAGCGTGGAAGAAGTGAACTGGGATACAAATGAGAAGGAAACATCACGAGGAAGACAGGATGCGGGTGTGCACCACCAAGGAAAGAGACAAGTCTGTTGGAGGTCTGTTGAGGTCAATCTTCGATGCGGAGACGGCATATCTATGATTTCTTATCAGATTGGTGTGCTAATTACTAACATTCTCACTAATAATTAAGACATCGTGTCATGCTGAATAATAAATGTAACGAGGCGATTGAAGCTTATAAAAAAACGTCGATAGGTAATACATGTGTTATTGTGTTTAAATGTAGGGCATGGCCATGTGTGTGTGGGTTTTTTTAGTTTCAAGTTCGCGCAGTTACTTTATTACCACTAACTATAAGTAATGACATTTCAAAATGGCTTCTGGGTGATCCGTGAGAAGTAAGAAAAAAAAATTAGCAAATATTTCTCAAATAAAGCTGTATAGAAAATGTTAGTGGAAATAATTCCCATAATATTACATGAAAATTCAATTAAACTCACACATCGAGTCTAGATCATATAAAAACAGATGACGTATGAATAATGTCAAAAAGTAAACAATAGGTTGCAGAAATAGACCATTACCAATCAAAGGCAAACGTCCAAGGATAACCTTGACATTACCGATAATCAAATGAACCCTCTAATGTACATATTTTATTTGTTTTTTTTAGTTATCCTTTACGTGTATGAATGTGCATTTTTGTTACTTTTGTAACATAAAATTTGAATTCTAAAATTCGGTTCATTAGTTCATATTGAGTTATATTGAGTTCATTTTCAAATGGCAATGTATAGGGCATAAGTAATGTTTTGTATAACCGTTGACGTGGACTGGACAAGAATAACCTTTAACCCTAGGGTTAACCGTTTCAACCAATCAACTTCATTTATAACAAAAACAGAAACATTGGACGGTTACTTGCAAACGTGGAGTTTTGTAATAGATCGCAATAGTATAGTTTTTCGAAATTATTTTATAAAATTTCATTCAGAATCACGTTATATCTAATACACTTGGTTTTGTCGAAAATGTCTGGGTCTGACGAAAAATTTATGGATGAGTACGATAAATATAACATTGAGCAAGATAAGTATGAAAATCATGCTCACAGTGGAAAAGGAAGGACCAAAAAGGAGGCGGAACAGCATCACCATGAAGACCCAAGTGGGCACACACGAAAAAATGTCCAGAAACTTGTGAATAATGCCCATAAACAAGCCGAAAAATCGTCTGGCAAAGAAACCAAATAATGCAGTAAGGTAAGGACTAAGCGGTGAGCTACAGCTAAGTATTTGTTTCTGCAGTCTTATTCATATAATAATTTGTAATATGACGCAAACTGAGCAAGAGTAAATTTATGTAATTACAACAGCCTCATAAATCTGAATCCATGAGTCACCTGTGTGTTGATGAGTTTAAAAAAAAAAAGAATGGCAACACTGTAAACAGGCAATCATATCATCATCAAGTGCCGTCTCCGCAACTAAGGATGGCTTCAACGTATCCCCAACATCTCCTGTCTCTTGTCTTGGTGGTGCACTCTGCTAGACTGTAACCTTTCCATCTTGTGTGGTACTCTCCCACTTGTATCTCTGCCTACCTCTTGCTCCCTTCCCTTTGACTTTACCCTCAAGTCTTTTAATATGTCCAAAGTATTTCTTCTTCTGCTTTCTTTCTCAAACTCATGCAGATTATCAGGATGTAGTCCGGAGAACGGAATGCGTTGTGTCATGGTTTACAGCATTGCTGCGATATCTGCGCCTTTCGGCCTGACACATCCGACTTCAGCATGGCTTTGGGTCACTGACCCTATATGGGATGGGACAGCCAACTCCATCCCATAACCTCCTTAGTCGCCTTTTACGACAGGCGTGGAAGGTAAACAGTGTTGCTATTCTTTGCTCCCCTTTCAGGCCCCAGCAACACACGAGCGTCCAAAGTATTTTATTTGCCTGATCTTTATTGCTCTTAGTAGTCCCTTCTTCATATGGAGTAAATCATGTCATAAATGTCGCCTAAGGACATTTTGAGAGAGTAGGTTTGATGTCTCGGAGAGTCAAAGTGACCAGAAGCCATGCAGAAGTCTGGTGTCTCTTTCCGAAATGCTCAGGAATAACTCCAAGTTGTACTGCAAGCTGTAAAAATCCATGGCTAATCTGCAGTCAAAATGGCGAGTGAGAATGTATGTGTTTTCCTCGGTGTCAGTTTAAATCGGATGTTCCTCCTGAAAGCAACGGCAAACTACAGGAGTATTGTGCCAAGAAATTTTCATTGGATGTGGTGAACGACATATGAATGCGAAGCATGGACACTAAATAAAACAGTGGCCAAGAGAATAACATCATTTGAATTAAAGTGTTATAGAAGAGTTCTGAGAATACTATGGACAGCGAAGAATACAAACTAGGAGGTGTTATGAACAATTAACGTCCAGGAAGGCTGGCTTCTGAACACCATATTAAAGAAAAAGCTAGTTTTTTTTCGGTCATATTAAGAGACACGATGGCATGGAGAGAGTGTTACTGGAGGTGATGATAAAAGGCAACAGGGGCAAAGGCTGACCAAGACGCCGTTGGACAAAAGACATTCAAGAATGCCTGCACATGTCACTGAAAGATGCAGGACAACTTGCTCAAGACCACGGAGAATTCAAGAGATCCATAGGAAAGACTACGTTCTGGAAAGAATATGTCACTTGATGAATCTGCAGGAGTTTTAGAATGAACGCAGACAAAAAAGATAATTGGGATTTACTCATTTCTCTGTGGGTTAGACTTCTGAGTTTTAAATGCTTTCACAAATGTGAATGATTTATTTCATCTTCGTTCTTCAGTCAGATATCAGATTACAGTGTTAATAACTTCAATTAATTGTGTGATTCGCTTAAGGTCATCCATGGAACCCCCTCAAGTCTGGAAGTAGTACCCTCTCAGTAGGTCATATTTTCTCCCTCTCTTGGGAAATTACATGAAGAATGTGATCTGCAGTCTCTGGACTCAGTCAACAGTTGCACAGGTCTGTCTCATCAATCTTCAGCTTTTGAAACATGTGACTTCTCATTCTGTTGCGGCCAGTTTGTAGTCCGAAGATGATGGTTTGTTCCTTGCGTGAAGGATTTATATTATATCTTAGATAGCTAAGATTCTTTATCACATAATTACACATCTGTCAATTTTGAGAAAGATCATTGTGTATTCCAACCCAAAATAATACCATAATTATGTATTTTTATCTTAATTATTTCCTTTTTTCTGTAAAAAAATAATTTCCTAAACATAAATAATACAGTCAAATATCATAACAACATAGTCCGGACTGGCAAAACATTTATGTAATAACATTCACTATATACTACAGTACAAACAAACGTGCCATAGCCCGAAAACCGATCATGATTCAATCCTTACAGCAAAAGCAGTGAAAAGAAAATGGATAGATAGATAGACAAACAAACAAGAATAAATATAATTGGAAATTTTTTTTAAGTGTAGTTAAAGAATTAAGAACAAGATAGACATGGAGGTCGGTGAAGAACAATTCGGTTTTAGGAAAAACAAAGGAACCAGAGAAGCTATACTGAGTATCCGGCTAGTGATAGATAAATATATAGAAGTCCAAAAAAGTATCTATATTTGCTTCATAGACTACAGCAAGGCCTTTGACAGAGTCCAACGTGAAAAATTAATCAAATGTCTTCAAGAAATAGGCATAGATGGAAAAGACATCAGACTGATTAGAAATATATATTGGGAACAAACTGCAGCAATAAGGTGTGAAAACAGCTATTCTCCGTACATAGAAATAAGAAGAGGGGTAAGACAAGGATGCATTTTATCACCAAGCCTATTTAATATCTACACAGAGAATATCTTTAAAAATATAGAAGAAATACCAGGACTCAAGATCAATGGGAAAATAATAAACAACATTAGATATGCAGATGACACTGTTCTTTTAGCAGAAAGTGAACATGAACTACAAAGACTAATAGATCAAGTCAATAAATCAAGTAATGAATATGGACTGGATATAAACATTCAAAAAACAAAAACCATGATAATCAGCAAAAACACAGAAGAACAGGAGGTAAACATAAACATACAGGGAGAGAAACTACAACAAGTAAAACAGTATCAATATCTTGGACACATAGTCACAAATGATGGCAGATGTGAAACAGAAGTTAAAAGGAGAATAGGAATGGCTAAAAGTACCTTCAATGACATGAGGAAATTATTAATATCTAAACAAATTACAAACAAGTTAAACATGAGAATTATAAAATGCTACATCTATTCCATATTAATGTATGGCTCAGAAACATGGACACTAAATAAACAATTAGAAGACAAAATTGATGCCTTTGAGATGTGGGTATATAGAAGAATAGGGAGAACATCATGGAAAGAGAAGAAAACAAATAAAGAGGTGCTAAAGACACTTAATATGAAGAAAGAACTACTAAGAGAAATAAAGATCAGGCAAATAAAATACTTTGGACACATTAAAAGACATGACACCCTATTGAAGACCTTACTTGAGGGTAAAGTCAAAGGGAAGCGAGCAAGAGGTAGGCAGAGATACAAGTGGGAGAGTAACATTACACGATGGACAGGTTACAGTCTATCAGAGTGCACCACCAAGACAAGAGACAGGAGATGTTGGAGATACGTTGCAGCCAACCTTCGTTGCGGAGACGGCACTTGATGATGATGAAAGAGGGAAATTTGATATAAAAGGGTGCACGATAGTGAGATGCCACTGTACAATCAATACTGATTTATTCAGTACAGCTTGAGTATATTGTGTACAAAATAGATCTGGGCAAGCTTACTAGGATGCACTCAGTAAAATCTTTCATGTGCTGGGACCCTAAAGTGGAGTAAGTTAAAGGTAGATCCTATGGTGGTACCTTCCGTCGGGTATGGAAATAACTCTTCATGTGCTAATCTGCAGCAACTATTTGGTGGGATGGCCAGTTCCCTTCCTTGCTGTCTTTACCTACCCTAACTCATTTACAGCTGAGTCAACAGGAGGAGTGGTCATGTCAAGTGAGAAATAACAACCTGGATTTTTTTGTCCTGATGTGGTTTTTAACCTGGCATTTTGTAACGCAGCGATAGCTAGCAAGCTCACTATCAACTAGGTTACTGTGCTCCTAAAAGCGGAGTAAAGTAGGATAAAGATAACCCATAGCATAAAGATGGAAGATGTAACACCAAATACCTTTTTTTTTAAAAAGTGTTTTTTTAGAGGAGGGGTTTTTTGGGGGCCTGAAATCCATATCAATACAACAATTCTGGACTAGTTGCAACCTATGAAATAGGATGTGTTGGGTCGATGGATGCAGATATATTAGCCCCACTATAAGAAGTTCTTCTTCTGTGTTCGTTCTCAAACTCTTGCAGATTAGCAGGATGTAGTCCGGAGAATGGAATGCGTTGTGTCATGGTTTACAGCATTGCTGCGATATCTGCGCCTTTCGGCCTGACACATCCAACTTCAGCATTGCTTTGGGTCACTGACCCTATATGGGATGGGACAGCTAACTCCATCCCATAACCTCCTTAGTCGCCTTTTACGACATACGTGAAAGGTAAACAGTGTTGCTATTCTTTGCTCCCCATTCGGGCCCGGCAACACACGGGAGCTATAAGAAGTGATAACACTACGGATAATTTACTGTTGTTACTGTTACTAATAAATAGTAAAAATACTACCGGTAAATGTAACATTGTAAATAACAACGGAACAAGAGCATTTACTATGTTGTGGTCCAATAGGGATCTTTATCGATAAACAAACAAGAATTAAATGCAAATAATACACTGAAATTCTCTTACCATCACACACAATACACTGGAATTCTTACCACAACATGCCAGTATATCTGACAAGAAGTAATACCCCCACTTTGTTGCATATCCTCTGACACTTTGGGTATCTTCTTCTGTGTTCGTTATCAAACTCCTGCAGATTAGCAGGATGTAGTCCGGAGAACGGAATGCGTTGTATCATGGTTTACAGCATTGCTGCGATATCTGCACCTTTTGGCCTGACACATCCAACTTCAGCATGGCTTTGGGTCACTGACCCTATATGGGATGGGACAGCCAACTCCATCCCATAACCTCCTTAGTCGACTTTTACGACATGCGTGGAAGTTAAACAGTGTTGCTATTATTTGCTCCCCTTTCGGGCCTTGGCAACACACGGGCGTGTCATTTGGTTATTATTTATCCCCTCCTTAAAATACAGCACAGAGGAAAACTTTGAAAGAGGAGCATAGAATAGCAACACTGCTACATAATAACAACACTGCTACATGTTATGCATGTAGTAAGAGTTTACTAACGGTTTGGGGGTGGAGTTTGCTGCCCCATTCCATAGGTCAAAGTGAACCAAAAGCCATGGAGGTCAAATGTGTCAGGTTGAGAGGTATAAATGTTATATCCAAGCTGTAAACCATGCCACCAAGCCCGTGCATGGGAGGATTTCCACCCCCCCCCCTCTTTTCCCTTTAGGAAATCTTAACATGGCATTTAGTACTAGGAAGCAAGCCATACAAATGTTAGCATCCCATTAATGGTTTTTCTTTGTAAAAAAAAAAAAGGGTCCCTAAAATCTCATGAAAATAAAGGAAGAAATTCCCTTTTTTAAAAACCCTTATCAAAATTGTATCTATGACACAATATATCCTGTTCTCCAGACTCAGTCTGCTAAGCGGTAGAAGTTTGAGATTGAAAGCAGCATACGAATATGCAGAATTAGAAAATTTCATGCCCGGGTGTTTCTGGGGCCCAAAAGGGGAGCAATGAATAGCAACACTGTTTACCTTCCACGCATGTCGTAAAAGGTAACTAAGTAGGATATGGGATGGAGTTGGCTGTCCCATCCCATTTTGGGTTCAGTGACCCAAAGCCATGCTGAAGTCGGATATGTCAGGCCAAAAGGCGCAGATATCGCAGCAATGCTGTAAACCATGACACAACGCATTCCATTCTCCGGAATACAGCCTGCTAATCTGCAGGAGTTTGAGAACGAATGCAGAAGAAGAAGAAAATTTCAGTTGCCAGGGCCCAAAAGGAAAGAAAGTGAATAGCAATGCCGTTACCCGCCAGACAGTAATATCTTGTAAAAGATGACAGGAGGTTTTGAGGGTAAAGTTTTGTCCCATTCCATAGTGTCATACCCATAGGCCATGCTGAAGTTAGATGTGTCAGGCTGAAAGGCATAGATATCGCAGGTAAGCTGTTAACCATGACATAATAAAATCTGTTTTCTGGACTACATTCTGCTAATCTGCAGATGTTTATGAATGAAGAATGCAAATATTATTGAAACAGAATAAATTTAATGAAAATCTGTAACTAATAGTACTCTTTTTTTTGCAGTTATGCCATGGATTGTCTAATCACTTTATCCAAACCATACATCACTGAAAGGATCAGGATTCAGACAATCATGAATGACTAGTCACTGACATGGTCAAACTTCATATATGAAATACATGCTATGAGATTGGCAGGATACAACTCTTGACGTCACTATTTAAGTGCTGAAGACTGATGTTACACATATTGTTTTGTTTCATGTTTATATCTGATATGTGTTAAAATATTAATGTTATTGTGATATTTTAATATTTATCTGTTCATTTAAAAAAAAATTGTCATTATTCTTGTTCAAACTGCCAATAAAATAATTCAGCAAAATATAATACTAGTTTTATTATTTTTATTTTTGTGATCAAATATTAATTTCTAAGCAACCGCAGAAGATTCATGTGTCTGGCACAAATAAAATGGGGATGCAGTGAATTTCCATTGTCTGGACAACATCCTGCTGGAAATCTAATAGGATCATTGTCCTGCTACAAGAGAGATTCAGCAGGAGTTTGAGAATGAACGCTGATGAAGAAGATCGAAACAAACTTTAAATGAGGATTATAAAATGTTAGGTCTACTCTACACTTCTGCGTTCAGCATCTTCTGTCATGTTTTATTGTCAGGGCGAAGTCCAGTCTTCTCCAGGTCAGAGTGGCTGCTCGATAGCTTTTGTCTCAAATCTGTGTCATCTGGCCAGGTATACATCTCTGCTCTTTGTATATTGGGCAGTCTATATTCAGTATACCTGAAGCAGGTGTTCAGAAGTCTGGGTTCTGGATCCACATGGGCATTCATCTGTGTATGAGATTCTCAGTCGGTAAATGTGACCCAACAGTCTGCAGGAGCAGGTTTTTAAGGCAAAATACTGTCGTCTGTTGATATCTTTGGAGGTGATGTATTGCTTTGGGTTTGTCTTTCACCATTTTTTTTGGTCCCACTTCATATGTGTTATACCGCCGAAGATGGGTGTGTTGGGCCATTGGCGCAAATAAAACGGCAACACAACGCAACTACATTCAACTGGAAATATTGTAGGACCATTGTCCTGTTACAAGAGAAATCCAGCGGGAGTTTGAGAATGAACGCTGAAGAAGAAGAAGAATATGTGGTTAGATTATTGTTTTTGTTTCTCTGTAGAACAGTGAGTGTCTATGTTGTTTCATTTCGCTACATGTTCGTGATAGAGCATCTGCTTTCTCCTTTCCCATAACTCCATAGTGTGATGGTATCCATTGAAGGGCAATAGCTGATGGTTTTTTGGATATGTTTAATCTCATATCTGATGTTGTGCAGAAGGTTTTCATTTCTGTTGTTATGGATTGATTCCAGTAGGGACCTGTGAACATACCTATCTTCTTTGGTCTTGGCAGTTCTGGTTCGGTGAGGACTTTCATGATTGTCTGCAACTTCTGCCCTAAAGTTGGAGAAATATTTTCTGAGTGGAAAAGCTTTAGATTGTGTCATCCCATCTGTGAGACTTATGAAAATGCCATCTCCTCCATTCATTACTGCTCCCTCTGCAGATTCATCTGTGTAGACATATCCATTGCTTGGGATTATATTTTCTTTCTATCATCTTTTGTATAAATGTTTTAGTTGAGGTGGAATCTGATATTTCTTTTTAATTATTCCATGAACTTCTGTTATTATGGAGATGTTTTGGAAACTATTGTTTGGCTCTTCAAAATCTGTTAGTGTTACAATTTCAGTTGGTAGGTTTGCAAAGATATATCTTTGTGATGATGGTGGAAAAGTGGCAGAAGCTATTTCTCTTCAATCTACTTGTGGCTGATCAAGAAATGTGGGCATGCATCGGATGGTTTGGCATGCACATAATTTTTTTCCATTTGAACGAGCACTCTTTCTTCTCTTCTATCATCCAGTGGGCGGATGTTTGCATGTTTTTCCATTGCATGGATTGCAGTGGTCTTCATCCCTCCTGAGATTAATCTATCCTGCATTTTGTATTTTATATTGGCAATCAGTAATTTTTCTTATGCTGATGCCCAGACTGTCATTCCATATTCCACTACAGGTCTGAATGCACCCATGTAGACTTTTCAGAAAATTCTTTGATTTGCTCCCCTGCTTTTACTAGCAAGTTTCTTCATCAAGGATAGCTTCCTGGTTGCTTTATGTTCAGTGGCTATTAGGTGTGACTTCCAGGCTAGTCGCTTATCTAGTTTGATCCCAAAAACTTAAAACTTTTGTTACTGCATGTTTTCCTGTGAAGGAGTGCAGAGAGACTTTCTATGGGCTGTGGAAATAAAGGCTGCTTTGCCATAGCAGACACCTCAACATATATAGGAAGGATTTTAATTGTACCTCCAAAAGATAAAATCCTGTCCCAACCATAGATTGTACCCGGGATATTAAGGGTCAGAGAACGGAGCTCTAACAACATGGCCATGCGCTCCACTAGCTCCACACATAAACAAGAAACACAAAATTATCAAAATATACATGTGATTATTTGGAGATGTCTTTCTTACTCACAATATTAAAAAGCTGGACTATGGACATGTGATGTGGCCACATCTCCCCATAAAGCACCATAATTTTTTTTCATACACAGTGTTGTCATAATTTTTTTCATATTCTGCTAGCAAGGAGACCAAAATCAACGCTGAATGAAATATGATCTTGGTTAACAGCGAAGGTACAGAAGCACAAACCAACAACATGATAAATTGGTATAAATTTGAGGACTTTAAAATTTTCAAATACCTCGGATCCTGCATAGGCCTATGCAGCGATGGAAAACGCAAACCAGACTTAGGTCCCTAGATAGGTGACCAGAGATAGGTCCCTAAGGCTGGAGATGGATGTAGCGGATATGTCAAGGTTAACTTTAATGTGGAAAAGCAAAAGCAGTGTTAGTGTGAAAAACTAACTTTGAAACTCATTTATGTTGTCTATTGTGTTGTGTTGGTGTGAAAGCTGAACACTCACTGCAGTCATGGAGAGAGGTTACAAACCTTCGAATACAAATGTTACAGACAAATTCTGTGCATCTCCTATAGAGAGCATGAGACAAATATGTCAATCAATCAAGTGCCATGCCGAATGGCATAGGCGATCATGTTTCTCCACAACTCTATATTTCTATCATATATCTTTTTTATTATCATATATCTCTCTTGTGTTGTCAATGAGCTCGGTTTGTGAAATTTTACCGTGCCACAATACTAGTCCATCTAGCGACAAATGTGTACATTAGAAATAAAATAGATTCATACAGGTCTACAAGAATCATTACTGCCAATAGTAAAGCAACAAATATACCTACTTTCATGGTTTATAGGTCTGTTGCTTAGGTGGAGGTGGGTGGTTGGAGGTGGGTGTTCAACTCCCCTCTTCCACCCTTAGGAAATCATGTTTTTTTATTTGCTAGGAATTTAGCCAAAAGTTTGAAATCCCTACATTAACGATTTTTCACAAAAAAGTCATCAGCTTTCTCATCAAAAAAGTCATCAGCTTTCTCATCAAAAAATCAATCTTATCAAAAAAGTCATCAGTTTTTTTTTTCATCAACAAAGTCATCAGCTTTCCCATCAAAAAAAATAATCAGCTTTCTCATAAAAAATCAACTTTCTCATCAAAAAAGTCATCAGCTTTCTCATAAAAAAAGTCATCAGCTTTCTCATCATAAAAAGTCATCAGCTTTCTCATCAAAAAAAGTCATCAGCTTTCTCCCCATCGAGGCCAGCTCCTTGGCGTGGAGATGGGGCTTAGTCCAGCCAGCAGAGGCTGGAAACTAAGACTGGCCGGGCCCTCCCACATTCGGGCAGGACCACAGTCTTGCCTAGCAAGTAAAGGTGCTGAAGTCAGCGACATTTGGCCAGAAGGCGCACCGCAACAATCAGAATGTCATGCATTATCGCACATGAATGTCTATATCTGCATTACCCCGTAATGGTGCTAACCCTGTGATGACTTATGACTCTGAAGTCAAAGCTATTTATACAGCTGCAGAGAAACTGTTAAAATTGGACAGGACCTCACACCCTATTGTAATACTTACAGATGCAAGGTCAGTACTAGAGGCATTACAATCCAATAAACTTCCAGAGTTAAAAGAGGTATTGTCCATAGTACAAAATAGGTGTAGAGTTATACTGCAATGGATTCCATCACACTGTGGAATAGCAGGAAATGAGAGAGCTGATCAACTCGCCAAGGAAGGTGCTAACATGCAGCAACCGGATGTACCAATCAGCTATCACCAAAAGAAATCCATGATAAAGGCACAACGAAAGCCTAACTTACCTCCACAGGATGACTACCACCTACTTAACAGACAAGAACAGGTCATCATATTTTGACTGAGAACTGGACACAATAGACTAAACAGCCATATGTATACAAAATTTAAAATTGGCACAAAAGCAAAGTGTAATTGTGGACAAGTCAACCAGACTTCAGAACATATCCTTCAAGAATGTGCAAACTATGACACATTAAGATGCACATACTGGCCTTCTGATACACCAATGAATGTTAAACTTTATGGTACAAAACAAGAAATGGAAAACACTGTCCAATTTATACAAGAAACAACACTGCAGATATAGACATTATTAGCGAACGAAAGAAGAAAAAAAAATCAGCTTTCTCATCAAAAAAGTCATCAGCTTTCTCATAAAAAATCAACTTTCTCATAAAAAAAGTCATGTTTTTTCATCAAAAAAGTCATCAGTTTTTTTCATCAACAGTCATCAGCTTTCTCTTCAAAAAAATCAGCTTTCTCATCAAAAAAGTCATCAGCTTTCTCATCAAAAAAGTCATCAGCTTTCTCATCAAAAAAATCATCAGCTTTCTCATCAAAAACGTCATCAGCTTTAACATTAAAAAAAAGGCATCAGCTTTCTCATCAAAAAAATCATCAGCTAATTAATCAAAAAAGTCATCAGCTTTCACATAAAAAAAATCATCAGCTTTCTCATCAAAAAAGTCATCAGCTTTCTCATAAAAAATCAACTTTCTCATCAAAAAAGTCATCAGTTTTTTCATCAACAGTCATCAGCTTTCTCATCAAAAAAGTCATCAGCTTTCTCATCAAAAAAGTCATCAGTTTTCTCATAAAAAAATTTATCAGCTTTCTCATAAAAAAAGTCATCAGTTTTAGCATCAAAAAGTCATAAGTTTTCGCATAAAAAAGTCATCCGTTTTCACATCAAATAAGTCTTTTCTCATAAAAAAAGTCATCAGTTTTCACATCAAAAAAGGTATCAGCTTTCTCATCAAAAAAGTCATCAGTTTTCGCATCAAAAAATGTTTTCAGCTTTCTCATTAAAAAAAGTCATCTTTCTCATTCAAAAATTCATCAGTTTTCGCATCAAAAAAGTCATCCGTTTTCACATCAAATAAGTCATCAGCTTTCTTATCAAAAAAGTCATGTTTTCTCATAAAAAGGAAGGAATTACATTAAAAATGGATGAATGCCTTTTTTCACATTATTTTATAGGTAAATCCCCTACCTCAATGAAAACTTGTCTGCGGCTCTGATGGTTTTTTTGGATGTGTGATGATATGATTATTCGTTATAAAGTATACAACAGGTAACAGTCGAGGTTGGAAGAAGCAGACGAAGACTAAGAAAATCATGGGCAGGCAGCATCAAGGGCTGGATAGGTCAAGGTATTTTCACACTCATCTGCGTTGCTGAAGAAAGAATTCGCTGAAGAACTCTGGGTGTTGTTTCATCCCATGTGGTACTACTGTCAACCTGGCAGGTTATAGCAGTTTTACCCAACCTTTTCTTTAAACCTTTCCCCACCCTCAATCTTTCAAAAATTCTGATGCCACCCCCCCCCCCCCAGTCCTACATTTTTTATAGGTCTATTCAAAAAATGAGTTATTCCATAAATGAAACCTAATTATAACTTGTTCAGGACACAAGACTTGCGTTTTAGGAAGAAAACACTAGAAAATTATTAAAAGAAAAAAAACAGTTAAGTAGGCTAAATTTTCAAAACATATAATGGACAACTAAATCTCAAGAACACAATTTTTTTTCAGTGTCCCCTTAAACAATAAAATTCCCCCCCCCTTTTCACCTTTGGGGCGTGTGCCACAACACCGGGTTATATGCTTATAGTTTTGGTGTGATAGCAGGAAAAGGAACATGAGGTTAATGGGAACTGTTGCTGACCTTTCGTGCGAAGACGGTACTTCATCTGTAATAAATAGGCTATTGTAATGTTTAACTTCTGTCATGTTTACGGGGAAATGTCACTTTAAAAAAAAAAAAAGGAACGTGCCAACTCTGATTAAGAACCTCGAATAAATAGGTCAGACTTAGGCCTGTTCAATCAATCGTCTCATTTTATCCTCACGGTACTCCCCCCCCCCCCCCCCCCCCAAACACAACAACCGAGAAATACAGGAATACTCAAAAACGTATACACTGTAAACTAATAAAGATGTACACAGGAGACACAGTCACGTGACATTTACAGTGTATGAATAAATGTCTCCTTAGTTGATGATTGGTCGATAAGGAATTACAACCTTTTGGTTAAGGTATGTTGACATCATGGACTTAGAATATCATGGCCTGTCAGAAAAACTAATGTGGAAGTGTTGAAAGAGTCAAATGCGAAACGGACCCTAATAAATAATATAAGAAAAAGACAATCTTCATATTTTTGGCCACTTCATGAGACAAGGAGGTTTGGAGAATATAGTCACAACAGGCAAGATTGAAGGCAACAGAGACAGATGGCTACAACGTGAAAATATATTAGACAGTTTGACAACCTGGCACGGCAGGGAAACAACAACAACAACGAGCTTGATACATAATACTGGAGACAGAGAGATATGGAGAGCCATGGTCGCCTACGCCAGCCGGCATGGCACCTGATGATGATGTTGATATCGTCTTAGCGTAAATAGGCTTCAATTTCTAGCTAGTGTACTTGCGTTACAGCAAACACACACGTCGCTAGGCTGTTTAGTGAAGGCTCTACTGGCTTCGTGAACTGTTATTCCACGTGATATGGTGGTAAAAGTCCATTCGAACCACTTATTGTGGATTATTTTGATCGTCTGTGTCTCACGTCATCTGTGTCATGAAAATGTTCGGAGATGAACTCCGTGAACACAGCATTCATTCACATTCATATGTTTATCAATGAACTTTCTAGTGATTGCAAAGATAGTCTTGAAAAGATAATCCATTCTTCACCAAGATCGATGCCTTCTGGTGCACACATCTGTTCAAGATAGATGCCTTCTGGTGCACACATCTGTTCAAGATCGATGCCTTCTGGTGTAAACATCTTTTCAACTTCTTGTTTCATCTTCTGTATCCATTCTCAAGCTCCTGCAGATCAGCAGGATATAGTCCAGATAAACGTTGTGCCATAATTGACAGCTTAACTGACAAATCGAACTTCAGCATAGCCTCTAGGTCAATTTGACACTGTGGGATGAGACCAGTGTTATAAATATGTTATAGGTCATATAAGTAGGGGGAGGGGAGAGGAGTAATTCCCTTTAAAAAGTCTTTCGTGTATCAGATCTTCTTCATGTGATGTTCCTTTTGTGAAAATCTCTACGGGGGGGGGGGGAGATTTTTTACCCGCATTTTGGCCAAATTTCTAATGCTAAAAGGCATAGACCTATTCTGATTTGCTAAAGGACGGGAAATTTAATATCTCAACCCTACGACCTCCTTATCTAAGGGCCTTTATGGGACAACAAACTCCACCTTAAATTCCTCTTAGTTGCTGCTTACGATATGCTTGACAGGTAACAGTTTAGCTCCCCATGCTCCCCTTTCAGACCCGCTAACCAAGGACGATTTCTATTGGAAATTAAGTTTATCTAACTATCACTACGTTCAGATTTTTGTTTACTAGAAACAGATTCTTGAAGAGATTCTTTCTTTTTAATTATATCAAAGAACATGGTCAGCTGTGATGGAAATTTAATTTATTTATTGGATAATCTCCGTGACAGAAGACATATGGCAATCACATAATACTGTGAATTAATTAATACTTCTACAGAAAATACCTTATGACCACTGATCTATGTATAAATAAATCAAAGTCTTCACGCTCTACCGCATTTAGGATTACCAAGCGTGTTTATTCGCTTGAACAAAGCGAGACCAAGTGTGTTGATTTGAACACGTAACACGTATGTTGTATTTGTAAACTGTTATAGAAACTGCGACATAGGCAAAACAGGGCGAGATATAAGTCAGTGTTATAAAACCAAGACAATCTTGGTGAGACCTGGACACATCTTTGCACTCAATACATACAATTACAATACATACGTGCCATTAACATAAACAAATGTATATTTCCGCAATTTTAGTAAGCAATGTATCAAGTCAAAATATTTTGAGTTTACATTTTTTTAAACTCAGCTGACACAGGTGGATGTCGTTATATTGTGGAATTGGGTTATTGTTGAAAGTAAATTTTCTCTCAAAAATGAACTCACAAATTGCAGTCCCATTTTTTTTCTCGTGAATACTAAATTTATTTTCTTGTGTTAACGAAATTATAATTAGATCTTTTAAATTACGAATTAAGAACTATGGCCATAAAAACTGTAAGACTATATTATTATTTTGTATCAAAATAGTTTATTCTTTCCAATAAATAACAGTATCAAAAATACGTTTAAGTGTAAGGGAGGTAACCGTGTAAATACAAATAATACTAAAATTTAGATAATTTCATGACAAAAAATTCGAGTGAAGCACTTTCTAAGCAGCTCTCCTATACCCCCGTAATCCTCTTTCGAGGCGGTATGACATAGCAGGCGCCGACATTCGAAAGCCACTCGGACGCTAAGTATAGCTCACCACTTAGCTGAGCACGTTTATGCTGTTAACATTCCGTACGACCGAAAACTTCACCCCGGTGACTTCGTCCTGTCTTAACATGTCATATGGGGAGGAACCAGCCTAGATCCCAAGCGGTACTGTGACGAGCGAGCTGACTCGACACTGGCTGAACCTTGACCCCGCGGTGGAGTCTAAGACATGTGAACGGACTACTGACACTAGTTCCCATACAAAGTCAAGAGCCAACTTTTGTAGGAAAGTTCCGCGGGGAACTTGAACCTTATACGGACATTATCCCTTAACATCCAAAAGTTTATGTGCCACACTTTTGTTCACCATGTCGACAGTTAGGGAAGAATGTCGTGCATATTGCTTTCAAAAAAAACGTTTTTATAAATAGTAGAACGGGGAAGAGTTACATATAATCACTCAAAATAAATGAGAGTTTATTTAAATTATATTACCACATGATCAGATCAAAATATTTGTGTTCTTATGATTTATTAATACATTTGCACATATTAATACATTTCACATGTATTACATCCCCTTTTCTGATAGTATCTGCGGGGTTATGACCCTTAATGAATAATGGAAATGTCCACTCTCTATAGCCCTGCTATCCTAGACAGAGCCTCAAAATATATTTCACAAAATTATTTTTCCATACAGAGCCTCAGTTTTTATCCTATTTTTGCATTGCAATCACGTTTTTATCTTTTTAAAACGTCAAGTTCCAAAAAGAGTCATGTTTTTATGTTGTGAGTTTAATAAAGAGTCATGTTTTTATGTTGTGAGTTTAATTCAAGTACAATTAGTTTTCGCAAAAACAAAACACATGACATTTGTTTGGACAATCATTCAATCATGACTATTACATTTTTGTTTGTAAATGTTTTGTCCGGTGTCTTTTCCTAGGTCATATCGACTTATTGTACCGTGTCTCTCGTCAAATACAGTCATGTGAACTCATTCTTCTAAATGACTTTACTTGATGTTGATTTGATATTGGCTTTCGACACAATATATACACAAAGTGACCAATGAAAATCACTGTAATGGTTAAATAATGTGACTTCGGATGGATTATTTTCAAATAGTCCACACAACTAATTGAGATACACGATTATACAGTGTAGTAAACAATGTGTAATGGGGAATTTTTGATACCACACCGGTATATTCTGGTCATTTCTATTTGTACTGTGTCGTTCAGCAGACAAGTGTTACATGCAATCTGTTGCATTCTTTATCTTTATAATAACTAATGAATCCAGTATTTTGGTTTTCACAATTTTCTTTTATTAATATATGATATGCAAGTTGTTTGGGAAAACTAGCAGTATATTGCCCTGAATGATTGATGCACAAAATAATCATCTTTCAATACGTATTGTGTTTAGGCAAGTGCTACCAACTCGTTCCGTCAAAAGCACTAGACAACACAAATTGTTTTTAAAAAGTCACACACCATTGGTTTTTTTTAAAAGCCTCGAGAGGGAAACAAAGAATAGCAATACTGTTTGCCTTCCATGTATGTTTTAAGAAGCGACTAAGAATGTTATATGGTGGAGTTGGCTGCCCCATCCTATATAAGGTCAAAATGATCCAGTGCCATTCTAAAGTCGGATGTGTTAGGTCAAAAGCGAAGATCTCTTATCAATGCTGTGAACCATGACAAAACGCATTACGAGCTACATCCTGCTAATCTGCAGGAGTTTGAGAACAAACGCAGAAACTAAATTATCCAAAGTGAGAACTAAGATGGAAAGCATCTATGCCTTGTTGACCAGATCTCAATGTCCTTTTTGTCTCATGTTACCAGGGTTGATCACATCGTCCGTAATATCTCTCCCTTAATATCCACTTGTGCTTCACTTATTTCTCTCCCACTTTCATCATCCTCTGCCTCTCATTTCGTCATATGTGTGTTTCTATTCATTGTTAGTCAGCTATAGTTTGTCCTGATGATGGTTTCTTATTCAAAACGTCGTATGTCTTTGCGTCTATTCGCTAGTATGTCTTTTGTATACATATTGACAACATTTGTATCTATTGCCGTTTTTCCTTATATTTCATTGTGTTGCCCCAGCCCTCGTATTTCCAGCCGATGTGTTGTTCCTGGCGCTAGAGATTAATTCCTATAGACCAGAAAAAAGCTTGTCATCTTTCCTCAAGGATTATTACTATCGCATAAATTATGCGTCGCATAATTCTTATCTCCTTCTTCCGCGTTTTACAGCAGGTCAGATGCTGATATGGATTCCATCAAAGACCTGTTCTGTAGTTAGCAGCTCCAGTGCAGTAGTTAGACGGTGCAGTAGAGCTTTTTGCCAGAGCTGTTTCAGATAACCATCGTTTCCCCCTTGTGCTGTGATATAGTGGGCAGTTTTGTAAAATAATAGAAGCGTTCAAAAACTTATTTTTATGTCGCAGATCTGGAAGAATCTGCGCCATAGTTTCATTTTTTTTGGGTGCAATTATCCCCCTCCCTTCAAATATATAGCCCCAAACGTGGACCTAATTACATTTAAAAAACCACCAATCTTTATCTGCTTCTTCTTTTTATACGTTCGTCCTCAAACTCCTGTATGTTATCAGGATGTAATCCGGATAATGGAATGTGGTATGTCATGATTTACATCATGGCTGCAATATCTGCGCCTTTTGATCTGACACACCCATCTTATGGATAACATGATCCTCTATTGAATAGGAGAGCCAACTCAACCTCCTAAACCCTTCTTAGTCACATTTTACGATGTGCATGGTAGGCAAAATAACAGTACCACTAACTTTGCTTGATTTTCCACACCACATTGGCACCACTGATCTAAACCACATAGCACAGTCCACACCACGCATTGTTTGTGTTTTGGTTTTTCTTACTAGTCCTAATGTTGACATCTTAAGAGCAATCTTACTTTCGTGAACTGTACTCACGAGATAGAAATAGGGCTCTGTTTACTGGAAGAAAACTTGACTATTGTGTCTTAGATAGTCACAATGACTAAACATAATGCTTCATTAATAAAATATAATTTAGTCACAGTAAACAGAGAACTTCCCACTTTATAGAAGGTGGTTTTCACTTTATAGAAGGTGGTTTTACGTTTGCAATGAAAGGGAGATAATAAGAAAACTTTTCAACAGATTTGTTTTACTTAATTATTGTGTCAAAATTTTAACTTTAAAATTGCATTTAGCAGTTAGCTTGTGTTTTTTTTTAATTGTATGCATCTGTCTAAAATGTTAAAAAAATATTATTATGAAACCATCACACTAAATGTTTCCTGTATACAAAAATAAGAAATAAGGATGATATCCCCTTGTGTTGAGTGGCTATTCTTTAAACAACGGCAGTGAGTCCAATTGCGTTATATCAGATGCTTTTGGAAATTAAAAACCCGTCACCATGACTCAAATATTCGCCCATGTGTTGTCGGGCCCGAAAGGGGAGCAAAGAATAGCAAAACTGTTTACCTTCCACGCATGTCGTAAAAGGCGACTAAGGAGGTTATGGGATGGAGTTGGCTGTCCCATCCCATATAGGGTCAGTGACCCAAAGCCATGCTGAAGTCGGATGTGTCAGGCCGAAAGGCGCAGATATCGCAGCAATGCTGTAAACCATGACACAACGCATTCCGTTCTCCGGACTACATCCTGCTAATCTGCAGGAGTTTGAGAACAAACGCAGAAGAAGACTCCAATATTCACATTGTGATGACAAAAACGTATTGGATTATATACCTCGCGATTATAGTTCCTGCACTAAGTCCCTAATACACACTCCTGAATTCGTGGTGGCTGGATTACCATAACGCGACCTCTGCTATTATTTTATGGTTAAAATTCTGATATAACTCAATTGGCACCCTTGTGTTACATGGGGACAGAAAGGGGAGCAAAGAATTGAAGTATTATTAACTGCCAATCATGTTATAAGGCGACTAAGCAGGTCTTAGGCTCGCGTTGGTTGTTTCATCCCCAAAAGGGTCAAAGTGACGCAGAAGGTATGCCGAAGTAGGATGTGTCAGACCGACAAGCGCAGATATTGCTGCTAATACGTAAGGTATGACACAATGTACTTCGTTCTTCGAACTACATAATTCTAATATTCAGGAGTCTGAGAACGAACGCAGAAGAAGAGGAGAGAAATTGGACCATGTCCGCGTGTGAAAGAAGCGCGCCTCACGATAAGGTTACCTTAAATAAAAGTAATTATAATAATAACAAAGTTTGTGGTACAAACAACGGTCAGGTAATAACGAAACATGAGGATGACATTACACAGATTTATTGCATAACCATATTGTGATCAATATTATTCCTTGATGACACACACACACATCTACATTTACACAAGGGACTGCTTGATCATCATGTAATAATGAATACGTACATACATACACGCACACACACACACTAAACTTTTGGTGCTTTTTTTCTAGGAAAAAGGTGGGTATACGGCGTTTACAGAAGTGGATGGTCAATACTTTAACATGAATAGCCACCACCCCCTCATTTGACCGTAATACTTTGCACATCAATCAATAAACCCGTAACCCTTCATGGTCGTAGTGGTACCACAATGAATGTTTCAGCACACAGAGTCCTCCAGCGAATTCTATCCTCACCTATGCGGATGAGTGTGGAAATATCTTGCCCTGTCTATTCCTTGATGTTGTCTGTCCATGTCTTTATTTGTCCTCCTCTGCTTCTTCCACCCTCGACAGTTCCCTGCAATATTGTTTTTGACAAGGAATCATGTCAAAAGACTTTGCACATAGTGAGTTTTGAAGGGAAAAAAACAACGCTTACGTATGAAATATTTTGAGTAGTCAAATAGTTTTCTTATAGTTCTACTGTCATATTAAAAAATGGGCGGCGGTGTGGTTTGTTGTGTATTATCTGTAGCGTTAATTATGAGATTACGTTATCTAAATGTTCAATTATTTCGTGTGTTGACAGTGTCAGAAGGAGGAGCAAAGAATATTAACACTGATCTGTCATGCATGTCATAAGAGACTACTAATAGTTTGAGATTAGTGTTGAGTATGAGAACGAGCAACAAAAAGAACCACTCAAACCTTCGCATATATATATATGGGCCTCACATCCTCCATCCATACAGACATAGATACAGACAGACAGACACACATACATACAGACATACACACCGACATACATACACTAATATAATGCTTACTTTAGCCAGGTTTATAATAAATCTCATAATTTATCCATGCCTTTATAAAGTTCAATATTTCCATTTCTTTCCTTGCTATTTTAATCTGTTGCTGCCTGGTGCCCAAAAAGCCGCTGTTGTTTTAGTGAATTCTCCAAGCTGTCATGAAAGGAAACAGGGCATATTAGTTCGTCATCTTTTCTATCTCTATTGTAAATGGGAATTCCTTGGAAAATTAGAGACTTTACAGCTTGGACTGCTTTCTGACAGTACTTTCCGGGATATGATCGCCTATCTACAAACAAATGTATAGTGCGCTTAATTGCTTTATTGCCATCATTTAAATTTATGTTTCGTTCTTGCGATATCAGGCTCAGTTCAGAAAGCTCTAGAAGTGCATCACACATCAATCTTAAGTCTAAAATAAACACCACAGTAGTAATCTTCTTCATCAATCCCTCGTATGTGCACCTATCTTTTTTAAATCTTTGGAATTATCATCTTAAGCATTTCTAAAATGACAAACTACTTTATGATCCAACCAAACTACAGATACTGAGCGAAAGCTGGATCTACCCAACGAGTGCTTAATATTCGTTCAATTATCAACAACTGCGCTTCCAGTAAACTGACACATACATGAAATTCGCGATTATTCTTTGGGCGATGCATGATAAAGAACATATAACTTGTCAATAAACTATTTGAATTTATTAATTTCAAAAACTTTCTTATCAGCATCGTGGACAGATAATTCCAGATTATGCTTATCACAGTATCAAACAATTAATGATGGAAATTTATCTTTTAATAACTTTTTTTACTACGAGAACCCAACAATATTGCTGCACCATCACAAGCAACAGAAATTAAACATTTACTCGGGCACTCCTCTGTCAATCCAATAGAATGAAGACACCTAATCACAGCGGAGAACATTCTGGCGGATGGTACATATTCTAGTTCAACTAAGTCAATAAATAAATTAACTAGTCTGATCATTTCACAACCTAAAATTATTGCACGAATATACAAAATAATGTAGATGTCTGATTGATTGTTATCAAAAATTTTAATACAAAGCACATTGATATTGTACATTTTTTCTATAAATATTTTGAAGTTACAAATATGTTCTGCAGTTCTTCCTTTTTTACAGAAAATATGCTGTTCTTCTGCTGACCATTTCTTTGATTTAGTTTGTATTCTGCTAAGAGTGATCTTAAGCATCACCTTCTAGAATAGGCATAGTATAGGTACCCCCTGGAAACAATATACAGCGGTTCGTGCGGTGTTCCTGACCATCACGTTTAGGGATTATGTTCGTGGATGTGAAGGCTGCAAATGGAATGATAATTAACTGCAAATAAAAAGACAAGCAATATCTCTGAGATCTCTGCGTCAACACATACAGCGACACACCGTGACGCAGACCATTCTAGCTCGGTCTGCGAAAATGAAGAATAAAGTGGTGCAGCCATATCGATCTCATAATATAGGTAGATGTCACGAATATCGAGTCGCCTGCAAATGTACGTAAGAATAACAAACAATGTACAGTGAAAGGGCATCACAGAGCCACATGCTATTGGATGAAGAAAAGCTATGGAGATCACAACAAACCACAATTTTTAGACTTTGCACAGGACACTGCAGACTACAAGCACATCTCCACAAATTTAAGGCTGTCCAAACTGACCAATACCCATGTCAAAAAGGTCCTCAGACTCCAGAACATATTCTGCAGACATGCCCACTCTTTGATGACGTGAGAACTAAAATATGACCCCGGGAGACAGATCTGAAGATGAAGCTGTGGGGCAACCGTGAGTACCTCCTGCTGACGGCTGAATTCGTGGAGGTGGCCAACCTTCCTGTATTTGACTTATGAGCATAAGAAACTGATCGCAGAAGAAGAAGAAGGATGAAGAAAACGCTACATGGAAATCGGAACTAAAGTACCGTTCAGCTCGAGAACAAGATTCTAGTCCCCGAAGTTGTGCAAACATGTGTAGAGACTCAGATTTGGAAAAATGTTCACGATGTGGGTGAATGATACCTCGGCTAAGAGGGCTGGCTCACACTACTGTCGAGTTTTCCATATACCGAAATCAGAATACAGATGAGAAAAGGTTCAGTGACCGGTGGGCACATGTTTAATACGACTAATTACGCTATGTACCCATGTGGAGAAGACAAGCAAACAGTAGAACATGTGACCCAGGACTCTCTTCTTCTTCATGAAGGTAGTAGAGCAGCGTTGTGGCCGTCTTCGACACCCCTGAAGGAAAAACTGTCAATGTGACAAGCTTAACACAGATTAAAGATAGGCCTATCTCCGTAGTCATATGATCAAGGGAACGATAAAGAAGAAAACCTCTACAGATAGAGGGTATAGGCAGTGGCGTAGAAGGCGGGGACGGAGGTGCGGACCGCCCCGGGCGGCATCTACTTCAATAAAGAGAGTTAGGATAGTGAACATTATTACTGGAGCAGCATTATTACTGAAGTAGAGATGTGTGCAGGTGCCATTGCTTTTAGTAGAAACGACGAAAACTAGCATGGTTCGGACATGTATGCATGCACGATTCCTTGTCAAAAAACAATACTGGAGGGAACTGTCGAGGGTGGAAGACGCAGAGGAGGACAAATAAAGACATGGACAGACATCAAGGAATGTACAGGGCAAGATATTTCCACACTCATCCGCATCACTGAGGATATAATTCGCTGGACGACTCTGTGTGCTGAGGCATCCAATGTGGTACCCCTACGACCCTGAAGGGTTATGGGTTTATAGATTGATTACTGAACCAGCAGGAGCAGCCGTATTTGTTTCCAGGATGCACCCCGAGAAGGTGCTTTTGGGATCTTGGTTATATGATAACCCTGGGTCCACCGAAGGAACTGCGGCACACTTTGCTTCTAACTTACTGCTCTTTATCGGGAAAAAGATAATACTTCTGCTCAATAAGTGTCCTTATTGCCGCATATTCGGCCCACTTCATTGACCACGTGGCTTTCTCACTTTCTATAGTAAAACACGTATTATGACGAGAAATGTAGCAGACCACATTTTATTATAGAAAACAAATGTAGCATAAGAAATAAATTTTTTTTATAGCTGTTTAATAATATTGTATTAGCAACTTTTTGCAAACTATATCGTATAGGACCTATACATTCAACGTGGTTATCTCCCTGTTGAATGCGCGTGGTTTTTCTGACCAGTTTGCATTCTCTGAATTGTTCGAACTATTCCTATATGTTCATGTCTTTAGATGAGTGTAGTTGATGTGTTCTATAGCGCTAAGTAAATAAATGATTGTTTATTTCGATATCATTCACTAAAAATGTGCACAATAAAGTGAAAACTGATAATTTCACGAGAAAGGTTTAGCTTGACGAAAATCAGTCCCTGGCCATCTTGATTATCGACAGAGAAAATGGCAGACGGAGTCGACATTGATCTTTACGATAATATTGAGGATGAGTTTAGTCAGGTTGGTATTATGAAACAGTTATTTTGATAAATATAGCATTAAGCAGTTGTAAATGATTATTAACTGCACTGTCTTTAGCTATACCGAAATATTATTAATTGCTTACACATTTCACAAGCGATTAAATGAGTAGCCTATCAGTTCGTGCAGGCAGAGTCAATCCCGGACCCGAGTGGTGATTAAAACCGATCATCGTAATCATAATGGGTGACTTGGAAAGTTGAAATTTTCTTAATTTTACGCAAGATGGATTGTTCTAGTAGGAAAGCGTGTACTGTATGCTAAGCATAGACACTGCACTCTCTCTAGTTGATTGAGTCACTGACTGCATGCAACTTGAAAGACTTCATTCAGCGGCACTGCTCCTCCATTATTAAATATAGCCTAATGTAATAAAATAAATATTATTAAACACTACATGAAACAGTTCTGTAGCCACTGTAGGTTCTACCTCAATGACAGTCCTCAAGAAAGTTATGATGTTTTGGGCGCATCTTATCTACGGTCACTGAAATTTGACCTAGTTTTGAGGTATTCCCCAAAGCTGAAGTTGCGCTGATCCACTGTTCGCGCGGAAATTTGCCACGGCTTAAGAGAGGTTATGATATCACGGTTCGCGCGGAAAGTTGTGAATCATTTTGCCAGTTTTCCCAGGGGGAGGGGGTGGCATAAAAAAGGGGGGGGTTGAGGGGGTCTCCCCCCTCACGATAATTGAATGTTAAAAAAGGGGGGGATTGAGGGGGATCTCCCCCTCATGACATTTGAATGTTAAAAAAAGGAGGGGGGGGGGTTGAATGTCCAGTTATTTCAAATTATAAAATTATTTATAAAAAATATTCGAAAGAAAGCACTCAAATCTGGTGCTTTATGATGAAATGAGTTGGCAACACTGGGGTAGGCGTGATCGGAAACCAGCAAAAGCCCGCACATTTCAACAAAGTGGATCGGTGCTCATGGTTTGTGTTATTCTTATGATTTGAGATTTGTATTATAATTAATGCATGGTTTGCGGAGAATTTATCCCCGACGGAACGGTGAATAAGGTAAGTGCTTCATTTTACCCATTTCACACTGTTTACATTTTTAATTAGGCGACTGCATATTTCCGCTAGTAAAATCTCTGCTCAAATATTTTAAAAAAAATATGTCCGCCACGCACAAAATTGCTTGGCGTTCGTTGGATGTGTGACGTCATCGCACGCAGGATTTGATTGGTTGCCGGATTTTCTAGCGGAACTCCATGACGTCGCTTGATTTAAAATGAAAACAGTGTGCTATTTATAGCGCGGTGACCGTAGATAAGAAAAATATACAATTTTTTTGTATTTATAATTGTTATAATTGCAAAATAATTTTAGAAAGGGAGCCGTATCTCGTTACATTAACCTTTTGCAAGCCGGATTAAAAAATACAAAACATCTTCTGCCACCGGATTCTTTTTTGAGAATTTTCATCTTTTCTGGTTGGTGTTACGGAAAAGCAATAACTTTTTTGTTATTCGAGATAAAAAATTTTTTTTGCCGCATGTAAATGTAGAATTGAATACCGCAAATGTATGTGTATTTTTTTTTTACGTAACCTACCCGGGGTTTGCGCAAGAGGTGAAGATCTTTTTTTTCGCAAAAAACCAACAAAAACAACAAGACATGGGTTTTAGAAAACTCAATACCATTTTTGTTATTAGAGCTTTTTAAATAATTTCAGCAGATTTAAATGCAGAATTGAATACTGCAAATGGGTGTGTAATTGTTTTTTTTTAATGTATCCTACCCGAGGTTTGCGCAAGAGGTGAAGACAATTTATATTTTAAAATTACATAAAAATAACAAACACAAATGACTTACCCACTGGATGTGCAGTTCTCCTACGTGCTGTGCAGCTCAGATGTACACTCAGTCTTGAAATTTAACGTGTGGTATCGATGGAAGCAGGGATATGGGCACAGAGTGACCTGACATGCTGCACACACGTACTGAGTCTGGTGGCGCTTCTTTGACCAATCTGAACAGACAACACAGTCAGGAAATGAATGCCTGCCACTGGACAACCGTTTAGGATTTATAGCAATGTGGTTTGCTGGTGCTAGTGTCATCCTATCCGGTGGGTGGCTTGTTCTTCTTCCAGAACTGGAAGACACAGGCCTAGAGTAGCAACCCTTAAGAAGCCCATGAATTATCTGCAAGCGAAATTTTTCCGCCTTGACTCGGCCAGGATGTTTAGCCCGCCACAGGACAGATGAATTGACAAAGCAAGCTTCCAACAAGTAAAAGAAAATTTTCTTCCACCACTTGCAGGACCTGTGGCCTAACATATAATTTGTTAGCTGCTTGTCAACACGATCAACGCCTCCCATATGACGGGTATAGGCCTGTATTGCGCATGGTTTTACCATATCCCTCACATTACCACCATGGCGTTTGGAACGGACCTTCCTATTGAAGGTCTGCGCATCGTGTGCAGATGTCATCAAATTTACTTGCCTCTTGTCATACCATGACAGGTAGAGAATGTTGTCATCACTTTCAGTACGAAGTGGGTCACCAACCTTGAGTTTTAGACCCTTCAACGCACGGGGGACCCCTTTGCGATTCAATTGTAGTGTGCCGCAGGCGCCTATCTGGTTCTCGGCAAGCTCCTTGAAAAGGGCTGGAGAGGAAAAGAAGTTGTCCATGTAGACAATATGGCCCTTACCGTGCATTGTGGCCAACAAATTACTCACAACACAGTGAGCCAATCCCTTCTTTTTGTCATAGATGTCCTCCTTCCCAAGGTACAGCTTCCAGTTCCAGAGATAACTAGTCTTCGAGTCAGCCAGTGCCCAAGACTTTATACCCCACTTTGAGGGTTTCTTGGGCATGTACTGCATAAGACTAGTCCTACCCTTGAAAGCAATCAGCTTTCATCGATACTGATTTCTTTGGAGAGGCCGTAATATTGTTGGAACAGAGGAATAAGTTTGTCAACAAACCCTTGTATCTTGAACGCCTTGCTGTGACCGGGTTGCCCTCGTGCAACAGCTGTTGTGTTGTCTACAAGGTGCAGGAATGAAAGAATAGCTAAAAACCTATTCCTACTCATGACATTCCTAAACCCAGGCATCTCGATGAGACCATCATTAGACCAATACAATTCATAGGAGGAACGTTTGGTCAGCCCCATCAAGAGGACCAAAGCAACAAAGACTGTCATCTCATCGGCTGTGACTTCCTTCCACAACTTCACACGAGATGCATAGCCGGCGTCCTGTCCCTTCGATTCACTAACCTGCTTAGCGTACCGATTAGTTTCAGTTACCAACATGTTAAGAATATCATCTGTAAAAAAACAGACGAAACACGTCTACCTCACTAAGGTTATCAGCTAGGCCTATAGGTCCAACAATTTCATCGAAATTTCTAAGCCAATCATGGCTATACCCCGAAGGGACTCTTGAGTTTTCAACAACCTGGTCCTCCAAAATGTCTTCTTCCACGCTGCCCACAGAATCAGTATCACTAATATCATCTCTATCTAACCACACATTATCTAATGGAGCTATATCTGCATCGGTAAGCTGCACAGTTTCTTCCTCATCGGAATCGTCATCCATTATAAATTCAAAATAAATCGCATCCATGATTGCAAGTTTGGGTGTCTGTACGAAATTACAGTTTGCAACGTTTTGCTGGTACACAGAATTTTTTCAAATAGACAGGGTGAACGTGGAGATGTTCCGGTATCGATTGCGCATGTCCCTAGCTATGTGCATTAACTAAGTGGGCTGTGGTATGTGTAAATCTCACGATATTCTCGCTTGGTGGGACGGGCCGCCAACAGCGCGCGCTGCCATTTTGTTTTCGGCGGCCGGGATTGATATAGGCTTGGTGAAGGTTAACTAGGTACTTGGACATCTGGGATTAGCGTGTTTGGTAAATTTTGCTTAGGCTATACATTTCTTGTGACAGGGTTTAAAATAGTGTTCGCATCATTTGCTGTGTTTGAAACTAGATTTATTAAGTTCTGTAACCATTTTTCTTTTTATATATGTAACTTTTAAGAGAGTAAAACAATGCCCAAACCAACAGTTAATTATTTAAAACATCAACATTTGTTTAAATTATGCAAATTAGACAACATTTTGAATATTAATTAGTTGTACGTGCATCTGAGAATCACAGCAATGTGATAACAGATGCGGTATGTCTTTGCGAATACAAAAATATATAGTTTCTGTGGTATTTTATTATGTTTAATAAATATATAATTTATTTTCATTTTAACTATGCAAATTATCATCCATTTTGAATATCAATTAGTTCTGTGTCCATCAGAAAATTCCAGAAATGTGATCAACATAAGCGTCTTGTCTCTGCAAACACAAAAATGTATAGTTTGTGTATCGTATTATTGAAAATAACAAAGATAATTCAGAAATTATCAGCTTGGCTACATTTTGTAGTCACAAGTTTTATTTATATTTTCCTATATGTTCCATGTAAATTATTTTGATGTCAAATTCATTAGAACATAACTTTTTTCAGCATTGACATACATATTTGGTTGAGGTATCGTTGAATTGCAATTTTAAAGGGCTATCTAACTGTATTATTTGTAATTATGTAACACTATTTTGAAAATTTTGTCCAAGTACCTACATTAACCTTTACGACTCTGCTGTCGCAATATTGCGCCTATGAGCACATCTCCATTGTGCCTGCGGGTGCAATCCCGCTACATACGACATCGCCCGATTCCAGATCGGAACTTCACGAAGTAATGATCCCGTGACATATAAAACCCGCCAAACGAAGCTAGGAATACGTCAGTTTAAAGGTCAAATTCCGTTACAAATTACGATTGCAAGAAGGGAGAAATCCGGCTGTTTTTGTCAACGAATTTCTAGAGCGACGTTGGCCATTTTGTAGCCATATTTTACTATCAAATTGAGTACCGCGTGGCATGGCTAAGTGATCGTGACTACATGTTTTAATTGTTGTTTTTTTGTGTTTAATATGTTATTTGATAAGAATGTTTGTGTAGTCGTTAAAAAACACAAAAATAATATGTATCAGGGGTGCCACGTGTGTGCATAGACAATAATTACGATGCATGTCAGCCTATACCTAGTGTTGACCGGATGGACGTTATATGCGATTTCTTCACGCTTTATTAGTTTTTAGTTCATATTATATTAGTTTTGATATAAAACAATATATATGCAATTAGTATAGGTATTTATGAGGATTTTATCAATGTTTCCACACATTGCTCAAGTATTAGGGTCGTCAAGAAGTTATATGTGCGATTTGAAAATGGTGTTTTCCGATTTTTCCCCTGAATTTTCAACTTCACAACTTGCTTCATATCATACATACAACAACCAAAAAAAACATGACTATATTCACTATTCACTCCTTTATTTAGATGACTGACTATATTCACTATTCACTCCTTTATTTAGATATGACTGACTATATTCACTATTCACTCCTTTATTTAGATATGACACATTTTTTTGGATATCTTTTAAAACAAAAAAGTTCTCACGTTTTCAAAACACCCACCATCAATAATGCAAATTTTCCAAAAAAGAATTCAGGCCCAAGGGGATGTTTCTTAATTTTTAATTCAGGGTCCTAAAGGTTAACATATCTAAACCAAACAAGTTTACACCATATCATCACCCCTAAAAAGGGTTCGTGACAACTTGCAAGTTTGTTTATTTGCTGCCAGACGAATATATATGTCTTGTGTTTTGTATAACAAATTCTTAATAAAGCACTTGTATTCAAAAGTCCGAGGAATGATAGCTATACATTTGTCATGGGCTAACAAACTCTGCAATATCAGAATGTAAAAGAATATAAGAGAAAATGTATTTTTATATTGATTTAAACAAATATTATTTATACAATTTCAGGATGCAGACTTTGCTGGAGGAGGAGACTTGTATGATGATGTCATAACTGCATCATCCTCACGTTCCAGTTCAGAGGTATGTATTGTTGTTGTTGTTATCAATATGTAATTGTTTACAATTTTCAGCTGCATGTCTTAAGATAATACAGATATGTTGTTAACTTGGCATTCCTTCATGAGTTAGTGACTGAATGATATTTGAACGAGTTTTGCTTTTGTTATTTGAGGCTGAAGAACACTCTATGAGGAGGTGTTTAGTTGTTTCATAAGGATGAAACCAGTGTCCACACATTTATGGAGAGTGGGTGTGTTTCCACTACAATACGGACAGCAGCAAAAATTAGCTTTGAGTATGGTGACCAGAGTATAAGTAAGAACACATTAGTTACCAATGCCAAAGTTGGATGTTGGGCTATTGGCACAAATAAAATGATTGTACAATGCATTTCCATTATCTGATCTACATTCTGCTGGAAATCTAGTAGGACTAAAGAGAGATCTGATGGGAGTTTGAGAACAAATGAAAAAAGAAACAAACATTGGGGACTGGTATGATTTAAATATCTATTGAGTCTGCCATGTTCTATTTCAAATTTAAAAAATGACATTAACATCAGCACATACCTGATAAATCCATGTGTGTTTCAATCTCCGCCTCAATATATCCATTAGAATGTAGTGGCAGACAGTTTAAGTTTGATGCTGATTTACCAGTCTCCTCATATATCTATTATGTTTCTCTTTATGGGCTGCGTCAAACTTTTTATTAATCTCCACAGTCTTGAGAGCGAGCCCAAGGCATTTTTAAACGGCACGCCTTTAGTTGGACATATGAGGTCCACATTTTTATTGATCTTATTATCTAGTCATTTTACTCTTTGAGCGGGAGAAAGTTAAATAACTGACAATTGTTATAGTCCCGAGAAAAGTCAGAATATAAAAAAATGTAATAGCTATCACATGCTTTATATAGGAAAATGTATAAATGCTGAAATATATTCAGGTAGCAATAGATGAAGTTTGGGTAGAGCAAATTTTTGAAAGTTGACAGTGAGTTTCAGTTTTACCAAGATACAGTAGGAGATACTGAGGAGATAGGAAGAGATAGAGTTGGTCCAGAAACACGTGACCAAAGCCTGTGAAAGGAAGTTTAAAGTTGAACGTAGCATTTTTGTCACCCTGAGACATTGTTCTGGCAAGCTTTGCTGATAAACGTAGTTTAACCAGCAACAGACGTAACAAAATTAGCCTAAATATTTGGACGAGGGTTACTTGGAGGGACGACTGCTGGACAGCAGAGACATATGGATAGACAGAACAGAAAAGAAAGAGGAGACACATGCTTTTATATCCTGGGTTGATTATTAGTCGAGATTATCACAAGTTGGGCGCGTTTAGATCCCAGCAAATCTTGTAGACGTACAGATAACGGTACATACTAAAAAGACATGCATGAACTTTATTCCCAGCCATTTTTTCATATTTGTGGCAATGATCACCAAAATAAGTTAGCATATATTCGAGTTCTGTGAAGTCATCATTTATCTTGTTATCTTTATGATTGTTGGCAAAGTGTTCATAGATTCAGTAGTACCAGAAGAAACACGCTGTGGGAAACAGAGTCTCAACACCGGGAAACCCACCACCATATTACAGAAAAATTGCCTGTATGTTGCTGAGACCCAAAGGGTAGCAAAGAATAGCAACACTGTCCTGCCATGAATGTAGTAAGAGATAACTAAAAGAAGTTTCAGAACTAGAGGTGGTGATGTCTCATTCTGATCAAAGTGATAACAAAATCAATGCTGAAGTTATATGTATCGCCAAACTAAACTATGACACAATATATTCTGTTCTCCAATCTACATCCTAATGACCAATATAAGTTTGAGGATTAGCAGAAGATACTGGCAGATCCCTGGTGTTTGATGACTGCAAGGAAAATAATGCCTGTAGTTTTCTGCATATTCTTCTTCGTTCGTTCTCAAACTCCTGCAGATTAGCAGGATGTAGTCCGGAGAACAGAATGCGTTGTGTCATGGTTTACAGCATTGCTGCGATATCTGCGCCTTTTCGGCCTGACACATCCGACTTCAGCATGGCTTTGGGTCACTGACCCTATATGGGATCGGACAGCCAACCCCATCCCATAACCTCCTTAGTTGCCTCTTGCGACATGCATGGAAGGTAAATAGTGTTGATATTCTTTGCTCCCCTTTCGGCCTGGCAACACTCGGGTGAATTTTTTCTGCATATTGATTTATGTCGTTAGTGGCTATTTAATCTATTTTAGTAACAACTGGAAAACTATTATAGACATGAATGAACACATTAGCAGGCTATTTGTTTTAAATCATTAACTCCTTAGTTGATACGCATGAGTTTACTTACTATCTTACCAGTTTACCTTTAGTATGCCAAAGAAAATAATGCAATTTTTCCTTGCCGCAGAATTCTATTTGACAATTTGCGTTATTTTTTGTTGTGGGGGTGGGGGCTGGAAAATACAATTATTTTTTTGTCTTTGTTTTTTTGTAAATAATTTGTGTTTTTCATTCATTCATTTTCCTTTAACCTTTAGGGCTCTGACTTAAAATTAAGAAACATCCCCTGGGGCCTGATTATTTTTTTGGAAAATTTGCGTTATTGATGGTGGGTGTTTTGAAAACATGATAACTTTTTTGTTTTAAAAGATATCAAAATAACTTTTGCACATCTAAATAAAGGAGTGAATAGTAAATATAATCGTGTTTTTGTTGTTGTTGTATGTGTGATATGACAGTTGTGAGGAAGATGAAAATTCGGCGAAAAACGCAAAACGCCATTTTCAAAATTGCAAATATATCTTCATGACGACCCTAATACATGAGCAATGTGTGGCAACATTGATAAAATAATCATAAATACCTATACTTAATGTATATATATATATATATTGTTTTATATCCAAACTAATATAATATGGACCAATAAAACTAATAAAACGTGAAGAAATCGCATATAATGTCCGTCCGGTCAACACTAGGTCTAGGCAGACACACCGCGTAATTATTGTCCATGCACACATGTGGCACCCCTGATACATATTACTTTTGTGTTTTTGAATGAATACATAAACATTCTTATCAAATAACAACATATTAAACACAAAAAAACTACAATTAGAACATGTAGTCATGATCACTCACCCATGCCACGCGGTACTCAATTTGATAGTAAAATACGGCCTAAAATGGCTAAAGTCGCTCTAGAAATACATTGACAAATTCAACACGCTTTCTCTCTCTTACAATCGTAATGTGTAAAGAATTTGACCTTTAAACTGTGACGTATTCCTAGCTTCGTGTGGCGGGAATTCTACGTCATATAAGCTTTAACTAGGGACCAAACCCGAAATAAAGGAATGACGAAAACGGATGGGCTGGACCTCGGACGTCCAGTTCACAAAGTGGCCAACCGGGGTGCAAATAATCACAGTTCTACTGTGGAACTTGCAGCACAACGTACTTCACGCTCGCCGGCGGAAATCACATGATAATTTTGTTGTGGTCACTTGAGAGAGAACGCTGAAGAAGAAAGAAGAATAAGCTTTAACTTCGTGAAGTTCCGTACTCGGGAATGGAGCGATATCGTATGGTGCATGATTGCGACCACAGGCAAGGTGGGACTCAAGGCGCAATGTTGCGACCATAGGGTCCTAAAGGTTAACACTGAAGTTAACACATAGTGTGGTCAGGTCTCTCCAATTCTGTCTGTTCAAAGCTTTTCTGTGCAGTTCTTGAATAGTGTGTATATTGATTGTTTTACTTTCTCTAAGTATTGTTCTTCTGAGTGTTTCTTTTGGTCTATCCCTGGCTCTTTTGCATGTAGGGGAAAAGAGATTAGTGATGTATTTTGTTGAGGTCTGCTCGTAGGACATGCCCGATATAGGACCAATGTCATTTTCTGATAACATCTGTGATGAAGTTTTGAATAAAAATAATTTTTGTACATATAAATAAAGAATTTAATACAGCATATATTTGTGTAAGTTTTGTTTGTATATGTGTGATATGAGAAGCGTGAGAAAGTTGTGAAGATTAATGTTTAGCACGCGTGCGGCAACTGTATTCACCAACATTTCCCTTTCTCTTATTAGCGAGCGGCAACTATATTTGCAGCCATATACCTCCGTTGCTAGATACACTTCAATCAATTAAAAATCCACAATTTTAAATATTTTTTTACCAGATTTAATAAATTGGTAACGGTCTGCAGTGGCCTATTCTAATGCGAAATATTGTGGTCTGTTGATATCTTTGGAGATGTATTGCATCATGTTTGTCTTTCACTTCCATTTGTTTTTTCCACTTTGCTGTGTGTGTTCTGGATTATTGTTTTTGCTTCTCCGTAGGACAGTGGGTGTCTGTTGCTCCATTTCGCTTCCTGTTTTTGACAGGGCGTCTGCTTTCTCATTTCCCATGATTCCACTGTGTGATGGTATTCATTGAAGGGCAATAGCTGATGATTTTTGGATATGTCTTAGCTCATGTCTGATGTTTCATAGCTTTCATTTCTGTTTCTCTGGATTGATTCTAGTAGGGATCTGCAGTCTGTGAATATAGCTATCATCTTTGGTCTTGGCTGTCTGACGAGTATTTCCCGGTTGGAAAAGCTTTTGATATTGTCTTCCTATCTTTGAGTCTTATAAAAATTCCACCACCTCCATTCCTTACTGCTCCCTCTGCCAACCCATCTGTGTAGACATGTGTCCATTCCTTGGGGTTATATTTTATTTCTATCATCTCTAGTGTCAATGCTGTTAGTTGAGGTGGAGTCTGGTATTCCTTATTAATTATTCCAGGAATAATTCCATGTGTTATTATGGAAGCATTTTGGAGACTATTGTCTCGCTCTTCAAAATCTGTTAGGGTTTCAATTTCATTTGTGAGGTTTGTGAGGGTATCTTTGTGCTGTTGATGGAGATGGTTGGAGATGTGACAGAAGCTGGTTCTCTTCGGCCTGCTTGTGGTTGATCTAGAAATTTGCGCATACATCGGATGGTTTGGCATGCTCTTAATTTTTTTCCTTTGCACAAGCACTCTTTCTTCTCTTCTGTCATCCAGTGAGTGGATGTTTACTTGTTTTTCTATTGCATGAATTGGAATGTTTTCATCCCTCCTGTGATTAGTTCAAGTCCTGCATTTTGTACTTTAGATAGGCGATCAGTATTTGCTTTTGATGCTGATGCTCAGGCTGTCATTCCATATTCTACTACACGTCTGACTGTACCCATGTAGACTTTTCGGAGAATACATCTATTTGCTCCCCAGCTTGTTCCTGCTAGTTTCTTCATCAGAGATAGTTTCCTGGTTGCTTTTTGCTCAGTGGTTATTAGGTGTGATTTCCAGGTGAGTCACTTGTCTAGGTTGACCCCGAGATATGTAGGGTTCTCTACATGTGCTAACTCACTTTCATTTATTTTTAGATTTGCTTTTTCTTGGTGGTTTGAAAGTGAGAAGATGGTTGTCACAGTTTTGGAGAGGTTGATCTGGATTCCCCAGTCAGATGCCCATTCACTTAGATTGTCAAGTGTAATCTGCGTTCTGTTTTTTTGTGGTGGATAGGTTGCCTGGCACACTTCAGGCAGCAAATTAAGCTGCATGAAGGGCCTTTTAAATATGACAGTTTCTCACCATTATCATTGATGAATACTAGGAAGAGTGTAGGAGAGATCATTCCTCCTTGTATCATATATATTTTATTGGGAACAATACAAAACCAGTACTGTGGAAATGTATTTTGTAGTAGCTCAAGATAAAAAATCAGCACACTGAAGTCATTGGGGAAAGAATTTAGCACATCGTGGATCTGTTACTGAGAACAATGTAGTAGCTAAAGGGTTAAAAATAACAAATGTAAGAGTAAAAGTATTAAGATCTGTGGCATCTGGAAAATTATTTTAGAAAGTGAATTGGAAAAAACATCAGGACATATTTGCACATGATTCAATAGAAATTACTAACTCATTTGCCCGTACATTTCCAGTGACTTCATAGTCTGGTGATACCCACTGAAGTACAGTTCTTAGTGACATCATAGTCTGGTGGTACCCACTGAAGTACAGTTCTCAGTGACATCATAGTCTCTTGGTACCCACTGAAATACAGTTCTACTCTTTTTGCTGTGTTGTTTAGTTTGTCTCTTAGGTGTTGTAGTTTACCACCCTTGAGAGCCTTCATAACAGATAATGCGTTTGTTAAGATGATCACAAGTTGACATCCAGAGACAGTATCAAGTATCATGAAGACAACTTGTTCTATTGATTGAACCTCAGCATTGTATTTGGAGTAGAACTTTCCCGTGGGGGTGGACTGTTTCAGGGCAGTGGTCAGAATATGTTGTAAAGATGCCAATATCTCCATTTCTGATTGATTTTGGAGCTTATCCATCCATAATTGCATGTATCCATGATCTGCGGAGACATTTTTGTGTAGATCATGCTCATTGTGGCAGTTTTTAAGTTCATTTGTTTCTTTTTCTTTGAGGCTGCTGATTGATGTGTTTATGTGTAGGGAATTATTAGTTTGCTCCCATGGTACAGGGTAAAGGGTAGGTAGCAGGGGTGATGATTTTATGGGGAGTAAAATAAGATACTATTGTGGAATATCTATGACATAGTGGTTAAGCTGTTGTCCTTATGCTCAAGAGCTTGTAGCCGCCCGTGTGTTGCCGGGGGCCCGAAAGGGGAGCAAAGAATAGCAACACTGTTTACCTTCCATGCATGTCGCAAGAGGTGACTAAGGAGGTTATGGGATGGAGTTGGCTATTCCATATAGGGTCAGTGACCCAAAGCCATGCTGAAGTCGGATGTGTCAGGCCGAAAGGCGCAGATATCGCAGCAATGCTGTAAACCATGACACAACACATTCCGTTCTCCGGACTACATCCTGCTAATCTGCAGGAGTTTGAGAACGAACGCAGAAGAAGTGGAAGAAGAAGAGCTTGCAGCTATATCACAGTTTTAATCTGCAGGAATTTGAGAACAAACAGAAACAGATAAGACTGAGGGATTCATTGTTTTATAATTTTGTCTCTAATTTGAAATTTGTTTTTCCATTGCAGCCTATTGACAGATCTACTGGAGGCAAATCACTTTCCAGGATCAACAGTTCATCTCTTCCCTCATCAGCCTCATCTGCTCATTTGGGGAAAAAACACATGCTTTATATAGGCAATCTCACATGGGTAAGAGATCTTTCAGTTGTATTTGTCTGAAACTAATAGATATACTCTTTGTGGTTGGTGACAAAATGCTTGTGATCTTCTAGCTAGCATACTTTGTAGTACTGCAGGAAACCAGCGAAAGGGGGGGGGGAAGTAAGGCAAATAAAGACATGGACCAACAACATCAAGGAAGGGACCGGAACAGATTTACTCATTCTTACTCATTCGCATTGTTGAAGATATAATCGCCTAGGAGGACCCTGTGCTGAAGCATCAAATGTGGTACCCCTAATAGGTTAAGGGTTTATGGATGAATACTTTGTAGAGTTGCCCCATGACTGATCTTCAAGCTAGTACACTTTGTAGGGTTTGTCCTATGACAGTGATCTTCTAGCTAGCATACATTTGTAGGATTGCCCCATAATAGAGCATACAGGAAATCTACTTCAATCCACAATATTTCGCCTTAGAACAGGCCACTGCAGACTTTGGGTTACCTTTACCGATTGAGGATCTCATACACAGATGAATTTCCATGTGGATCTGGAACCCATACTCCGGAACACATACTTCAGGACTGCCCAACATACAAAGAGCAGAGACAGCAGACCTGGCCAGAGGATACAGACTTGAGGCAAAAGCTATGGGGCAGCCGTTCTGACCTGGAGAAGACAGTGGACTTTGTCCTGACGTCAGGCCTGACAATATAACATGACCACAGATGCTGAATGCAGAAGAAAAATCTACTTCAATAATATTTGAGTCCATTTAATTACTTTTTTTTTTTAGCATAGACTTTATGTCTCTTAGAAAAGAACAAGACAGCTATTTACAGAATGATTGAATTGCATTGTTGCTATTGTCTGTTCGTAAATTTCTGTAAATTAGCAGGATATAATCCAGAGAATGGAATGCTCTATTATAGTTTACAGTGTGACTACATTATCAGACCTTTTGGGTCTGACACATCTGACATTATCATGGCTTTTGGATCACTTTGGCACATGTGATTGAACAGTAAAAGCCTCCATAGTCACCTCCTATGATATGCATGACATATCACAGTGTTTCTTCTTTTCTTTTTTTTTCAAATTCCTGTTTATTGGTAAGTTGGCAGTCCAGAGGGGGAATGCATTATGTCTTGTCACTGTTTGGCTGTGAATTTTGAACATTTAGGCCTCTGAATTCAGCATGACTTTTCAGTGGCTTTATTAACCTATAGGATGAGACAGTAAACTCCCACCACCAATCCGTCTTAGTCTCCTTGCTATTCTTTGCTTCCCTTTTGGGTCATACTACTTCTTAGCGTTTATTCTCAAACTCCCACTGGATATCTCTTGTACCAGGACCATGGTCCTACTAGATTTTCCAGCAGGATGTAGTCCAGAGAATGGAAATGCATTGTGTCGCCATTTTATTTGCGCCAATGGTCCGACACATCCGTCTTTGACAGATTGGGTCATACAATACACTGGCATTTATTTTCTAAACTCCATGAACTTTGAACTTCCAGTATGTACCACCTAAAGCACACTTGGCCTTATACATGACCAATATTTGACTAGATGCATAGTAATAAATCACAGAAAAAGAATGATGGGTTGTCACTTTGACCTTCCACAACATAGTGTAGCCAAGTCCATGTCTAAGCCTCCATGCATGACAAGATACAGTATTACTATTTGTTGCTTGCAAATAATAAGTCTAAAGTAGTAAAAAAAATATGTTCCTGTAATATTGGGGCCCTGAAAGGGGAGCAAAGAATAGTGACACTGTTATCTTCCATGCAGTGCCGTATGTGGCAACTAAGGAGATTTTAGGTGCGGAGTTGGCTGTCCCATTTCATAGAGGGTCAAGTGGCCCTGAAGCCTTGCTGAAATCAAATTTTTAATTAGAAGGGTGCAGATATTGCAGCCAAGTTGTAAACCTTGATACAACACATTCTGTTCTCTGGACTACATCCTGCTAATCTGCAGGAGTTTGAGAATGAGTGCAGAAGTAATACTAATGCAAATTAAAAGAAGTAAAATTGGTCATACTTAGCAAAACAAAAGATGCAAATAAATCATATTGAATAATTTCCCATCGAAGACGGATGTGTCTGGCCATTGGTGTAAATAAAATGGTGAAACAACGCATTTCCATTCTCTGGACTACATGCTGCTGGAAATCTAGTATGACATTGGTCCTGCTACAAGGGAGATCCAGCGGGAGTTTGAGAATGAACGCTGAAGAAGAAGAACACACTTAAAAGATGCATGATTTTAAAACTCCTTGTTGTGGTGGATACAAGTAACACATTAGTTAAGTAGTTAATCTAAAGGTTGTCATCATAATCTCATTGCAGTGGACAACAGACCAAGATCTGACAGATGCTATGAGTTCTATTGGAGTTTCAGATTTGCTTGAAATAAAGTTCTATGAGAACAGGGCAAATGGACAATCAAAAGGGTGAGCTTAGTCATTTTCTAACCTATGAAAAATTACTAGCGATGAAGCTCTTGTTTTTATATGTGCAATGGAGGTGTTTCTCTAGAGCTTTCCTTGGTTGGTTGGTTGCTGATCCAGTACTCCATGGGCTCATGCCCTCCGACCCAATTATTGGATAGAAGTGTAGATTTTCTACCCACCACAGGCCAGAGCTGGAAAATAACTATATATATAAACTAAATAACTATATAGCCCCAAACATTTGAGGCGAAAGGTATGTCATGTCCTGAGTCCACTGTGACTTTATGATGGGCCTCAGCCATAGGAAAACAGGATAGTCTCCCCATTGTTGCACAATAAATCTCTGGCTCCCTTCGAACCACAAAGTGTGCATGCATACATACAAACAATAAAGCATAATTGTATAGATAACATTCTACGAAACATCCATAAGAGAGCCTCAATGTACATGATGGAACCCATAGTCATTCCGCATGTAGAGAGCTTTATTCACATATAGAAGACTAACTCTTAATGATATAAAATGCTTTGAGAAGAAGATACCTACTCCAGGGTTAATGTGTATTTAGACAGCTTTCAATCACAGAAAAGCCTGCAAACATTTAGATATATCAATATTGGCTGTGTGGCAAATTGGGCGTGAACTTCTTCACGCTGCATAGAATGAGGAAACTGACTTTCTATCAGGCATAATGTCATAGGAGGCAACTAAGGAAAGTTGGGGATAGGCTGACAACCTGTCACCTATGAAAACATTGTCACATTTTGTCTCAATTTATATTGTCTTCTATCAAATTATCCCCAATGGATGATGAAATGAGGTTGTCAGCCCAATCCTCAACTTTCTGTGGTCATCTATGACATGTCTGAAAAGAAGACTGTCCCCATTCTTTGCACCCTGAACTAGAAGTGTGAAAAATTCATTGTTACAGAATATCTTGCCTTGATTTCTTACTTTTTTCTTCTGTCAAATGGTCCCCATGGATGATGGAGAGATGCAGGCAAGTGAATATTGCACTTTTGTTCTTTTGTGACACTCCTAGCTGGTGGGGAATGATAGGTTTGCCATTGCTGCAGATAGGTCAACAGATCTGACAGAAGAATGCTGAACTAGTTGGCACAGATGTGATAGCTGCACTCTTGGCAGGATGTGATTCTGGGATACTGCTACACTGGAATGCCTCCTTTGGATGACTAAACATTCATCCATCACACACCACCTCCCCAAACACAACCATGCCTTTGAGAGCGCAAACTGTATGTGTTTGAGTGTCACATTCGTTGCTCAAAGGAGGAAGAACTTATGCTTCTGTTTTGTCAGAAATACTATGATCTGTTACGAGCTACCTGCTCACAGCTAAAAGGATTCTTTTATAATCATCAATTTTGAGCACACAGCCAATATGACTGCATGAATTCAGTGTGGCCACTAATCATTGATAAAAACAGGCTAGATGGTAAAAAAAAATAAAAAAAATGTCAATACTGCATTTTACCAGTTCAGGCGTTGCAGGGAGGGGATTGAATAGCTGTGTAATAAAGGCCGCATGTTACGAGCTACCTGCTCACAGCTAAAAGGATTCTTTTATAATCATCAATATTGACCACTTTGAGCTCACAGCCAATATGACTGCATGAATTCAGTGTGGCCACTAATCATTGATAAAAACAGGCTAGATGGTAAAAAAAATAAAAAAAATGTCAATACTGCATTTTACCAGTTCAGGCGTTGCAGGGAGGGGATTGAATAGCTGTGTAATAAAGGCTGCATGCTCTTGCTGACGCTGCGTCATGTACAGGGTGAGTTTTTTAATTTACCCTGGCTAGATGGTAAGAAAGATATAATAGACAAGATGGATGGTAACAAATATCTAATAAACAAGATACCAGAGAATAACTGACAAAAAGGATAGAGACTCAGTAATACAAATAGAAAGTGATACCAACAAAGATAAGTATTTTAATGTGAATAATAAAAACAGACATTTATGACAATGTCACTAAAAGGGCATTTGTCAAGAAACAACAGCAAACAGAAATAAATAGACTGAATGAAAAGGAATACTGAAAATCTGATAAATCCAAAGTCTATAAAACTCGATTCACGCTGATCAATCACACCGATTTGCTGATGTGAACAGATTGCTTGGATTAAAAATTACATTTCCTCATGTTAAAACAATCACAGAAAAGGATGTTGGTACTATGATCGAGGTCCAACCCCCGTTTTTGTACTTGTTTTCCATTAGTGCCTACCTACGTATTTTGTGGTTAATTGGTAGAAATATATTTATAAATAATGAATAATTAATTGACATATTTATTTATTTAAGGTTAGTGGTTAGGGTTTGTTATATTTTACATAACTAACCCTAAATATAATTATATTTAAATTAATAAATTATAAACATAAACTGATAAACATAGGCATGGGAAGTAATGACACAGGTAGACACTAGTGCATTATATTCTCTGGACTACATCCTGCTAATCTGCAAGAGTTTGAGAACAAACATAAAAGAAGAGCCATTAAATTAAAACATAGATCAGTTTGTATCATATCCATTTTCATGTTCATTTTCAAACTTCTGCTGATTAGTAGAATGTTGTCCAGATATCATTGTCATAGTTTACAGCTTTGCTGTGATATCTGTGACTTTGGCCTGACACATCTGACTTTAGCATGGCATATGGATAACCATGTATGGGATGGGACTGCCAACTCCAACCCAAGACCTCCTTAGTTGCCTCTTAAGACATGTCTGGTAGGTAACAAATCATTATTCTTTTCTCCCTTTTAGGCCCAAGAAACACATTGATGATTTTCATGTTTAATTTCAGACCATAGAAATAAATGATTATCTGAAATGTAGATTACCACTATTTATTGATTTTTCTGTTTTCTGTGTCAAGATTTGCCTTAATAGTTGTGGGTTCAGAGCAGTCATCTCGCACAATTTTTGATCGCTTGCCACGCAAAGAGCTTCATGGGCAAATTCCCCAGGTCAATCACTTCACAAAACAGGCTTTAAATCAATTCGAAGCTCAAGCTCGTAAAACTGGAGGAGGAGGAGGTCAAGGAGATGCCGAACAGCAACAACAGCAACCACCACCACAGCAACGTAGAGATGAAAGGCCTCCAGTTGGCATAGATAACCAGCACAATGGAAACCTTAGAAATGGTGAGTAGAAAGTATTTAAGAATTTATTTGTAATGAAAAAACAATTTTGTTATGTTTGCATAAAAATTACACTTTCATGGCTGTGCATTGATCAGGGCCTGAAAGGAGAGGAAAAATAGTGACACTGTTACCTGCCATTCACTCCATAAGAAGCAACCGAGGAACTTTTGGGGGCGGAGTTGACTCTCTCATCCCATAGTCAAAGTGACCCAGAGGCCATACTGAGTTGGATTTGTTGGGCTGAAAGGCGCAGATTCCACCGCCGAAATGTAAATTATAACACTGCGCATTCCGTTCTCCGGACTACATCCTGCTAATCTGCAGGAGTTAAAGAAGAAATGAAGAAGTATGTTGAAAGTTGAAGAAATTTTCATGAATATTTGTGTTGTAAAAATGAAATTTTTGAATGAACTACTTACCTACCATGCACTCCATAAGAAGCAACCGCGGAACTTTTGGGGGTGGAGTTGGATGTCTCATCCCATAGAGAGTCATGCAGAAAGACTAGCATATTTCTGAGCACCCCAATACCTATTAAAATAATGACAATATATTTGTGAACACTAAAAAAACAAGTAGTGGATTGTTTTTGTTTAACAACTGATCCAGTGAGTCAAATTATAATTGTTAAAAAATATGTATTGACCACGACCTGTCATCTTCAGAACTAGATTATTCTTAAAACATTATTTGTTACTTTGTCAGCTCTAGTTGATGACTCATAAAGTTACAGGTCTACAGATAAAAATGACCTACCATTTAAAACAAATGATTTATTAGGTTCATTTGACTATATCAATGTTAGGGCAACACAAACACAACTGTAAGCTGTTATAATTAACAATAGTTAATTTATATATTAATAAATAATTAATTACCAACTTTTCACACAGAAATTTGATGTTCTGCTTCTTCTGCGTTCACTCTCTTTTAACAACATTGAATAAATCGTGTGATTTCTGCCTGGGAGCGTGAAGTACATTGTACTGCAAGTTCCACAGTTGAACTGTGTTATTTGCACCTCGGTTCACTTTGTGACCTGGACATCGAAATTTGTTGTAAACAATGTGGTTTTTTTTTAATCCAGTGAGAAAGATTATTTAAGAATTAAATAACTAACGTCCCTTTAAAAATGATCTGCAAAACTTACTGAAATATATATGGGAAGTATTATCAGATTGTGTTTTCTGCATTTTCAGATATATCGTACATACACTATCACTGTTGTGGTCTTTAAGAGTTAAACATTGTCTTTATTGTACATTATATACAAGGTAATTACATTTACAGCAGGATTGGCTAGGTTTAAAAACATTTTTCTCCTTTTTACAGAAAAGAGAGGACCACCTCCTACAACTGGACCTCCAGGAGCCCCAGGCTTCCCCCCACGCTTGAATGGACCTCCACCCTCTAGACCTGGAGCCCCACCTGTAACAGGGCCTCCTCCAAGAGGCACAGGACCAATGAACTTTGCTCGTAAGTAACTAAAGAAGGAGCTCACTAGATTTCTCTTGCAGAATTCTGTGCCTTATGGTCTTGCATGTGGCTGGTATCATCTAAGGGATAGGACACAATTTTGAAACTGTAACAATTGGGGACTAGTCTTGCTCTTATCTATCAACAGTATCTGATACCTTCCTCTTTTGCTTTCTTGCTAGTATAACCTATCTTTGTCATTTGATCCGTATAAATGTATGTTGTGCTGTTAATTTACAGAACAGCACATTTTCCCATCCCTTGTTTAGCTGATTTTGGCCGTGATTTTCCACTGAATTCCATCTCCAATTCTCCTTAGTTATCTTGCATGGTTATATCGTTCTGCTGTTGTTCTTTACTCCCATTTTGTGCCTGGATGAACACATGGCAGATTGTTTGTATGCTTCTTTGAATTAACAGAGCATTATCACATACTCTAGGGGCAGTGGTTAGTGCACTGGCTTCCTAGTTGGGTGATCCAAGGTTCAATTCCCAGTTCAGTTAGAAATATTTAAAGTGATGAATTCCTAAGTCGACCCAGCCTAAAGTAGTGGGTGCCTGATGTTCCTGGAAATTAAGGCATTTGGCATCATTTGTTCAATGAAAAATACAGACCTAACATCATATTCCCAGATACTACTCAGGCATGGATAATGTAAACTTTATTTTAAAAAATAAGTAGTGTTTTCTAATAAAAATAACTAGCAGGCACAAGGTAGGGTTCACATATTGTAGTAACCATCCGTCACAGGTGATGATGACAGTTTCAGACTTGTGTTGTTACATCTCACTGGTGTATAGAAATTACTGGAAAATTTCAATCCTAGCATAAAATTCCCTAGCCACATTTGGGATACATATGATCATGATTTGGCATCTCTGTATGTAGGTGTTTTTTTTTTGGCGGCACGTTTTCTCTGTGCCTCAGAGATTTGATGATTCTAAGCGATGCGAGCTGCTTTGCTGCAACACACTTGCCATAATTAACTCTAACCATACATCAATTGTTTTTGGATGCGTTAAAAAAAATTATTTTTAATGTGCGTTTTCAAACTCCAGATCTCTCTTATAGCAAGACAATAGCCGTACTAAATTTCCAGCAGGATGTAGTCCAGAGTACAGAAATACACAGTATCACCATTTTATTTGTACCAATGGTCCGACATCAGATTTCGGGGGTGGAATATGCATGAGCATAATATACCTAGCAAAACTGAATTGGACCTTCTTCATCATTGTATGAATGGAATATTGGCTCTAGTGACTTCAGTATCAGGTACCCTATCTTCCCACTTTATTCTGAGTAGTCTGCAGATACAGCATATCGGGAAGTCTTCTGCGTTTTTTCTCTGATAACCAACATAAAATTTGTGTGATTTCCCCTAGGGAGTGTGAAGTACATTGTGCTGCTGGTTTAGAGTGTAGTTGCGCTATCCGACCCATCACGTCCGATTTTGGCATGATGTGGAAGTTGTTTAACTCATGTGTCCGCTGTGTACCGTCCAGGTCTCACAAGCGTATAGTCAGATATTGAGCACAATGATACGATAGACTTAATTTTTATGGCAGGGCTAATGTCCTTCTGTTTCCACACACCACACAGTCTGCCACGTATGATCCAAATTTTTGGCCCATGTATTACTAGTCAATAACAACATATAGGTACAGTTAGGCATGATGTGTAATAAATATATATTAGCCCTGAAAACAGCATCAAAAATTAATATTGTTGGTTGGTTGCTGATCCAGCGGTCCATGGGCTCATGCCTTTGTATAGGTTGCTTGTTTCTAACAGTGTATCCATTGTCATATTTTTTGTTTGTCATATCACCAAATGTTTCTAGATGTTCATCTATTCCTTCTCTGTCCTTTCCTAAGCGAGCATTAAAGTTTCCCATGACATATATATTTTCTTCCCTGTTCTTGATGCTCACTGTGTCATTTAAGTGGTCAAAAAATTCTTCACATTCACCTTCATTGCCTCTGGCATTATATTGTGCATACGATTGGATATATGCTGTACTTACACTGTTCACTGTCACAGCAACTGTTCACTGTCATAACAACTGTTATTATTCTTTCTGATTTAATTTGTGTCAATATGTTTTGATGTCAGCTATAAACCTGACACCATATTTAGCTCGTGCGAACTCCTGTATAGAGTATGTGTTTAGTCTAGATGTAGCTTTTTGAAGCCATTACCTTTAATTCTTGTGCCTGACAGACCTAGGATTTGAATATTTCCTTTCTTCATTCCCACTATAAGATCCTTTTTATTTCTTAAGCCATACATATTTATTGTGCCACATTTGGTGATTTGTTTGCATTTGATATTGATTGTTATCTTCTGAGAATTCTTCTTGTTTCCTATGAGTGTTTTAGTTCTACACTGCCGTTTTGCTAGACCAGTCACAAATTTGTCGTTTCAGTCTCCAAATGGTTAAACCATGTTCTAATTTATCCCATTAAGAAAATAAATCACATATTTCATTTACAAAGTATTGAAATTCTTTTCGGCAAGCAGGAATAACAAACTGCCATTCCGTGCCATAATTTGAAATCCCAATTTGATAAATCAACTAAATTTACAGATGTAGAATAGGATAAGACACTCAAACATGATGTTCCCTTACTATGCATATCTAATGGTGATGAGGATAAAACAAAGAGGAATTACACATTTGTCACTTCTGTTCCCCTAGGTTGGTTTTTTTTACTTTCAACTCCATAATAGTTCTTTTTTTTTTAAACTGGGGAAGTTCTCTAGAGCTCTAACAAGTCTCAGATGGCTATTTTACTAGGTGCAAGTCCACGGGGTAAGTAAACCGGAGGGCATTTTTCTATTACCTCCATACAATCTAGAGGCATGCTGTAGTTAGGTGCCCTCCTAGATGTCCAGACATGAGTTTTCATCACAGCAGAGACTATGATGTGGAATAATCAACCTCAAACTGAACCCCCTTAGTCACATCTTATGGCAGCACAAAGGGAGGCAGTGTTACTATTCTTTGCTTCCCTTGTGTTCCAATAACACACTGGTGCTCCTGTGGGTCAGAGTATTTAGTTGTGGCACTAGAATAACTTATGTATAAGAAATAGTTTGTTTAGTTTGTTTATCTGTGATAGCAATCATTGTCTTTCACTCTCCACTTCTGTTTTCATTCATCTCAGAACTAGTGAGAGCATGCACTGACTACTTGTCTACAGCTCCTCCTGGAACTATACCCGCAGTGGTTGGGCCCCCACCTGGACTTCCTCCAATGCCACCTAGACCTGGTCAAGGTGGTCCACCAGGCAACAGGGGTCCCCCGCCACGCATGGAGGTAAGCAGTTTTATATTAATTTAAAGTTCTGTTAAACTAAATATCTTTAGTTGTTTTTAGATTATTTGAAATGTGATTTCTAAAAGATAGTGAAAAAATTACAGCATAACTCTTAACCATTACACACCCCTCAGCCATGCATATAAATGTAGATGTATTGACTCAATATTGAATATGTTGGCCTCTCTATATGCAAGATATACATATGTGGCATGATGATGCTTTCTGTTCACAAGCGAAGATGAGCACAACATAGCAAAAAATCCCTTAGGTTTGGATGTTTGTGAGTTTGCAGATGGCTGGGAAATCCAATACTGGGAGGGGTTGGGGGGTGTGTGCTGCTGAATGTAAACAAAAATGGTCTTGAAACAAGGGAGAGCTGTTTGACATCCCCTTCCTATTTGTCTCTTTTTAAATTGCCAACAGTGTTCTATTCAAAAGTTTTGATATATAATTACCAAAAAAGCAGAGAAGATACTCAGGGATAACACTACGGATTATGTATTATTGTCACTGTTACTAATAAAACTAACAAATAGTAAAAATGTTAAGTAAAATATTGTCAATGAAAAATGCCAAATAAACAAAGGAAAGGACTTTCTACATTACTTTTCAATAGGGACCTTTATCAAGGAATAATAAACATGAATCAACAATACAATTGAGCGTCCTCACCAATGTGTTCCAGTATATTAAATGAGGGATACGCAATCATGTTTACTTTTTAAACACTGTACTTGACACTAATCATGATGGAGTCTTTTCTCGTGTAATACACTGGAACGCATTAGGGAGACTGTTAGATAATATTGTTTGTACTTGATCCATGTTCGTTGCTGTTTCTTGATTAAAGTTCATTAGTTCATAAAATAGAACAAATGTTCCTTTGTTTGTTTTAATATTTTTCCTTGACAATATTTTACTTAGGATTGTTACAATTTATTAGTTTTATTAGTATCATCGAGGGCCGTCTCCGCTACAAAGGTTGGTTGCAACAGACCTCCAACATTCCGTCTCTTGTTTTGGTGGTGCACTCTGCTAGACTGTAACCTGTCCATCGTGTGATGTTATTCTCCCACTTGTATCTCTGCCTACCTCTTGCTCACTTCCCTTTCACTTTACCCACAAGTAAGGTCTTCAATAAGGTGACATGTCTTTTAATATTTTATTTGCCTGATCTTTATTTCTCTTAGTAATTCTTTCCTCATATTAAGTGTATTTAGAACCAATTTATTTGTTTTCTTCTCTTTCCATGATGTTCTACATATTCTTCTATATACCTACATCTCAAAGGCATCAATTTCTTTCTTCTGTTAGTTTAGTGTCTATGTTTCTGAGCCATACATTGATATAGAATAGATTATTTTATATTTTATTAGTAACAGTGACAATAATACATTATCCATATTGTTATCACTTTAAATTTGTTAATGACACTCCATTTTGTCATATATACTCTGACACTTTGGATATTATTTAGAGAAGATACAGTAATCAGGTAATAAAAACACAGCTAAACGTTTTTATACTTACCATGATCTGACCAAACCAGACTGAACCTCAAGAGCTATGATTTCCTAAGAACTTTGGTCCATTTCGTATGTCATTTCTCTGCGTATTTACATCGTGGAAATATTATCTGGCTGATTTTTTGATGAATTTCCCCAAATTTTCAGAGTTGTGACACAATTTTTGCACATTGGATGATATTGTTCGTATATATACTGACGATTACAGCTTTAGATACGATGGGAATATGCACGATCTAGGTAATTTGCATGCCAAATATAATGTGGGAAGTGGCAGCAAAGTTCCCTGTTAGATGACCTAATGTTTTCAAAAAAGAGAAGGAAATTCGTGGTACTAATTATGGCATCGCAAATTTTGCCAGAGTGATGTAGTTTTTCAATGTAGAAGTTGAGAATTTTGTAGAAAATGTTGGGTTGTACATAATCTTGAGGAGATTGCCACATGTTGTGAATACTTTAAGCATCATTGTCAACTATGAGTTTATCAATTTGCAGCAGATTGGACAAATTTTGTATGTAACCCAATGCAAAGAACAAGTAAGGAAAGAAGACATGTGATGGACATCTGAAATTGTCATTGAAATAAAACACCTTTTTATATATTTATATTATGATGGGCCTGTGTATTCTGCTTGACTATGACATGTACTGGAGCGCAGATGACGGGTTAAACATTTCGGGCAAATCAACCTGTTTGGGAAAAAGGAGATTTGATGATATATCTCAATATTTTTGTCTCAATATGACTCCTCTACTCAGCAATCCCAAGGTAAAAAAAAATATTCCCCACATTATGTTTAGTTTGACAGTTGATTTTAAAAAAATGTATATATGCATTAAATTATTATCTTTGATATAGGTTCAGGCAAGACTTCATTTTTCTGTTGATCTGCCAAGTCTGAGTATAATATGAATAGTTTGAAAGAAAATGCATTTTTAACATCATATTGATAATTTAGAGGAGCTGTGCCCCTTGCCTTAGGGATCAGGGATTGACAATAGGGAAATCTCATAGTGGTGAAAGGGTTAAGAGTTAATTCATGTTCTCAGAATTATTAATACAGATTCTTTCCACTTAGCCACATGGTCGCATACTCACGCTTTTCTTACCTGGGCTCGAAAAAGAAGAAAAAATATAACTATACTATGATCTGCCATGGATGTTATAAAAGGTGGCTAAGGAGGTTAGGAGAGACTCTGCTGTCTCCCCATCTCATTAGTCAAAGTTACTCAAAGGTCATGTGGAAGTAAGATATGTCGAAAGGTGCAGCCAAGGACTTATTCTGCTAACCAGCAGGAGTTTGTGAATGAGCACTGGAGGTCATATACTGTTATTGCTTCTAATAGGTGACAGTACATTTGGTTCTGTATTCAAGTTAACTATCAAGTCTAGAATACATCTTTTTATTTCAGCCACCTAGGTTAGGAATGCCTCCACCTCATATGAGAGGTCCACCACCCATTGATACAAGAGCTCCACCCCCCATGAGACAGGAGTGGGAGCGTCCACCAGGCCCTGGTAAGTGTTTTGGTTAAGTATTCATATTTTTCTTGAGCATCTCAATTTACATTAAATTTATGTCAGTCCTGTAAATATTTCCATTGGAGGCAACATTTTGGGTTTGTCTTTCTCGTATTTGAAGAATTATTCTGTAATATCAAATGAGGTGTTGTATTAATAGAGTAAGTGTCTGAAATGTGTTTGTGATATTTTGTTATACATAACATTACTTTATATTGTAGACCTTTTGTCAACACTGACTGAAATGGGCGCATATAGTTAGTCAAAAATTATTGTGCCTAATGGGAATTGAACCAGTTCCGTTCTAACGGCATCGGATCACTTTGCAACTCGAGTAAACGGGTTTTTCCGTACTTGACTAACTGCATCTCCAAAAAATAGTTAGTCAGTTCACACGAGGACACTGTTTTGTTGATGATATATGTGTATGTAGACTTAAATGAGTAGGCATTTTTCTTCCTTTTTGCCCTAGCGGTGTTATAATCATATATGTATTCTGCAATGAACTGTACAGCATTTGCTATATCAAGCAGAACATTAGTGCTTGTCCATCAGTTATTTTCAATGTCAAATTGTCTTTAACCTATTTTCTGTAGAATATGTTATGTATTTTATAATAGGTATCCATAGTTGCACCTGTGTTCTTGTAAAAAGTCTTGAAAACAAAATAAAGTCAACAGATTTATTATAAAATCTCATTCATCATTTATATTATAAAAAATGTCTTTTGAATATGTGACATATTAGAGAATTGTATACTATGTGACCTTATTTGAGAGTCGGTTAATATATTTTAATGTAGCGAATATGTATATATGTTATTTTTCATTTGTAGTACTCTGTTTAAAGTTAAGCATGTTTAAAGTTAAGCAGTACATAATTAAATTAATTATAATGAATATGTAAATGTGTTACAATTTACGTAACATTAATAAAAAGATTATTAAAAACTATTATAATAAAATGAATAGGAACAAAAATGGTTACGCTTCAATCTAAGATATTCGTCTAAACAAACATAATAATATTAAAATAACCAATACGGGAAAAAAATCTTCATTTTAAATTCTAAATATAATTTTTTTTTAAAGTACTAAACAGTTCATTTTGCGGTCCGGTGAAGGACTGATGGAAATTGAACAATTTGTGCAGTACATTCAAGAACAATAATGTGTGAACACAAATAAGTACACATGAAGAGATGTAGAAGGCTAGGACAAGAAACCAGAATATCTAACTACAGACACAAGATAATAGGGCACCATTTGTAACACATATTTATTTATTCACTATTATCACTTTGGTATTTGTGTTACTGTGGCACAAACATTATTGCTGGACATTCTTTGACTGTTTGGTAATTATATGATTTTTAACTGTATCTATATTTGTGTGTATGCAAAGTACTATTGTGTATATTTTGATATAGAAGGAATATTTTGGGAGCTGTAAAATTGTCTGGTCTGTTTACATCTGAAACAATACTTCAAAGGCTTTATAAATGTTTGTCTCCGTGGCAGGGGGTCTAGTGAGACTAAAATAGGATCAACCCATTTGAACTTGCTAGTGGTTCAACATGCAGTGTATGTCCTGTCATTTCATGTAGCTCTGGCATTGTAAATAAAACATCATGCATGTGTTTTTGCTCTTTTTGGTGTCTGGTAACACAAAATCAAAACTACAATACAGTCTGATAAAAAAACCACAGATAAATACTGTTTTTATGCGCAGCTGTATCACTAGCGTAGCATACAAGTATTATTGGCTGCATAAAACAGGATGATTAAATTCCTTGGACTGTTTTGTTATATGTTTGCCACTTTCTAGAACACTTACTATTCAGATAATTCTGTTTATTTATTTTCTGGCCATATAATTTTATTCTTCTCTTTGATCGTTCATTCTTTAACTCCTGCTGCATCTCTCTTGTAGCAGAACAAATGGTCCTACTAGATTTCCAGCAGAATGTAGGAAATGCGGTGTGTCATTGTTTTATTTGCGCCAATGGTTCGGCACATCTTTCTTCGGCAGCATATTTGGATTCAAGAACATAGGGGAGGGAAAATACCTATAGATTTTCTACTACATTGGTTCATTGTTTGTATGAAGAGTAAGCTCTTCAATACTTTGACTAAACAGTCTGACTTTTAAATTATTTCTTCTGTGTTTATTCTCAAACCCCTGCAATTTAACAGGATGTAGTCCAGAGAATGGAGTGCATTGTGTCGTGGCTTACAGCTTGACTTCAATACATTAGCATTTCGGCCCGATATATCTGACTTCAACATGTATTCTGGGTCACTTTGGCACTCTATGAGATGTGACAGCCAACCCCACCCTCATAGCTTCCTTTGTCTTTGTCATCTCCTACGACATGTGGCAGGTAACAGTGTTTATAAACTTTTTCTCCACATTCGGACCCTGGCCATTGATGGCTGTAAGGTAGATTATTATGTTGTGATGTAGATAAACATGACTTGAACAAGAACTGTGAGACAAGACATGGCCACAATGGACCGAACAGAAGCACAAGCTTCGGGGCAGCCCCTCTGACCTGGAGAGGACTGGAAGCTTCATCCTGGCGACTGGCCTGAAGATCTAGCAAGAAAAAGATTCCTGAATTCAAGAAGAAGAAGGATGACTTAAACACATTTCTTCCTTATCTTCCCTGATTCTATGTGACCATGACTGCCACAAATGTGTTGAGAACCCTAAATTTTGAAATTTTTGTATTGAAACAGTAGGACCAGGGCAGGTGAGAAAGGTGTATGCTAATATCATACATACTATTTGCTAGAAAATATTGAATACCTGTAGATCTGCTTAAAGTGAAGCAAGTGTAATCAATAGCCACTGCGTACTTGGACACTTCAGATGGATTATATTAATGATAGTTTTGTTAACAGGTGATCTCTAAAATGTGATGACACAGACTTTAAGAAAATGTGTAGCTCAGATTGTAACATGCATTGTCTTTGGTGTGTTGTTGTTGTCTGGATAAAGAAGAATGATCCTGAGATTTGTCATGATGTGCATATTTGTTTGAATGTTTGCAGGGAGGCCCCCCATGCCAGGAGGGCCCCCAATGAACAAGGAATTTCTTCGCGGCCCAGCTCCAGGACCGCTAGGAGGTTTGTTGCTACCTCTTAAATGTGTAATCTGTCATGTGTGCCTGGAAATGAGTCTTAAGGAAATATAAGTCAAATTTTTCCTTGATTGTGTCTATATTTGGACAACTAATGGGATAAACCAGGGGGTTGACCAGAAAAAATATGTATAAAAATTAAAAACGTATATTTGAAAAATATCTAATATAGAGGTTTATTCTGTATTTTTTGTTAGCATGAGACATACATAAAGTGGAGATTTATACTGGGTTTCATTCATCTGAAAGAATACTTATAATATAAAATTGAAACTGAAGTTCATGATACTTTAGAAATTTTGTGTGTTTGTACATGCTCTTGGACATATTCATCCAGGTCAACTTGAACCACTGCATGTGTCCATTAGCATTTCAGATAAGTGTGTGTGTTCACATACCATGTTGAATGGGGAGGGGGGTGTATGGATGTATTTTTAGTCCCCGAATGGAGGCATTCCAGTGAGGCAGTATCACATCCTGTCAGGAGCACAGCATACATTTCTGGGCCAACTATCTCATCATTCATCCATGACAAGTCTGCAATGATGGTATATCTAGCATTGCCTATTATCTAGGAGTCTGTCGCAAAAGAATAAAGGTGCAATAAAGGTCCACTTGCCAGCATCTCTTCATCATCCTTTGATAGAAGAAAAAAATTAACAAATTGAGAAGAGAAGCAGTGACAATTTTTGTTGTTGGTGACTGGTTATCAGCATATTCCCCCCCCCCCCCCCCCCAATTTTCTTTAGTCATCTCCTATGACATTTCAGAATAGAAGAAAGCTTCCCTATTCTTTGCACCCAGAACTAGAGATCCAGGTCCCATTTGTCATATTGATTAATTATTAATTAATAAAAGTAGAATTTAAGTAATGGTGAAATCAGATGCACCAAACTGTGAACCTAATGTCCAGCAAAAGGCAGGCTTATTTTTTTCCCACCAATCTGGACACAATAGAGAAATCTGTTCTAATTCACATTTGAACTCTCAATAAAGCACATTTCTAAAAACAATTTTCCAGTTTCGTGTCTGTAGATATTCTTTCCAGTTCTGTCTATTTCTTTGGAAGAAAGAAAAACAGCTCACAACTGGATCAGATAAAGTGTTCCAATTATTTCCATATCTTTCTCATTCCTCTTATAACTGTTTCAAACTCTTTTCAGATGTATTCTAGTCCTTCTTTCTCTGTTAGTCTATAATTGTTCAGTCTCAAACTTCTGCAGATAGAATGTGGTCTAGTAAATAGAATGCGCTGTGTCATGGTTTACAGCTTAGCTGTGATATCTGCACCTTCCAGCTTCTGACTTCAGCATGGCTTCTGGGTCACTTTGACCTAATAGAAATGGGACAGCAAACTCCACCTCCAAAACATACTTAGTCACCTCTTATGATGTGCATGGCAAACAACAGTGTTGCTATTCTTTGCTCCCCTTTATATGACTGTATGTACCCCATATCAATGTATAACCTGATGGTGCCACATGTCCAGTGTGAATGTTTAATGTGTACAACACAAATTAGAATATGAATTAATGTAATCTATTGGTATCTCTCTATTTTTTAATCATTGAGGCAAGCTTGATTTAGAAACACCGTTTTCATAAATTAAATAGTTTTATTTCCTCCTAGATTATTTATGTCCTGTGATATTTGTCTTACATTACATCTTCTATACTGATGATCACTTTTGATTTTATGTTAGTAATGCTGTAGCTCACCTATAATTCTACTCGTACTTGCATTATTATTTACATTACTGGCTCTATCTTGGATATTTTATTTCAGTGATTAATATTTTTTTTTTTTTTTGCATTCAATATTCATTTTTACTTTAAGATAAGCTCATCATATAGTTAGATTATCCTTTGTATTATTCCTCTTAGCCTACTGAATTAACAGTTGGTTGAGCTTGTTCCAAATAACATAGTGGGTACTTGTCCTCAAAGCAGTCACTTTTAAATGACCCCCCCCCACCCTTTTTGTGTGTATAAAATGGGCTATGCAGAGTAGCATATTTCTTTCTTAAACCTGCATGTTGTGATTGGGCATATGTGCACACACAATCTCCCCTTTTTGTTTGAAGTGGAAAGGAGGGAATAAATCAAAGTAGCTGCTTTGAGAGTGCAAGAATAATTTAGTATATTCTTGATGAGGTAGCATTTTAGCATTATATTTCTAGAAATTCCCTGCTATCTTTTCCATCAGCCGTCTAAGAGTGCTCACACATTAAATACTAGTAAGAAGTCAGTTATCTAATTTATATATATATTATTTAAATGGTCTACAAAATTAAACTGAATTAACATTTTGGAGATTTTTGAAGAGAAACAAACAAAATACTGAGAGCTATTATAGATTTTATAGAATTTGAGGTCAGCCTCTTTTTTCGTAAAGGATGTGGTTTGATTGGTATTTGCTGGAATAGATGTGATTTAATTTGAAGACTAATGAGGAGAAATGAGATAGCTGATATCCGAGTCAAAATTGGAAGTCAATGCCAGCAACATGAGAAAATATTGTATCATTTCCAGAAATGGAAGTCTATCATGAAATGAAACTTACCTCATCAAAGCAGCCCAAAGGACAGTGATTTTTAAGTTGAAAAGGCCACAACAGACTCAAGATACATATAGCAGATTTGCTGTTGAGGACACTGATATGTACACCTGTGAACAATCTACAGAAAGACTATATTATATAAAACTGCCCCAGATGTACCACACCACAAGAAGAAAGCTGGGCATCTGAACCAGTTCTAACACATAAAATATACGACCGTCTCGACACTGATAAGGACTTATATTATATTAAAATGAATGACGAAAATGGTTGTTTGGATTTATGATATTTGTTTGAACAAACATATAATAATAAGAAAACACAGATTAATACAAACAAATTGTTACTTTAAAAACATTTTATAAAAATAAAACAGTCTGGTAATGGCCTAGCGAAGGATCATGTAGAAATAAAATCCTGACATTTCTGTTAAAACCTAGTGGATCAATCATCATTTCAAAATAGTGTACATTAAAAAAATGATTGAACTGGAACTGCAATAAATGAAAGTATGGTAGTGTAGCAGTTAAAGTTACATTCATTAAACCTACTACTCCAAGCAAGAAAGTGAGTACAAAACTGGTATATGAGTTTTTGGTCCTTTCCCTGAACGTGTGCCTACAACATATTTCTTCTGTTTACTGATGTGAAGGAAGTTAGATATTATGCACACGATTTCATTCCCAGTGTGTTATTGTGCACACAGTTGAAATTATGTCATTAGCAGACCATGCCACCAGAAAAAAAAATGGATTAATGTTAGCGGACATTAAATTATGCCCTGTCGATTTAATGTCATGATTGTGCATCAAAGTAGAAGGATTGATCCTATGATTCTAGAGAGGGATGGGGTTAGGGGCAGGGTTAGATCTAATTCCTCCTAAACTATACATCTGTAGCTCAAGAGAGACAGAAACTATGTTGATTCTTTATCATTCGAAGGTATCAATATGGCAGCCATTTCATTAAAAGAAATGAACCGGCAGAGTCGCATCTCAAGCTACTAAAAAATTACGACCAATTATTTGAATACTATGAGCATGGTAGGCATGTGTTCAGGGAACGAACTAAGTTTTTTGTGTGTTTAAATTAAATTAATTTTAAAAATCTCTTTTGGTGAGACATTTTTTTCCACCCATGGGCCAAGTCTGCTGGTTATATAAAACCATGAAAATAAATGGAGGTTAATTTCACAATTTTAAGAAGCTTAGAATGTTTCTTATTTGAACCCCATAATTCATAATAACCTAGTACCCATTAAGAAACATCATGGCACTGTGAGAGATATCAGTGTCATTATTAATGCAAGAGTTGAAGAATTGATGCCGTTTGCTTAATGAGGCTGAGATGTATAGGTCGGCCTAAAATGCAATGTCTGACATTGGTTTTTTAAACTAACTATTCTAGAGAACAAATATATATATAATAATTGTTTTAGTAACCAGTTTAATTTCTGTTGCTTGACATATTTTTTTTTTCCCTATGTTCTCTTCGGATTTCTTTTATATCTGGATAATGGTCCTAAATTTCCAGCAGGATGTAGTTCAGGATTTTATTTGTACTAATGGTCTGACACAACTGACTTTGTCAGTGGTAACTAATTTGTTCAGTGTTTTTAACCACTTTCAATGAATGAAGGATGTCTGTAGGGATGTCTATAACCATACCACTAGTAGGCCAGCTGTACGAGGGAACTGGTTCCAGTACTTACACATTGGTCACCAATCTGAACACAGCACATTTCCTGTCTCTGGACTATATCCTAGTAGAAATTTAGGACCATTGTCTTGTTATAAGAGAGATATAAGAGATCATTGGAAGTTAACGATTGCACTGACATCTTTGTAAATATTATCTACCAATAATTAACGTAACCCACATGCTGTCAGTGTTGTGAAGATTTATATAGCAATTATATGCTTATCCTAATCACTTTTTTTGTCATTGTATCTACTCTTGATTCATAAATTAGGTTTTCTCAGTTGTTACATGCCTGTTATTGTGTGTTATTCTGAAAGTCTGCATTCTTTTCTGTCTTTTATATTATTCAAGCACAACCACCTCCCCCGGGCAGTAAGTTTTATCATTTCTTCTTCTACTTTTATTTTTGCTCCCAGTAAACAAAATATTGTGCTTTCAAAGATAAACAAAATCTTGAATTGAATACAAATTTTGGTCCTGCCTACTCTGAGGACCACTGAAGTAACAATGTGATATCATTTATGGGAATGTCCTATAATGAAGGTCATAGAAAATAATGTAAACAGTGTTTTCATTAGTATACAGACATCTTTCTATTATGTGTTATTTAGTGCATTACTTTGTTAGTTTTTAAATAGGTGTAGGGATGCAAAGGGATATGCATTTCTCTTGTGCTACCCGGGGTTAGCAGATAACAAAGATACTAAAAGCACTTCATGGTGCATCCTGGAAATAAATTTCTTTGACACCTGTGCAAAGCAATTTGTCTAACACTTTATGGATAGTGTCTGGGTAGTGTAGTATTGACCGAGATGGAATGTGAAAATGTGGGTACAAGACAAACAGTATCTCTGAATAGAACCTCTCAATCCCCACAGTCAGTACACTGTTGCAGCACTGCTAAAAAATGAATGGCCTGGGCTGCTTGGTTGTCATGTCTGAAAGCTCATTAATGCAAGAATAATGAGAAAGCCTCCAGAGAATTACGATTCGTCTGTTGAATACACACAAAGGCATTACAATGCAAAAGGGCACCCACATGTGCAAGAATAAGTGAGAATATCGCAACCAAAATGAAAGCAATGTTCATGCTTGAGAACAAGCTTTCTGCTGTCTTTGGACGGCAGGTAAATGTAAATGCAGGATATCATACCGTTTTAATATGAAGAAAATGTGGGTAAAACTTGGATGAGGTGTTCATGACATTGGTGAACGAAGCCTCAGCTTAAGAGGAAGTTCCAACCCTAGTTAAACTTTGCTGAGACTAGTTCACTTGGTAGCGGAACACTTTGTACAAGATAGGCGTAGTTGATCTAAATTCCTGCTCACCGTCTAATTGGAAACTGCCGCCCAGGACACATTTTGGCCAAGCCCAAGAGTACAGTGGATGATAAACCGTCACTGCTTAGAGCAGATACACATTTGTCTGGAAACAAATATTAAGGCTGTCACAGACAGCCTTGTGCTGGACGGGAAGGCAAAAAATAACTAGCAGCACAACATACTTCATGCTTACCGGCAGAAATCACACAAACGTTTGTGCTGGTTATCAGAGAGCAATCATAGAAGTAGGTATGTATGGTTGATGGTGTTAAATCACAAATGCCCAATTCTCACAGGTATTTCGATTTGTACAGTCTACTTAAGGGTAGGGTTGTTTTTGGGGTGTGTTTTCAGATGGATTTATTAGTTTTAGGATTAGGATTGAGCTATGTTAGTTGTAGCTATTAGAGTTATGGTTAGGATTAGAAAATACAAAAGTTATGTCATATTGCTTATGTGAAATCATACTATATTTAGAGTGGGTGTACGTGCAATGATGCTATATTTTGAATAAGGGATGACCTGTGGTCATCACAGTAGGCAGTACCATAATGTTATATTCTACATATTAACATTTAAATATAAGTGATAAAAACTAGTAAGTGTGAAGTTCATAAATGATAACAGAAAAAAGGTAGCTAGTAAATCAAAGACTAGCTATTTTAGTGGTCTAATACTCAGAGACAGTAACATGTTTCTGTGAAGTAACATATTTTAAATCTGTCTTGCCTGTAGTAGCCCACACTGTTTTTATATTCCTCAGCAGAATGGGAACACACTCAAAGTAATAGAAGGCTTGATTGTTTTTAGTCTCTTTGATACTGTCTACAGAACTATCCCATCTATTTTTTTAAATTATTAAGATGTAAAATTTTCTGAATGCTTTGGGTTTTTTTCTGATTCCCAAAAATATATCTTTTTTTTTTTTGGCTTTGGAAAATGTTTTCTCAATAATTCATTTGATTTTCATTGTCATTCCTGAAAATCATGTGCCTTTGTAGTTTACTTTGCATGCGGAAGTAAATAGAATGAAAATAAGAACTTTGGAAGAAAGAACATATCACACAAAAACAGTGATAGCAAACTATGATAATGTACGATTGTTATTGGTAACTAATATAACTAACTAATAGTAAAACTAATGTCAACAAGAAATGCTGTAATTTACAAGCTACCATTCCCATATTATTATCAATATTAGTTACCAGTAACAGTATATTATCATATTTGTTATCGCTTCTTAGTTTTGTTACTGCAACACTCTCCATTTGTCGGATATTCTCTGACAGCAAGGTTATTTATACAAAAAAGTGTGGTTGGTTAAAAATGATCATTTTGACAGAAGTTACGAAGCATCACCCCACAAACAGAACTCGGTTGTACTTAAATCGTGATTTGAAAATTGACATTCCATATTGTACTGCTGATTAAATTAGATGTATTAGTCTAAATATTAAAATATTTAGAAATATAAATAAACAATAGTTGAAAAGTAATAGTTCAGAATGCTTCAATTATTACCCAGTAAATGATTAAATCACCAGTGTTGCTAGGGCCCAAAATTGGAACAAAGAATAGCCGCACTGTAACCTGTCATGCATTTTGTAAGAGGCTACTAAAATGGCTTTGGGTGTAGTTGCCTGTTCCATCCCATAGTGACTCAAGTCCTGATGAATGTCATTCTGAATTGTGCTGATATCACAGCTAAGCTATAAACCATGGCACAACACATTCTGATTTATGGACTTCATCATGCTTACCAGCAGGCGTTTGAGTTTGAATGCTGAAGAAGAAATAATTACATTAAGTTTATGTACACCGGCTAACTACCTATGCATGCACTTAATATTATTTTGTAATACATTAATATCATTGGCATATTTGCATAGTATTTTATCAACCTAGTCACTTTTTCTGTGGTGGTGGACAGGCTTATGGACTCTTTACTTTGTTAAATCTATATTTTATGTGCAAATATGCCATAAGAGTGAAATTATTGGATAATTATCATTAATTGATTATGTGCAGTCATTTGGTAAACTACCACAAAAACATAATGAGAGATACTTTTTTCTTGTAATAATAAGGTAATTTTCCAGGTGTATTTGTTAATGTGTTTTTGATTTGTGCTCAGAAAGTCATGTGTTCAAATGTTGCTAAGAGCATCTTTTTTTTCCGGAGATCACTGATGATTATTGCTTGAAGCTACATAGTTAACATGCTATTAGCAGTACTCTCTAAAGATGTGCCACTTCAATGAGAGGGACAGAGTATATATAGGGTAACCCTTGTACAATGAAGTCAAATCCTTCTCAAATCGTTTTCAACATTTTCGAATGTCGTAATTAAATCTGTAGTAAAATTACTCTTTCAAAGAATTTGTGTGTGTGCAATATCAGCAGATTTGTTGTTAAACATTTTGTGATGGCACATATGCTTTAAGCCATAATCTCTTTTGATTATATCATGCAGTTTTAGGTATTAAACAGTAGGCAGGAAGTAGATGTGAACTTCTCTTGTACTGAAAAACACATCTCCACTGAGATGTATTCTTTTAATAAATACTGAAATATGAGCTGATAAGTGAATAATATTAATGTATAATATAATTTCTTAATATATTTATGACACAATGCACAACTTAACAGTTCCATATTAACATTTGTGTTTTGAGTATATCCACCGAAATCGGGAGTGATACCAGCCCTTAAATGCTGCGGAAACATGGTGGCCACACTTATCCTTGTACGGTCATGATGTGCTTCACATGTGACTGTAAATCACAGAAAGAAAGAACATTTGGGTGCATACATTGATAAGAAATCTTGTCATGTTAGTGCTGAAAGTATGAACCTATCGGAACAAATCTTTAACAATGTTCCTCCAACATGCTTGAGTGTTACTTGTAGTTATATACCAGATTTGTTACATGACCGGAGCTTATGGGCACAAGTCAACTAAAGGAGGTCTATTTGTGGATTGATATTTTACATATCATATTTTTATATTTTTGTTTTAGAAATGAAATTAACAATCATGCATAACAAATGCTATGTAGCTTAGAATAGAACATTAAATGTAGCTTATAATAGAAATGTAGCAAAATGTATCTTGGAATAGAAAGTAGCATTAAATGTAACTTAGAATAGAAATCTATATGTCAGAGGTAACATGTTGGCAGATGATGTATTAATGCTTGAAGATGAGACAGCATGTCTAAAGAAGGTTGTAAGAGAAGCATAAGTATTATCTCAAGTTTTCCAGACATGCTTGAGAACCATGTTTCATCTGTAATATTAACCGTAAGAAATGGTGTGCTACATCAGAATTCACAAGATCTTTGACTAAAGCATGAAGTGCCACCAAAAGGTCATGTATAAACATCTGTACAAAACCGTGGTTTCCACCTCGTTTAGAAACCAGTATCATGGCATGTTCCCATAAGTGTTCCACTCATCGTTTCAGTAGACATTAAAGAGTATTCATACTCAAGTCCTAGTCAGATGTTAATTATGTGATCTTCGGATCTTTCAAGAGAGGACAGACTTTCTCCAATTATTCCTATTTGTCATTCTTTGTATGTGCATGCACCCCCAACAGCATATTTTTTCACTCACTACTAAATCAATGACTGCCCTTATTAGATTGGCCCTATCTCTTCTCACTTCTGTACTATCATTCATATGGCCAGGGCAGTATATCCATGTAGCACTTTGGGCAGCTGAGTTGTTTAGTAACACAAGCCATTTTTTTCTTAACATACACCTATCTATCTTACGTATGATACTTTGGGACACCACTTCTATTTCTTCTTCTGCTTTTGTTCTCAAACTCCTGCAGATTAACAGAATGTAGTTCAGAAAACAGAATGCGATGTGTCATTGTTTATGGCATTGCTACAATATCTTCACCTTTTGGCCTGGCACATTCAACTTCAGCATAGCTTTGTGTCACTTTGACTCTATATGGGATGGGACAGCCTGCTCCACCCCATAACCTCCTTAGTCGCCTTTTGTGACATGCATGGAAGGCAAAAAAAATTTTCCTATTTTTTTCTCCTCTTTCAGGCCCTGGCAACACACAAGTGGTTTCTATTTCATTTTCATGCTTGATGTTGTAGTTGCATATGCAGATTATTTCTTAAGCACCTTCCTTCCAGTCTTGTAGGAAATAAAACCTCACCAGCACATAATTCATTCATCTGTTGACTGAGCCATCTATGTATATGATTGTGTCTTGCGTTTTTTAAATGCAACTGGACAAGTTCTTGTATTGTCACCTCTGTCCTTACACTAGTTAATTTTCCACACACTTTCCCCAATTGTGTAATTATATTTGGGTTTCTCCTGTGCACACTTAAGTGTTAATCATTGAAGGTGATGTCCTGAATATTGTATTGGATGTTTAGGGAAGTGATGTCTTGAACATCAACATAATAGACAATGATGTCTTGAACATCAGCATAATGTATTTGAAAGTAATATTTTAACATGAATATTATAATAGAACGTGATGTCTTAATATTGACATAATAGAAAGTGATGTCTTGAACATACATAATTGTTCTTCAAAGATAGGAACTATTTTATGTTTCCTTAATTGTTCTAGTATAATTAACCTCATAAGATTTCTTTCTTATTATGATTGCAGTAGTGTCTGTGTCTATTATAACTGACACATTTTCTGTGTAAAATTACTTGTGCTGGATATTAGTTATGTTAACTGTTGTTTTATTTCTTGCTTATTCTTCTTACAGCACCATTTCCACAAGGTGGCCCACCACCCCCACAGCCAGTTGCTCCACCAGGACTGAGACCTCCTCATATTGGTGGACCTGGTATGTATTGATCAAGTAGCATTTGCAATATTCTATATTTACATTCACCTGGAGCAAACAAAGAAACCTGATTTGTTTTCTTTTGTTTCCATACCACTCAATTATTTGGACACTTGCTGCAGAAATGGAGAGATGGATATAGACCTTAGAATACAAGTTTTATAGAAAAAAGGGGCTCAAAAGGCGTAGAAAAGTGACTTTATTGTATTTGGGTTACCCCATTTGTATTCCGTCCTGTTTAACAAAGAGGCATAGTGCCAACCACTATAAACATGTTACCCCATAGCTTCAGGCGATAATCCGCAAGGGATCTCCGAAACAATCCACTTATAAACAAAACATCACGAGAAGGATTCGATCCGTAATCTCTTTAAGCACAAAGGGACTGGCTTTTCAACCACTACACCAAGGAGATTCCCAACATTCTTGTTATATTTGATAGAGAGCATAAGACAAATGTCTGTGTCAGAAATAAAATAATATTCAAGTCCTGGATGGTAAATACTAAATAATCAATCAGAGAATGGAGTATTTTGGTGCACTAAATCAATGAATGGAGGACCATCCATGTGAATGAGTTAACATATAGAATTTTGGTCAAAGATGGACAGGTAATGAACACAATAAGATTTGAATCACTTCTTATTGTTACCTACAGAGATTGACATTGTTGAAATAGTAACTAAGGATCATGTCATACATGCAGTGAAAATCAGCTGAAGCACTGTGCTTCCACATGATGTATCCATTGTCATGATATCTATCAAACTGATTTGGTGGGTATTAACTTGTTGATGAATGTAGTGGTAATAGATGATTGACTCCTCAGTTGTTTGTGACATTACCATAGACTTTTTAAAGATTGACTAAGTAGCTACCATATCATCAATTTACAAAATGTATATTTCATGTAACTGGAGACAGTAGTTGCAAGAAAGATGTGCAGTTTTGAGGCAGAATTTATTCTTTTGATACTTTGGGTAGTTATTGAACATGAAATAGATTGCTGGATAAAGTTGGAGACTATTACAGTAGTAATTGACCTAGCACGTAGATCACATTATTAGAAACATTGAATACAAGGTCATCATTGAGAGTAGCTCTTTTTAGGGAGATGATTTTGGCTCAGTCAATAGAGGCTGAAAACCAATACTCACCAGGCCCTCCTATAGTCAAGCATGTCCACAGTCAGCTCTACAGTAAATTTTCTGAAGGTGGAAGCAACCTGGGTGTGCCATAGCATTCAAGATGCCACACATATACACAATAAAAGTGAACATAAGAAGAATAAAATTATACAATGTCCAAAAAACAAGAGGTGAGACTAAACCTTTTACTATGCTTCCTTGTATGATCAAATCATGCGGCAAGTTGGTAAGACCAAAAACCATGTACACAAATCTCTGAGGGGTTGGGAATGGTCTACAATGCACAGATCAGATTGCGATCAGACAAAAACCACATGCACAAATCTATCTTGAATTGGCACTTAAAAACACATTTGTTAGTCAGCAGTTCTGGATTTTTTTATGTGGACTTAAATTTAATGTGTGGCACCTTTAAATGCACTTGTGCAGCTGAGTAAAAGCTGCCCCAAAATTCAGAGACCAAGACAAGCAGAAGTTGGATATTCTGGGCTTTAAGGTACAAAAATCACAGCAGCAGGCAGCATAATGTATCCATGCTCTCCTGTTGAAATCACATGAGCATTCATGCTAGTTAATTGATAGTAAAAGCTGAAGATGAAGAGAGAACACAGCCGAGCTCAAAAATCTGTTTCTAAATATGAGAAAGACTAAAATTGTGACAACTGATAACGTACAGTCAGTAAGTTCCTCTTTTGCCAAGTTTGGCACATAGGGCGGATGTCATAGTTCTCCATGCCTGTCGGTCAGTTGCCAATGATTGCAGGTCTTGTGCATTTATGCTTAAAGTACAACCCCAACCAAAAATAATAATTGACACATGAACTGGAAAACGTATCAAATTTTGGGTTCAAACATAAATAGTTCACAGTAGAAATTAAGAGAAGGATTGCAATGGCGTTTTCGAAACTTGTCCAAAATGAAAAATGGCAAGGTAGCAAAGTAAATCTGTGTGTGATAAGAATATGCATATTTCATGTGGCAATATACGGCTGTGAGGCTTGGACTTTCAATAAAACAGTGACAAAGAAAATTGCTGCCTTCAAATTGAGATGATACAGAAACATTTTGCATATACCATGGACAGCAAAAAAGACAAAGACGTATTGCAATCATTAAATGTCGAAGAGGGCTGGCTCCTAAATAACATGATAACAAAAAAAGCTGAACTTTTTTGGTCATCTAAAGAGACATATAACCGCATTGAAAGACTAATAGCAGAAGGCAGAGGAAGAGGCCGACCAAGATGAAGATGGACAAATGATATGATTGTTAAAACATGTCGCTTGAGGAGGCAGGTCAACTCGCCCAGGATCGTGAGGTGTTCAGAAGGTCCATAAAGAATATTACATTCTGGAAAGAACATTCCCACAATGATGAAGGTTTGTCACCTAGTTTGTGAAGGTTTGTCACCTAGTTTGTGTGTCTGGTGCACATTTTTGAAAGACACAAAAGATGTTCAGATTTTCAAAGAAATAGAGAAGCTGGAAAAGTTGGACATTGTAATGTGCATTTCAACAAGTTATGTAAGACCCTATAGCAGGAGTGGGGAACATCTGGCCTGCAGTATTATTTGGTTTAACCCGCTGAAGGCAACCAAGGCTGGACTAAAAAATGCAATAAATCTATGGTCCTTTCCCCATATCATCATAAATTTATATTAAGTGAATCATAATAATGTACACACACATCTCGCCAAAGACAAGCAGTTCCAGCCATCACATTATGTTTGAGTTACTTAAATGTTTGAGTAAATATTGCAGTCAAATGATTAAGTTTATAATTTTGTATAGCATGCGAATTATGTTATTAACTTACAAATGACACAAAAAAAGATTTCTTGTCACTGCATTTGAGTTACTATTGTTTGGTTGTTATAGTAATAGTTGTTAGTAATAAAAAATATGTCTTTTTCAGTTAGTGAAACAGCATATTTTTATAACATTTATCTGTATGGTAAAAATATGCAGCGAGTCACAAGGATATGATCAGTGTATGGATAACTTGTCAATCACAGTCTAAAGTGTTGGCATGTCAATCCTCATTTCTTGTTCTATGATTATAAATAGTCATAATTCGGTCTATTCTTATTTCAACTCATAAGTTGGTCCTGGCTGTTTTTCATTCTTGTTGAAAATGTAGTTTAACTTTAAATCTTCTGGTCAACATACTTTCTATTATTTTATTTGCTTAAATACCTTTCTATTGTTCTGCAAAACTTTTCATTATTTCATTGTCCTGCAAAACGTTCCATTATTCCATTGTCATACAGAAGTTTTATTGCATACAGTAGTATTGCATCGCTCGAACTGGAGAGCTATGGCTTCTGCTTTATGCACCATATTCGGTACTGAAGGAACATAAATACAAAACTTTCCATTATTCAATTGCGTTACATAACTTTCTATTATTCATTATCCTACATAATTTTTCAATTGCCTTACACAACTTTCCATTATTTTCAGTCTTACCTAACTTTCCATTGCCCTAGATAACTTTCCATTATTTAATCGTCTTCCTTAACGTTCCATTGTTTTAGATAACTTTTCACTATTCCATTGTCCTATATAATGTTCTATTATTCCATTTGTCAAAGCTCACATTCTGTACTAAATTTTCCACTGATAGTAAATATCTGAAATGTGTAAGTAGTCATCTATTACTTTCATGAAGCAGGTTGCTTTGAGTGCAGAAATCACCCTTTTCTCTGATTTGTCCCCACTGTTCCTTGGAAGTTTGCTTGATTACATCTACACTTTGTAACACAATAAAATGAAATAGTTTTAAGTATGTAAATATTATGTTATATGCCAGGCTTGCCTCCACCAAATTTGCCTCCTCCCGTGTCTGCAGCACCACCACCTGGTCATGTCCTCGCACCAAGCCATGGTCCTTACTACCCGCCACCACTGCCTGGACCTCCACCAAATGTAAGCATAACTTATATTGATTAGTAATCTTGTACTTGTAGAAATATCAAGATTCATTGTTCCATGTGTGTTTAATTGGTTATCTCTGTAGTCACCTAGCTTGTCAATGACTGGTGTTTCATTTTGTAATTAAGTCTCGAGATTGCGATGGCTGCCATCTATTCAGATCACTAGTGCTAAGTATAGTATTATACAGATGTGAAAGGTGGACACACAGCTTGAGCCACAGAAAGAATAATTCAGGCTTGATTCTTGATTAGAGACTAACATCATAGCACACAGGGCATTCCCATAAGTGCACCGATCTCTGTTTCGGCAGCCATTTGAGTATATGCAGACTCAAAGTCCCAGTTAGGTGTTGATTACATGATCTTTGGTTCTTTCCAAAAAGAGTTTATTTTCTTCTCTCATCTCTAATCTAATTCTGTCATTCTGTGTATGTATACGTTTTCAATCTCATTGTCAACATCTTCATTGTGCAATGATGGATTCCGGCTTTTTTAATGTAAGTCCTACAGACGTCTGTCAAAAATTAGCTATATATTTGTCATGCAGCAAATAAACAAACTTACAGGTTATCAAGAACCGCTTTTGGAAGTGATGAAATGGCGTAAGCTTGATTTTTGTGTACATGTAACGAGACATGGCTCATTTTCTAAAACTTGCAAGGAACATTCGAGGGCTGAAGAGGAGAAAGAAAATTCTGGATTGACATAAAGGAATGGTTTGAAATATTTTTGCTACACTTGTTTGAATGGCAGAGGACGGGTGTTTGGAGTGCTTTTTGTACTGATGGCTTCAGTGTGACATCTCTATGATCCTGACAGGCTATGGATCTTGTAATATTATTATATTATTTCACTTTTATTTTATCATGTACCATAGTGCGTTTTCCTCTGTAATATGGAAATTTTTCCTGGCATAGTGGTCAAGCCATTTTCCTTGTTCACAAGAGGTTGTGTGTTTGATTCCAGGTGAGGATGCTTACAAGAGCATTTTTTTTTCCAGAGATCTCTGGGGATTATCCCTTGAAGCTAGAGAGTTATGTGCTATGAGTAGTACTCTTGGCAAATGGCATGTCACTTCAGTGAGAGGGGTAGAGGAAATCTAAGTACAATAAAGTTGGTCTTCTATACCGTGTGAATCTTTTCCTTGATAATACAAAGATAGGTTCTTGATGTCTGATTAGAAGTCAGCATTACAGCATGGAATTCCTATTGAGGGCGTTGCTCCTCTTTCCACCAACCACACAAAAGTGTGCAGACTAAAAATCAAGTCAAATGTTGATGAAGTGATCTTCTGATCTTTCCATAGAGGACACATGTTCTCTCCTCTCAATTAGTCACTCCACTTTAATTGTTTGTGTGTGTAAGTTACCTAAGCATCAGAATCATCTTCATTCTCGCCCGTGTGTTGCCAGGGTCAGAAGGGGAGCAAAGAATAGCAACTGTTTACCTTCCACACATGTCGTAAAAGGCGACTAAGGAGGTTATGGGATGGAGTTGGCTGTCCCATCCCATATAGTGTCAGTGACCCAAAGCCATGCTGAAGTTGGATGTATCAGGTCGAAAGGCGCAGATATCACAGCAATGCTGTAAACCATGGACAACGCATTCCGCTCTCCGGACTACATTCTGCTAATCTGCAGGAGTTTGAGAACGAGCGCAGAAGAAGAAGATCTTCATTCTGTAGCAAATCTATTTATGACTTGTCTTGTTCTAGCCACAAATGCTGTGAAGTGTTGTGGGGAGCCTACGGTAAGTCTTCTTTCTAATGCCAAATGTGCTGCATTTGTTGTTTTAAAACCATGTTGGATAATGGTTGGATAATAAAAACCATGTAATACAATTTATGACTGCTCAAATTAAGACGACTATTTCTTCTCGGTTCTGTGCCTTCTACCTCAACCTTTCTCACCAATGAGCCTGCTCTTTCACCCATGTACTGCAAGGTCATGAAAGAGAAGCAATTAATAGCGACAGTTACCTGCCATGCGTGTCATAAGAGGTAACTAAGGCTTTGGGGTGAGACCGGTTGTCCCATCTCACCAAATGGTTCATGATTATGGGTTCTGCATTGTGAAGATAACAGACCCACTGATCCAAGTATATTGGGACATTTGCATTCAGTGGAATGAGAAGTACAAGAGTGCTATGGAAATGCAGAGACTAGTGAAATAAAACTATGTGAAATTAATGTAAGGTGGGCTTAGGCTTTTTTGAAACACTTGTAAAAAATACATTCAGTAGAGAATACATATTGAGTTAAGAAATTGACAGTATGAAGTCAAAAACTGTGAGGTTGAGCTATTATTATGCCTTTGTGAAATATTGTGGACTAATTGCTCCCGCAAAAAAGTGCCACTAATAAGCTTTCCTTCTAATGTGAGATTTTTGTTGACCTAAGTGCGCAAAGCTGTTCTGTGTTGTGTTAAAATTTTCTTAATTATGAATATTGTCTGTGTTTTCAACTAAAATGTTGATACATATTTGTATATGTATTGTAGGCAGGCCATCCACAAACAGATCCTTATGGACGACCACCTCCAGCATCTTCCTACCCTGAGATTCAGTATTCCAGACCACCACCACCTGAGAGGTAACAGATTGTCCATTTTAAACTTTTAAGAAATTTCTGTTCATGAAAAATATGACATTTTGATGCAGCATATATCATTCAGTTAGCTTGCAATGTGAAACTATGGCACTAGCTCTTGAAATTAAATTTACTTGCAATTTTTAACTAAGATCTATACCGAAAATGGATGCGAAGGACTGGAAGACGCACACACCAGAAATTTCTATATATAAGGTTAGACTTTTAGTAACAGTCTGAACCAGACAATTAATGCTTGCCTGGTTGCAATCTCTTTACTGTTATCACAGTTTACCAGTCAGTGGCCGTTACTGACCCGACATATTTATTACCCAGCGGCTGAATTAGTTACCTAGTGTTGAGGCAGGGCCAGAGAATTTCAATCTGGACATTGGTGAAACGAAACAACTGAAAATTCTACTTACAATTGTTAAAACTTTCAACTAACTATATTAATCTTGGGCAGTATTACCAAATAAAAAAACTTGCAAAATTCATTTTGGATTGGTGTTGATTGATGCACACATCTAATATTTATACAGGTACGACAATATCATTTTTTATGTTAATTCAGTAGGCCTAATCTCATTACTACATAGTGTCAAATTTGTTAGCATAGTTGACATAATAAATGTGCAAGATTAAATATTATTCCACCACTTACAATAATGTAGCAATCTATAGATAGATAATTTTAGTTGTTCTAATATGATTGGAATTTTACATTTTCCATATGTAGATCTTGTCAGAAGATTAATGTCTTGTTAACATGCATGCAATGAACATGTTCTGTGTGATGATAATTTATCAGTTGCTGTTGGAAATTATTCAGTTCAAAATAAACTATTATTCCACTACTACAATAATGTAGCAATCATCTATATGTAGATATAATTTTAGTTGTTGTAATGTGATTGGAATTTTGCATGCAACAAACTTGTTCTGTCTGATGATAATTTACCAATAGGCATTGGAAATTATTCATTCATTATTATTCTGCCAGTAGCAGCCACACGATGAAATAAGGATAAAGTATTAAATGTATTTAATAGTTATATTTTAATTAATATGCCTAGATGTTTCTGCTGTGACAATGCATTAATTTTTTTATTTGAAAACAGGAATATGGGCCTTATGCATACAAATTTATTTTGTCAGTTCTTGTTTACCTGTGGAATTTCTTGCTTCTGCCGCCGGAATGAGACTAACGACAATTGAATGGTCTCTCTTATCACCCTTGAATCACCCAAATGGCACTTGAATGGTCATTGGGTGTGAAAGTGGACTAACCTCCTTCCTGTTTATTGTAAAGTTAATCCAGAATATTTATAATGCTTTTGGGGTTTATTGACATCATGTGGAAAATTAAAAGTTCATAACGTTTCAGGTGTGCCCAAAATAATGCAGCTCTGCTGTGAAGCACAACATACCTCATTCTTCCCCATTGGAAATCACACACACCTTCGTGTTAGTTATCAGAAAGCGAATGCAGAAGAACTATGACATAGGGTTTGGCATTCCATTAACATGTTATGTTAAAGATTTGACACCATACTTGAATTCAGATGTCGTGCTGTAGGTTTGGCAAAGTACATGACATTCAGTTAACCCTTAGAATGCTGTTGACATGTTGAAACATATTCTGATACCTTTCTGAATGCACCTATTAGCGAACCAGTTGCTATGCACTCATTTATTGATGAGAAACTACAAGATGATTTCCTATCAAATGTTGTTTACGTCATATTTTTTAATCACTCACAATGGTATATATTATACTAAGAAATGTATGTACCTTACAGTTGAAGAAGTGAATATAACTGGGACAATTCTGTGTACATTTCAGACATGAGCCACCACCACCTCAAGTGAGTGATGTTGAGTTTGAAGAAATTTTTCAGAGAAACAAGACTGTATCTAGCAGCGCCATTAACCGTGCTGTACAGGATGCTAGTTCAGGTAACTTGTTTTGGAACAATCTTATCTTCAAACTTAAACTAGTGCAGGTAACAAATAACTTTTATTTTTGGAAAGAACTGATATTCAAAATGATACTATAGCACTTTTCACTAGCAATGCCCAACTTCAAAATGATGTATCTCAGCAAATATATAACACATTTAAAGGAAATTTTGTGTGTGAATTTGAAATGGTACAGTGTCGTGTGACGTATTCTATCCAGAAAGTTGTCTTCCCACTGAACTCCTTGAACCCTTCTCGGTATTGGACTGTGTGGGTTGCATTTTCCAACAATGTATTTCTCATCTTTAATGTCGTCAGTACATCGTCTTCTTGGTCTACCCTTTCTCCTACGCCCAGATGCGCTGCCCTCCATTATTTGTCTTTCTAAACAGCTGTCTCTTTATATGACCAAACAGGTGTAGTTTTCTTTTTACTATTGTGTTTAGTAACCAGCCACACTGGTATCTTAATGTATTTATAATATCTGAGTTTCTCTTTTTTTCTCCTTCCATGATATTCTAAGTATCTTTCTGTACCATTTCATCTCAAAGCATTGATCTTCTTTGCCACTGTTTTACCCGGGGTCCATGTTTTACAGCTGCATGCTGCAACTGAAAAAATAAAAGTTCTTAGCATTAGCAGTTTTGTTTCTATTCTGTTGTATTTCCATATGTTTTTAAAATGTGTTATTTTACAATATTCCATTGTGAATCTCTTTGTTATCTCTGCCGTGCAGTCTCCTGCATCGTTGATGTTTGCACCTAAGTATTCGAATCTACCCACACATTCTATCTCGGTATTGTCTATTCTGATTTTTGGTTGTTATATCTATTGGCCTTATTTTTTGTTTTTTGCACGTTTAAATATGTTTTGTGATTCGCTGTATTTCTTTGTGTTCTTGATTAGTTGGTCCAATCCCTTTATATCTTTTGAAAGAAACACAGCGTCGTCTGTGTAGCGATTCAGGGATTTCTTCTTCCGCATTCATTCTCAAACTCCCGCTGGATCTCCCTTGTAGCAGGACTATGTGATCCTACTAGATTTCCAGCAGGATGTCGTCCAGAGAATGGAAATGTGTCACCTTTCATTTGTACCAATGGCCTGACACATCCGTCTTCGGCGGGAGGATTTCAAAGCCGCTGATGTTTACAGCACGATAGTCAGCGTTGTGTATGACTTCTCTCACATTCCTCATTACATTTTTCTGCGTAGATGTTGAACAGGTATGGGGAGAGTGTGCATCCCTTCCTTACTCCACTCTGTACCTCAAACCACTCTGAGAGATCACCCTCTAACTTCACTGCAGCCTTTTGATCTTGGTCAAGTTCTTCTATTAGATAAATCAGATGTCTTGGGAAACCCATGCTGTTCATTATCTCCCATAGTTTCTGGTGTTGGACAGTCTAACGCTTTTGAGTAATCTATGAAGCGTATATGCAGGTCAATTGAGAATTCCCTACAATTTTCTATATAAAGTCTCATGTTAAGGATGTGATCTCTTGTTGCTCTGCTCAATCTGAAACCGGCCTGTGTTTCGTTTATCTTCATCTCTAATGTCAGTTTGATTTGTATTATGAAGTTTCACATTATTTTACTTGCTTGACTTATAAGGGCTATAGTTCCATAATTTGAGCAAATATGAAGGTTGCCTTTTTTGTGTAGGGGTATATATATATAATAATTTTTCCATCTCTCCAGAAGCTGTAAACCATGACACATTATATTCCACTCTCCAGACTACATCCTGCTAATCTGCAGGAGTTTGAGAATGAACACAGAAGAGGAGATGATGAAAGTTAGAAGAATCTTGGGGTGCTGAAAGCATAGACATTCCTGAATAACATTACATAATAGCAATGGTTACAAAAGCAATGCTTGTTTTACAAAGCTAAAAAAATGGGCAGTTTTTCTGAATGGAATTATTGTTTTTATCACAGCCATGTCACATGATAATGATTACCATTTTACATTATTTATAAATGAAGAAAAATGATATCTTTCTTTGCAGGAGACTTCCCTAGTGCTATAGAAACTTTGGTAACAGCAATCTCTCTTATCAAACAATCGAAAATTGCATCCGATGACCGTTGCAAGATTCTCATTAGTTCTCTTCAGGATACTCTTCATGGCATTGAAGAGAAATCTTATGGGTCAAGGTATGTCTACATTGGGAGAAGATTCCATAGTTAATTGTCAGATGCACACATCCGTAGGTTCTGTATGGGCTTTGATCTCCACTTTTATGTATCCACTATTTTGTAGAAAAGAAAAAACATCTCAACCTCACACAGATACCTTCTATTGTTGTCAATTCTGTAAAAGAACATTTTGTGTGCGCATTGGACGTGCTAGTCATTTAAAAATGCACTATTAACGTTATTATTTTATTATTTATTGTTATTATTATTATGGTTGAGTTTTTGGTCATCGTCGATCATGACGGACAAACATCATCATCATCCACTATTACATAATAGCTGACAGTTTCAGTTCTCTGTTGTTAGACGAACATTTCTCTTAAGTCCACAGTAGCTCTCATATCTGACAGTCTTGCATTTCAAGCAAAGCTTGTTTATTCTGGACACAGAGAAGGAATCATTATCATCGTTCATTTTATTTGCAGTGCTGTTTCTTGTGAGTTCAGTTTATCAGCCAGATTTCTTGCTCCACCTCTCGGCATATCAGTGTACGCAAGTCACTCTCTCATTGCCTTTAATACCCATAATCAACTTGAATTAGTCTTGGTTCCTAGGAACCTTGCTCAGTACTAGGGAGGGAGTAAATATGAAAAATATAGAACATGTTCCAAAAATGCTTCTATAGAAAATGTTGGCCACTTAATTGATAATTATCTACATATTGTTTGTAACAGGATTTTGTTGTATGCTTTTGCGCTTGACAATGATCAGAGTAATTATTTAACAGTGAAAGGCCATTGATGGTACACATCTAGTTTTTGACATTCTAACATTAACCCTGGGTTATTACATTCTAGCTTCTTAGATTTTCTAATTTCATTGAATGATTTACATATTGGAGAACGTACATAACACATATTTATAATGTAAAGTAACAACATCTAGAAAATTATGCCATCTACACAAGGGAAAATCTCAAATGTCATTATGTAGATCTTCTTGTAAAGTTTTCTGTGTTTTGCTTATGATCCCTTCCTAGAACCCCATACTCTATTGCAAGAATTTAAAACTAATTAAGAACTAAAGAAACAACACTGGGGATGATGAAGTAATTCCTTTAGCTGTGAGCAGGTAGCTTTTGACAGATGGTGATGATGAATCAATCCCTTTAGCTGTGAGCAGGTAGCTTTTGACAGATGGTGATGATGAATCAATCCCTTTAGCTGTGAGCAGGTAGCTTTTGACAGATGGTGATGATGAATCAATCCCTTTAGCTGTGAGCAGGTAGCTTTTGACAGATGGTGATGATGAATCAATCCCTTTAGCTGTGAGCAGGTAGCTCTTGAAACATGATGATGTACAGCTAGTAATTCCTAGTTGTTAGCAGTAGCTCTTGACAGAACCATAACCTTTCTCACAAAAGTACAAGTCCTCCTCAGTTGATTAGCCGGGGTGACACCTGAACATGTGTAAGGTTTGTTGTCTCAATGGCATGGATTTGTTAGGGGAGTTTATGGATGCATGTTAGGTTCCCAATAGGAGACAGTTCAGTGCAACTGTTCCATGTCTTGCCAGAAGTGTAGCATATGCGTCTGGGCCATCTAGTTCTGTAGTCCTCTGTCAGATTTAGATAGGGTATACATTTAGAAGTCCAATAGAAAGCCTAGTAAGATAGGTATTGTTCTTGTTCTCACAGGGAAAGAGGAAGTCAAAGAAATACCTTAAAATTTTTTAGTTTGATGCAGATACAAAGATCATACAACCACGAAAATCACCGAATTAGATCTACAGTTGCTGATCCAGCGGTCCACGGGCTCATTCCCTTTGACCCAATGCATGTATATGTGAGCTGTTGTTTTCTATATAAGGTGTTCCATGGATCGCCTCAGAGGAAGAAGCATCTTCCTGATATATCTCCATTAAATCTTTCTTTTGTCTTTTCTAAAAGTTTATGTGTAGTTCCTTCCGTCCTTCATCAGACTGCTCGCTACATGGACTGATATTAGTATTAATTTTAAAAAAATGATCTTTTCAAATTATTTTTTCTGTATTATTTCATTCATTCATATTCCTTTTGCGCTGAATAGGGCAGAGGTCAGAGCTCTCCAATTCTGTCTGTTCAAAGCTATTCTGTGCAGTTCTTGAATAGTATGAATATTGGTTGTTTTACTTTCTCTAAGTATTGTTCTTCTGTTTCTTTTGGTCTACCCCGTGCTCTTTTGCCTGTAGGTATCCATTCATTCTGTATTATTACTATTATATTATCAATAAAATATGTTAATAAAAATTAGTAATATATTATTAGTTTTATTATGTGTTCGTTCAAACTATCTTAGATTGAAATGTCAACTGCTTGCATTCTTATTAATTTTAGTATAATTGTTCTTATCATCTTTTTTATTAGTAGTGGTAGATATTTGTAACATATATTTACTTATTCATTATATTTAAAAAAAAAAAGAAAAGATGTTTGTTGTGTACTTACCACTACCTAACGTTGATACGACCTAGTATAAATTATAAGCAATCATTATATTTCCTGCCCAGTCTATAATATATTCTTTAATTTATTTAATTCAGGAGCAGCAGACGCTCAAGATCCAGAGACCGGGACAGAGATCGAGATAGGATGGAGAAAAGATCTCGTCACCGCTCACGGAGCAGGGAGAGAGATTCACGTGACTACCGAGAACGTTCTAGGGACAGAGATAGGGAAAGGGACAGACATTATGATGATCGCAGAGAGAGGGAACGTGAACGAGAGCGCAGTGAGAGAAGTGATAGAGTTACAAGTGGGACAGGAGGAAGCGGAGGAGGAGGAGGAGGGGGAGAGCGCAGTGACAGGGATCGGGGAGGAGAGAGGGTAGAACGAGAGCGCACAGACAGAGAAAGGGCAGAGAGGGCTGAACGTGAACGCAGTGACAGAGAAAGAGCAGAGAGGGCTGAACGTGAACGCAGTGACAGAGAAAGAGCAGAGAGGGCTGAACGTGAACGCAGTGACAGAGAAAGAGTAGAACGTGAGCGCAGCGACCGTGAGAGAGTAGAAAGGGAGCGCAGCGAACGAGAAAGAACTGACAGGGAGCGGGAATACAGCAGTAGTCGCAGACACTAGACCCCCATTCCAGACTACATTCTTTTACAAGTAAGTTGTAATATTTTTTAATTTTTGTTGTAAAATGTATTTTTATTCAGTTTCCACAAGCTCCTATTTGTTTTCCTTGAATTGTCTTCTCTTTCAGAACTTTGTATAAATATGTACACTGAGTGCAAAGATTCTCACACTAAAAATTCTTGAAGATGTAATAGTTACCTTTACAGGAATTTGCCATAGAAGGACACAACCATACAGGCCATGTCTGTTTGTTTGTTTCATGTGTTTGGAGACAAAATTTCCCATGACCAGGTTTCATTCAATTATGGACCAAAGGTAAGTTTATTATAATCTGTTATTCTAAACATGTACATTTAAGAAACACCTCCTATTAAAAAAAAAGTAAACATTATTTTATGAAGTCAACCAGTGTTTCATTCGGAATTTTCACCATTTATTTTGCAGAAGTTGATGTGAAAAACGACTGGCACCAGTCTACAGGTCTTTCTATCTTGTTCTACATACAGTTTTAATTAACTCCACAAAGCTTGGTACACGTTTACAAGAGGCTTACAGATACCTTCATTGGGCTTATTAATTCTTTGAATACTGTAGTAGTCATAGTAACATAATCAAATCATGTACAGTTAATGACTAAAGTCCATAAAACTAACAAGTTAGTGTTGCCGTTTGAATACAATTTGGATAACAGCAGAGAGAGAATGTGTTGGTATGGTTCCACTCAAGGAATGAAAGACTTGCCAATTTGTAATGTATGTTTGCTATGATGTGTCAAGAGGTGCATTGTGGTAATAGACTAAATAGGATTTTATAAGGTGTTAAATGTAGCGTTGTTGCTCGAAAGATTAATCCACTATTTTTGGTTAAAAGTTGAATGGAAGGATGCCTTTTAGCAAGATTTTACAGCAGTAGTATTGAAATATGAAATATTGTTATTACAGTTTTGAGAGAATTATAATTTGGAAGATTGCAGACATTTTGTGGGTATGAGAGGCTGTATGCTAGTTGGTTTATCCTATTATAATGCTTGTATCAGAGTAGAGCACCACAGCAGTTTATGATTGTTTTAACACAATTCTGGGAATTAACATTATCTGGAAGAAAGTGCTGTGAAGTAATGTCGTGAGGGAGGTTAGTTTAGTAAGTGTACTAAAATAGAGTTATTGGTTTATGAATTAACATCATAGCAATTCAGACAGACCATCCTTCTGCGTTCATTCTTAAACTCCTGCACATTTCCAGAATTTAGTCAGGGGTATGGAATACGAAATGTCACAGTTTAGATTTTGGTGCAATATCTGTTCTTTTCCGCAAGACACATCTAATTTCCGCACGGCTTTTGGGTCACTTTAACACTATGAAATGGAGTGGCCAACTTCATCCCCAAACCTCTAAAGTCTTACATTGCATGCCAGGCAATAGTGTTGCTATTTGTTTCCCTTTCAGTCACTTCAGCACACTGGCAAGACAGATCCATAGGTGTTTAGTTTATCTCAGTATATGTCAAAGGTGCATCAATGCAGAATTTCACTGACAGCAGCCAAACTGCACCATAAATTGTAGTGTCTTTCTCAATAGTGGACAAAATCTTGCTCACCAAACCATTTTTCTGATATTCAAAACTGATCCAAAAGTACTATTATCGCTGGCCTCAGAACTAAAAAAAAATAATACTTGGAGCTCCAAAGGACCAAAAATAAAGCTGTTTGGCTCCATACCACACAAAAAAATGCTCAGTCCTGGCCAGTGACCCTAGAAGGTTGCCCACATCTGGTCTACATCCAGCAGAGAATTAGATTAAGTGTGTCTTACCCATCGCCAACTCTCTAATTGTAAGGATGCATGAGAATGAAGTGTGTTGTGTCATGTTTAACAGTTTTGATATCTGCATCTCTTAGCTGAACACATCTGACTTTAACATGACTTCTGAGCCACTTTGAGTCTCTATGAGATGGGAGAGTTAACTCCACCCAGAAAACAATCCTAGTAACATCTTGAAACATGCATGATAGGTAACTCACTATTCTTGCTACCATTTCAGGCCCTGGCAGCTCACAGTCGCAACATTGGGTGAATAGTTGGATACAACTGTTATTCTAGTAAATGAACTATTTAGAAGCTATTGTGGGGGTCTCCCCGAGCGGTCCCCATTATCTTCATTCTCACAGGTACCCTGGTCTTCATTCTCAATCTTGGAAGTAGTTTCATTAAGGCAGTGGCTGTTATACTTGACTAATCAGTTACTTAGCATATCCAATACACAACATTCTTAAGTTTGATTCGTGTATCCATATACATCATTTGTATTATTGGTCTACTAGTGGTGTTAGTGATCTATTTTAATTTATATATATATATATAAAAATAAATAAATAAATACTTATTATAGGACAAAATGGAAGATGTTAGTTGAGGATCTAATCTCTGAAGGGAGCTAAAAGATATATAAATAGATATAGATGCTTATGCTTGGATGTAAAGAGAGCAGAGATGGCCTGATAGAAGCTCAAACATATATTTCATTTATAGTGCAGCTAAGAACTGTATGCTTTCCTTCATTCGTCAGTTTCCATACAGTCACATTGATGGAGAATGAGGATGTATAATTGTCTATCCATTGGTATAACTAGTTGATAGATTAGGAAGATAAGCAGTTGCTGCTCAAGGTACGCATGTAGCTGTCATAGTATTAGGTACTGCAAGACCTTTCTTGTATAATCGGTTTAACTTGGGGGTTTGTATGGTAGGCTGCAATTAGAATTTATTTTAACATATAAAAACCATATTTGTATAATTTTGTCTGTGATTAGTCAGTGGTCATCAAAGGTCACTTTTGTTACATCAGTTACCACTTTGTCAAAATTGTATAAAGCACACTGCAACACATACACTTTTCCCAGCATTGATTGGGGTGCTGAATTCCTCATCTGTGCTTAGTGATAAGCAATGTCTGGACTCTGAATGAGTTCTGTTAGCTTAGATTTTATTAGAAAATATTTAATGTACAGCCATGCTTAGAGAGTTAAAATTTTGGTTAGATGTTGAGCAAGACAGTTAATTGTGATAAATTATATAGCACCCCCAGGCAAATTCTTGTAGATCTGGCATCAATGTTCCCAAGTATATAGTGATTCTTCTTCAGCGTTCATTCTCAAACTCTCGCTGGATCTCCCTTGTAGCAGGACCATGGTCCTACTTGATTTCCAGCAGGATGTAGTCCTGAGAATGGAAATGCGTTGTGTTGCCATTTTATTTGCGCCAATGGCCTGACACATCCGTCCTCGGCGGGATATGTGATTCAATTATAAACTACTACTATTTAATAAAGAGAACACCGGGTCAAAAAGTATATTTTGTTATAAGGAGATATTTGAAATTAGAAAGAAGGTGCACATGAACACTCTTCCCTTAAAAAAAACAGCCAAATTTTAACTTTTTATTGTAGTTAAAAAATTGCTAAGAGCAGATTACACCCGGAAGTGAGTGTTTATTTGCGCCGATGGCGTAGCGCAGGTTAATAAACACATCATTCTGTGTTTTATTCAGAACACAGCAAAAAAAAAAATAAAAAAATTGTCATTTGCGCCTTCCCACTAATGCACAGATACCAGCGCACACCAGATTTGAATATATTTTAGAGACCAGTATTATTTTGTTTCACGTGAATCAGAAAAAATTTAGATGGTGTAAGCAGCAGTGTTAATTCTGTATGCAAGTGTTTGTATGATTTATAAACTGGTTATATTTATAACATCAGATAGTTGTGAAGAAGCATGATCGCCTAAGCTACTCTGCATGGAACTTGATTGATTGATATTTATATGAGAATCTGAAAGAAATTTAGAGTTCTTGAGAAGTGTACAGAGTTGTGTGTGAGCTGTCTTTATTTGACAAAGTGTAGCTGTTATGTAATTGGCACAGTCCTTATCTGCCTCTCTTTTCTGTCATGAGTGCTTGCAGATTGCCTGAGAATTTTTAAATATATTTTTTTTGGAGAGAAATAGGTTATGTTTGATAAAAATCAAGAAAAGCAAACAATAAACAAATTGCAAACAAATTTGGAATGGAAAAAGAATTATTGAGAAATACAGAAAAATAGGCAAATCAAATGTTTCAAGTGTTAGTTGTGACACTGACCTACCTTGCATGTTATAAGAGGCAACTGAGGGCGTCATGGAGCAGAGTTGGCTATTCTAGTCCATTAGAAGGCCAAAATGACCCAAAAGTCATGCTGAAGTCAAATGTGTCAGGGCAAAAGGCACAAATATTGCAGCTAATCTGTAAACTATAACAACACATTCTTTTCTCTGTGATACATCCTGCTAATCTGCAGGAATTTTTTGATTTGAGAATGAATGCAGATGGTATGATTTTGTTCTCATAAACATGGCACTAATGAAAACCATATTAGGGGGACAACTGAGAGGAAGCATAATATAGTATATACCTAGTAGTGGAGAAATAACTAAATGACTTGAAATGTGCAGTAGATTGACTGCTTGAGCACCACATGACTTAAAATATGGGCAGTGAAAACTGTAAAACTAGATATTTGAAGCTGAAATTCTTCACTACAAACATAGACTTTTTTGTATTCTTTAGAATCATGAGTCAAAACAAAGTCAACCCAGCATACATTACAAAACATTTGTGAAAAATTGTCAGAGAAAGGTTTTAAATATTAAATTTGCCAGTTAAGATCAGAAATAAAGAGATTTGGATAAGCTTACAAATCAAGTCTAAGAATTTGAAAATTAAACAAACTGAAGAAATTCAGAAAAATGTATTGCAAGACAGTCACTGACAGAAAATCTACAGGGAAAGAAGGGATACAGCAAATTTTAGAAGGGACAAATGTTCTTAATATATTAACATCACTTGTTAGAAACTTGGATCTAAGGACAAGGTGACTTGTCGGTGACTACATTCTGCTACAAGAGAGAATTTGTTTTACTCTTATAAAGTCCTTGGGATTGTTTAAGGATATTAATTCATATTTATCAACAGAATATCACTTGCAGCAACTAACTCAAAAACTGAAACGATAATTCTTTGAAAAGTACAAGACGTCACATCCCAATATCAATAATTGTCTCACTTATTTCTGAATGTATGTTGTTGGACCTATTAGTAGATAGATTAAACATTGACAAGTTGGGTACAAAGAACTAGAGTAAAAAATATTAAGATCTATCCAGATATTTGAAATAAAATCTAGAAATCAATAAGTTTATCTTTGTTTCTGAAAGGTTATTGATCGTCATAATGCTCCAATAGTTAGTGTCTTCATGCTTGTACATTGCATTGTTATTGGTTATTGAAAATTCGTCGCATAACTTATACCTATAGGTTCTCAGTGTTACCCAGGAGATATCAAAGAGAATATGTGCTAATATGTACTACGGTGATCACATCTCTGGACACCCTGTTTGTGTTTGCTGTCAAACTCCTGCAAACTAGCAGGATGTAGTCCAGAGAACGGAATGCGTTGTATCAGGATTTACAGTTTTATGTCTATGCCTTTAATTTTGACGCAAGTGACTTCAGCGTGGCTTCTATATCATTTCAACCCTATATGAGTGAGACAGTCAACGCCAACCAAAACCTCCTTAGTTGTATCTTACAACATTCATGGAGGGTAAACAATGTTGCTATTCTATTCTTTTCTTCTCTTTTGTGTCAGTAACACACTGGCTCTGTTCTACTTGTGCAATGTTTGATTCTTAATTTCTTCAGTTTTAAGCTTTCTATGCCATCAACAGCAATGTCAAAATATGACAGATGGTTGTCGGAGTAGCTTCCGTATGTTTATCAAAATATGACAGATGGTTGTCGGAGTAGCTTCCGTATGTTTATCAAAATATGACAGATGGTTGTCGGAGTAGCTTCCGTATGTTTATCAAAATATGACAGATGGTTGTCGGAGTAGCTTCCGTATGTTTATCAAAATATGACAGATGGTTGTCGGAGTAGCTTCCGTATGTTTATCAAAATATGACAGATGGTTGTCGGAGTAGCTTCCGTATGTTTATCAAAATATGACAGATGGTTGTCGGAGTAGCTTCCGTATGTTTATCAAAATATGACAGATGGTTGTCGGAGTAGCTTCCGTATGTTTATCAAAATATGACAGATGGTTGTCGGAGTAGCTTCCGTATGTTTATCAAAATATGACAGATGGTTGTCGGAGTAGCTTCCGTATGTTTATCAAAATATGACAGATGGTTGTCGGAGTAGCTTCCGTATGTTTATCAAAATATGACAGATGGTTGTCGGAGTAGCTTCCGTATGTTTATCAAAATATGACAGATGGTTGTCGGAGTAGCTTCCGTATGTTTATCAAAATATGACAGATGGTTGTCGGAGTAGCTTCCGTATGTTTATCAAAATATGACAGATGGTTGTCGGAGTAGCTTCCGTATGTTTATCAAAATATGACAGATGGTTGTCGGAGTAGCTTCCGTATGTTTATCAAAATATGACAGATGGTTGTCGGAGTAGCTTCCGTATGTTTATCAAAATATGACAGATGGTTGTCGGAGTAGCTTCCGTATGTTTATCAAAATATGACAGATGGTTGTCGGAGTAGCTTCCGTATGTTTATCAAAATATGACAGATGGTTGTCGGAGTAGCTTCCGTATGTTTATCAAAATATGACAGATGGTTGTCGGAGTAGCTTCCGTATGTTTATCAAAATATGACAGATGGTTGTCGGAGTAGCTTCCGTATGTTTATCAAAATATGACAGATGGTTGTCGGAGTAGCTTCCGTATGTTTATCAAAATATGACAGATGGTTGTCGGAGTAGCTTCCGTATGTTTATCAAAATATGACAGATGGTTGTCGGAGTAGCTTCCGTATGTTTATCAAAATATGACAGATGGTTGTCGGAGTAGCTTCCGTATGTTTATCAAAATGCAACATCCTCACAATAGTTGCTGTTGAAAAGTGTGTCAATTGTCTTTTTAATGATGAAATATGGTTTGGTGAGATCTTGATTCTACATAAGACTCTTTAAGAAGTGCCCTCTATTCTTGTTGGAACGTATCAGTTTAAATCTTTGCAAATGGGTTGATAGCTGGACAATATAACTGATGTATAAAGTATCAGATCCATTTCATTTTGGGTTAATTCTGAGGGTCCCACTGAATCTCTTGTAGCAGAATGTAGTCACCGTTTATTTGCATCAATGGTCACATCCAACTGTGTTGGTAGATCAATTTGAGGGTTGCAGTAACTACCTCAACTTCCATTCTCATTCAGTAAGTTATGCTATGTAATTATCTTACTAGAATATATGCTGTAGAAAACAGCAGCCAGATGTCATGCTATGCTAGTAAGACCCTTGATTTATACAATACAGACATAATTTTCAAAGTTTTTTCTGCTGCAGAATTTCTAGGTTCGCTTTTTCTATCAACTTTGATCCAATCTCTACATTTTGTTCCAAGATTAATTTGGGACGTTTTCCATTGTCATTTCAATCGTGATCCAATGTTTCTAACATCATAATGATGCTGTGCACAAAATGGATGTGCTGGGTTGAAAAGCACAAATAATTTTTCACTGTACAACCAGCAGCACAATATACTTCCACATTCCATCTCAAATCATACGGATATTTGTGTTGAATATTTGGGAGTGAGCGCATAAGATATAGTTGCAGCTGTTTTCATCTGAGCCTTTCCTTAATATTCTGTACATAATTCTCTTACGCTTAATACAGTAAAATTCTTGTGCAATTGGAGTTTGTTTTGTCATAATGGACTTGGCTAGTGCAATAACTCGACTAGAGCACACTGTTAGAAATCAAAGCATGCATCTCATGTACAAATTTGCTAGTGCTGCTGAGCATTAAGCACATTCCCTCATACTACGTAGACTCGATATCATCTTATTATAATTGTGATGGTGTTTAATCCATGATAGATAAACCAGTAGGACTAGTAGTTGCTGTTGAAAGTGTACAACTGCGATTTGTTCCTTGTATTGTTTTATCAACATAGTATTAGTTATTCCCTGATATGATAAGCTTTTATGACTAGTCAATATACTGTTTATCAAAAGTATGTCAAATGTATAAAACCATAGGGTACAATATTTGTTTCCATCTGTTCCATACATTTTTTCTCCATTAATTGCCATATTTATTGAGTTTATTTTTGTTTAAAAGTGCATCCTTTTTTGACCCCCTGAATTTTTTTTGGGTTAGTCTTGATTTTGTTTAAATTAAAGTACAGCAGAATGGTGGAAAATAGCTTTGCCATGCCTACCGTGAAATCTTTTCAGGAACAAATGTTTATAAAATAACAATTTTTTTGTATCAGAATTGTTTGAATGTAAAAACTTACTTCATTACATTTTTATGCATTTATCATAAAGTTTTGGTTAAAGAGTTAATTACATAAAATATACTCTGAGCAACATTTATGAATGGATTTTTTTTTCACAAGCAGCGTGCAATTTAATTTGATGCGAAGAAAGTAGGTAGTGCAAATATGACCTTTTTACCTGAAAAATATGTTTATATTTATATATTAGTTGAATTAATTATTTTTATGTCTGTAATAAAAAAAGCCTCCGTATTTATCTAGTAGCAGTACCTGTTTTCATAAGTTGAAAGTCTGTTAAACAATGGTTGAAAGGAAACTGTGCACTGTCCAAAAACTTAAGTAATCAATTTATGTATTTCTGTAGCTGTGATGCAGAGCTGTGAAAGAAAACTGAGTATGATTTTGTTTAAATCAAAGTATGGCAGTAGAATGATGAAAATATAGTTTTAATTAGTTGCTCTTTTTGAAAAGTTTTTGTCTTGCGTAGGCCATGCAGACTAAGAATTGCAATCTTGAATAGCTTTTTTGGTATGTGCAATAGATATTTGTGTACCATTGATAATGAAACATTTGTCACAATAATACATCATATCTAAAATAATTACGGAATGATGTCATGACCTGAGGGTCAAATATGGTGGAGGGTGGAGGAAGAGGAATGTATCACCACTGCTGTTGGACATCTGCAGGCAGCTTGTGATACAGTATTACACTACTTTATTAGTTCCGTAGCATTACGCTGAATGACTTATTCTCCTGGCACAATGTGAGAAGAAACCATCTTGGTATGTCTTCCACAATATTGAGAATCATATGGATGTGATGCTATCTTATAGACACCAAACTCAGATTATGTGATTATGAATCTTTCATACTTTGCTCGAATTTTTAACCACCAAATTATTTAGCTAATTTCTCTTTGTACTAAATCACTGCTAAATAAATACAGAACATAACATTTTAGTGATTACGCAATGGAAACTCATTTAAGAATGTGTAAGCATACAGTTTTCAAAATCCATATAACCCCTTGAAGGTAAAGTTGTATGGCACATGTTTTCACAAAAGTGCTCAGGTGTCTAGTCAGTGTTTGACAAGAAATCTGACTAGCCAGGGTCACCTACGGCACTTGCTTAGTAGCAATGATAAAAATTCCTTGATGTTCCCAGAGCATGAGCCTTGGTTCCATACTTTCTGGTGACTGGGTGAACTGCAGGAGTAATTTTTATTTAAAACCATGAAGTAGTTCGAAACCTTGTTTGGTCAATGGACAAATGACTTAACATTACACTACCGCGGCTCCTGAAAGTTATAGGGACACTATATTGGACGCATAAACATGCAGTCCTCCTAAGGTTTCTATCATCAGATACGAATGAGAGAAGAAAAACATGACTGGTTATTTTTTGAAGTTTTCGGTCCTTAATTTTTTTGTCTTCATCTGCTTCCCCTACCCTCAACTGTTGCTTGCAGGATTGTTTAAAAAAAGAAAGGAAATCATGTCAAAATCATGCTAATTTTTGTAGTTTTACTATTGAAAGTAGTTTTCTAACATTACTCTTCTGCAGCTGAGTATCCCTTACAGTATTTCAATGGCCGTGCGGTTTAATTGTCAGCGTCCCCTCGAAATATCCTTGTAACATCATTAAATTTGTGATTTCTCCTTTGCTATTTATGATGTTAAAACTACGTCTAATTTTCGAACACAGTATATTCAAAATATTTCTATTATTTATGTATCTTTTATTAGTGAATGTTTTATCAGTGAATATTTTACAAGATAAGAGATTGTCCGTTTGTGTAGTTGTAGCTTATAAGAAAATAGGACGTAGCAATGTAAGTACATTGGTAAAAGTTGAATAGTCTGGGAAACCTAAGAAAGTTGTATCAGCTGTGAGAATGATTGTTATGAATGTATGAAAGGAAAATTAGAGGATGCAGTAAAACTGACTATCATGTGGTCAGTGAAAAAAATTAAAAAACATTGTTAAAATTCAGTTTTATAAATAAAACAAACACAGAATCAAGGTTTCGACCACAAGACCTGATTATTTTTGTGTGTAAAAACTTGAAAATAAAATTACACACAACTGCATGCAGAGGTAATGTATAGCCTTCTAGGTTACCATACAGGAGCATGAGACAGAAGTAAAGTGAGCAGGTAAAAATTGTTATTGCTAGAATAAATGAGCCTAAAAGTGAATCAGTAAAAGCATTTATACAAGATACATAGCATGAGTCTACAAGGTGGATGAAGGATGAACCCATCAAATTAAAGAGAAAATAGGATGTACATAATTAGTTAAGCCATTATTAACATGGAAAGTTGCTTTGTGTTCTGGTGTTCCCAGATGATAAATGTAGATATGGAATATTGTTTCTTACAGGTGCTGAAAGTGTTCTAATCCACCATTAGCTGTGATATTATTTACTGAACTACTGCAGATTTTTATGCAGTTTCCTCACAAGAATTTCTCATCACTGCCGATATGCAATTTGTACATGTGACCAACATGAATAGATATATTTATTAAATATATATATTCTTTATGGTATTGAATTTAACTATAACATTTCACCTATAACATGTTCACCTATAACAATATATTTTTCTTTTTACATTTTTACTTTGTAATTAATATATAATTTTTTTTACAGGTTGATGGCAGCATGTCTATCTTATCCATATTCCATACATGTTAACATTTTTGTCCTATTTTGTGTAAAATTGTAGATATTATTTTCTTTTACATTTGGTAATTGTGATGTTACTAGTTCTCATTATTTGTTTTGAATCATGCATACAGATTCTGAAGAAGCAAAGGGACCAGTGTATTTGTTACATTCTTAAATCTTGTCTTATAATTTATTTTGTCTACGTTACTAGATATGGTGGCATGCTTGGAAGCGTGCTTTGATGATTATACAAAGTCAGATGAAGATATCACGCTAAATCATTTCTTTAATGTATGTTCTTTATGTTTTATTCAGCGTTCCAAGTTTACAGATCTACAGGGTTAAAAAAATGGAGACATTTATGTTGTGTGAGCATGCAGGAGAAGATGAATACATTTATATTTAGTTTCTATGTGCTGTTGTCTTGTTTTTATGAAACAAAAATTACAATTCATGTCTATTGTCATAATTGAATGCTGAGTTTACACAGCATTATTATTTTTGGTTGTTATACATATAAAAATTAGCAGATTATACAAGCTATTACTTTTAGTTTAATTCCAAGGTAATATTTACAGTCTATAATACTTTTGCCGTTAAGGAAATATTTACATGCTATATTACTTTTATGTTGTCTTCACAGAAATATTTACAAGCTATATTACTTGTATATTGTCTTCACAGAAATATTTACAAGCTATATTACTTTTATGTTGTCTTCACAGAAATATTTACAAGCTATATTACTTTTATATTCAAGGAAATATACGCTATATTTTATGTTGCCTTCCAGAAAATATTTACAAGCTATATTACTTTTACATTGCCTTCAGGGAAATATTTACACACAATATATTACTTTTATATTGTTTTCAGGGAAATATTTACAAGCTATATTACTTTTACATTGTGTTTAGAGAAATATTTACAATCTGTGTTACTTTTACATTGTGTTCAGGGAAATATTTGCAAGCTGTATAACTTTCATATTGGCAGGAAATACATACAAGCTATATTAATTTTATATTGCCGTTGGAAACATTTACATGTTATAATACTTTTATCCATGCATAAATTCGTAATCCGTCAGGTATATTGTATGCTTCAGCACAGATATCTTCAGCAATTTCTATCTGCAGCAATACGAATGTATATAAAAAACTTGACAGATCTAGTCTCTGATGTTGTTTGGCCATGATTTTCTTTTCCCTCTGGCTTTTTCCATCATGAACTTTCTCCTATTAAATCGTTTTTTACACGGAATCATATAGACATACATGTCCACACGCTGCAAGTTATTGCCGTTTTGCTATTGAAAGTTGGGAAAGTAGGGATTCTTGGGAACCTGCGAGACTATTCTGTATTTAAATTTGTGAGTTAACTCACCTTACTGCATGCATGTTGTGTATGAACATTCCATCTTCCTTAATACATTCTTATGTAAATGTTTACTTTTATATTGACTGAGGACATATTTACAAACTTTATTACTGTATATTAACTTTAAGGAAGTATTTACAACCTATATTACTTTTATATTGACGTCAAGGAAATGTTTACAAGCTATACTTTTCTTACTGTCTGAGGAAATATTTGTCTCAAATGTATTCAAAAATAATGTACAATTTGAGTTTATATTTTTAGAGTATAAATAGAATTTGAGTATATTCTTAGAGTATGGTTAGAATTTTGAGTTTATATTTTAGAGAATGAAAGAGTGAGTATATATTTTGAGTGAATAGAGGTAAATTGAACCAAGTACAATGTATTTATTTTTTTTCGTCGGCTCAATGGTTAGTGGACCATTTTAAAAAACATAACTATGTCACTCATGTGGTTGTCGGGGTCCGAAAGAGGAGCAAAGAATTGTGACATTGTTACCTGCCAAGCTATAAGCTTGTAAGAGGTTTTGAGGTGGAGTTCCATCCAATAGAGGGTCAAAGTGATCCGGAAGTCATGCTGAAGTCAGATGTGTCGGGCTGAAAAGGACAGATATATAGTCGAGCTTTAAATCACTATAACAGAGATAGATATTTCGGTGTTTCAGTGTATTTCTGATGGGGCCCCTCGGAGGTCGACCCGGTCGAGATGGTGGGCATGTTGGAAAAAATAGTGACAGCAGAAGTGACATGTCTAGGAAGAATACTCAGAGTGTCATTAAGAGATAGAATTAGAAACGATAACATCAGACAGATAACCAAAATAATACCTGTATTGAAACACATTAAAAGACAACAGATCAAGTGGTTTTCACACGCTTCCAGACTACTAACAGATAGCGTGCCACAAATGGCCATGCCACATAGACATAACAACTATAAAACCAGAGGCAGACCGTGTAAAAGATGGATCACAGAAATCAAAGAAGCCACAGGAACAAACAGCACACAAGAAGGCCATCTCCAGAGAACTCTGACACCGCAAGGCAAACGAGGGCCACACCGTATAGATATATAGATAGGGATAGATATTTTTTATTAAATATATATTTATTCTTTATGGTATCGAATTTAACTATAACATATTTCACCTATAACAATATATTTTCCTTTTTGTATTTTTACTTTGTATTTAATATACAACTTGATCTTGAAAATCAAATATTCCTGTAACAATGTTCTAGACCAGGGATGGACAGCCTTCAGCAGACCAGATTCAGTTGTCAAATTATGTTAGGGCATTAGTCACGATCTACCGATACTTTTTTCGACATTAAAAGGCTTGCTGCGCTTGAAATATTTGATGTCGAGCATCAAAACTTGGCAGTAGGCAATACTGTGTTTAGTTTAAAAGATCAATTTATTTATGTAATAATTCCAGTGAACGAAAGGAAAAGAGAAAATGTAATAATTCCATCTTATCCCTATTTCACATCATATTTTACAGCTTGTGACAGGTTGTATAATTTAATATTTTCTGACCTCAGTAGCTAGTGCACACAAGTTATTTTTAAATAACCTGAAGGGTCAGTAAAAATGTACCGTATTCTATCTATAGCTGCTCTAGACACAAAAACTTGAAGAGAAATGTGTGCTTTATGAGTCAAATTAGTGCGCAGAAATCTATCCCTTATTATAGTATTTCCAAATTTGTTTTTGGTTTCCTAGTTTGTTATTTATTATTGAACTCTGTTTTCATTAAAAAAAACAACCAACCTCCAAGCACCGGTTGCATCTCAGGTTCTTCGTGTCTTTCATGTGATTCTTTAAAAAAGTCTCTGTTTCTTACTGTGACCAGTTGTGGTGAACATGTTTAATGTTCTTATTGTAATATACAAACCAAATGAACATTTTGTGTCCTAAGGAATAATGATAATGTAACATATCTTTGTAGATATATTTTTTCTGTTAACAAAATATTAACAATTTCATTAATTATATTTGACTATTAAAAGTTTTCTTTATATCCGGTCGCCACAAATCCTTCATCTGGAACTAGATAAGCATAAATATAGAACAGTAGTACAGTGGATGCCTTTTATAGCGCATCTTTTTATATCAAATTTCACTGTTGAATATACTAGCATCTTTTTATAACAAATTTCTCTGCTCAACACTTTTCCCAATTATATTTAATTATTTATATATACTGTATATAACGAATTTCTATGTGTGCGCGCGCGCGTTTGTTTGTGTTTGTTGGATATGTTAGTCAAGTTTTTATTACATTAAGTTCTGGTTGTAATCATGGTATCCTGCTTGTCCAGCTAACCTCGGTTGGTTATAATGAAACTCATTTCATATTGTCATGTTTCTTTCCTGGAGTTGAATATAACACAGTACAATCACTTTATGGAGTATACATTTATAACAGAATTCCTATTTAACATTTAGCACGCTGTCTGCGACCATAGTCTTCAGGTACAATGCCTGTTGCTATGCACCACTTTCAACAAGAAATAAAGATTGTAAACTAATGTTATTCATCTAGGTAACAAAGGAATTGAAAGTAGATATGTAACTTCCTTTCCAATTTGTTTTTGCAAAGCAAAGTGCTGTGATGAGAGTTTTAGTGCATACTGCTGCAAATTTTTAAACTACTCATTCGAAATGACAACCATTTTTGAGGAATATTTTTCAGAATTCGATAATGTAATATTTATTAGTTTTACGAATGCTGATGTTGTTTCTGAGGAATGGGACAGTAGTTTTGTGTTGAGTGCGCCTGACTGCGAAAAGTATCGTGAATGTAGTCGATAGTGCCCCAATAGGTTACCATTATCTCTGGCGTTGCTACTTTTCTGAAGTTGTTCGTTAACTAGGCCTGATTACGTCAATGAGATCGACATGTTTTCCCCCAGATAATATTATGAATACATTAGTTTATTTATGAAATGAACATCAGAAATAGAATAGGCATATGCATTTTCATTTATGACATTCTAGTATTGATTAAATTTAATTTGTAGAATCATCAGGCCTATCTGATAACGCCAGTAAGATCAGTGTGTTTCATATGAAAAAAATTTCTCACCAATTTTGCATCTCAGCATTTTCACCATTTTCTGACATATTTCTTATCACATAAACACCAACAAAACGTACATCATTACATTCAGTAGCCATTCTTTTATTTCTATAAACAACAATTATACAAAAAGTACTAAAACATAAAAGTTATTGCATTTTCCAAATAGCCTCCATAAATGCAGAGAGTTAAAAAAAAGAATGCAGTGGCAGAGGAAAATAACACAATTTTAATGCAGAGTTCTAAAGTACTCAAAATCCCCAATTGGTATATTCTTTATTCTATATAACACATTTTTATTGCATTGTGTTTTTTAAATATAAGGATTCCACTTAGATTGATTAAATTTATTGAGTCGAAACTGCAGTAAAACACCAAATGTTAGTAAATAGTGAGAAAAAATATACATAAAGGGTGGAATAGCAGTTTTACATTGAACAAAATACAGGATTGACATTTCTACCAAAATGCCTTTATCAATATAGGGACAAACAAACACAGAATGAAATCACAACTTCAAAGACTACATGCAAGCAATGTCAGAGAAATTGACAGGTCTAGAAAATAAATAAAAAAACCAGAGGAGAAAAGAGGAAAACGAATGACAGAAATGTGATTGCATTTGTTCTCTCCTCTTTTCTCATCATTTTTTTGTATTTCTGTTCAGATTGTTCAGTTTCTTGCTACATTGCTTACATGTAGTCTTTGATTTTGTGGTTCCATTCTGTGTTTTTTTTGTCCCTATATTGATAAAAAACCTTTTGGTCAAAATATACACTGTTCAGTGTAAAATTTCTACTTGTCCATTTTTATATATTTATTTCAATATTTACGGTTGAATGTTTTATGCTGTAGGAAAATATTGTTCAAGGAAGTGTGTGTAAGTAACAAGACATCTTTAAGACGTCAAGTAATAGAACTTTGTTTTGTTGTCACTTATTGAGATCCCCTTGGCTCCCATTTATGACCATGGTGCGAAAGGGTAGCAAAGAATAGCAACACTGATTACCTTCCATGCATGTTGTAAGAGGTGATTATAGTAATTATGGGGTGGTGTTGGCTGTCTAGTCCCATATACCCAGAAGCCATGCTGAAGTTGGATGTGCCAGGTTGAAAGACACATATCGTAGTAAACCATGACACAGTGCATTTCATTTTCTGGAGTACATCCTGCTAATCTGCAAGAGTTTGAGAATGAACTCAGAAGAAAAAAGATCCCCATAGATTAATATCACAGCAATACTGTTACTATAATTTAGAGACAAAAACGAATGATGGAACTGGATAGTTCTTGTAACAGCCTCATGATTTGTGGTGAAGATAAAATATGTGGAGGATGGTAGTTTGGTGAGATTGCATTAGAACTGTACCGATATGTATTAATGCTACCATTCTAACATCTTGGTGTGAGTCATGGGCAATAAATAAACAGGATATACTGTGGCAATAGATATGTGGTTCTATAGAAGAATACTGAAAGTACCATGAACAGCTAGAAAAACATATGCGATGGTGCTGAAAGAGTCTAAACATAAGATGGGGGTCACTTAATATCAGAAAGAGAGAATATTTTATTTTTTTTGACACGTTATGAGACAGGGAGATCTAGAGAGAACATAGTTACAACAGGTAAAAGAGATCGAGGATGACAGTGTGAGAAAACATTAGGTAATCTGACATCGTGGTATGATAAAGAGTGAAAAAGATCCTGATAAAAACTGGGAATAGAATATTATGATCCATGATCGCATATGCCAGTATATGGCACCTGACGATGATTTTAGCAGAAATAAATGTGAAGACATGTGAACTCATGCGTGTCATGGTTAAACACGACCTGATGCATACTATCAGATCAATAACAGTGGTATGGGTGTTGTTCAGATTCTAAACTGACCACACCTTTTATCTTTCTAATTGCCAACCAGTAAGTGTGCCTATGACAACAGCTGACAAATGCACGAATGTCTGACAAGTGCATCCCAAAATAGATAACTGTATGGTGAGCTCCTTACGGACAAAGGATTCACAGATGTACAGATGAAACTTTTCAAGGACTTTCTTAAAGTGTCTCTAAAGATCATCACCAGTGTAGAAGGTGACTTTGGGAGGATCTGGGGTGGAGCTTGTCCATCCTAATAACAGTCAAAGTGACACAGAAACCATGCTTAAGTCACATTTGAGACTAAAGTACAGATATCACAGCTATGCTGTAAACCATGACACAACCTATTCTGTTCTCCAGACTGCAACCTGCTAATCCTCAGTAGCTTTGAGGGCAGGCATAGTACAAGTCATAAGAGTAAACCCACTGTCCGAAATGATAGGAACAAATACTGTCCAACTCTTGATCTTACATGTCCTGAATGTGGCTAGGGAATTATGTCAAAATTTGACGTTTCAGTTATCTCTGCTCACATCAGAGAGAAGCAACAAAACAGGTCTCAGTCTGTTGTTATCATTACTTGCATTGATGAATATTAATTGGCTTCTGCTTCAAAGTTGCTCCAATTTGATTGTGCATAAGAAATATGGGGTGGCTGACACATTACTTTCATCGATAAACTTTATGGATACTTGACCATTTAGCTGCTAAGGACAAGTTAACTCATTTTTAAAATATGTATTCCCTCATTGCTAAAATATGATTTCAATCTGAAATTGCGAAGCATCAACCATCCCTCCCATTTGGTATATATTTCTAGTGTCAATAAAAACCCAAATACCGTTAAATATCTCTTTTTTTTGTATGATTTTTTTTGTATAACTAAAGGATTCCGCACAGGGTGAAAGTCATTGTGGAAAGAATTTAGCAGCTAAAGGGTTAATTACTCTCAAGTAGACTACAGCTTTCTTTCATGATAGTTTTTGTGTTTAATTATATAAAAAAGGAACACATATAGAGTATTGTGATGTCATTGCATAAACCAGGTGCCAATGGCAAGAATTACCGGTACTTATAATTTAATCATCTGGTTATTATTCTGTTCATATGATCAATTTTACTCTAAATTGTAAATACACACTTTGCTAAAATATATAAGAGCCAACATTAAAAACTATTTAGTGCAGGACTATTGTGTTGTGCATACGTACAGCCAATCACGATTCTGGTGAACGCTGACTAGTTAGTAATCAATCTGGCATAATTTTATGTGAACACCATGAAGATACAAGACATAGTTATTGCATGCTCCATATTCCAGGTGTAATCTAAGTTACAATAATCAACAATAAGGACCTTAATCAACAATATAAGAAAAAGGCAATCTTCTTTTTTTGGCCACTTCATGAGACAGGCAGGTTTAGAGAACATAATCACAACAGGCAAGATTGAAGGCACCAGAGACAGAGGGCGACAACGTGAGAAAATATTAGACAGTTTGACAACCTGGCACGGCAAAGAAACAACAACGACTTTGATACATAATACTGTGGACAGAGAGCTGTGGAGAGCCATGACCGCCTACGCCACCCGGCATGGCACCTGATGATGATGATGAATCTAAGTTATCTAAAAATTGTTTAGTATGTGCAGATCAGACAGTGATTTTAGAGGTAAAACCGCATGTGCAAATTACTCTTGAAGCGGCATTTGAGAAATTTTTTGGGGTCAACAGTTCTAGATTTTGTGTGCTGGAGTGTTAAATTGTGTGCACAACACCCCGTGACAAGATACTGTAGCACAGCTTAGAGGGATTGTTTGATTGGATATGAATAAATATTTCTCAAGTTTATACTGTTTACTCTTGTCAACTATTACAATACTGTATGAGTTGTCCATTGATATCGAGTGTGATATTTTGAGTATTGTTGTTGGGGTGTATTTAGTTAAGTAAAATAAGGCATATCCACGCAATGGAGGTGTATTGAGGATTATGGTGTTAGCCGATATTATTCATTAATCAATCTCTAAGAATAGTTGGGTCAAAATAACCCCCACCACCATCGTTAATTTTCCAGATCTGCTACTCATTTCCTTAGACTGGGTCAGTCGACCAAGTAGCTATTGGTAAGCAAGCAAGTGCTACATGATTGATTGATAGGATAACAATTTATAATGATAACAGTACTTAGGCTGTCACACAGATGATTGTTTGTCCACCACTCTTGTGTTCGTAAGTTCAGATGCTGACTTTCTCCCATGCCATGATGGTAACTCATCCAGCAGCTCATTTATTTGTCTTTCTCTTTCAACCTATTGTTCTTGTGGTCACTAGATATTTAGATTAAGTGTTCTTATCACATGCCATATGAATCTTACTGTCTACATGTATTTTTTGCTACAATTTGTCTCTTTACTCCAGCATCGTCTAGGATGCCCAGGTTAGTTTTTTCCACCGAAGATGGATGTGTTGGACCATTGGTAAAAATAAAAAAGGAAACACAATGAATTTCAATTTTCTGGATTCAATCAATCAATGAACCCGTAACCCTTCAGGGTTGTAGGGGTACCACATTGGATGCTTCTGCACACAGAGTCCTCCAGCGATTCTATCCTCAGCGATGCGGATGAATGTAGAAATATATTGTCTTGCCCATTCCTTGATGTTGTCTGTCCATGCCTTTATTTGACCTCCTCTGCCTCTTCACTCTTCGACAGTTCCCTGCAGTATTTCTGGATTACATCCTGCTGGAAATCTAGTTGGACCATTGTTCTGCTATAAGAGAGATCCAGTGGGAGTTTGAGAATGAACGCCGAAGAAGAAGATTAATTTTGTTAGCTGTCCATATGGTTTTCAACATTGTAAAAAACAAAAAAAAAAAAAAACCACACCTCCAGTTTACTTTGAGCTTTTTGTTGTCAGGTGATGCATCACAACCTTAGAAAAGTATTGGTTGGATAACCTGACACTTGAATTTGTGCTTTGGCATGTTTCTAATGGATTTATATGTTTTCAAATTATTTGGAAATATCAATTTAGTTTGTGCTTTATTGAAATGTTACACTGCCATCTGATATATCCAAAGATACGTGCCATTATCCACTTGATTTAAGCAAGTTACTTATTTTATGTTCATATACAAGTCAATCATTGTCTCTAATAATAAAACAAACAAGGACGAGCACCATCTAGCAACAAATATATGACTCATACATGAGACTTTATTTTTGGTAGCTTAGTAATAATATAGGATTTTTACAGGGTTATGCGTACAACCACAGCTGTAAGAGGTACAGTGGAATCTCTCTATAGTGCATCCTTTTATAACACATTTCCTTATTAACAACGCTTTTCAAAATCCCCATTTATATTTATTCTTTATTTTTTATACTGTGTAACGAATTTCTGTCCTGGCCAAGTTCTTATAAATGAATTTGACTGTCTGTGACACATGCTTCATATAAGGATATACTGCAGAAGTAACTTCTATACATTGCAAATCGAGAATCATATAACTGTGTCAGCTTTGATTCAGGATAACTACTCAACAGAAGATGTTGTTCATCCATCACATGTGATGATGAACATTTGTTAAATCCACTTTTGAAATTCAGAGATTATGTCCTTGACTATGAGTTCGTAGATGGCTACTAAGTCCTATTCGAGCCGCAAATGTCCTTGCACAGTTTGGGCATGAAATGACCACTGTAGATAGTTGTTGGTTTATCCTTACTTTCTAGCTACTCTCCGCTGTTGAGCTGCTGAATTTCTCGTCTTTTCAGATGATGCACCCCTTTTGACTATAAAGCTCCATTTAGATCTATTTTGCGCAAGTTCTTCCCATGTATCTTGGTCTATTTCAAAGGCTTTCAGTGAGGTCTTTTAACGAGTCCTTGTATCCTTTTGGCCACCTTGAGATCGTGTACCCTTCTCCAGCTCACCATAGAGAGGTATCTTTAGCAGGCGATGATCTGGCATACATACATGACCTGCCCAACGAATCTGTGTCTGCATCAGAATAGTGTCAATGCTACGCGTACAAGATCTGGGATGTGAAAATGACTTGCATTGGGGATTTTGGTTGAAGTGATTCAACTGGAGATAATAAACTATTGTCATCTGTAACAGAAACTGTTGCTTAAATCTTGTCTTAAAAGTATATCAAACTGGGTAGACTATCTGGCAGATGTTATGTAAATATGGAATAACTAAACTAGAGTCACTCAGCTAGAACAATCTTTTGTTCTACTATAGAAATATCTCCAGACTACATCCTGCAAATGTGCAGGAATTTGAGAACACATACAGAAGAAGAAATATTAATAGGAAGCATTAAGTTCTCTAAAAAAATATCAGTAGGCAGTAGATGGGATTTGAACCAAGTCCTCTGCCGAAGACCGATGTGTCGGGCCATTGGCGCAAATAAAACGGCAACGCAACACATTTCCATTATCTGGACTACATCCTGATGGAAATCTAGCAGGACCATAGTTCTGCTATAAGGGAGATCTAGCGGGAGTTTGAGAATGAACGCTGAAGAAGAGGAAGAAGAACCAAGTCTATTCACCTCGTAACTTGAGTGAACATATTACAAGATTTGAAATGTATCATCATCATCCATGAGTACTGCTGTTGATAGTTAATTTACAAATATGTCTGAACAGTTGTGGTTGCTGTGAACAGATAATCCAGGAATGCTTGTACACTTTTAGAAAAGAGTAGATATCTTGTCTACATGTGCTAATATTGTGTTGACCCTTTCTTTGATGAAAGTAAATATGAGTCGTAACTTATGTCTATTGTAGTGGTTCTGAAACCTTTTTGGCCAGTGGACCTGCCTCCTTTAAAAATTGTCTTCCATGCACTCCTGGTGCCTAAAAAAGGGCCATTGACTTACTTTACAAGTCACCAAGAATTTCTAAACTTTATCGCTATAAATATTTATTGTTATCTTACTGCTTTCCTCTGACATGACTGTGACACCCAAATTTCAAGATTTTCTCAGTGATACCCGAGAGGGTGGCGCATATGGTTCCTATTGAGAACCACTGGTCTACTGTTTAGATTAGTGCTTCTCAAATTGCTATGTGGACTGGTCTGCTTGCCATCTGTGACTGATCCACAAGCCATCTGTACAATCCGTATATACATTACCCTCAGCACCTAAGGTATCACATTTTGTTCCCCAGAAGGGTGGGAAATAAATTGTAGGTTCACTGTAACAAAAGGTTTGAGAAACACTGGTGTAGATGATATACTGAAATATTTGATGTTTTATGCATACACATTTTCTGTTTAAAAAACAGTTTACACAGGCTTCTCTTAGAATCTTCAAGTTTGTGCTTGAAATAAGTGTGAAATAATGTGACAAAAATTAATTTTGTATCACTAGAATATTTTCTCTGGAAGATGTTAGACTGGCTTCATATGACCCTCGTATTATAGACTGATGGATAAAGTGGGATTGTGTTGTCTGTATTTGAGAGGGAGATGCTTTAAGATATGTACATTAATATGGGGGGGGAGGGAAGAAAGTTAGTTATGCAATTGCTGCTGAGGAGGTCTACTTGTGGCAGCACAGTGCCATTCGTAAAAATAATGTGGGTCTTATGAAGTGGACTTGGTGATCCACACAGGGAGTTCTCTCTTGGCAGTTGAGAGGGAAGGGCAGTCAATAAGGAGATGTAAGAATAGTCAGTAAGCATATACTGCATCCACAAAATTGTGTTAACAAAATACACCATTTTTATATCATAAACAGCAAAAGATGGACATGTCTTGCCATTGGCGCAAATAAAACGGCAATACAACGCATTTTCACTCTCTGGACACCATTCTGCTGGAAATTTAGTAGGGCCATCGTCCTGTTATAAGAGAGATCCAACAGGAGTTAGAGAATTAACGCTGAAGAAGAATAAGAAATCCATCCCATAGAGGTACAAAAGTGACAGACACCATGCTGAAATCGGATGTGTCTAGCCAAAAATGTGCAGATATATGAAAACTGTAAACCTTGACACACCACATTCTGTTCTCTAGACTACATTATACTATTTTGCAGAATGAATGAAGAATAATGAGAAATTGGTTCTTGATTAGTATCATACAGATGGAAGCAGCGTTACTGTTTATTGGTCAATTGTTAAGCAATAGATATAACATAATGTATATGCAGCTTAGAACATAGTCAAATGATGTGTTGAATGTTCTGTAAATTACCTTTAATCACAAATGGTTGTATTTCAATAATTCTCTGTATTTGATGATGGCAAAATATCTGCAAATTATTATCGCTATCTTTTTTTATAATTGACATTTATAAAGTTTTTCATTGAGGGGGGAAGGAACGATCATGCAAACTGATCATGCAAACTAAAGAGCTTTTCGTTGGAAACGTATGTGGGCTTATTTTTTGCAGGTATTTTGATCTCAATAGATTTCTTCATTACAAATATTATGACTGACATGGTTTTCTTTTCTCTCCTCTTTTTTGTTTTCCAATTAGGCTTCTTCACATTGTACCAAGTTTCTTCTGCTGCCAAATGTTGAGGCTATGTTACACCTAGAATGGACTTCACTACCATCAAGTCTGTGGTTATATTTCATGTATGCTGTACTAGTTTTAGATAAGTTCTCATTGTACTCAATTGTTACCTGTTCTTGATTATGTTTAAAGGATGTTTCAGAATGATGAATTACAAGATAGAAGAGAAAGTTTGTGAGATAGTGTATGTCATGTATGAAAGGTGGGCAAGCTTTGAAAATTATGGAATAGATTTTGTTTAAGTGCGTTTTTGTACCAGAGTAGTACTTGCTTGTATGGTCAGTGCTGATGGGACAAGACCAGGCATGAAGAATGGACACAGTCAAGACAGATCGTAAAAGTTCTGCAAGAGTATCAGCAGTACAAGGATACTGGATGAAAGTCACAGACTGTTTCAATCATGTACCTGTAGTTATATATTAGTCCATTTACACTCAGCTTGGTTTTTTGGTTCAAATGATGAACATTTCAATGTTTATGCATCATTTTTGGTCTCATTTTTCAGTTCACTGTCATCATTCACTTAGCTTGTATTCATTATTTTTATGGGTACAATTCTCCATCATGTCATTATTTTACATTAGAAATCAGTGTCAACATTTTCTCATTTTTTTGGTTTGTTTAAATAAGCCAACTTTCTATGATTTAATAGGTCAATTAATGTCAAGCCTAGCTTTTCAAGCGGGTGGTCAACAATTGTTTTTATTGTTTTAAAATGCTTCATTGTCTTGAATAGAAGTCTTGCTTGAAAATCACTTCATGCTTTTTGTTATTGTTGGCAGTTGATTTTGTGTCATTTGTTGTAACAGATTGTTATTTTTAAAAGAAACTTACGCCAGTCTTGTCTTAGGAGTATACCAAGTTTAATGTTTAAACACATATCAAAACAGCTGATGTATGGTCAGATCAACTGGCTCGCGGCAGAAGAAAAACTTCAAGAATTCTCTCTAATGAGCATCGACCTTTTATACTTGGAATCTGGTGTTTAGAATCACCCCCGGCTGAAAACAAACGTGTCGAGCCATTGGTGAATATACAACGGCGGGCACAACGCATTTCCACTCTCTGGACTACATCCTGCTGGAAATTTAGTAGGACCATTGTCCTGCTACAAGAGAGATCCAGCGGGAGATTGAGAATGAACCTTGAAGAAGAATCACCCAATGTGGTGCAGCAACATTAGCTAATGTACTCTCATCGATGAGAAGCATAAAATCTCAGATCCACAGAAAATATACTGCTTGAAATGACATTAAAAAAATGTCACAGATGCCAAAAACTCTGACCACACATATCCCAGATGTGGGGGTCAGGGCATTGTATGCCAGAATTGGACGTTTAAGTAATCTCTGCACGCACCAGACATGAAAAAAAAAACACGCCCAAAACTGTTATCATCACCACCAGATTTGGAAGACTATTATTAGTATTAACTTAGACAAGTATGAATGTTTAATCAGTATTTGTGAAACATAAATATGTGTACAGTATATTTGCTATGAGACATGACAGATCAACAACATGACAAATAAATTGTCTATCTGGATGTACTAAGTGAAGCAGTGTTTTGCTTGTTTTCATCCCAAGAAATAACAAGAGATAAAGTTTGTGTTTTCGATGTGTAATTTGGGGAAGGGGTCTCCAGCGCTTTTTTTCATAGCCAGAAGACCTACTCTAAATAGTATGCAATGCTATACTATGTTTCTTTGAGAAGAAACATTATCCGAAGTATAGGATCTACATATAAGAGATGGAGTCTTATAAGGTGAGTATGATATTACAAAATTGAGTCAAAAACACCTTTCATAGCACAATGTTTTATTCTGGCTTCTAGGCTGCCTAGACAGTGGTTAACCAAAACATTTTTGAAGTGTTATTTTCAGCATTACTATGTAACTATGATGCCACTCTGAGACCTTCCTAAGACATTAGCCCCGGTACAGTCAAATCCCATTATACCAACTTGGTATGGGCTGACGGAATATGTATGTAATAACAGAAATTCGCTATAAACAGTACAAAGAATAGATATATTTGAGGAGAGAGTTGGCCTAGTGGATAGTGAACTAATGTGATCCTGAAGTATAGGCAATCTCTCACTCCATGTATGGAAAGGGGGGGGGGAGTGGAACATCAGGGTTTATTACAATGGAATCCTGTTATAACAGCTTGATCCGGACTGACAAAATATGTTTGTATGTAAAAACAACAGATATTTGCTATATACCGTACAAACAATAACGAATAAATATGATTGGGGATTTGTTATAAAAGAATGCACTATAGAGGAATTCTACTGTATTAACTTCTCTATATTGTGACAAGTTAAATATTATGTGTGCATTGTTGTATGGCAAATAACTTTATTTCTAACCCTCAAAAAGGAAATAAATTAAATAATAGAAAATAGTGTTGCAAGTCTCTAATGTCTTTATTGAGTCTTCTGTAATAAATTACTATGCATTCATTCTGATATTGGTTATGCATAGAGTATAGAATGGTTTGTTTTAAATAACTGGGGATTCTCACAGTTTGGTTTGCTGAGATGCTCCTGGGGGCCAAACTGTCACTCTTTGAACGCTGAAGTTAAGTCTAAGGTTCTAGCTGACAACTTGGTGGAATGAGCAACACTGAAGGTCAATTTTCAGTGAACAAGGTAGAACATACATGGTTCAGAGTTCATTCTCAAACTTCCGCTTGATCTCTTGTAGCAAGACAGCGGTCCTACTAGATTTCCAGCAGGATGTAATTCAGATAATGAAAATGCGTTGTGTTTCTTTGTGCCAATGGCCTGACACATCTGTTTTTGGCAGTAGTTTGTTTGAGATCAACTGCCAGGATAATATTGACTTTGGGATGTATGGAATTAATGAAAAAACATTCAGTCATCATGTAACCAAGGGTAGTCAGGGAAATTTGAACTTTATGCTAGATCTCTCACTGATTATGATCAAATGTACAATTGGCACCATCACCATACTAAAAATGTATCATTCTGAGATGCAATCGGAGCACATGCAGTTGCTTCAAGTCAAGCACAAGGATGACACTTTCCAGTAAAGTTTTTCAATTTCCACAACATTGAGACATAATGGGGAATACTTTGTTAGGCCCATGTTTTTCATGATCGATGGATGATGTGGTGGGCATCAAACCTGCCGCCTTCATTTTTCCAGATCTGGTACCCATTTTCTTAGGCTGAGTCGACCTAGGAGGCATTGGTGGTTGAAAAAATATTTCCATAGAACTGAAAATTTAACTTTGGGAATTACCTGAATGGGAAACCAGTTCATTAACATAACAACTGAGCTACTTAGGAACAAGCGTCACAGCACTGGGGGCATTTCCATATATACTCTGCTTGCCGTTCCGTCAGCCATCTAAAAGTGTATAAGCTCAGTGTCCCTGTCAGTTGCTGATTACGCGTCCTTCTGATCTTTCCGGGAGAGAGCACTTTCTCCCGTCGCCTCTAGTCACTCCCATTTCTACCATTCTCTGAATATGTATATTGTCTCGTTCAACTTCCTCTTCATCTTCTCGTAGGGTATCCTTGACTGCTCTAATAAATTCAATTCTGTCTCTTCTTATCTCAGTGCCATTCACCAAGACGTTAACAGCCAACACATCGGTTCTTTCGTTTCCTCTGACCCCATCATGACCTGGACAGTAGATACATGTAATGCTTTGCGCGTTGTTAAGAGTGACCTATTCAGTTCTGATCATACACTTTTCTTCTTCAGCGTTCATTCTCAAACTCCCACTGGATTTCTCTTGTAACAGGACAATGATCCTACAAGATTTCCAGTTGAATGTAGTCCAGAGAATGGAAATGCGTTGTGTTGCTGTTTTATGTGTGCCAATGGCCCAACACATCCGTCTTTGGCGGTAATACACTTTTCAATCTTGCATGGCATACTTTGAGAGTCTGATAGAATCACTAAGTCTGTTGGTGGTTGCTTCGCCAGCTAAGTGAGTGCTGCTGTCACGACTTCTATTTCCATTCTGATACTCGATCGATGTTGTAGTGGAGTGGAGTACGAAGGTGATTTCTCAGCTAATTTCTTGCCATTTTGGTAAGCCATGAAACCCCAACCACACCTGTTTGTTTCTTGTGTTACTTGAGCCATCTGTGTAAATTATCACATCATGTGGCTTCGAGTGCTGCAGTATGAGTTCTTGGATCATTCTCTCTGTTGGCAGCCCAGTCGTGGCACTCTTTTCCCATCTGTATCACAACTGTTTTCAATAACTTTCTGTCCTTGCCAAATGTCATCCATTCACAACCTCTTCCCACTTCCTCCAGCTCACAAACTCTGAGTAGGGTATCTTCTGTTTCTGCCATCTAGGATTTTCCTCTCTTGATACGCCTTCCTTTTGTGTTAGCCGAGCTACTGAAATTTTGTTTAATAATATTCACCATCTAAATCATTCTTTGGTTCACCTAACACAAGTTCAACAGCCCATTCTGTTGTTAGCCTTTTAGACCATAAATGTTACAGATTTTCTACAGTTAAAAACAAGTAAAAGCCACAATATATTTAAAAAAAGTCTCCTTTTTGAATAAACACTATCCTGCAATGTGCACGCTTAGATGTCAGCAATGTTTGTAAATAAGACAATTGATTGTATATGGGGTACTCTTTTGTAATAGAAAATAAAAAAATTTGATTGAGTTTCAACCTCCTTTAGTGATTAACTTTATATACTTCCAAAAGGCATTCAACAATATACATTGACCTGAACTCTATGGGAAATCTTTAAGATCTATGGATTCCAAATAAAATATATAAACATCATAAAATCCCTTTATCAAGAAGCAACCTGTTGTGTAAGAACAGAAATAGAAAATTCAAAATGGTTCAATGTCAACGCAGGAGTGAAACAGGGCTGTATATTATCGCCAATGCTATTTGGAATAGCCATCGATTGGATCATGCACAAAACCATTCAAGTCAAAAAAGCAGGGATCCAATGACTCAAAAACAACACCAACTGACCTTGTTTTTGCAGATGATATCGCAATCTTAAACTCTACACAACAAACACAAGATATAACCAACAAACACAAGATATAACCAACAAACACAAGATATAACCAACAAACACAAGATATAACCAACAAACACAAGATATAACCAACAAACTATGCATACTCGCAGATCAAACTGACCTCCATATTAACACATCCAAATAAAAAATCATGGAACTTATCAGTTCAACAAATAACATCAGTAAGCAACCAAATACTGGAAAAAATATCCAACTTTAATTACTAGGGCAGCCGAATGTTTGTTGACGGAGACTCAATGAAAGAAATAAATTCATGCATAGCAGTTGCAGCTAGCACATTCACTAAACTTACTAATATCTGGAAATCAAAAGATCTAGGAAGAAACACCAAGCTAAAGCTATTTAACTCCTGTATTGCCCCAGTATTAAAGTATGGAAGTGGAAGCTGGAAATGAACTACCGGTACTCAAGCAACAGACCAAAAATTAAACAGCTTCGAAAACAAATGTCTTCGGAAACGGATGAATATAAAATGGAGCAATTTCGTCACAAATATTAAGAAACAAAACACACCAAGAATATGTTTCCAATATAAGAAAACATAGATGGAAATACCTGGGTCACATTTTAAGACTAGATGAAAACAGAATAAACCAAGAAGCCCTTATGTGGACACCTGAGGGTAAAAGAAAACGAGGGAAGGTCTAAAGCAACCCTAAAAAACACCATACTTAAAGAAGGGGAAATAATAGGCTGCAAGACCATACAAGAACTAAAACTGCAGGCAGTGGACTGCAACACATGGAGAATCAAAACCTCTGCATGAAAGGAACAAACTAACTGACTATTTTGTGATATAGAAATCCCATAATTTTGGTCTGGCGGGGGACACATTGACATAAGAGCCTCATTTCTCAGTTTCAAAGGTTTAATAAGTCAAGAATTATGTGCTTACAATTACAGAAATATCTCAATAGTTAAGCACAATCACACACATAGTATGTACATGTAATTAAGCATAAACTGAATTATTCTGGAATAAATAGATATATTATACTCAAAGTAAGCAGTATACATATGTGAATAAAAATATTCAATCTATATGTATATATATATGTATATATATATATGTATATATATATATATATATATAAAATTTGAAGTGGACAAATAGATACAGTGGAATTCCTTTATAGCGCATACGTTTATAACAAAATTCCTTATTTAACAATAATCATCATCATGAGACACTCTTTCCAGAGCACAGTATTCTGGACGAGGTGACCTGCCACAACGATATACATATTTAAACAATCTGATATATCACTGCACCATCGTCGTATTGGGCGTCCTCTTCCTCTGCTGCCATCACTTCTGCATTCAGCTATTAAACTTTCCATATCTCTTCATATGACCAAAAAAACTCAGCTTTCTTGTTTTGATGTGAAGGAGCCAGCCTTCTTCGTTAATTGATCTTAACCATTGGCAAACTACAGTGTGCATAGTAGTTCTATATTGGTTATTTAACAATACTTTTCAAAATCCCAATTAGTTTTTTTTTTGAACACTTTCGATGCCACACATTTTTAATCCAAGTGTTTCCCACTGCCACACCATTTTTTAAATAGATAATAATATGTTTTTCAAGTGATCATTTTAATAAATCATGAAATAAATCAATGAAGTTAAAACTTTGAAACTTTCAGATGAATAACTTTTCTAAAAACGTTTATCTCTAGCTTTTATCAAAATGTTTAATTTCCAATTATTTTGTGAATGATTCTAACTAGCTATGGCAGTGCCATACTCCTGTTTTTGAAGTGAGTGTCCATTACTTGCTCCTGTACCCATAGAACTATCTCATATCAACCTCTGACAGCTCTTACTTGACTCATAAGTACATTTATGTATCTGATTCTAAGTCTATGTTATTGCTACTATCTTCTTCTTCTTCAGCGTTCATTCTCAAACTCCTGCTGGGTCTCTCCTGTAGCAGTACTACTAGATCCCCAGCAGGATGCACTCCAGAGAATGGAAATGAGTTGTGTCGCCGTTTTATTTGCGCCAATGGCCCGACACATCCGTCTTCGGCGGATATAACTACTATCTTCTTTTTCTTCTTCGGCGATCATTACTCAGTCAGGTTGGGACTTCGGATTCTATGATATAGGCTGCCGTCTGTTTTAGAGTGTCCACTGTGCCATACAGTTTCTCTTCAACACTGATTTGGGTGGTCCATGTCTTGTTTCTCAGGTCTGCATACTGGGGACATTCTTGTAGGATATGTTCTGCTGCCATATTCGCAAGGCTGCAATGGCAGAGCCCAGTTGTACCTATTTTGAATTTGGTGTACAAATGAAGTCTCATTTTGTTGTGACAAGTTCTGAGGCGCAGCAGGATAACCTGGTCTCTTCTGGACAGTTGGTAATACCCGTCATCTGCATTATATTTGGGGTGGTCTTCTTTCCACTTTTTGTTATAGTTGCCTTTAATGATGGTCTTAACTTCTTCATAACTTACTAAATAACATAACTTCTTCTTGAGGTAACTTCCCTCCTTCTTTGGCCAGTCTATCTGCAACTTCATTCACTTCAATGTTACAGTATGACGGTATCCACTGGATCATTACTCTTTGGAAATTATTGTACAACTGAACTAGAACTGCCCTCAATTCATTAAGTTCGGTGTTCTTGTGTAGCTTCAGTGCTGTTATGACAGAGAGTGCATCTGTTAGTAGTACAATATTCCTGTGCACTTGTTCTTTGTGTTGTAAGATAGTTTCTGGTGCTTTCTTGAGAGCTTCCATTTCTGCTTTAAAATTGGTTGAGAGCTTGCCTGTAGCTATGGCTAGAGTAACATCTTTCCCTATTTTAGTCTGAGGGTCACTCGTCCACCTCCATTCTCAATTGCATTTGTGGCAGAGCGATCTGTATAGGCATGAGTCCATGCATCTTGTGGGTAATTAACTGTGATGTGTTGTTCTGTGATACGCTTTCTCTCCAAGTCTGCCTGAGTTCCTTTCTTTTCTATACCTTCTATTTGTTCTTTTAGTTGTGGGAGTCTGTATGCCCAAGGGGGGATGATACTGACTGGTTGTATGGGCTATGGTTTCGCTTGTCCTATAGTTGGTGCCTTTTGTATCAGTTTCTTTGCATTTGCTGAGAAGTTGCTCCTCTCCAGCCTGCTTTTGCCATAGCCATTAATTCTTTGATGCATATGATGATTCAGGAGTCTCTTGTATTTTTCTGCTTGTTGAACTACTTTCATGTCTCTTCTATCTTCCATTGACTGAAGGCCAGTTATTGTTTCTAATGTATTTATGGGTGTAGATTTCATAGATGCAGTGATAATACGTGTAGCTTGATTCTGGGTTTTGTTTATTTTGTTGAATTGCGTTTTAGATGCTGCGATGCCATACTCTAGTACTGGCCTAACTCTACCTGTGTATAGCCTTTTCAAGATTTTGCTGTCCGCTCCCCAGTTTGTGCCTGCTATCTTTTTCATTATTGCCATTCTATTTCTGGCTCGTTTCACTGCTTTTTCTGTCTGTTTTGCCCATGTCATTCTAGAGTCAAGGGTAATTCCAAGGTATGTTGGGTTCTGCTCTAGTGGGAGTACGTGATTGTTTATTTTAGTGTTGTTTTCTGTACCTTGTTGGATAGGGTGAATATTGTGTGTGTGGTTTTCTTTTCATTAATGGTAAGCAACCATTTCTTGGTACAGTTTTCTAGTTTGTGCAGTGCCCCTTGCATTCTATTTTTTGCAACTGCTATTGTCACCCCTCCTGTCCACAAGGCCAGGTCATCTGCATAAATTGCAGAGTGTACCCCAGTTGGTATGCCCTCCATAATATCATTTATGTAAATTAAGAAGAGTAGGGGATAGTACACCTCCTTGCGGGACACCTTGTTCTAGTATTCTCTTCCTGCTACGTTTTCCATGTACTTGCACTCTAGCTGTTCTTTTTTCCATGTAGTTGCATATCCAGTTATATAAGTGTCCTCTGATTCCTAGTCTAAGGAGCTTATTCTTGAGTCCGTCTTTCCAAACTTTGTCAAATGCCTTCTCCATGTCAACCCACACTGCAAGCATGTTTTTTTTCTTGGTATGCGTCTTCAATCTCTTGGGCTATGTAGGCGAACTGGTCTTCTGTTGATCTGTGTTGTCGGAAGCCGCTCTGTTGTGCTGCTATGAGTAGTTTTCCTTCCAAGTGCCACATGAATCTTCTGTTGACCATTTTCTCCATTAATTTGCCCATACAGCTGAGGAGACTGACAGGTCTATAACTACTTGGGTCGAGTTTGTCTTTGCCTTGCTTTAAAATGGGTACCATGATAGCTTCTTTCCATGCGGTGGGCACCTGTTCTGTTCTCCAGCTAGTGTTTACTATGTTTAGAAGTTTTCTCTTTGCTCTAGGTCCCAGTTTCATAAGCATCTCATTGGTAACCCCATCTTTACCTGGTGACTTCTTGAGTTTGAGGTTCTGTAGTGCTTCTTCTAGTTCAGTTTCTGTAAATTTTGCCAACATTTGCTCTTCTATCACCATAGGCATATCCTTTAGTCCATGGATTTATTTTTGACTTCTTTTTTTCTTTCTTTTGGTATGTTTATCTGGCTCACAGTTGCATAATTTTTAATGAAAATGTTTGCTGCTGCTTTTCCCGTGCGCATTTTGTTATTATATTTGAGTGTTATTGGAGGTCGGCTACTGTTTTCATCACTCGATGCCTTGGCAAGTTTCCAGAGTTTGTTTCCATCTTTGTCCATGTTAAGGCTCTCGGTTTTTTCGATCCAGCTCCTCCTTGCTGATGTTTTTACTTCCTCTCTTGTATTTAGCTGAGGCTGCCTTAAGAGCTATATTGCTTTCTGTACTCTGCTCTGTTTCTGCTAATTCTCTGACCATATTCAGGTCTTCTTCAAGCTTTTGTATTGCTTTAGACCAGTACGGTTTGTAGTTTTTTCTTGCCCCTCATGGTATTGCTTCTTTTGCTGCCTTAAGTATTGCCTCAGTTAGCTTTTCCGTCATGTTCTTTCTTTTTTTGTTGATGGGTGTTGATAGGCTCACTATATGCGTCTGAGAGTTTTGTAAATTTTTCCCAGTCTGCTCTCATATAGTTCCAGCGGGGAAGAGGTTTCTGCTCTCTTATAGTTCCAGCGGGGAAGAGGTTTCTGCTCTTCCTGTGTGTAGTTGAGGTTGATAGTGAGTTTTATTGGTTTGTGGTCCCCTAGCTGGTTCATAACTATTCTACATATTTTATGGGATAAATCGCCAGTGGCAAATGCTAAATCTAGGGTTGATGTTGATTTCCACCTCCTTGAGTAGAAAGTTGGGGGATCATCCTGTGCATTCAACAGAAATAGGTTGTTATCAATTTCCCATTCTTCCACTTCTTCTCCTCGAGTCAGTTTGCTGGTAACCCCACCTTTCAGAGTGGCTGTGAAAGTCGCCCACTACAATACAGTGTGTGTCTGTAATATCCATTGTTTCTAATTTAAGGGCTCTTCCTACTGGGCTGTATATGTTATAAATTCTGATAGGTTGGTTGTTTATATACACATCTGTTCCTATAATCTCTGATTCTCCTATTGTATTTATTTCTATCTGCTTTGTTGGAATGGTGTTGTGTATCAGTGTAAGTACCCCTCCTTTATGCCCTTCTCTGTCCTGTCTGAATGTTTAGTAGCCCCTAATAGAGAATCTATGGTGTAGGTTAAGATGGGTTTCTTGTATGCAAGCCACATCAATCTTGTCATTATCTAGTCTAGCTGTTAGTGCCTGCTTTTTGTGGTAAATGCCTTCTGCATTCCAATGCAGTATATTTAGTCCTTTTGTCTGTTGTGTGGTTTGACCAGTCATATTTTCTCGCAGTTCCCATTTCCTGGTCTTCCAAAATGGGCCATGGTGACCACCAGTAGCTTGGGGTGGACCCCTCGAGGCATGGGGCCCGGCACTCTACCTGCCTGGTAGGACTCCTGAGGCAGAGCACCATACCTAGAATCCATTGTCTCAATCTGCATGAGTGTATAGAGGTACGTTGCACTTTGTTATGCGCCATATGGCCAAGTGCATCTGATTTCCACCAGCTATTTTTTTAGGTTTGCTTTCCTTAGATGGTCTACCCTCCTGGGATCATGAGCACCATCTGTCCAGGCTTTGTGTAGAGTTTTCCATCTCCTAGGTGGCCTGTCTTTCTGGACTCTTGAGCGCCACCTGCCCAGCAGTAAGGACAATTTTTTAAGTTTTCCTGCCTTTGTCCAATGTGGGATGGAGCTGATTGGGGCCTAAGGAGGGTTTTACTGACTTCTCCCTTTGTATGTTTTAGAAAATAGTTTCCTATATTCCCCTATTTTCAAGGTCCCCCCCAACCCTGGGGACGCGCATGCTGGGGTCAATGGGGTCACACACACACCCCCCCCCTCCCAGGTAGCTACTATCTAAAAAAGTCTGTTCATTTTCGACAGAGTAGTACCATCAGCTACATCATGCATTTTGATGTGTTCATTAAATTTCAAATTATCGCAGGAATCAAATAACTGGTTCTGCCATTTTGGAATATTTGTAATAAATAAAAAGTCATGCACTGAATAAAATCGATGTACAGTCAGCGAAATTCCCCACAAATAAAGCTATCTTATTTGGTTATCTGTGACAACAGCGAAGGGGACTTTGTGTACAGTGAAAGTGTTCATATATATATATACATACACATATATATATATATATATATATATACATACATATATATACATACATACATACATATACATACATACATACATATACACACATATATATACACATATATACACACATATACACACATATATACACACATATACATACATATATATATATACATACATATACATACATATATATATACGTATACATACATATATATATATATACACGTATACATACATACATATATATATACATATATATATGTGTATGTATGTATGTATGTATACATGTGTATGTATGTATGTATACATGTGTATGTATGTATGTATGTGTGTATGTATGTATGTATGTATGTATGTGTATGTATGTATGTATACATGTGTATGTATGTATGTATGTATACATGTATATATATGTATGCATGTATGTATGTATACATGTGTATGTATGTATGTATACATGTGTATGTATGTATGTATGTATACATATGTATGTATGTATACATGTGTATGTATGTATGTATACATGTGTATGTATGTATGTATGTATACATGTATATGTATACATGTATATGTATGTATGTATGTATACATGTGTATGTATGTATGTATGTATGTATGTATGTATGTATACATGTGTGTGTATGTATGTATGTATGTATGTATGTATACATGTGTATGTATGTATGTATACATGTGTATGTATGTATGTATACATGTGTATGTATGTATGTATGTATACATGTGTATGTATGTATGTATGTATACATGTGTATGTATGTATACATGTGTATGTATGTATGTATGTATGTATGTATGTATGTATGGATGTATGTATGATGTATGTATGTATGTATACATGTGTATGTATGTGTGTGTATGTATGTATACATGTGTATGTATGTATGTATACATGTGTATGTATGTATGTATACATATGTATGTATATACACATACATATACACATACACACACATATATACATTGAAGTCCACTTATATGATATACGTTTATAAGAAATTTTCCCCATTAAACAACACTTCAAAACCCCAATTATTTTAAATTTTATGTACTGCATAGCAAATTTTATGTACTGCATAGCAAAATAAATATTTTGTTGACCCACACCAATTTGTTATAATAGGATTTGACTAATTGCATATAGCATATAGTTATTACATAAATATTTTATCAACCAAGATCAATTTATTATAAAGGGATTCCACTGTATATATATAAAAAAGAAAATCCAATTGGTGGAGATAAAAATGGATCTATGTTAACAGTTAGGTCAGGAATGTATACATGTATGTTTTAAATACAGTTAATTCTTCTATAGAGCATTCTTTTATAACAAATTTCCGTATACACTATGTAGTCCATCTACATGACATGTTTATTACACATTTCCCTATTTAACTACACTTTTCAAAATCCGGCTCTGTGGCGAAGTGATACAGAACGCGTCTGTGATGGCCAAGGTACTGAGTTCGATCCCTGACGCAGGACATTGTGCATCCGGACTGCTCAGAAAGCAATGGTAAACTACTGAACATATTTATATTACCTAGAAAATCATTACAACCAAAAAATGATGCGTTGATGGCTACGTCCTGAATTTTAAAAAAATTTATGCTACCTGTTTTTTAAAAAAAATCCTCAATTATTATTTTTTATTGTTTGTACTGCATATAGTAAATTTGTGGTATTACACACATATTTTATCAGTTCAGACCAAGTTGTTATAACAGGATTTGATTGTATCTACAATGTAAAGATAAACTGAGCTATGAATCTGTGACATAGCACACAGTTTTCCCATAAGTTCTCAGCTGCTTAAGTTAGTGTATGACCAGAAACTGCCTGACTAGCATCTCTTTATTACATGCTTAGTAATGATGGCACCATCCCTCAACCTTTCCGGTGCATGGAATGCCCTTGTTTAACTCTACTACCATATGGCTGGGTGGACAACATGCTGCTGTTTTGTGTGCTGCCAATCATTTCGGATACTGATGTTCTCCCATGCCACATTGCCAAACATATCTCTTTCTTATCTTTGTTGACTAATTTATTTATTATTATCATGAGTAAAGCCCAGGGCTGTGGACTGTACAGAATATAGAACAATAAGTCTAATGAGCCATCTAACTAAAATACTCCTCAAGATAATACATGAAAGAATTAAGAACAAGATAGACACGGAGGTCGGTGAAGAACAATTCGGTTTTAGGAAAAACAAATGAACCAGAGAAGCTATACTGAGTATCCGACTAGTGATAGATAAATATATAGAAGTCCAAAAAATATATATTTGTTTCATAGATTACAGTAAGGCCTTTGACATGAGAAATTAATCAAATGTCTTCAAGAAATAAGCATAGATGGAAATGACATCAGACTAATTAGAAATATATATTGGGAGATGTGTGCAGGTGTCCAGGAGCCATTGCTTTCAATAGTGAAACGACGAAAACTAGCATGGTTCGGACATGTATGCAGGCACGATTCCTTGTCAAAAACAATACTGCAGGGAACTGTCGAGGGTGGAAGAAGCAGAGGAGGACAAATAAAGACATGGACAGACAACATCAAGGAATGGACATGGCTAGATATTTCCACACTCATCCGCATCGCTGACGATAGAATTCGCTGGAGGACTCTGTGTGCTGAAGCATCCAATGTGGTACCCCTACGACCCTGAAGGGTTATGGGTTTATTGATTGATTGATTGGGAACAAACTGCATCAATAAGATGTGAAAACAGCTACTCCCCATACATAGAAATAAGAAGAGGGGTAAGACAAGGCTGCATTTTATCACTAAGCCTATTTAATATCTACACCGAGAATATCTTTAAAAATATAGAAGAAATGCCAGGACTCAAGATCAATGGGAAAATAATAAAAAATCGTAGATATGCAGATGACACTGTTCTTTTAGCAGAAAGTGAACATGAACTACAAAGACTAATAGACCAAGTCAATAAATCAAGTAATGAATGTGGGCTGGATATACATATCCAAAAAACAAAAACCATGATAATCAGCAAAGACACAGAAGAACAAGAGCTAAACATAAATGGAAACTACAACAAGTAAAGCATTATCAATATCTTTGGCACATAGTCACAAATGATGGCAGATGTGAAACAGAAGTTAAAAGGAGAATAGGAATAAGCTAAAAGTACCTTCAATTGACATGAGAAAAATATTAACATCTAAACAAATTACAAACAAGTTAAAAATGAGAATTATAAAATTCTATATCTATTCTATATTAATGTATGGCTCAGAAACATGGACACTAAATAAACAATTAGAAGACAGAATTGATGCCTTTGAGATCTGGGTATATAGAAGAATAGGGAGAACATCATGGAATGAGAAGAAAACAAATAAATAGGTGCTAAAGACACTTAATATGAAGAAAGAACTACTAAGAGAAATAAAGATCAGGTAAATAAAATATTTTGGACACATTAAAAGACATGACACCTTATTGAAGACCTTACTTGTGGGTAAAGTCAAAGGGAGACGAGCAAGAGGTAGGCAGAGATACAAGTGGGAGAGTAACATCACACGATGGACATGTTACAGTCTAGCAGAGTGCACCACCAAGACGAGATGGGATGTTGGAGATCTGTTGCAGCCAACCTACGTTGCAGAGATGGCACATGATGATGATGAGTAAAGCATACTCAAATGGCAATTGACACCAATCTCCAGAAACAAAAATGTAGATATAAACACCAAAATAACTATTAAAAATGATTATTATACCAATGTCAAATGACAGCACAAAACAAACATAAACTTGTGACAGCTGAAATAGCATGTTTACACAGAATCTTAGAATATCACAATGAGGACATTAAAGAACCAGCACCACCCCATTCTTGGAATATATTAAGAGACAATAGATTAAATGGTTTGCACACATCAGCATGCTACCATCAGACAGCATACCACAACAAGCAATTCTACACAGATACAGTGAAGGCAGGCTTAGAGGCAGACCACTAAAACGATGGCCCACCGAAATAAAAGAGGCGACAAATTCCACAATATACTCAGCACACATAAGGGCCATCACAAGAAAACTCTTCTATCCCTGTTGCTGAAAGGCAACAAAGGGTATATCGAATGGATAGATAGATAATTGAGTTCATGCTGACATCAACAATTTTGAATAAAATTGAGTTTTCTTTGTACGATGGAACTGTCTAGTTACTGCACTAAATATATCTGCAAGGTTTCTATTTCCTGGGAAGCTGTTTTATATTTGGAGCAAGATTCTCAATATGTCTCTTCTTCCTCAGCAGTAGTTCTTCCCTCCAAGATCATTTGTGTATTGTTTTGTGTTGAATGTTCCTCTATTGGCACACAAAAAAATCTCATCCACTGACAGGCATTCTTCTGCTGTCATACCAATTTGTGCAATGTCTTGCAGCCGATCAAATAGGTTATCAATGTCTCGTAGCCGATAAAATAGGTTATCAATGTCTCGCAGCCGATCAAATAGGTTATCAATGTCTCGCAGCCGATCAAATAGGTTATCAATGTCTGTGCTATCTACAACTGTTGAAGATGATGAAGTCTGTACACACAGATGAAGTCAGTACACACAGATGAAGTCTGTACACACAGATGAAGTCTGTACACACAGATGAAGTCAGTACACACAGATGAAGTCTGTACACACAGATGAGTCAGTGCACACAGATGAAGTCTGTGCACACAGATGAAGTCTGTACACACAGATGAAGTCTGTACACACAGATGCATCAGTAATGACGAAGCCTGCATTGTAAAAGTACTTTGCAATGGTTTTAGCTTTGATGTCATTCCATGCAGCAGTTCCAATCAATGCATTCAGAAGTTAAAAAATTAAGATGGCTGATAGGGTTTCCTTTTCTCTGAATGACAGAAATCAGTTTTGCGAGAATATTTTTTCCTGTAAAGAATTTTTAACGTGTAGATTACACCCTGATCTAATGGCTGCAACACACTTGTGTTTTACAAAAAACAATGAGATGATTGCCAGACATGTGACTCGTGAATGTGCTGAACAGTTGTCCACAATAAGTGTGGAGCTTCTTCCCTGCAACATGAGTTTCCTATCCAGTTTGTGCAAACCACTGTTCAGAGATGCTGTCATCCATGATTTTGTGTTAAATTTGTATCCATCAGAAGTGTTCTCACATATATATAACATGGCTTCTCAAATTTACCTATAGTGAGCAAGACGGATGTGTTGGGCCATTGGCGCAAATAAAACGTCAACACAACGCATTTCCATTCTCTGGACTATATTCAACTGGAAATCTTGTAGGACCATTGTCCTGTTACAAGAGAAATCTAGCGGGAGTTTGAGAATGAACTCTGAAGAAGAAGAACCGTTCAACCAGCTAAGAGTTAAATTAAATCTTGTAAGGCCAGTATGGCCTAAACTTTCAGCGAACTCTCTTCCTTTTTCAATAAGGATATGCCCAGAAATAGGAATATTCCTGCTCCTAGCTTGCTGGAAGCATGTATGCAAAGAAAAATAAACATCTTCATATTTAGGCTTCCTAATTTTCATTCTCAGCTGCTGATAATTGCCGCTTGTAAATGCGGACATGATGTTGTCTCTGTACTTCAGGATTGTTTGTAGAGTGATCGGTGAAATATCGTGTTCCCTGCATATTTCTGCTTCTGATTTCAAATTTGTATCCACTGTCTCTATCAACATTTCTTTAATTTTGAGTGGTAAACATTTACATTGTATTATAGTACATGTGATACAAAATTTTTCAGGACAAATGAAGCAAACATTGTGTTAATCTTTCAGATGCACGGAATGCCTTGAAGAGAACTTTAAGTTTACTTAGTGTAGAGAATAGAGACATCCAATCAAATGCAAGAACATCTGTCCACTCCAATTTTTAGCGTGTTTAACTGTTCAGCGACCATATTTTTATAAGACCGGCTGGCTAAGTGTAAAGCAGCATTCCGAAATGACTAACTCTACCTATCCCTGAGAGTTTTATTGGCTGTTGACACAAATTATATACAAAGTGACCAATACAAATCACAGGAAAAGGCAATCACAAATGTTAGATGGCCTGGATTGTGCTAAATGGAGACAGTCAGTAACTGGAGACGGGTCACTGATAAATTATGACCCTGGCCATACCTGTACTGAATCGAAACAGCAACAGTAAAGATATAGATTGACAAATAAAATGTGTACACAAAGTAACAAATGCCACTCTACTCTGTTTACAATTGAATGCCTCAAGGAATGTTTAGTGCAACATTTCAAACACACTGGTCAGAAGTTCAGAGCCTCTACTTTTATCTAACACAAATTTGTGAGCTATACAGGGAAATGTGGTTATATGCGTTCGATATTATGTTTTTTTATTAAGGCAAAAAAATCAACCAGTTAAAATAAACAGATTGTGAAAAGTGTCGTTAAACTGGGAAATCCGTTAAAACCGGATTCGTTGTAATGGGATTCCACTGTATTAAATTAAGTAATAATGTTACTGTTATAACCTATAAAGTAAAAAGTAAAGTAACTCATAGCATTTATTAATGCCATAGGGGTGCGAGATGTTAGCTATCTCACATTTCAGAGGCTCTGAAAATGAGGGTGGTAGCCGTCTCCTCTCCCTCACAGTCTTTAAATGGGTACCGGATTAATCCTGGAAGTAACGACTGTTATAATCTATACTAAATATCAAATAGAAGTAACTAAAGTAAAAAAAAATAAAAAAATAATGGTTCAAGGATTTTTTTTGCCACGGTCCAATAAGGACCTCTTTCAAGAAACGTGCAAATGGAAAACATGAACACAAATTTACTTTTAATCATTTCAAAAATATAAATTGCACAGAGACCTATCACATCAAATTCTCTCCATTTGACATATTATTTCCAGAACGTTGTCTTTGCAATTGAAGTCCTGAACCTGACTCTATCCTGTGCCAATCTGCATGACTCCTCCAATGATAACTTCATACAGTCTTTGATGTCATCTGTCCTTCTTCTAGGTCTACCTCTTCTTCTACTTCTTGGAACTGTGCCCTCTAATATGCATCTTTCTATGCCATTGTGTCTCTTTACATGTGTGAAATATTTCAGTTTTCTATATAAAATTGTATTCAGCAACTATCTTTCCTCTATATTGAGCATACTTATAATCTTACTGTTCCTTATCTTTTCTGTCCAAGAAATTTATAGTCCAAGTCCTGCAGCCGTATGTTGTAACTGGAAAAATGTATGATCAAGAAGTATAACTTTTGTCTCTTTATAAGTTTTTCCATATGCTTTTTATTTCTTGTATAATTTTGTTATCACTATTGTTAATCTTTTCCTAATTTCCATTGTACAATCTACCACTGTATCGTTGGATCAGGTTCTTTTGCTGTTTCGTTTATGTTTACTTCTGGGATATTTTTTATACCTTTGCACATTTCTTGGCAGTATTCTTTCCATCTTTGTATGATCTCTTTTCCATCTTTTGGTATTTTTCCTGTTTTGTCTTTAATTACTTTAGTATACTAGTTTCAAGTTATCTCGTTTTAATACTTTTATTTATTCATACATCATTTTCGTGTTTCCTTGTTGTTTGTAATCTTCTACTTTCCTGCATGCTTTGATTATGTATTGTTATTTCTTGTACTTAATTTATTGCTTTATTAACTTTCATCATTTCCTGTATTCCTCGTCGTTTTTTTAATTTCCTTCTTTTATTATGTTTTCCATAGCTTTGATATAAATTCTTGATGTTTCCTTACCTTTTTAGGTATGATTTTTTTTCTGCTGTTTGAATGAAGATTTGTTATTTTATTTTCCATTTCGTCAGGGGTTGTTTCTTCCTCTGTATTTAGGAGTATTTTAAATATTTTTTCTACCTCAATATTATATTCTTCAGGAATATTTGATATGTTGAATCTCAATATGATGCTGTTTTTGTTGATCTTTTTCAAATGTGACCATGTAAATTTAGCATATGCACAAAATACCTATACACCATTGATAGACAGAAATAGAAACAAATACAAGAGAAATGTCAATCTTGTCTTGATCTGTTTCTTTTCCCATCTATCAATGGTGTGTAGGTATTTTGTGCATATAAATACTAAATTTACATGGTTGCACTTCTATCATATTTTTTATTGCAGTTGAGCTGAGATGGAGGTGAGCCATCTCTGTACAATATATATTTTTGGAATGATTAAATGAGTTTGTGTTTTCCGTTTGTACTTGTTTCTTGAAAAAGGTCAGAGTTTGACCTTAACGTGGGAAAAGTCCTTGTTCCTATGTTTATTGTTTATTTTCTTACATCACTTTTTCTATTTGATAGTATAAATTATAACAGCAGCATTATTACTTAATATAGTATTTATCACTTCTTTGTTGTGTCACTACGGCACTCTCCACTTCGTCTGACATCTTTCTGACATTTTGATTATTTATAACAAAAAATATACAAGTCATCAAACAATAGAGTATTTCTTGGACTAACTTTGCTGCTACTGGTACTTAAAGAATAACTTTTGTAAAAATACTACAGTAAATATAAGCAGAATAATCTTAACAGTGTATCAAATAACAAAGTGCAATGCCATGACTTGCATGATGCAGGTGGATTAATGTGAGGGAGAGTTGCATAATGTTGTCAGCCTCACTCTCTTGCCCCTTTGCATAGTCTTGTTGCAAGACAAAGTCAAGAGGATTGACTGTGCATGATGTAGTAAATGAATAGGGTGCTTTTCTGTCTCATCAAGATCAAAGTGTTCTACATGCCTGCTAGTTGACACTTTTTTTTGGGCCCATAAACCATATAGGAGATTGGGTTCCTTTATATGCATAGGCAGAACATGGAGCCTTGATTAGATGACTAGGGGCATAGAGCCCACTAGGTGCCCTCGCAGATTGTAAACGCCATAGTGGTGTTAGATGTGTGACTGCAGTCGCATGCTGACAATTTTTATGATCCGCAAGTGAGGACTGCATAGTAGAATATGATTAGAAGGCTGATTACACTTGATGGGGCCCATTGTCTATTCAAGTGCTCACTGTGGCCGCTAAATAAGTCTTGGTGTTTCTCTGCCACTAACTTCTTGTTTCCCATAGGATGGGTTTGTTTTTGAAGTTACGGTTCATGTTTGATAAACGGACCTATTTTTTTCTGGAGAAAGCCAAATAAATAAATGAAAAGTCTTTCAGCGATTATTTCCTTTGGCTATAACTACCGGTACCCATTGATTGGTGGTGAAATTATAGGTATTTATTTAGGAGGGTTGTATGCGTGGGACTCTCAGTGGGTGGTGTGCAGATTTTGACATCCGCAGCTGGCCTCGTGACTAACAGACATACTGTATGTTTATCTGTTGCTGGTAAGCTCAACAAACTTATGATTACGTTAGCCATTTGTATCAGCCAGCAGTCAGCGATGTCACAGAATTACACACAATTTGTGATAAGAGCAGATTTTATAAAACTTGGAAGGTAGGACCATTTACCAAACATAAACCAAAGTTATTTCTCCAGTAGTAGGCACTGTTAGCTATCGGTCAATACTTGACCGGGGTCAACAAAAAATTAACATGGTTTATGGTAGTAGTAATACTTGCGGCTGATGTGTTGTACATTTTAACAGAGCCTGGAATGTTTCACTTTCTACAACTAAATACAGATTAAAAACACATTAATAAGGTATTCCAGAAAGAACAAATGAAATATCCAAGCCTTGGAAACATATCACACAAGTATAACACTAAAAATAAGTCTTAACCAAAAGTACTTCTGGTACTATATAAACCTTGCTGCTGCTGTATGTAAATAACTGTTGGTGGTAGAGTGGTTAGTGGGTTCATATCACAAACAACTTGCTTGTGCATCAAAAATTGACTACAGTGTAACACAAAGTAAGTGGATGTATTAATGGTTCCTAAAAATTCAATAGTTGAAAAAGAATGTCCTATACAGAATATATATTTCCAAACAATCTGCTGGTCTTGACATGATTACACCTCATATTCTGTGAAAAGGTTGCCTAGTTAATAGCCGCGGTGTAGTTTCCATAACTCTCACCAAAAGATCATCGATATAATTCTCTAGGTCTCTAATGTACTGGTCCTTCCTTATCATTTGAGCTTTAGATGTTATTAGCACTCGGAGAAGTTCCTATGGGAAGTAAGAACATAACAGAATAATACACAATAGAAATGTGAAATTTTTTTAAGGGAGTGGTTGATTAATGAACATGGTTCAGACCTCTAATATAGGGTTACCATACTTCCATCTTGTAAAAAGAGGGCAAAAAGGTATTTTTGATAGAAAACAAAGAGGATGCATTTTTATATGTAAAAAATGTTTAAATTATACTGTAAAGGGAAACAACAAAAATATTACAATTTTCATATGAAAATGCATACATTTCTAATAAATTATTTTGTTAATATCAATGACAAAAATGAAGCTTTAATATTCTTACTTCCATTGAAATAAAAACATAGCCTAAAATATATTCACTACTACTGCTCTATAGAACAGAATGTCATCATCATCATCAGGTGCCATGCCGGGTGGCGTAGGCGGTCATGGCTCTCCACAGCTCTCTGTCCACAGTATTATGTATCAAAGTCGTTGTTGTTTCCTTGCCGTGCCAGGTTGTCAAACTGTCTAATATTTTCTCACGTTGTCGGCCTCTGTCTCTGGTGCCTTCAATCTTGCCTGGTGTACTATGTTCTCTAAACCTGCCTGTCTCATGAAGTGGCCAAAAAAAGAAGATTGCCTTTTTCTTATATTGTTGATTAAGGTCGGTTTTGCATTTAATTTTTTCAACACCTCTACATTAGTTTTTCTGGCAGTCCATGGTATTCTCAGCATTCTTCTGTAGAACCACATCTCTGTTGCCTCCAATCTCCCACTTTCCAGGTTGTTTATTGTCCAAGACTCGCACCCATATGTTAGTATAGGGGTTATATAGCACTGCAGAACTCTCTTTCTCACCTCTAATGACAAGGTCATATTACACAGTATATTTTTCATTTTTCTGAATGTTGTTTTTGTCTGTCCTATTCTGCATCTTATTTCTGTTGAACTTCTTCCATCTGCTGTAATCATTGTACCTAGATATTTGAATTGGTGGACCTGTTTTAATACTATATTATTCACTTTGATCTTGTAAAGTGTGTTATTTTGTTTCTTTGAAATAACCATTACTTCTGTTTTCTTAATATTTAGGAAGAGGCCTTTCTCTTTACTTTCTGTGACTACTACATTAATTAAATCTTGAAGGTCTTCCTCACTTTTTGCAATCAGAACAGTGTCATCCGCATATCTCAAATTATTTATGAAGTAATTCAGAATGTAGCTCTCGCTATATTCTTGCAAATACATATTCTCCTTCATCAGTGATTGCTCTCAAACTCCCGCTGAATCTCTCTTGAAGCAGAACAATGGCTCTACTAGATTTACAGCAGGATATAGCCCAGAGAATGGAAATATGTTGTTTCCATTTTATTTGTACCAATGGTCAGACACAAATCTTTGGTGAGAACCTTATTTGTATACCATACTTATCTGAGCATTTAATTTGTTTTATTACTTTGTAAGTAACTACGGTATGTAAATGTTGACAAGATATGTCTCTGAAGTTATACAGTGAAATTCTTCTATTGTGCATCCTTTTATAACAAATTTCTGCATATAACTTTTCTAAATACCCAATTATATTTATGTGATATTGTTTGTACTGTATATAGTGAATTTCTGTTATTACATACTCGTATTTTGTTAGTACTGACCAAGTTGTTATAATGAGATTCCTTGGTATTACAGAAATGAATAGGGACCAGAGACCACTGACAGATATAACAACTTGTATCTTTCCTATGTCAATTGAGTCAGCATAAAGGAGAAATGTTGCTCCACAATTCCATTGTGAGGAGAGATAGAAAAGAAGAATTGGGCATCTTTTTAACAATTCTGAATAAAGTCCATACTTTTAGATTTTTCAAAATATTTTGTTCATTTTTGATGTGACAACAATTTGAAAAACTTTTTATCATTCTTATATTTTTTCATGAATATTTTAAAATTACCCGGTACTAATTTGATCAAAACACATATCACCAATTGAAACTTCAATGATAATAAATCAGCCACTGAAGAGCAGAAACTGCATACGGTATATCTAATTTGGTAACTTCTCAAGAACCACAGAATTGAAACTGAGAAATCTTTATTAAGAATAACAGGAAAAGCATAAAATGGAAACATAACATACCATAAATATTGATTGAAATAATATTGAATCATTTTAGTTGGAGCTGTTTATACAGTTGATTCTGGTTATAACAATGTGGTCTGGTCTGACAAAATATGTATGTAATAACAGAAATTTGCTATATACAGTACAAACAATAAAGAATAAATATAATTGGGGATTTTCAAAAGTTTTGTTAAATAGGGAAATTTGTTATAAAAGAATATGCTATAGGAGGATTACAGTGGAATCCTCTATAGCAGATTTTATAATAGATTTTCAGTTTAACATTTTTCAAAATCCCCAATTATATTTATACTTTTTCTTCTGCATTCGTTCTCAAACTTCTGCAGATTAGTAGTATGTAGTCCAGAGAATTGCTGTGATATATGTGCCTGACACATCTGATTTCAGCATAGCTTTAGATTTCTTTGACACTATATGGGATGGGACAGTTAACTCCACCCCATAACCTCCTTAGTCACCTCTTACGAGATGCATGCAAGGTAAACAGTGTTGCTATCCTTTGCTCCCCTTTAAGGGCCTGCAGCACACAGGTGGTTTTTATTCTATATTGTTTGTACTGTATATACTGAATTTATGTTATTACACACATATTTTGTCGGTCCAGACAAAGTTATTATAATGGAACTCCACTGTACTTCGTTATAAGATAAATAAGGAAAATTAAAATAAATGCATGGAAAGCAAAAGCCGGACATTTTCGCATTCCGATATTTCAAAAATCCTGCTGGACATAAATTTTAAGTATAAAAAGGAGAATGTATCTAGAATGTATCTAGGAAAAAAAAAGATGTATCGTAACCCTATCTAATGTTACAACTTAAAAATATAAGTGATTTCTGATATTGCTACAGGTACAACTTTCTCAAACATATAGAAACAACATAGATGGAACATAATTCTAGATCATTTATCCATATCTGTTAATTCACTATCTTACACATGTACAGTCAAACATAGAGGGAGTCTGCTCAATACTAGAACAATTATCCATGTTTGTCTACATGGCTGCGGATAAGGGGAGAGGGGATTTGTAGTGTTTAAACACACAACTTCATTTTAGAAATTAGAAGACAATATACAGTACAGTGGAATCCATATCCTATTATAACAAATTTCTCTATGTGACACCATTTTAAAAAAATCAAAAAGTGTAGTGGCCAGACAATTTAATCTGGTTAGAAGCACCATTAGTTGTCAGTGGAAGCGATTTCAACAGACTGTTTCAGTGGCAGACCCAGAGTTACAACTTCTGCTGAAGATCACTTCATACGGCTGCGTCTCCTCCAGAACCGATTTGCATCTGCATCCTCCACAGCCCAGTCAATGCCAGCAGCTCGTCAAATTTCAGATCAAGCAGTCAGGAACCGGTTGCATGATGCTGGTATTTGGGCTAGAAGACCCTACAGAAGGTCTGTTCTTACGGACCAGCATCGCCAGAACCAGCATTGTGCGTGAGCGAACCAGCATTGTCAATGGACCATTGGGAATGACTGGAGAAGGGTTTGGTTTATAGTTTAACCTTTAGCAAGCCAGATTAAAAAATATGAAACGTCTCCCTGCCACCGGATTCTTTTTTGAAAATTTGCGTTATTGATGGTGACTGTTTTGAAAATGTGATAATTTTTTGGTTGTTAGAGATATTTAAATAATATTTGCACATATAAATAAAGAATTGAATTGTGCATATATTTGTGTAATTTATGTACGTGTGTGTGTGATACCAGACGTATGAGAAAGTGGTAAAGACGTTTTTCACAAAAAACATATATTTTATAACAAATAAAGAGGGAAAAAATAAGAAAAAAAAATAACTTACCTTACATATCGAATTCCTTGGCAACACTGTCAACTAAATCACGCAAATCTGTTGTATTTATGTTCTTTCACTGCGAAATTATCAAAATATAGCCGGGGGAACTGTATAAAACATGTAGATTTGCAGTAAAATCGTTCTTTGAGCTTAGGCCTAGAGTTATTTTTTCTGCCACTTCAAAATATTCGATATCAAACGTACAAGTCCCCAAACCAGCACGGCATTCTGTATATTCACTGCTGTGAAACTAAATAACCTAATAATCCATGATTCAAGCCACGATTCAATGTTATTTTATTCGAAATACGATGAAATAAAGGTCTGTAAAACCGATCCATCATCATGGCATCGTACCGGTGTACAGATGTGGTCAGATTAATTGCTCTTAAACTTTTATGAATAGCTAGCCATTCTTAAAAACGATCATGTCGGAAGTGGTGGATGTACCGGCTTCGATTGCGCATGTCCCCAGCTATGTGCACGGACTGTGGTACATGTAAATCTCACGATAATCTCCCTGGGTGGGACGGCCCGCCATCAGCGCGCGCGGCCATTTTGTTTTTCGGCGGCTGGATATGATATCGGCTCGGTGAAGGTTAAAAGTTTCTTCATATCAAGGATGAAACATTAATTTCGTAAAATAAAATTTTGGTACACGTTTAAAATAATGTTGCATTTCTTTTTTTGAACAGTATATTTTGTTGATCCTGATCAAGTGGTTAAAAATGGAATTTGACTGCTAGGAAACAAGCAAAAAACCAATGGTTTTCCCACCAAAAGAACAAGATAAAAAATGGGTAGATTAGCTTCCCTTTTGGGTAACCTTCCACCTTCTTACCAAAGTTGTATCTGCGAGTCTGTCTAATTACAATGGAACCCCTCTACTGATATCTCATCCTTTTATAACAAATTTTTCTATTTAGTAACACTTTTCAAAATCCCAAATTACATGTATTCCTTGTTTATACTGTACCCCATATATAGCAAATTGATGTTATTATATAAATATTCGTTGGTCCGGATCAAGTTGTTAATAATGGAATTCCACTGTACTAGTACTTTCTTGCACGTATACAGCCAAACATCAGAGGAAGCATGACTCAACACTAGATCACTAATTATGTCATCTACTTACTTCTTTAGTCATATTCTTGAAAACAGATAACAAGTCATCTGGAACATCAGTTTGGGAGGAATCACTGGGTTCAGATTCACTATCATCATACAAGCCAGAAGAACCTGCAGTCAGAAATCTTAGGTGACATCCCAAAAATGCCTCACAATTTATTTTGAAATAACTAACTTCAATGATAACAGAAAAGAGATAAATATCATATACTCAACATGTAAAGAGATAACATCATATACTCACTCATACACATAAAAGATATATATTCACATATATTTACTATTTCACCTAAGAACAACCATTGCAGACTGTTGGGTCACCTTTACCGATTGAGGATCTCGTACACAGATGAATGTCCATGTGGATCCGGAACCCAGACTCCTGAACACATACTTCAGAATTGCACAACATGATCTTCGTCTGTCGTAATCGACGATGACCAAAACTCAACCACAATAATAAAAATAATAAAGTTAAATTTCTGTGCTTCACCCAGAACTGCGTTGATGAGACTCCTCCACATGGTGGTGGAGTACTGATGTGGATGTGGGGTGGGGGGGGGTGGTCAACTACATGGGAAGAAGTGAGCTGGTGCAAATTGAAGGACGCCTGAACACAGAAGGATACACTGCTGAAATTGTTAGTCCTTGTGTCCTACCAATGTTAGATCTAATGTGGCACAACTCACCACCCTTTTCTTAATTTACAACAACGTCCAGACCATTATGTGACCAGTCATGTCATCAGACATGGAACCCCATATACTTATAGGATTAACTAGACAGACGACACCGCCAGCGAGACGTGGCTCCAGTCAATCTCTGACAGTTGTCTCTTGTACTGCGGAAAGAATGGGCAGCTATCCACATCCAAAAGTTACAACAGATCAAACGGCTAATCTGATCCATGTCATGGAGATGTCGTTCTCTTTTAGAGATCAGAAGAGGGCATACACCTTACTGAAATGGACACCTCAGTCGCAAAGAATAAAAATCCAAACCAAATTTAAAACAGTGGAATGTATTAAGGGAAATAGCATTATCAAAAGATAATGACAACATAGAAATCAATGCAGAAGAAATAAACCTTATCTTTCAGGTTTGAACAGGACATGCCAGAACAGAACAGAACAGGACAATAGCTATTTAAACTATCAGTCCTCGCAACCATTCATGTGTAGACACTGCTTTCAACCTAACTAAATTACCAAACACCTTAGCGACTGTCCTTCCATTTCAACTGCTAGGAAAAAACTTTGACACCCACTAGCAAGTCACAAACTCAGTGTATGATTGCTAAGTTAACTTAGAAGACCTGCACTTGTTTTATAATGACATTGAAGAGCTGCTAAAAGTAGAAATATTCAGCAGCAATTGAATATTAACAACAACTGCATTTCAAACTAATTGAATTTAACATGGCATGACAATGAAATGAATAAAATAGACTTGAACATGCTTAACCGACTTACTTTGTTTATTTTGTAACAATCTTCGTCTTACTCTGTCTCGCTGACCTCTGGTTCTCTTTCTAACAACAAGTTCACCATTTTTGTTCTCTTTACTGTAAAATAGGCTTGGTGGACCGACTTTCTTCTTTGATCTGATAGATCCATTCATGGACATCTCCTTGTCTAAATAATACAGCAATCCTCTGTCACCTCCTGTGTTGCCCAGTGGAATATCTGACTTGGGTCTGTCAATATTATTGTCTGCAAGTCCAAACTGGCCACGTGATTTGGATGCATTATTTGTTCCATCTGTAGTGGCAAGACTGCCCTCTAAAGAATTTCCAAGGCTGGATGAGCGATCATCTAATATACCAGAGTCTCTACCATTAAATAGATGCTGGTCACTAGAGTTTGGTCTTCCTGTAGATACAGACGAACCTACATTTTCTTTTATGTTATCCTCCTTTTTATTTTTCTTGGACAATGCACTTTTCTTAGAAAATCTCTTCCCACGAGACTTTGGCATAGGAACACTTTCAAGATCTGAGGAGGATGAAACTGAATTCTCAGGTTCCGTTCTTTCTCTGATACTTTCATAAATCCCAGAAAGGTCACGTCTGTTAGTCGACTCAATGTAATTTAAGTTGGAAGGATATGTGGTTTTGAGTGTGGAGTTGATTTGGGATTCCTGTCCTCCTTGACTTTTCCCTATAGGTTTCATGGCGGACACAGTCTTGGTTGAAAGTTTGAGATCGTACGGTGGTGGTGGAAGCTGGTTAAATGGGATCTCAGAGCTATGTTTATTGCCTGGTATACTGTACAAGGATTGACTGTAGTTCTCAGAAACTCCTGTAAGATTTGATAAAAATGTAAGATTAGCATGTCGTATGGTTTATATTTTGTTTCCTTCTTTTTTTTCTTAAAAGACACTAAAAGCTTAATGAAATACATATATAATATTTAGGTAAAGACACCCAGAAGCTATGATAAAGTTGGATGTGTCAGGCAGTAAGTGCAGATATCACAGTCAAACTGTAAACCACTTTCTCCAGATTATGTCCTGCTATTTTTCAGAAGTTTGAAGAATAAATTCAGAAGGTACACACCCATGTGGAAGATACAAATTGAAGTGGAAGACAACCCCAATGCAATGTATTGTCTTCAAATACAAGAGATCATACTATTTCACCATAGAACAGGTCCCTGCATACTGCTAGGCCACCTTTACTGAATAACAGAATATGGGAGAATAAAATTGTTTCTCATGTTTTTATTGATTATTTCCCTTGTGTTGAAAAAATACACACCATCCCAGTGTTTATCACCCACCAACTCAATTTGTTTTTTAACAGTGCAGTACCAGCATATTCTTACCGCAGCGTAGTAGGTTTTTACATCATAGTAAGTCTCCTGTGTATATCTTTGCATCTGGGAACACACCTTGCAACAGCAATAACAAATTTATCAGTTGCAGCACAATTACAGCAACCATTTTCTAACTACTGGTAGGAATACTATGACACGAATTACTTAAAATTTAGGATAGTCACAAACTTCTTAAAAAGTGAAATATGTAGACCCTTCTCCTAGGAAAGAACTGAAAAGTGTTGCTAAATAGGGTAATTCATTATAAAAGGATGAGCTCAAGAGGGATTTCAATGTATAGCTTGTCAAAGAGAGTAATAGAGGTCAGTGACCCAAAGCCATGCTGAAGTTCTATGTATCAGGTCGAAAGGTGCAGATCTCACAGCAATGCTGTAAACATGACACAACTCATTCCGTTCTGCGTACTACATCCTGCTAATCTGCAGGAGTTTGAGAATGAACACAGAAAAAGAATATTGAACCATGGATCTTTATACACAAGATATACAATGAGATTTGTCATGTCAAAATATCAGTTGCTTGCAAAGGCACATTGTCGTACAGTGTTCTCTAAGTTCATGAACTATACAGACAAAAAAACTTATTCAACTCATTATAATGTCTTAGAGACAATCTTCACCAGTAAAGATACAAAATGTATATGTGGTATTGGTATTCCCAGCAATACTTGTATTTACAGTCATTGTGATGACATGGCAAATATATATTTCAGCATATTCTTTCATCTAGAGATCTGTGTTTGACCACAACATCCCGATTGTGAGACATGTATACTAACCAATTAACCACATGCTCCATTATAGGTGAGTGAATAGAGAACAAGTAAGGAATGGACATTAGGATATGCAACATTGGCAAAATTATATTCATTTTGAAAACTTACCTTGTCCAGCAGTTTCAGTAGCGATGTCTTTGTTATTGTTGTTATTAGTTGTGCCACCACTGGTAGAATAATTTAGCATTTGCTTTCTGTCCAGTGACATAGACTTGATATACGCGGCCGACATGCTGTAGCTACGTGTCAATGTATCCTAAGGAGTACAAGAAGACCTTAAGAACATGTACAATAGTTGTTTTATTTTCCACATATCACCCACAGAAATCTCATTCCATCTCCCGAGCTCTTAGTGGTTTTCTGAGTCAACGGTGTTATACTCTGGGTATTTCCATAGAAGCTCGACATCTTTAAGCAGATGTGAAGGGTATGTATGCTGATAGTTACCATAGCTTGTTGATTGTATATCTATCTTCTCATCCTACAATGTAATCGTTCCCCCTTATTATCTCCCAGAGTAATTATACATTCCTTTATTCTCTTAATAACATTCTTGTCCACCCTGGTGCCCTTGTCCAAAAGATGCATAAATAGATAATTCAAAATTTCCCTCTTGTCCATTGTCATCTGTCCTGATACCTATGCTTTTGAAGCCGACCTGTCAGCTCTGTCATTACCCTGGCCCCAGCATAACCAGGGGAAAATATCCATGTATTCTCTGGCCAAGTAAAATGATACAATAGCATCAAACATTCTCTTGGAAAACTGTGAGAGGTTGCTTTATGTGGCGTCTATCAGATAAACACTTAAGTTTTCTTATTGAGCAATGTGGATTTAGTTGTTTGTTGCAGACATCACCATCCCAAAGAATGACATGAAAATGTCTTCTATCAGAAAATGGTCATGTATTCAATTGTTCTCATGAAGTATCCATGAAAATTCTTTGCTCTTGGCGATTCAGGTGCGTTTCATAGAGCTGCATTCCCCATTGGTCACAAGCATTCGAGAGACAGGCCTTGATCCTTCATTCTGTGGCCGAGTATTTGCTGTAACTGTTTCATATTCCTACCATATGAAAATCAAGACATTCTCCACATAGCAAGATCAGTGCACTGTCTAATCTCTGCATATCCAATCAGTGTGACCACGAAATGGATCCTTGGATATAGCAGGAAATTAAGTAGCAGATAGACTTGCAAAAAGAGGTGCATCAAAACAACAAAAAGCAAAAACCTTGTAGTGTGGGAACAGTCAAACAGATTCTTAGAAACAACACCAGTAAATTCTGGCGAAACAGATGGCAAATGGGTTGCCTTGTCGAAATGTATTTAGTGAAGTTACACGGTCAAAGGATAATGACAACATAAACAAACTCTGCAGGATAAACCAATCCCTTATCTTTCAGTTTTGAACATGACATGCAAGGATCAATAGCCATTTAAACCGTATCAAACTCCAGAAACAACCGACTTGTAGACACTGCTATCATCTAAAAGAAAACAGTGGAACACCTCCTTATTGACTGCTCTTACTTTTAAACTGTCAGGAAAAAACTTTTACAGACATAATTAACAGTCACTAACTTACTGTATGGATCACTAAGTCAACTTGAGAAGACCTACACTTTTTTAAGAATGGCATTGTGCCGGATATAAAATGAATCTCTTCTTTTCAGCATATATGTACTAAACATTCCTCTGAGCAGATCTATACTTGGCATCCCACTCTGAGCAGATCTATACTTGGCATCCCACTCTGAGCAGATCTATACTTGGCATCCCACTCTGAGCTGATCTATACTTGGCATCCCACTCTGAGCTGATCTATACTTGGCATCCCACTCTGAGCAGATCTATACTTGGCATCCCACTCTGAGCAGATCTATACTTGGCATCCCACTCTGAGCAGATCTATACTTGGCATCCCACTCTGAGCTGATCTATACTTGGCATCCCACTCTGAGCAGATCTATACTTGGCATCCCACTCTGAGCAGATCTATACTTGGCATCCCACTCTGAGCAGATCTATACTTGGCATCCCACTCTGAGCAGATCTATACTTGGCATCCCACTCTGAGCAGATCTATACTTGGCATCCCACTCTGAGCAGATCTATACTTGGCATCCCACTCTGAGCAGATCTATACTTGGCATCCCACTCTGAGCAGATCTATACTTGGCATCCCACTCTGAGCTGATCTGCATTAAACACCACACTCAGAAGATCTTCACTGAAATTCCCACTCTGTACATATCTCACTCAACACTATTCTGAGCAGATTTTCACTCAATACCCCACTTTGAGCAGATCTGCACTTAACTTCTCACAATGAGCCGGAATGCAATGTGTCAGCCTGAAAAGTTCATATATCTCAGCCTTAACTGTTAACCATCAAACAACACATTCCAATGTCCGAACTGCATACTTTGAAGTGGGAATAGTGAGAATAGTTTGAGAAATAAGACTGACGAACAATCAACTTGTGTGGTTGTCCATTGTGTTTTTGTTGTTTTCAAACTCCCACTGGATCTCTCTTATTTCAGGACAATGGTCCTACTAGACTTCTAGCCAGATAAACAAAAATGCTTTGTATGGTAGTTTTATTTGCAACAATAGCCCAACACATCCAACTTTGACATTAGCAACTAATATGACAAGTGGTTTTAACCACTTGCACTGACTGGTGGACACCTGTAACAATATCGCAAGTATAATAAGCCACCAACTGTATGAGAGGTCTGGTTCTCGTACTTAACACGCTAGTCACCAAACTCAAAGCTAACCAAAGTGACATATGCTTGACTCTTTTGCAGTCTTGTGTCACTTTTGACATAGCCACAGACAGCAGAGGATGTCCATAAATTACACCAAAAAACAGAAAAGGGGGACAGTAGGTACAGAAAGGCTTGATAGCTGTTGACAAGGATGTGGGGGGGGGGGGAGAAGGGCTAATTTAAAAAAGTTGAAATCAACAATAATGTATTTTATACAATAATCAAATTTTTTTCAAATATATGAAAAACAAAATGGCTATAAATGTTATAACTAATTTAATAACGTTTTCACCACTATAGCTCAAAGATATTATGACCAGTTTGATAAAGTTTTAACTAGTACAGCTTAAAGATGTTATAACTAATTTGATCAATTTTTTACCAGTACAGTTTAAGATGTTTAATAATATTTTTACTTATACAGCTCAAAGATGTTATAACTGTTTGATACAGTGTTTACCAGTACAGCTCAAAATTGTTATAACCATTTTGATAGTTTTTTACCAGTACAGCTCAAAATTGTTATAACCAGTTTGATAAAGTTTTTATCAGTATAGCTCAAAGATGGTGTAACCAGTTTGATAAAGTTTTTACCAGTATAGCACAAAGATGTATAGAAAAGTGCTGTAATGAAACTCACAATATTTGTTTATAACCAATTGTTATTGTGATGTGGCAAATCACACAGAACATCCTTGTATTAAGAGATTTGGGGTTATAAACCTTGATCTCAATAATTTCTTCAATCTTGTGAACCAAAAGAGAATCATGGAATACTTAAACAGATGTATTCAGTGAAACAACATTATTGTCAAGAGTAGGGGTTCCCAACCCTTTCTTGGACCCTGGTCTCTTTTGAGACAAATTTGATTTTCGTGGCCTTCATGTGCCAAAAAAAAAAAAAAGAAGACAAATGAGTCATTGTCTTTCTGTAAACATCACCAAAATTAAATAAGCTTATAATTATCAATATGGTTGTCTACCATTCTTCTTCTGCATTCATTTTTACAGTCCTGCCTATTAGCATAATGCAATTTGACAAAATGAATGCATTGTGTCATGGTTTACAGCTTTGTTGCGATATCTGCACCTTTCAGCCTGAGACATTCACTTCAGCATGGTTTCTGGATTACTTTGACCCTCTATGGGATGGGACAGCCAACTCCACCCCCAAAACATTCATAGTTGTTTCTTCTGACATGCATGACAGTAACATTGTCACTATACTTTGTTCCCCTTTTGAGACCTGGTCTCTGGCTCCCTATTTCACAACCTGCATCTCCGAGTCCCCCAGCGAACCATATGTCCCACTTAAGACACACTAATCTAGAGGAAGTGACACACATCACATTATTGGTGACCTGTGTAGCTAGGGTGTTTATAAATAACATTTGTTAGGTGATAAGTCAACCGTGACCACCTCTCAAGATATTAGATTAGCATTTAACCAAATGGCAGATACAAAATGAAAAGAAAGGAGGGTGTGTCCATGGTACAAGAATATATTCTGCTGTGGGGGATGTCCATAAATTACGTCAACAATTTGTAGTCAATTTTTTAGCGTTCTTCCTCCTCATCAACAAACTGTTACAAATTCAAGGATCACTTGTTTAATTTTGGACCCCCCCCCCCCATATTTCTTTGCAGAAATAGTACGGTACATAATACTATTTACATTTTTTTTATATTTAGAAAAATTTCCAATTTTAACAATTTCATTAATACGCCTATATATATATATATATATATATATATATATATATATATATATATATATATATATATATATATATATATATATATATATATATATATATATATATATATATATATATATATATATATATATATATATAGAGAGAGAGAGAGAGAAAGAGTTGTTGACATACATTTGACATACATTTTTGTCAAACCCCTCTCCCCTCTCTTGTCAACAACTGCCTAATTGTTGATGTAATTTATGAACAGCTCCTGTGTTCTGTGTGTGGAAAGGCATATTTTTAATAACAACCTGCATGCTGAAAGTCTGAAGGTCTCACCAACAGCTCACCATATCACCCACCATGCAAAGCAAACATCAAGTAAATGACATGTCTATATTGTGAAGTGCTCTTCTTGTGGAAGCCTCACAGGACCTTGATTACACAATTGTATTTTACTCTCCTTTGAGTAGGAGGGTAACTATCTTGACATAATTGTCACAATTCATCCCTCTTACCTTAGCACATCTGTATACTAACAACCTACTGATACACATGGTTTTCTGCTTTACACTTCTTCTTATCCAGCTGCTTGCGGTTTTTCTTGATAAATCCTATGAAATGACTGATTTATTTCATGAACACTCATTCCCTGAGTGTCCTTTCATCGGCTTGACTTCTTGTCCATAACTTCTCTCACCATGATACCTTGACTAATACTTCCTCTTCTGATAGGGTTAAACTTGTCCTCAATTGCCATCTCCATAACTCTACTGTCTGTAGAATCTTGTTCTTGTTCTTCTTCTTTCGTTCACTAATAATGTCTATATCTGCAGTGTTGTTTCTTGTATAAATTGGACAGTGTTTTCCATTTCTTGTTTTGTACCATAAAGTTTAACATTCATTGGTGTATCAGAAGGTCAGTATGTGCATCTTAATGTGTCATAGTTTGCACATTCTTGAAGGATATGTTGTGAAGTCTGGTTGACTTGTCCACACTTACACTTTGCTGTTGTGCCAATTTTAATTTTGTATACATATGGCTGTTTAGTCTATTGTGTCCAGTTCTCAGTCGAAATATGATGACCTGGAATCTTGTTCAAACATTATTCCCTTCACTAGTTTGATCCTCATGTCATCTTCCAAGACTCTGGTCGCATGTAGGAGTGACAAAAATCTTAACAACATCTTGGTCCAGACACCTTAGGGCTAATGTTTCAGACCATTGTGGCACAGTTTGTTCTGGATGCTGTAGTTGCTATAAATGCTCAAATATATAGTGCAGATTGGCTCCATTTAATTTCCTAAGGCAACTTTCACCAGTGATGATGCTTTCATATGGGAATCCCATAATGTCCTTTACGTTATCATTTGTACACGATATGACAAGAAAAAAGGTGAAACTGGCACAATACTCATAAGACTCATAATAGGCTCAGAGTCATAGGGTGACACACTGGAGACACAGGCACACAAAAACTCTCCAAATTTATCTCTCCTAAGCATGAAATAAATAATTGTCTAATTTCAAAATACTGATAACACATTTATTTTTCTGACCCATTCAACCATTGATAACAGCTAAAATTAACCACCAAAAATATAACAATAATAAAGAAGCTTGAAAATAATATTAAAAACAACAACCAAAATGAAAGCAAGTCACAAAAACTGCAAACAAGTGATGGAAAAAAAGGAAGGTAGGTCAGAAAAGAGTACAAACCGGAGTGTGGAAACCTACTCCCATTGTTCCCGATTGATGTCCAAGGCTGAAAAATGAACTGAGGGATGAGAATTAGGATAAGGGTAGAGCCTCATTCCCAGGTAGAGTCTGCCAAGCAGCAGGTCGGAGTATACACATAACAGAGTTAAAATTCACAATTTTAAAATAGAAAAATGTTAAAAATCATAAGTGTACTGAAAGAAAAGCAAGTTCACATTCATCTGTCAGTTTTGGCTGGCCCTGATCTGTCTGGTCTGGTTCAGAGTTAACAAGAGTAGACAAATTCAAAGTTAATAAAATTAGTCAATTCATCTGTCTGTCTGTTCATCCCTTTGTTCGTCTATCCTCCATCCATTGTCCTATCCTTTTCTATTCTATCCGATCCTATCCTAGCCTATCTATCTATCGTCTTTTCTCTGCATTTGCTGTTAGTCATTGCAATATTTAATGGCGATCAGTTTTCAGGCTATTGGTTTGATCGCTTGATATATAGTAATATTGTGATGTCTCCATATGCTGGTAACTCCTTTAATCCACTTTCTTCTTCCTTTATCTCTTGGTTTCCATTCTCATGTTGGATGCTTTTGCTGTTGACCAATATGGGTTCATCTCATTAAGTGGCCGAAACATTTCCGTTTGTTTTTCAATATATTTGACCATATATGTTGTTCCAACAGTTCTTGTAATCTCTTCATTCCTCACATGATCTCTTGATTTGTTACTGCTTTTCAAAGACATTTCATTTTTTTTTAAATACAGACAAAACTATGCATGCATTTATACAGCAAATAAGGCATAAAATAACATTGAATAGTGTATAGAGAAAAAAAATTGACATTGAAAACATGTTAAAAAGGCATGAGAGGAATGACTTCATTGTACTCAGGTTATCCAACATGTAAAGAGTAAGTAAAGTAACCCATAGCATTTATTAATGCTGTAGGTGTGTGAGATGTTAGCGATCTCTGATTCAGAGGCTCTGCAAATGAGGGCAGTAGCCATCTCTCTCCTCGCAGTCTTTACTCCCAGATAAATCCTGTACCCATTTAAGGCTGTGTCGACCTGGGAGCTGTTGCGATCTGAAAAAATTTATGCCTCAACTGGGGAATGAACCCAGTACCACTCATATGCGAAGCTAGTGCGCTAAACACTGCGCTACACGGCTCCACCCCACATGTATTCCATCATGAAGGGACATTCCAACTGCTAAAAGTACCACTCATAACATGTAACTCAGTAACTTCAAGCAATAATCTGCAGGGATCTCTTTAAAAATCCACTTGTAAACACAGCATCATGAGCTGGATTTGAACCCATGAGTTCAAAGTGAACTTGTTGATCACTATACCAGAGAGTCCCACAATTGGTATTGAGTTAATTTGAACTTTTATGGGTCGGGTACCATATCTCATCCTACATATTATCTGAAATGTGATACGAAATATGAGCAATTGTTTTCACGCAATTATTTCCCATGTCTAATTGATCTATAATTACCGATCAGTGGTTCGTTGTTGAGATATCCATTTTTAGGAGGGTTGTATGGGTGGGTCGCTCAGTAGATGGCTCAGATGTAGGGGGGGGGGGCTCTCAGTGTGTGGCGTGAAAATCACAGAATCTGGCAGCCATCTTCGCAATTTAACAGAATCTCTAACAAACTTATAATTAGGGCAGCCATTTTGTATCTAGGGTTAAGCAGGCATTAAATGATTAAATGACATCACAAATTATTACCGTAACAATTTTTTATTGAGCTGATTTTTTTAAAAAAGTGAATATCTGATAATATATAGGCCTAGGTCTGAGATATGGTACAAATCTGTTTTATGATACTCAAATAGACAATCATCCATAAGAAAATATAATCAAGCCAACTGATAGGGAATGGGTCGGAAGGAGATTGGGGTTCAAATCATCCTCTCCCTGAGAAATTAGAATCATTACATTTAGTACAATAAGAAAACTTAATAGTAGGTTCAATGTTTAAAAAAAAAGATTGTTAAATAATTCAAGACAATGAGAAACTACCCATAATACAATTTTTTGTAAGGGTAAATACCCCCTGGGTACCCCCCCCCTCTCCCCAAGAACTGAAGTTGTATTCTACAACCTTGACCACCCACCTTCTTACTAGGTTTGAACCTGGTTCTTCCAGATTCAAAGTTATCTAGCATCCTTGCCACATGCTCCTTGATGCTGTTTTACCCATCTGTTTCCGCACTCCACATGGGGAGCAAGAATAGCAACACTATAACCAGGCACACATTTCATATAAGACGACTAAGGAGGTTTGGGGGATTTGGCTGTCTATATCCTATAGAGTCAAAGTGACCTAGAAGTAATCCTGAAGTCGGATGTGCCAGGTTAAAAGGCACAGATATCACAGCACAGCTGTAAACCATGGAACAATGCATATCATTCTCTGGACTACATCCTGCTAATCTGCAGGAGTTGAGAAAAACATAGAAGAAGATGCTGTTTTATTAATATTTAAAATGTATGATTATCAATTGGAAACTGTTGAGATATATTTACAGAAACTGACTTACCTCCTGTCCTTCATTGGAAATATTTGTCTCTGGACCACCAAATGACTGGCACTTGCCCATCTTCCCAGGCTCAGATTCTCTACGATTTTCACGAAAAGATCGACTGCGTGTCAGCTTAAATTTATCTCCTAAAATACAGGAGTACAAAATATTCAAAGCATTAACAAAGAAAGATGTGAATCTGTTAACTAGAAGTACATCTGAAACTTATTGCTGCAAACTAGAAGTACATCTGATACTTATTGCTGTAAACTAGACGTACATCTGGAACTTATTGCTGTAAATTAGACGTACATCTGGAACTTATTGCTGTAAACTAGAAGTATGTCTGGAACTTATTGCTGTAAACTAGAAGTACATCTGGAACTTATTGCTGTAAATTAGAAGTATGTATGGAACTTATACTGTAAACTATAAGTACATCTGACACTTATTGCTGTAAATTAGAAGTACGTCTGGAACTTATTGCTGTAAACTAGAAGTACATCTGAACACTTATTGATGTAGATTAGACGTACATCATATTTACACTCAATTTCTTAAAGAAAATTTAACTGTTCAACTTGAAAGTTAAAACAGAAAAGAACACCACAGAACAAGTTTTAGAACAGAAGAAGAAATAAATAATTTAACTTGGTGAAGATTGAACAGGAATATAACAATAATAAATAACAGCAGAAACATAATATGATATCATTACCAAAGGCAGACGTGAGGACTACGTATGGAGTTTGTTCTTTTCTTGAGCCCGTCTTTCAGGTCATCTGGTCGATTCTGACAATGGAAGGTCAGCTTAACTTCCAGCTCACCACGATATTTATCCTCACCAGGTTTTGGATGGCTTGCTGTGAAGTGACACCAGCCTGCATTTGGGGAAGACACACAATATTTGGAATTTTCAGAATGTTGTAGATGTATGTACGTAAGTGTAATCTTTGATTAAAATTAGGCAGAAACACAAGACACCAAGTATGTGTGAGGAACATAAAAATGTCACTATTCAAAACTATTATTATGCCAATGCTGTACTACCAATGTCAAACATGGACATTGTTAAATCTGGGACATATTGGGTTAGAGGAGAAAGGTTTCAGTTTGTGTTCAGTTAGTTGAAAGAGCATAAGACAAACAGCACAAGACAAACGTTAACTTGCAACAGCTGAATGGGCATGTTTAGGCTGAATCCTAAGAAAATCGCTAAGAGACAAAGTGAGGAATGAGGCCATTCGACGAAAGCAAGCACCACCCCAATCTTGGAATATATTAAGAGACAACAGATAAAATGGTCTGGACACATCAGCAGACTACCATCAGACAGCATACCACAGCAAGCTACGCTATACAGATACAGTGAAGGCAGACCTAGAGGCAGACTACGAAAATGATGGACCACCGAAATAAAAGAGGCCGACAAAACTCCACAATATATTCAGCACATAACTTCCAGCTATACACAACACACTCTACATAAATGAGGAAAACCTGTGCATTCGCCAGAAGGGCTTTGGGCTGTCAAGAGCATCCTGCTCACAGCAAAAGGGATTGAATCATCATCACCAACATCAGCACATAAGAGGGCTGTCTCCAGAAAATTCTCTACCTCTGATGCTGAAGGCAACAAAGGGTTTAGCAAATAGATAGATGTATGAGGATACACAAAACACTGTGTATGTAAAGAATAGATAGATGTATGAGATATACAAAACACTGTGTATGTAAAGAATAGATAGATGTATGAGATATACAAAACACTGTGTATGTAAAGAATAGATAGATGTAAGAGATACACAAAACACTGTGTATGTAAAGAATAGATACCCGGTAGATGTATGAGATATACAAAACACTGTGTATGTAAAGAATAGATAGATGTATGAGATACACAAAATACTGTGTATGTAAAGAATAGATACCCGGGTAGATGTATGAGATTACAAAACACTGTGTATGTAAAGAATAGATAGATGTATGAGATATACAAAACACTGTGTATGTAAAGACAAGAATGTCAAATATTTGTTGTTCTTCCGTCGTAGTTGACGATGACCATCAGAAAAACTTGGATGATGATGATGATGCCTGCTGATGTGTTCGACTGAGACTAATGAGCCCTATGCATGCTTGAAATTATCCTTGACACTCTGGACATGTGTGAGAGGAGTCTGTGGAACATTGAACAGCTCTTTCCTTTCTTCTAGCACATTTTTGTCATGCAGCATGATGTCTGAGGTTCTCTGCAGCTGCTCCATCATTCTTGATTCTGCGTCACCAGTCTGATCTGTTTTGTGCATGATTCTCCAATGAATTTCTGTCTAAATTGAAATGAGTCAGTGATGTCTTAAGAATGTCTTTAGAACAATTCTCTGTCCTCCGACCTTGCGGGAGCAGTCTGCAGTTTTCCATATGACAACTTTTTGGTAGACGATTTTCTTTCATTCGAATCATGTGTCCTGTCCAGCATGTCTGTGCCTTCATTATCCGTATGCTCAGAGACTTAGATCTGATCACTACTTTATTTATGTATGCATAATACAAAACACTAAGTACCAGTATGTAAGCACAAAAATGTCAAATATATATGAAACAAAATAATCAAACAAGTATGTATGAGAAACAACAAAATGTCATGTATGAAATGCACACAATGACACATGAGTATGATCAGCAAACATATTTTCTTCTTCTTCTTTCGTTCACTTGAAACATGTCTATATCTGTAATTCTGTCTCCTGAATAATACTCACTGTCTTTTGTAGTTCATACAGTGTCCCATAGAGCTTTGATTCCAGTGTTGTTTACTCTGGTCAATATATCTGTCTCAGTGTTTCATGCTCAGAACACGCTTGAAGTATATGTTTGGCACTCTGTGCTGCCTGTCCACATGTACACATGGCCGTGCTGCCAATTGTGAACTTTGTATAAATGTTACTGCTGAGTCAGTTGTGTCCTGTTCTGAGGTGTAGAATTATAACTTGTTCTGGTCTGTTCATAATTTGTTAGTCATCTTGTGTTGGTGTTTGTGGCTTCTTATGGACTTGATCATCTGTTTCTTCTGATGGTAGGTGATTGGTATATCTGCTCGTCTTCGACAGCACTTTCCATAGCCAGTTGGTCTGCTTTTTCATTTCTTGGTATTCCACAGTGAGAGGGTATCCACTGCATGGTTACCCTATACTGGTAAGACAATTCACTAAGTAGGCAAACACATAAAAATAGTTTAAAGTGAAATATCAGCTTTACTATAAGAATATAACTCATTTTAGTTGAGTGAGTTTATCACACCCACTTTCCATCCCTTTAGGAAAGCAGTGTGACATTATGTACTAAAATATACATTTTAAAAATACCCCAATCGTTATGGTTATTCCTAAAGAAGATCATACAAAAGATTCCATAAAAACAAATAACATTTTTTTAAAGATAATAAATCCTCCTTATTAAGGTCATATCTAAAGTTCCGCAACAAAGAAGACCCAACCCAGGTTACAGGCATTTGTGAATAAATTACTAACAGACTGGACAGAATTAGGACTCTCCACACTTAAACAATGAATTGAGAACAGAGTGGAATGGCAGGATTTTTGTGTTGAATTTTCCAGAGTGGCATCACTGAGAGGTTATATTACCAGAGTGGCATACCTGAGAAGTTATGTCACCAGAGAGGCATCCCTGAGAGGTTTCCAGAGTGGCATGTTTATGATCCTGTTTGGGTTAGGTTTTCAGAGTAGCATCACTATGGCCCTGAGAGATTATGATTTCAGAGCGGCATACTTTTGACCCTGAGAGGTTATGTTTTCAGAGTGGCATCCCTTTGACCCTGGTGGGTTAGGCCTATGTTTTCAGAGTGCCACCTCTAGGACCCTGGTGGTTTATGTTTCCAGAGTGGCATCCCTATGACCAGAGTGGTTATGGATGAAATGATGATTAAGATCAAATATACATGAATCACCTACCTGCTTTTAGAAGACTCTGTGATCTTATGTTCCCACAGGGGAATCGCAGCATAGCCAAGGAAGTCATCAGACAATGCTCTGTGATGGTACACTGTGACTTCAATCTCCTGTCCCAGGTGTGGTATAGGTCTGAAGGTGAAACAACAATAAAAGAAAACATATATCATACACAATAATTTGAAGATAACGAAATGCTAAATCTGGGACATATTGGGGGTTAGAGGAGACAGGTTTCAGTTTGTGTTCAGTTAGTTGAAAGAGCATATTCACAGGACTTCGGTCCATAAGTGCCCAGATCTCCTCAAGATATCTTTCTACATGTAGTGAGTGACCACACCTATTATGTGTTGGTATACTAGTTTCCTCTGGTTATCTGCATAATGCTCTTGCTTAGCCACGTACTGCTTGACATGGTATTTCTGTAGTCTGCTTAGGGCTACAGATTCACAAGATGTATTATATCTGTCACTTGTCCTATCTCCCTAAAAGCATTCAAAACATCAGTTCAGTCTATTGCTTATCCCGTCCCCATGATTGACATACCAGCAAGCCTGTCGGCGTGTTCCATTCCTCAGACATCAGCATGTCCAAGTACAAATATTACCCTAGGTTGATTTGAGCCAGATTAGGCCACTTCTCGCCCAAGTATTGCCAGGATCAGAAAGGAAGGAAAAGAATAGCACCACTTTTCACCTCCCATGCATATCATAAAAGACAAATAAGGAGGCTGTGGGGTGGAGTTGGCTGTCCCATCCCAAATAGGGTCAAGGTGACTCAGAAGCTATGCTGGAGTCGGATGCGTTGGCCAAAAAGCACAAATATCACAGCACAGCTGTGAACCATGACTCAACACATTCCATTCTCCAGACTACATCCTGTTAATCTGCAGGGAGTTTGAGAGCGATCACAGAAGAAGACTGCTTGACTGACTCCAACCATTGTCTGCTTGACCCGCCATTCTTAATCTTTTTTAGCATGATTATTGAGTCACTGAGAAAGTATACATTCAGTTACTAATTTTGGAGTCACTTTCGAAGAGCGGCTAAAAAGTCACGGATAGACCAAGATCCGTCTACTGTCGTCATTCCATGTCCGAACTGTCCAAGGACATTTACAGCTCGAATAAGGCTCATTAGCCATCTACAAACTCATAATCAAGGACATAACTAAAATTGAATTTTCAAAAGTGGATGTAACAAATGGTCATCATCAATTGTGATGGATGACCAACAACAATTTTGGAGGAAACTGTTATAACTTGCTGTGTAGGGACAACACTTGCTGTGTAGGGACAACACTTGCTGTGTAGACATTTTAAACTGTTAACGAGAAGAAGACATTGGCAACACTGTATCATGTAACTCACTCACTGTTTTTAGGTGGGTGTTGCTGCCCTTGTTGATATTTTAAAAATGAAGAGGGCCATTGAATTTATTAGATACTGGGGGAACACTTTTTGGTGTGTAATGGTAAATTGTACAGTTGCCCATGTGCTTCTGAGGCCAAAAGGAGAGCAAAGAATAGCACTGTTACCTGCCACTGAGTATGTGTAAGAGGTGACTAAGGACGTTTTGGGGGTGGGGATTGGCTGTCCCAATGTTGAAATTGGATAGATCAGACCAAAGAGAGAAGATATCATGGTCAAGCTGTAAAACCATAACACAACACATTCTCCGGCTCAATCTGCAAAAGATTGATAATGGACTCAGAGAAAATGAAAAATGCCATAATCTTGGAGGATGCTGTTGGCTTAGTTATCTCATCGAGATGGTCTTTAAATGCCAGATAAAGTTGCTGATTGGATCCACTCAAAATCCATTTTACCAATTTCTCAGTTTTTCCATAATTCCTCATGTGGCCTTATTAAACCAATGAATTGCGCAATGAGGCATTCGAACATTATAGATTATATATATATACCTAAGTCGTGTATTCTTTTCCAGAATATTGTTCTTCATCATGGATACTCTGAATGCCTCTCTGTCCCGGGCAAGCAGGTCTGCTGCCAGAGACATGTGCATACATTCTTCAATGTCGCTGGTCCATCGTCTTCTTAGTCTTCCTCTTCTTCTCTTGCCTAATACTCTGCCCTCTAGAATCAGCCTTTTTGATACCATCATGTAAAATTTGTAGCTTTAAGTATAAAAAAAACTGTAGCTTCCTTCTTATGATGGTATTTAGAAGCCAGCCTTCATTTAGTTTCAGTAATTTCAATGTATTTCTTTTTCTCTGTCCATGATATTCATAGGATCTTTCTGTAGCACTTCATTTCAAATGAATTTATTCTTTTGGATATTGTTTTGTATAAAGTCCAAGTTTCGTATCCATATGTTGCCACTGGGAAAACATAATCTTAAAAGGGTTCCTTTAGTGTCTGTTTTACTGCTTTTCCACAGCTTTCTCATTTGTGTTAATTTGAGTGTTGCAATTGCGTCTTCTCCTAATCTTGAATCCCCGGAACTGTTTATATTTGCTCCCTGATATTCAAATTTGTTTACACATTCTAGTTCTATATTGTTTATGTTGATTATAGGTTTGATCTTTGTTTTGTCTGTTGTCATAATTTTTGTTTTATGTGCCTTTAGATATATAGATTTTTGATCTCGCTGTATTTCTTTGTTGTTGAGATTAGCTTAATATACATTATGTACTATAAATTGTGTCTGTATATTATATGTAGACCCCTATGTGTCATAAGTTATATAAATCAGGTAAAGTTCCACTTTTATGACAGCACTTGTTGCATAAATATGATTTTAATTATTCTCAGCTGCTGCCAAATCTAAACATATGCCCTTTCTAAATAGGTAGGTGCGTGCATGTGATATTGGTGGGAGATAACTCTATATTGAAACGTTCCCACTTTAAACTTTATGTATAGGAAGGAGTTGTTTACGACATTATTTATCGCTTCGATGATATTGTAAAGAATGTCAATTTTCAAAGCGGGGATAGACCGTCACGCCTTATTTATATTGCGTGTAGCTTTTAACAGAAGTAATCTATCTTTGAATATTGACCTTCTGGACTTTCCACTTTACTTCCTAGGAGATATCCTGCTTTTTTCCCTTTCTTTTATGGAAAGATATTCTTTACTAGATAGCAATACAATTGATCCTCTGAACTTTTTAAGCACATTTAAAGTAATAGTAATAGTAGTAGTAGTAGTAGTAGTAGTAGTAGTAGTAGTAGTAGTAGTTGTAGTTGTAGTAGTGTAGAGTAGTTGTGTGGTAGAGGATGCATGAGTTTGGGGAGGTGAAGCCAGCAAGGAAGGGAACTGGCCACCTCATATAATAGTTGCTGCGGGGTTAGTACATGAAGAATTATATTCATCCCCGACAGTAGGTTAATTCCATGGGATCTATCTTTAGTAGGGGTGGTAGTAGTAGAGGTTTTAGTAGTAATAGTAATAATAGTAGAATAATACTAGTATAATAGTAGTAATAATGGTGGTTGTAGTAGTAGTAATAATAATAATAATAGTAGTAGTGGTGTAGTGGTAGTAGTAGTAACTAACTAGAGTAGTAGTAGTAGAAGTAATAGTAGAAGTAATAGTAGTTAGTAATAGAAATAGCATAAGTAATAGTAAGTGCTAGTTGCAAGTAGCAGTAGTGGTAGTAGTATTAGTAGTGATGGTAGTAGAAATAATTGTAGTAAGTAGCTGTGGTGTAGTAGTAGTAGTAGTAGTAGTAAGTAGTAGTAGTAACAGTGATGGTACACTAGTAGTAGTTGTTGTATTTGTGGTATTAGTGGTATCAGTATTAGTTGGTAGCAACTGTAGTAGTTACAGTATCAGTAATAGTTATAGCGGCAGTAGTAGCATTAGTGATAACAATTATTACAATGTTATTAATTTTGAGAGTAACTTAGTAGTAATGTTAGCAATAGCAATATGTATGGTAATAGTATAGTTACAATAGTAATAGCAGTAATACAATAGCAAACAGTATTGGTAATAATCATTGAAGTTGAATATTATACTATTCTGAGAAATCTCAAGCACATTCAATGCAAGTAGTAGTTGTGCAAGTTGTAAGTGGTCGAAGAAGATGCTTACAAATAGAGTAATTGCAACATACTTAGACTTGTATTGTAAAGACTAAGAAGAGAGTAGAGTGGCAGTACTAACGGAAAATTAGTCAAAAGTGGGGTTTAATTACTCACAAATTACACCTCTTCAAACCACTCTGGGTTGAGAGCATTTTTTATTGTAGAAGTTTGATACTTTTCTTTTCCCAACTGGATGGTCACAAACACGTCATTGTTACCTGGTGGAATAGAACATAGTAACCATATAGGCCTACAGCTGTGTGTATATATATATATATATATATATATATATATATATATATATATATATATATATATAATATATATATATATATATATTTTTAAAAAAAAAATATATATTTTATATATTTATATATTAAAAAACATAAACAATATTTCCAATTGAACTGGATACTTAACCTTCCAATTGAACTGAAGACTGAATCTTTTGACTGAATCAATTGAATCAGATACTATTTCGCCCGACTATGGAGGTCAAGGGTCGAGTTGCTGTCCCATTCCATATAGCTCAAAGTAACCCAGAAGCTATGCTGAAGTCGGATGTGTCAATACAAAAGGCGGAATTCTCATCTAAGCTGTAAACCATAACAACGCATTTCGCTATCCGGACTACATCTTGCTAATCTTCAGGAATTTGAGAAAGAACGCAGATGAAAAAGGAAGGAAGCTCTACTTCACAACTGAACTACCGCGATCTAAATATAGGCCTATATATATATAATATATATATATATATATATATAATATTATATATATATATATATATATATATACATCGGCTTTTATGTTTATATAATATATAGTATAAACATATATATATATATATATATACATATATATGACAGTCATAATACTTGAATGATACCGCTGAATAGTAATTAAATCGCCCGGGCGCAGATATCACAGCAATGCTGTAAACCATGACACAAAGCATTCCGTTCTCCGGACTACATCTTGCTGATTTGCAGGAGTTTGAGAACGAACGCAGAAGAAGAAGTAATTAAACATTGATGATGTTTGTTAGGATCGGATTAAAGCATATTTAAGCCAAGGCCAGCATTTTCAACCTAGAATTGCAGTACCGTGTGGTTATATCAGGGCACTATGGTGTATATATATGTTGAATGGAATGTGTTGTGTTATGATTTACAGTTTGTATGCGCTATATTTTCCGTTCAGCTTGACACATCTGACAACAGAATGACATTTTAAACTCACTTGTGCTGGCTACTAGATGATGTAGCAAACATCATGTCTTCCAATAATGAAGGCAATGATACACCGAGGAAAAAAACTTCTTAAAACTGAGCGTCTACCAATGAAATATCTCAGAATGTTATTCTGGAATTGTGTGTCTATTAAAAGAAACTTATCGCTTGATTTGTGGCGTCAACGTCGCCATTCAGGAGTCACGAAAATGCATGGATTCCGAATCTATTTGTCATTTTCAATGGCTTGCTCATCTTGCATGAGAAACGCCATCATCATTAATAGGTAATAGTAGTGGCAGCAGGAGAAACAGTAGCAGCATTAGTAGTAGTAGTAGCATCAGTAGTAGTAGTAGTAGTAGCAGCATTAGTAGTAGTAGTAGCATTAGTAGTAGTAGTAGTAGCAGCATTAGTAGTAGTAGTAGCATTAGTAGTAGTAGTAGTAGCATTAGTAGTAGTAGTAGTAGCAGCAGCATTAGTAGTAGTAGTAGTAGTAGTAGCATTAGTAGTAGTAGTAGCAGCATTAGTAGTAGTAGTAATAGCAGCATTAGTAGTAGTAGTAGTAGTAGCATTAGTAGTAGTAGTAGTAGCATTAGTAGTAGTAGTAAAGGAGGAAGATAAACAAATATGAAAGAAAAATAGGCTTACGTAACATCAGATGACAAAACAAAAATAAAAAAGTATAAAAATAACAAGTAGCTGAAGAACATATCTGTATAGATTTCAGAAAGAAATAAACAAATGAACAACGATTATCTACTAAGATTATTACAAAGACCAGGACCGTAGATAAGTCTTTGTTAATAAGAAAAATGGAGGGGCAATCTTAATAACAAACATAAGTTGTTCCTTCGTTTTGAACAGCCACACATTTTCCAGTGATTTTATGGTAAAGAGGGAGAGGGGAAATTAGGGTAGGGGTTTTAAAAAATCATTTCAATTTATTTCTAAAATAGGTTTGAACCCTCCCCCCCCCCCCCCTCAATACCCCATGTATCTTCGGGCTTGACCAGCCACACAACTTTTTTTTTTAAAGTGCAAGTCCAGCAGGAGTTAACTAAATTTGACATTCCATTCACACTTTCAAACATTACTTACACACAATGTTTACATTTCGTGCCGTCCAATATTTGCTTTCTGCTTTCTGTTCAAAGTGGCGAGTTTTCTCTATCGTTGCGACTCCAAAATTGTTTTGTTTACAAATTCACGAGCACAGCCTGTAGCAATTTTGTCATAAACTGCTAGATACATTTTGGTGAATTTTTACATGCAGTTCAAGAAAATCTATGACCTTAGAAAACATATTTTTTTTGCAATTTTGAATAGTTACGCTGTAAAGAATGCTCTTTAACAAATGCATCATCGTATCTGAACAGAGTTTTAACACTTACGCGGTAACTATTTGACCATTTTTGTTCACCGATAAATAATCTTTTCTCTTCTCCAATAAGTCATCTGTTCTCTTCTCTTCACAGATAAATAATTTTTATCTTCACCAATAAGTCATTTTTTTCTCTTCACCAATAAATCATTCTTTCTCTTCACCGATAAACATTTTTGTCTCTTCACCGATAAAAAATCTTTTCTATTCATCAATAAGTTATCTTTTCACATAACAGTAAAATACATTTTTCTATTCACCGATAAGTCCTCTTTTCTCTTTACAGTTAAGTCACCTATTCTCTTCACCGAGAAATCGTTTCTTTCCCCCGATAAATCACATTTCCTCTGCACCGATAAATCGCATTTCCTCTGCACCGATAAATCGCACTTTATCTTCATTCATAAATTACATTTTCTCTACTGATAAAATGGACTTATCTTCACCGATAAACCATCTTCCCCCCCCCCCCCCCCCGCTGAAATAAAAAGAAAAGAAAAAGAAATTGAATGTCCCCGTGATTTTCATTGGACATCGACGCAAACTATACACAAAGTGACCAATGAAAATCTTAGGAAAAGTCAAATGCGTCACTTTAGAAAAATTATCCCTGAAGAGTCAGCAGGATTGTATAATTGACGAACGACACACAAATAAACAACCGTGGTCCACCCAGCCACACCTTTGATATCACCACACCATAACAATTGATAGTAGAAGAGAAAAGTAGAATCGGCAAATATGAGTGACCGACAAACAAGGCCTATCAGAAGAAGGAAATGACCCAGCCAAGGTAAATGACACGATGTGTGACCAACACCAATGACCCATTCGAAGAAGGATCAGACCAGTCCACCAGAAAATGGACACTATGGCTCAAGCTTTTGGGAAGTTTATATTGTTTCAATAACCGCTGAAACTTGATTCAACCTTTGCATCATTTCATGCGCTGATGGCGTTACTGACAGAAGGTTACTGGTCAACCATTAGCTAGGTGTATAATTCTTGGTTTCAGATGGTTGCTGGTCAACCATTAGCTAGGCGTATAATTCTTGGTTTCAGATGGTTGCTGGTCAACCATTAGCTAGGCGTATAATTCTTGGTGTCAGATATTTGATGGTCAACCATTAGCTAGGCGTATCATACTTCATACTTGACAAAAAGTGGTGTCAGATGGCGAGACAATGTCGCTAACATTGATGTATGGTAGGACAAAGTCACTAACCCGGATGTATGTTAGGCCAAAGTCACTACAATTGATTTATGGCAAGACAAAGTCACTAACATTGATGTATTTGAAAGAAAAGGCAATACCACAGTATTTTCTATACTCAATCTGAGCAGACTCAGATGACTGGGACACACTGTGCAGACTCAGATGGCTGAGACACATTGTGTAGCTCAGATGGCTGGGACACACTAGGAAAATGGAAAACGACGGAATACCGAATGATCTCCTTCATAGAAAATGAGTGTGAATATTTCTAAGTGTCGATGTCTACTTCGGTACAACGAAGTATGCACACGTGATATGCATGATACAGGCGTTGATAGGGAATTGTGGAAACCTGCTATCATAGATCTGCTGCATGAAGGGAAAAGATCATGAATGATATAGAAACAAAGAAGAAAGTGATAGCAGTTAGTTTAAGGTATGTACAGGTAAGGAGACACATAACAACACACAAGGTATGTACAGGTAAGGAGACACATAACAACACACAAGGTATGTACAGGTAAGGAGACACATAACAACACACAAGGTATGTACAGGTAAGGAGACACATAACAACACACAAGGTATGTACAGGTAAGGAGACACATAACAACACACAATGGAACACGCGGGCTTATGATTCCTGGCAAATACTAGGGAACACACTTTGCGGTTCAGATTGGTCTAGTGAGTCGCATCCATACTATCGCCTAGAAGAACGGAAAAGTGCATAATCTCTGTAGTATTTGGTATGCAGCTGGGTACTTATGACATATTATGGATGGCACGTGCGGACAATACAATAGGCGAGGTTGTGACATTTTCTGCCTTACTGAAAAGTTAAGTATGCACGTGATTGATGAGACAAAGACATAATTTTATAATTATCCAAATTATTCTGGCAGATAATGTGGAGAGTGGAGAAGTGGAATAGCAGAACTTGAAATGAATCAGCGTATAGTTGATAACTCAGGAGATGAAGATGTCAGAGTGTTCACAGATGGCTCTGTCTATCACGGTGAGAAATCTGGTTGGGGTTTTAAAGCATGCTGCGCAAGATAAAAAAGTACATGTTGAGAAAAGAGTACGTTGAAGAAAATGTTGAGACTTATTGATCAACTAAATTGTCCAGAGCATACATGGATATAAATATATACATTGCTATAATAGATGGCTCACCTATGATACGATTGCTGAATGTAGGCACTACTGAAGGTGATGCATATATATGATACGCGTGGTGTTTATAGTCATTGCTACAGATGATGAATCTAGGATACGATTGTTGAATGTATGCACTACTATAGATGGTGTATCTAGGATACGATTGTTGAATGTATGCACTACTATAGATGATGTATCTAGGATATGATTGGGAGAATTTGGTATTCAGTGTGGTACGAGAAGGACTTTGCATCTGAGGAACAGAATGAGGAATGTATTCAACCAGTAAGGTACGGAAACCTTCAGTGTGAATACACTTCGATATTTGTTTGATGAGACTGAGCAACTATGGGTATGCCTGAAGTGCAATGACATCGACCTATAATCATCATCATGTTATATATTCTTTCCAGGACGTGGTCTTCCTTATGGATTCTCTGAACACTCCGCGATTCTGGGCGTGTTGACCTGCCGCAGATAGAGATATGTTTAAGCAATCTGATTTATCACTGCACCACCGTCGTCTTGGGTGCCCTCTTCCCCTGTTGGCCTTTTACTTTGCCTTCAGCTATTAATCTTTCCATGTCGTTCTACCTATCTATTCGCTAAACCCTTTATTGCATTTCAGCATTAGGGGCAGAAGAGTTCTCTGGAGATGGCCTTAGTGTGTGCTGAGTATATTGTGGAATTTGTCGCCTCTTTTATTTCGGTGGTCCATCGTTTTCTTGTATGGCCTCTAGATCTGTTTTCGCTGTATCTGTGTATCATAGCTTGCTGTGGTATGCTGTCTGGTGGTAGTCTGCTGATGTGTGTAAACCATTTGATCTGTTGGCTCTTAATATATTCCATGATTGGGACGGTGCCGGTTCTTTGTCTAATGTCCACATTTCTCACTCTGTCTCTTAGCGATATTTCTAGGATTCTGCGTAAGCATGCCATTTTAGCTGTCACAAGTTTACGTTTGCCTTGCGCTGTCGTTGTCCATGTTTGGCTTTGGTAGCACAGCGTTGGCATAATAATCATTTTGAATAGTGTTATTTTGGTGTTTAAATCTACATTTTTGTTTCTGAAGATTGGTGTCATTTGCCCTAGGGTTTGGTATGCTTTACTACATCTATTGTGTATTTCTTTACTGCTCTTGCCGTCTGTTGTGATATTGCTTCCTAGGTGCGTGAATTCTGTCACTTGTTTAAGTCTGTTGTTTCCAACATATATGCTATATTGACCATGCTGTTATGCCTCTTTATATTACCACCCCCCCAAAAAAAAACAAAAAACAACCACAGCTTTCTTGTTCAGATGTTGTTAAGGAGCCAATCCTCTTCAAGTTTATTAATCTAAACACTTATTGATTTGTCTTTTTAACTGTCCATTCTGTACAAAATTCTTCTGTAGCATCTCATTTCGAAAGCAGCGATTCTCTTTTCTTCTGTTTTATTTTATGTCCATGCCTCACAACCGTATATTGCCACTGGAAATACACATGTTCTGATCATGCACAGTTTGGCTACGCTGCTGGTACCTTTCCAAAGATTTTTCATGAAAGTTTTTCCAAAGAAGTTTCAATGTCGCCTTTGCAATTCTTCTCTTGATTTTAATAACTCAGTCTTCACAGTTATTTATGTTTGTGCACAAATACTGGAAATTTGTTACGTCTTTTTGTTCGTAATTGTCAATTATTTGGTTGTACAATCTTTAGTTGTACTTTAACTTTAACCTGTAATCAATAAGTACTTATAAGGAAAACAGAACGCCGTGACGGTGATTCATAACCAAACTTATCTTTTCCTTAGATATTACCTTGAAATTGCAATAGTAAACATCAACAGTCACATGACAAGAACGACTAGCCGTTCATACTCTGTGTTCATGAACATATATAGTCTGTTCCCGTATTTTCATAGACATATCTTCAGACATATATAGTCTGTTCCCGTACCTTTACAATCTACGTATAGTATATTTACGTGTATATAGTATACGTACAGTGGATATATCTGTACAGTCTGTTACCTTTATTTAGACCTTCGTTTCACCCTAACCTAATTTTATTTTTTTTCCCTTACAAATACTACTGGTCTCTGTGTTGAATACAGCTTTACAAATTGCTAATCCTTTATTTGAAAACAGTAATAAATCATATAGGCACATCTTACATACACACCAGAGTATACATACACACACACAAACTCACAGAAAAATGGGGGGGGGGAGCCAGGAACATAACCCCCCCCCCCCCCAATTTAGGAAATCTGTGTTTTAGCAGTACGGATATTTGTCAATAGCTGGGTATACCCCAAATATCAATTTTCTTCACAAGAAGGTCATTAAATCTCTAATGAAAAAGGGATGGAAAAAAAATGAAAATTGGCTAATGAACTTTTTTAAAAAAAATACCCCCTCATAGTCAATGGTCCGTCCATGCATGGTCCAAGGGCACAGTGGGTGATAAATAATCCCTCTTAGAGCTGAAACACACTCGCCACCTGGCGACAGATAGGAAGATTGTCAAAGTCTAGGGAAGAGTATTCAAATTGAAAACAAGCCGAAAACGGATGTGCAATACCTACATAGCGCAAATCACATGGAAGCACAACGTACCTCATGCTCCCTGGCCGAAACTTCGTGCCGGTTATCAGAGAGCGAACGCAAAAGAAGATTCACATATTTGTTCTATTTTTGCAGTCTGTCGGATTTGTCCACTTCTTCAGTATCCTAGGGGATCCAGGGCATTTGTCAGTTGATCTCATTTTATCTGCAGTTTTTTTGTCAATTTCTTAAGTATTTTAGGGGATCCATGGCATTTGTCAGTTGCTCATTTTATCTGCAGATTTATGTCAATTTCTTCAATATTCTAGAGGATCCATGGTATTTGTGTCAGTTCGTCTCATTTATTTATCTTTTATCATTTCTATTTTGATGAGAGGCGTAATTTATCTCATTTATCTACCTATTTTTATTACAGTATACCCCAAATCCCCCACATATTATTTCTCATCTGGTTCATACTGTTTATTGATTACATATCCCGCCAAAGACGGATGTGTCGTGCAATTGACGGAAATAAAACGTCGAAGCAACGCATTTCCATTGTCTAGACTACATCCTGCTGCAAGAGAGATCCAGCGGAAGTTTGAGAATGAACACTGAAGAAGAAAAAGATTTCATTTTTCGCACACAAACTTTCTTCATCATCATCATCAAGTGCCGTCTCCGCAACGAAGGTTGGCTGCAACGTATCTCCAACATCTCCTGTCTCTTGTCTTGGTGGTGCACTCTGCTAGACTGTAACCTGTCCATCGTGTAATGTTACTCTCACACTTGTATCTCTGCCTACCTCTTGCTCGCTTCCCTTTGACTTTACCCTCAAGTAAGGTCTTTAATAGGGTGTCATGTCTTTTAATGTGTGCAAAGTATTTTATTTGCCTGATCTTTATTTCTCTTAGTAGTTCTTTCTTCATATTAAGTGTATTTAGCACCTCTTTATTTGTTTTCTTCTCTTTCCATGATGTTCTCCCTATTCTTCTATATACCCACATAAACTTTCTTAGAAATATACAAAAACAAAGTCACATTTTGTCTCCCGAAATGCGATAACTACTAACTAGTACATGAGATAAACATGCAGTAAAACGTTATACCGAATATCGTCAGTTTCCTATGTTAATTGTATGATTCATTGTTTCGTATACACTTCACGTTCACATTTAAAAAGAAAAAGAGTATAAATAACCAATATGTCATACAATTTCTTCATGTACTCAAATACTATTTATACGTTTTATAAACCGGTACATTGTGGGTGTGTCATATCGCTTTCCTTTTATAACATGTATGGTCTGTGTGTTATCAATATAACATTAATTGTAGTTATATAAACAAATAGTAACATTATTTGTGGTTATATAAAGAAATAGTAACATTATTTGTGGCTATATAAGCAAATAGTAACATTATTTGTGGTTATATAAACAAATAGTAACATTATTTGTGGTTATATAAAGAAATAGTAACATTATTTGTGTCTATATAAGCAAATAGTAACATTATTTGTGGTTATATAAAGAAATAGTAACATTATTTGTGGTTATATAAAGAAATAGTAACATTAACTATAGTTATACAAATTATTTGTATTTGGAAGTCATTTTTTAATTTTATCTTTACTTAGATATATTTTTTCCAAACATTCTTCTATTTTTAACTGAAAAGTAATTATGCCTTTAATGCAATAAATTCCCAAATCACTTCGCGCCCCCGTTGAGATCACATCACGCGCCCACCACTTCCCTCATTTTGGGAACCACTGTTCTAACCAAACAATGCATATATCATAACATTTAACTAAAGAAAGTCGAGTTACACACACACACATATATATATAAATACATACACACACACAATACGAGATATAAGTGACATCAGAATGCTGCAACCTAACCTGAGGACGATCTAAGATCCAAACAAAGAGACGCCAGATTGTGTTTCTATCCAACGTGCAGAGGTAATTCAAAGTCACAGACAATGATTTCAACTTTTAGTCATAGTGAAGTAAATGTAACTTATTTTATCTCCATCATTGCCCACTATCTTTAATCTATCATTGCTCTCAATCTCAATTATATTATTGCCCTCTATCCTATCATTGCCCTCTATTCCATTATTGCCCTCCATTTCTATTCCATCATTGCCCACTATCTCTAATCGATCATTGCTCACAATCTCAATTCTATTATTGCCCTCTATCTCTATCCCATCATTGCCCTCTATTCCATCATTGCCCTCTATTCCATCATTGCCCTCAATTTCTATTCCATCATTTCCCTCTCTATCTCTATTCCATAATTGCTCTTTCTATTTAATCATTGTCTCATATCTCTATTCCACCATTGCACTCTATCTCCATTCCATTATAGTCCTCTATATCTCCATTATATCAGTGTTCTTTCTGTTTAGCTCCATTCTATAATTTCTCTCTGTCTATCTCAATGCCATCATTGCTCCCTCTCTATTTATATCTCCTTTCTAACACTGCCCTCTAAATCTCCAGCCCAGCATTGCCCTCTATCTCTACTCAATCATTGCCCCCCCTCTCTACGTTCATTTCATCGTTTCCTCTCTATGTCAATTCCTTCTATCTTTGAATTGAATTTCGTATAGACCCTTTCTTCTGTGTTTATGTTAATTTTCGTCTGTGTTGCTGCAGAATCGACCGAGAAGCTGCTTCATGTAGCGACTAGTGAACCAATCTCACAACTCAGCTCGCTCGTGGTTCGAAGCACATACAAGCATATCGTTCATATTGTACTGGCAATGTGATTTGATGTAGAAATGAAGTCAACTAATTCAATAAACATGTGATCAGCAATGCCCTATAAAGAACCTGCTTCAATTATTATTTATTAATGGCACATTTCATATCAGACAATAGTATTATTGTTGTGGTATAAGAGGGATTACAAGTTACAATCCGTGGCGATTTAGATATGGTTAACAAGAACAATCTGAGCCACAAACATTCTTCCACAGCATGTACACGAACATAAAGATCACTTGTGCTATCGTGTACTGTTGTGTGTATTCTTGAATGGCACAGTGCATAAATTACATTAACAACCGTTTGTCAACATATTGATCCTTTTTCCCTAGTTAATAACTGTCACGAATTCATGCTTTCTGCCTAATTATGTCAAAAAAATGTAACCCATCCCTTCCCAAAACAGCATATAAAGTACGAAAAAACTGCATGATTCTTCGAGGTTTTAAGAAAAATACTTCAAATTCAAAATATTTAATTGGTGTATAAATAACATTATTGTTGACGTCAACTTTTGTTAATCACCCTCCCTCCCATTCGTTAACAACTGACAAACATTTTCAGACAACCATCCCCCCTTTTCCCCGTCTCATTCAGTGACTATTGATGTAATTTATGAACACCCCCCCCCCAAACGTGTTCACTTTGAACTATCTGCTATCTTTTTCTCCTTTGTCTTTATGCCATTCCTGATCTCTCCCCTCCATGCAACACGATCCACCGCGTCCTATTCTCACAATTCCATATGAACGTCAGGATTTTACACCTCTCGTTTGAATACATCTTCTAACAGAGTAGATGTCTGCCAGGAGATCTTTCGCCAACTTTCAATTATCTGTAATAAACTGTATTCTGTCATCTTGCACCTTCCTAGCCATGACATCCAATATAACATGTATGTGTACTGCGTCAATGAGTTACGTCACTGGTTTTGTTGTTTACGTGACTAGTGTTGTCATGATTCTCACTGGTCCTCTTTTTGTACTTTGTTTCGTCTGTGTGACAAACATGGTCCGAACTTCTAGCTCAGGGTACAAAGAAGAGAGTCACAACTTTATTTTCAGGCATGTCGTAAGAGGCGACTAAGGGAAGTTGGGACATAGAATGGCAACATGTCACCTGTGAAAAAAAAACATCGTTGTCACATCCTGTATCAATTCCTTGCTTTCGTCTTCTAACAACTCATCGCAATGAATGACAAAGATATGCAGTCCTGCAGACATTGCACCATTATCCTTTTGTAGTCGATTTCTGGACGGCGAGGAATGCTAGATGTGTCATTAATGTGGAGCGGGTGGATCAACAAATCCGACATAAGAATGATGAGTTATTTGACCCAGAAGTGTGTTGTAGTTCTGAGATTGGAATGCCCTCCTTTGGGGAATAAACATGAATATATTACTTCCTCCCCCCCCCTCCCCCAAATTATCCTTACACATCCATGCCTTTGAGAAATTATGTGAATATGGGTGTAGTCTCAGTTACACAACTGAGGAAAACTTGTGCTTCCTTATTTGCCTTCCGGCATCTCATTTCTATATTTCCGTTGTATACGTTTGTTTGTTGTGATAATTTTTCCATTCGTCGTCTTTTGATGTTTTGTGTGTATCTTGATAAAGACCTTTAGGTTGATACATTGAATATGATTTGTGTATTGTAATTTGTATATTTTCTTGTGTGCACATCATTACCCACTAGTTTTAGTTATAGTCTGTCGTGACACCAGCATCATGGCAGACGAGACTTTCCCATAACTACTACAATCTCCTTTTCAGCAGTCATCCAAGTGTATGCAGTTAAAGTCTTGTCAGATACTGATTATATGATCTTCGCATCTTTCCAGAGAAGATACACTTTAACCCCTCACATTCTTTGTATGTGCACGTTATCACATCCAGCATCGTCTTCTCCACTCTATCTCTGTAGTAAATTAATGGCTTCACCCTGTCTCTGTAGTAAATTAATAACTCCACTGTTTCTGTAGTAAATTAATAACTCCACTGTCTCTGTAGTAAATTAATGACTCCACTCTGTCTCTGTAGTAAATTAATGACTGCTATTATAATGTCGGCCATATCTCTTTTCGATACCGTGCCATCAACCACAGCATTGCCCGTCAACGTGTCTGCTCTGTCGTTGTCTCTGACCCCTTCATGGCCAGGGCTGTATATCCATGTAACACTTTGGACAACTGAGTTATTAAATGCGTGACCCTGGTTAGCTTTGAGCTTGGGTGACCACGTGTAAGTTAGAGAACCAATTCTCTTGTATTACTGGCCTGCTACACTGGCTATATGGTTACAGACCTCCACCGTTTAGTGGAAGTGGTAAAGACACTGAACGTATTAGGTACTAACGCCTAAGTCGGATGTGTCGGTACTGTGGCGCTAATAGATCCGACTGTAAATCTAGCAGGACCATTATTCTGCTACACTGATGTCCGTCCGTCGTGATCGACGATGACCATAAACTCAACCATAATAATAATAACAATAAATAATAAAATAATAAAGTTAATAGTGCGTTTTTAAATGACTAGCAAGTCCAATGCGCGCACAAAATGTTCTTTTACAGAAATGACAACAATAGAAGGTATCTGTGTGAGGTTGAGATGTTTTTTCTTTTCTACGGGTCCGCTTCTGTCTCTCAGTTTCTTGTCTGAATTCTTCCGCCGCTAGAGCTCCCGTTCTAATGCTGTAACGCTATGCCGTTCTATCCTGAGCGAGGCTCTCCCAGCGCCTACGTCAATGTTAAGATGTTTCAAGGATGACTTGAGCGTGTCTTTGAAACGTTTTTTCTGTCCACCAGCTTTTCGAAATCCTGCCTTGAGTTCTCCATAATATATTTGTTTTGGCAAACGCGAGTTCTCCATACGCACAAGATGGCCTGCCCAGCGTGCCTGCGCCTTCATAAGTATTGTGTGGACTACGTATTACATAAGTATTGTGTTCTGCTACACTATAATAATAAGAAATATACCGATTTTTGTTTTTAAAACGGGGCATTTTTGGGACATAGGCAAATCATCAAAAACCGGTACTGTCCTGGTAAAACCCGGACCTCTGATGCTCTTGTGAAAGATACAATTGACCGGGTATATACTAAGAGAATAGTAGAAATGGGAATGGACGAGGAAGATGGGAGAATGTGTGCCTTCAAAGATCCATCAAATCACAATCAACAACTGACCAAGATACTGTTTATATATATATTCTAAGATGGCAAGCAGATAACTTATAGGAATGTCCACAGTGTTGTGACTATGCGTCTTAATCAAGAACGTCGGTGTAAGAGAAACATGGATAATAAGCATAGAGCACAACCACTAACCTCCTTTTCCCTTTGCTATTAAGTTTCTGGCTCGTAAAACTGTGAAAAAATAAACAACAATAAATTACTAACATTGTGTGTATATATATATATATATGTATATAGGTAAGATGTGGACAGGGTTGTAAATACATCTTCGGTAAGAGAGGATTTTACTTTCTTCTTTTTTTAAAGTAATGTATTCGTTTCCTTGGAATTTATGGTACCCTTTTTATTTAGAAACAATTTAAGGGTGAGTTTGGCCGTATTGTAGCTTCCATCCTAGTACTAAATATTTTTTTTATGTCCTAAGGGGAATCCCCTCCCCCAGGGGAAGGGGGCTTGATTAATCCATCATCATCATCATCGCCAGTCGACATGTAGTACTACTTGCTGACGAGTAGCATTGTTACAATGACAATTTTGCAGGGAAAAAACAAATCAATGAATTTTCATTGAAACAAGTTTTCGAAATCTAAAATCAACAGATCGATAGACCTTTGTAGTGTATTTCAAACCAAGATTAGAGGGTTTTCACATTACAAAAGCCCGCTAAAGCGTGTCAATCAGATGGTCGTTAACAATAAATAATTATCAACAAGTCAAGAGAATATTCAACAATCGGTATTGGTCGCAGTAACACAAATAACAAAGTAATTATAGTGAATAATTAAATATATGTTATAAATGCCTACCACTACTGATAAAAAAGATGATAAAATAATTATAATAAAAGAATACGGACGAAAACGGTTAACGTTTCGATCTATGATATTCGTTTAAATAAAAACATACAACAATGAGAAGGTAAGGAATAATGTACAAAAAATATTAATTTAAAACATATAAACAGAATTAAAATATAAACAGTTCGTGTAACGGCCTGACGAATGACAGAAGGATAATGACGTTCAGGAATAATGTTGTGCTCACCATAACGAAGTTAGGAGCTATGAAGAGATATAGACGACTATGTCAAGAAACTAGAAAACTAACTACAGACACACGAGCGAGCGAGCGAGAGTGAGAGAGAGAGAGAGAGTGAGAGAAGAAATAGAATAGGATACCGTACTATGAATGTAAAACTATGATAAAAGCAGAACATAAGAAAAAGTGGAAGCAGATGCACCCAACTGCAGAACCAAATGACACCTTCCATCAAATGTCACGCAACTAACAAACCATCATCTTCATACTACGAACTGGCCACAACAGACTGAGAAGCCACATTTTCAGAAAGCTGAAGATTGGCGAGACAGACCTGTGCAACCGTGCCAAGAGACTGCAGAACACAATCTTTATGCCTGTCAACTCTACCAAGAAGAGAGAGAGAGAAAATATGGCCTACTGAGAAGGCACTACTTCCAGACCTGAGGGGTTCCATGGATGACCTGAAGCGAATCACACAAGCCATTGAAGCTATTGGCGCTGTAACCAGATATCTGACTGAAGAACGACGAAAAAGAAGAAGAATAGGGTACCATGTCAGCATAGACGCAAGATTGAATTAACGGACGGGGAAACAGTCAACACAGTATACACAACACCGTAATGATAGACAAATCAAAATTCACATCAAAAACAAAAGACTAAAACATCAACAATTATACCATAAACATAAGTCATTATACCATAAACATAAGTCATTATACCATAAACATAAGTCATTATACCATAAACATAAGTCATTATACCATAAACATAAGTCATTATACCATAAACATAAGTCATTATACCATAAACATAAGTCATTATACCATAAACATAGTCATTATACCATAAACATAAGTCATTATACCATAAACATAAGTCATTATACCATAAACATAAGTCATTATACCATAAACATAAGTCATTATACCATAAACATAGTCATTATACCATAAACATAAGTCATTATACCATAAACATAAGTCATTATACCATAAACATAAGTCATTATACCATAAACAAAAGTCATTATACCATAAACATTAGTCATTATACCATAAACATAGTCATTATACCATAAACATAAGTCATTATACCATAAACATAAGTCATTATACCATAAACATAAGTCATTATACCATAAACATAAGTCATTATACCATAAACATAGTCATTATACCATAAACATAAGTCATTATACCATAAACATAAGTCATTATACCATAAACATAAGTCATTATACCATAAACAAAAGTCATTATACCATAAACATAGTCATTATACCATAAACATAAGTCATTATACCATAAACATAAGTCATTATACCATAAACATAAGTCATTATACCATAAACATAAGTCATTATACCATAAACATAGTCATTATACCATAAACATAAGTCATTATACCATAAACATAAGTCATTATACCATAAACATAAGTCATTATACCATAAACAAAAGTCATTATACCATAAACATTAGTCATTATATCATAAACATAGTCATTATACCATAAACATAAGTCATTATACCATAAACATAAGTCATTATACCATAAACATAAGTCATTATACCATAAACATAAGTCATTATACCATAAACATAGTCATTATACCATAAACATAAGTCATTATACCATAAACATAAGTCATTATACCATAAACATAAGTCATTATACCATAAACAAAAGTCATTATACCATAAACATAGTCATTATACCATAAACATAAGTCATTATACCATAAACATAAGTCATTATACCATAAACATAAGTCATTATACCATAAACATAAGTCATTATACCATAAACATAAGTCATTATACCATAAACACAAGTCCAAGAAAAGAAACCGTACCAAGCACGAACGACAACACATAAATTGCAGACACAAGATACAGGAATGAACAGACAAACTGAAACAACATCTATATCTCAGATATAACAGAAACAACAGATGAAGACACTAACTACAACAAAATGGCAACAACACACGCACATACGCATTTAAAACAATTATACATACATACATATATCAATACACATATACTGTGGAATCACGCTATAATAACTTGGTCCGCATCGGAAAAAAATATATATGTAAAAAAAAAAATTGCTATATACAGTACAAGCAATATACGAAAATAACTATACAAACAATATACTCGTGGAATAAATATAGTGGGTATTTTGAAAAGTGTTGCTAAATAGGGAAACATGTTATAAAAGAATGCGCTATAGAGGGGTCCTACTGTACATACATTCGTATAAGACCTATATAATTACTTTGGTTGTCAAGTGAGATTAAAGAAAACAAGACTGTTTGAAGATTTGTAATATAAAATAGATCATATGTAGTAACTGCAGAAAAACTGAAATCCAACAGGGAAAAAATAGGGTGATGAAGTTTTGCTAATCAATGGAGACACACGTGACAACACACGAGAATCACTGCTTCGGGCAAAAAGACGATTATCACAATTTTGGTGGAATAGAGCCCTTCGGGATCAATATCTGTCATTCCTACGTATGGATATCCAGTTATTCTGTAATTTTTCTCTTTCTTCTACTCTGATCTCTGATGACAACACGAACGTATAATTTCCACCGGAGAGAGTGATATACGCTGTGCTGCTGGTTTCACAGCGAGGCTGCGTCATTTTGCGCCTTCTCATCCAACACATCCGCTTTCGGCATCATTTTAATGGTTGTTTTATATATAGTTGGTTGTGCTTTGTCAAATTTATGTTTGCTTTGTTTCACTTCTAATCTTCTAGTTTGTATTATTCCGGTATCAACGGTTTGATGTCATGTAAACGTATACAATGCCATTTTTACTTGCCGCATTTTATGCTGTGAATGTATTCCTCATAAAGGCCTGTTGGTCGAAACGGTGATACTTGCTTATTATCAAGTGCGTATTCAGTAATTAGCAAAGCGTCATCACCCTATTTTAATAGGTGTTATGGTAGCTCAGTGGTTTGTGTATTGGATACCCAGCCCTGCAACCTAAGATTCAATTTTTAAAGTGGTCAATCACTTATTTTAAAACATTGTACATTTAAAAAAAAAATCCTCAACGGACTAATACCGTATTCCCCCAAATACACATCAAAGGAGTTGAAACTGGAACTTCACTTACTTTGCCATTCTTTGCCAAAGATCTGATAAACGAGGGGTTTTTTTTCGATCCCCAGAAATTACAAGCGATTAACTCTTTACTTCCTGTGTGTAATAGGAGTGATTTCCTCAGATCTTGATTTCATACCCAGAAGATTAGTTTTCAGCGGCGTTAAATGCTTTGAGAAGACGTATTCTACTCAGGGGGTTAAATTCTAGGAGTTTTGTGGCATTTCTACATTACCGCAACTTGCACAGTTGAAGTCATGTGTAACACAGTTACACAGGGTGTCTACAAAATCACTGTGCACTCATGCACATTAGCGGAACACTACGTCGAATAAAATAGGTAACATGCCATCAACCTTTCCGTCGGGGATAAAGATAACTCTTCGTGCACTATAACTGCAGCAACTATTGGGTGAGATGACCAGTTTCCTACTTCTTTGCTGTCTTTACCTCCCCAAACTCATGCGTCAGGCACACGTTTACAGCTGAGTCGACTGTAGGAATGGTCGTGTCAGGAGAGAAATCACGACCCGAATTTTGTGTTGTTGTCCAAACGTGGTTTCGAACCTGGTATACTGTAACTAGTTGGTAGTAAACAAGCTCACTATCAACTAGACTACAGCTCTGTACATATCATATAAATTATATTTAGTTCCGATCTGTAGGACGTCAGTTCACAACAACTTTATGGACAACCCATAAAACATATTTTCTCAACAAATAACAAATCACACTTCAGCTGTTTCAAAGCCACATTCACATAATACCGCCTATTCATATTTAATTAACGATCGCGGGCTGTTCATCCATTTCAAAGAAATAACGCCCGTGGCCATCACTGGAGAATGACAATCAATAGCTTCATAAGTTAGAAACTATACTGATTGGTTTCGACTAAGTGCACACACTACACCTTTTTATTTTATATTGTGTCTCTCAATCAGCTAATCAATACAAGCCCCTGGCCATCAGAAGAACATAGACCGTGAACAAATTCGTTATTGCCTACCATGTTATGTTCTGTGTTATCAATGATACTACTCAGGAGCATGACATTGTCAACTTATTCAAATGGTACTCTTTTGAGGATCTCACTGGCATAGTGGTTAAGTCGTTCACTTTATGTTCAAAAGGTCTCGGATGTGTATCCCGCTTGCGAGTATTGTTTATAAAGTGGATATTTTTTTTCTCGCAAACCCCCTGCGATTATCTCTTGAAGCTATGATTATCTCTTGAAGCTATGAAGCTACATGCCATAAGGGTACTCTCGTCAAAAGGCGTGTCGATTCGTTGAGAGGGACGGAGTACATATAGAGTAAGCTAAGCACAATGAAGTCAAACCTCTACGCCTTTGGAGCCCTTAGATGGTACTCCTCCAATAGTTCTATTGTTATTCAATCAATCACGTATCATGTTTTTCCACAACTCCATATCTCGTGTGTTAAGTTCAGTTGGTGACATCTTCCACGCACATCTCGATACAAGTGGTAACTATGAACTTCCAGTAAGAAGCCATTGTCAAGAGACGTTGCCATTTCCCATCCTTGAACCATTTTTCATAAGTATATCTGGAGCAAGACCGTCTCCGGTAAAGCCCCCTGTACAGAAAGTAAACACGCCTTCATTCGTTAGGTTTTTTATTGTTGTAATTTTCGTTGGTCAATATTTATATAGTATATAATACTATATTACGTCAGGACGAAATTTATTGGGTTGCTTATAGGCCTCACATTGCCAATATGCTTGCCAACCCGGCTCACCGTATCAGAACAAAAGCGAGTATGATATCATAGTCCGTGACCAAAATTAAATGAATGATAATAAATGCAAATGTTGCGTTGAAAGGGTGGTTCGCCATCTACGTTGACGAAAACCATTGATATTGATAACCATTATAGCGACGTTGATAAGATTGACGATCGCTTCACAATAATATTTGTACACAACAATGGCGTCTGCTTTGAGTCATGCGGGGAGAAATTCCAGCTCGTCGACATCAATCTCTTTGGTTGGATATTACACGGAATTCCGTGACGTAATTGTGCTATTTATAGAGCGTTCCAGACTGACAGAACACAGCTATTATATTATAGATACTGATATATACATATACTGATATATATATATATATATATATATATACATATACTGATATATATATATATACATATACTGATATATACATATACTGATACTAACGAAGATTATTGTGACTATATAGAATTCCAAAAGATAGAAATGGACGTCAGTCAAGGATGTGTAATGACAACAGTTTTTTTCTGACTGTATACAGAGGACATTATGCAAAACAGAAAGCATGCCAGGAATAGCAGTTAGAGGCTACAATCTGAATAATCTAAGATACGCCGATGATACAGTTCTGATTGAAGAACGTGAACAAGAATCCCTGTTAGACATGGTATCGCCCGTGTGTTGCCGGGGCCCGAAAGGGGAGCAAAGAATAGCAACACTGTTTACCTTCCACGCCTGTCGTAAAAGGCGACTAAGGAGGTTATGGATAGAGTTGGCTGTTCATCCCATATAGGGTCAGTGACCCAAAGCCATGCTGAAGTAGGATGTGTCAGGCCGAAAGGCGCAGATATTTGCAGCACTGATGTAAACCATGACACAACGCATTCCGTTCTCCGGACTACATCCTGCTAATCTGCAGGAGTTTGAGAACGACCGCAGAAGAAGAAGAAGACATGGTATACAAGAAAGTGAAAAGAAAGGCCTCAGTCTAAACATGAAAAAAAACCCCAGAAATAATAATTGTTTCAAAGAAATATATATATACATATAAAATGCAGCATTAATATCAATGACGAAAATTAAATCGTTGATAAAGTCAGATTAGAAACATTCTATGCAATGGAGTAGTATCAATGTATAACACCAATTCGAGTGCTAGGATGCTATAATGAACCAGTTCTTATTTATGGATGCGAAGCTTGGATGGTAAAAAAAGGGCTCAAGATAAGCTAGAGGCGAGATGTCGTTTTTGAGAAGAATGATGACAATTCCATTGACAGCCAAGAAAACTAATGTAGAAGTTCTGAAATGCTGGAATAAAAAGACAAATGCTAGTAAATATTAGCAGTAGATAGTCACGATTTTTAGGGCTTGTGATGAGAAAAGCACAACGTAAACATTCAGTAACCACCGAAAAGATCAAGGAGACAAGAGACAGCGGAAGACAAAATGATAAATTTCAGAATGATTTGTCACTGTGGCACCAAAAAATGTCACTAACTGAACTTATCAACACCACACGACACAGAGAGTTGTGGAGAAACATGATTGTCTACGCCACTCGGCATGGCACTTGATTGATTGATCGATTGATAGAATATCCAGACACAACATCTGATGAGTTGTTAGATGACTGTTAGATGACATATATGCTCTAAATATGAAGTTGATATAACAGCATTAGGAAGTTGATATAACAGCATTAGGAAGTTGCTTTGTGCCAGAAGACCTTATTTTATGCCTTCTCATCCATCCTCCAAAACAATGTGATGTTTAAAATCTCAATGTCCGCCCTAGATCTGAAGTAGGTACTGGATATATACAATTTTTTCAATTTTAAAGAATCTTGTTGCAGTCTCAAACCTCAGAAAAATAACTACATGCTCAATGCAAGTTTGGAACAGGTCTCGAGAGAGTTAATATTTTCACGACAATAAGGAAGTGTTTTGTCATGCTGTATTTTTCCCGTTAGGTAGTTACAGGGAATATTCGAGTGGTTTTTGTTTTGCCGCATGCCCTTGCTGTCTCCACGTCACGTTCAGGGTGAGTTTTTTTTTAAATTTACAACGCCGACAGAAAAAAAACTAAGCCCTTATTGGGGACAGAACTCTGGACCTCACGGGTATCAGATCAACGCTCTAACCTCTCGACCGTGCGCCACACAAAAGTGTTCGCATTCTTTATATGATGTGCACGAATGATGTTCATAATTTACACACCATACATTCATATATGCATGTTCATAATTTACACACACCATACATTCATATATGCATGTTCATAATTTACACACACCATACATTCATATATGCATGTTCATAATTTACACACACCATACATTCATATATGCATGGAGAAATTAACACACACCATACATTCATATATGCATGGAGAAATTAACAAACGCCATGCTATCTGATATGCTTGCAAATTGACACACATACACACGCACAACGTAATCATATATGTTTGCAAATTAACACACACACACTGTCACTGTGGAATGCCAGGAAATGAAAAATAAGACCAAATGGCCAAGGAAGGTGCTGCCGATGACCAACCAGATGTACTAATCACCTACCATCAGAAAAAAAAGACGATCAAGTCAATAAGAAAGCCACAAACACCAACACAAGATGACTATCACATTATGAATAGATCAGAACAAGTTATAATTCTACGCCTCAGAACAGGACACAACCGACTCCGCAGTCACATGTATACACAGTTCAAGATTGGCAACACGGACATATGCACACGTGGACAGGCAGCACAGAGTGCCAAACATATACTTCAAGAGTGTTCTGAGTATCTCCTTCTTCTTCTGCGGTCGTTCTCAAACTCCTGCAGATTAGCAGGATGTAGTCCGGAGAACATAATGCGTTGTGTCATGGTTTACATCAGTGCTGCGATGTCTGCGCCTTTCGGCCTGACACATCCGACTTCAGCATGGCTTTGGGTCATTGAGCCTATATTGGATGGGGCAGCCAACTCCATCCCATAACCTCCTTAGTGGCCTTTTACGACATGCGTGGAAGGTAAACAGTGTTGCTATTCTTTGCTCCCCTTTCGGGACCGGCAACACACGGGCGGTTCTGAGTATGAAACGCTGAAACAGACATATTGGCCAGAGGAAACAACACTGGAATCAAAGCTCTATGGGCCACTGTATGAACTACAAAAGACAGTGAGTTTTATTCAGGAGACAGAATTACAGATATAGACATGTTTCAAGTGAACGAAAGAAGAAGAAAATAAGAACACACACACAACGTAATGATATATGGTTGCAGTACTTAATACACAAAACGTAGTCGTATATCATCCCTGCAGAAGTTAACACATACACACACACATACACACAACGCAGTCATAAACTCTTGCAGAAAGTACACGCCACGCAATGAAATCATTTATGCATGAAGAAGTTACACACCCTCAGTCATACATGCAAACATAATAATAATAATAATAATAATAATAATAATAATAATAATAATAATAATAATAATAATAATAAAACCAGTAACCCGCTAGGATCGCAGGTGTGTCACAATGGAACCATTAATAAAGTAAGTAAAGTTAATCCATAAGATTTATTAATGCCGTAGGGGTGTGAGATGTTAGGTTGGTTGGTTGGGCTCATGCTCTTTGACCTAAATGTGAGATGTTTGAGATCTCCTATTTCTGTGGCTCTCTGAGGGCGGTAGCCATCTCCTCTCCCTCGGAGTCTTTACTTCCCGGATTAATCCGGTATCCAATTAAGGCTGGGTCGACCCAGGAACCGTTGCGATCTGAAAAACATTTCCGCCTAATCTGGGGAATGAACCTATGACCACTCATATGCGACGCCAGTGCGCTAACCACTGCCCTACGTGGTCTACAAACCATTAGTACTAACCTGCCAAACATCATGATTCTCAATCATACGGACGAGTGTGAAAAACAAATCAATCCCTGACTATTCATTGATGTTATCAGGTCAATAAGTCCTTGTATTTCTTATTTTCGTTTACAACCTCTTTTTCACCATCAACTAATCCCTGAGCGATTCTTCCTGAAAGTGAATGGTATATCTTACGTGTCCAAACAACGTCAACGGTGTTTCACCGATGTAAGCAAACTACGCAAGCTTAGGGTGTTTCACCGATGTAAGCAAGCAACGCAAGCTTAGGGTGTTTCACCGATGTAAGCAAACAACGCAAGCTTAGGGTGTTTCACCGATGTAAGCAAACAACGCAAGCTTAGGGTGTTTCACCGATGTAAGCAAACAACGCAAGCTTAGGGTGTTTCACCGATGTAAGCAAACAACGCAAGCTTAGGGTGTTTCACCGATGTAAGCAAACAAAGAAAGCTTAGGGTGTTTCACCGATGTAAGCAAACAACGCAAGCTTAGGGTGTTTCACCGATGTAAGCAAACAACGCAGGTTTACGGTGTTTCACCGATGTAAGCAAACAATGTACGTTTACGGTGTTTCACTGATGTAAGCAAACAACGCAAGCTTAGGGTGTTTTACCGATGTAAGCAAACAATTCACGTTTACGGTGTTTCACCAATGTAAGCAAACAATGCACGTTTACTGTGTTTTACCGATGTAAGCAGTGCTTCATCTCGACCTGCAAGTTCTCTTATTTCCATCTCCACAAAAACAATCGATGTTCTCGTATGTACCTGGAAACACAATTTTAAAATATATATGTTTGTATCTATATCACTTGTATTCAATGCCGTAATCATTCTTTCTGTATCTGCAGAAAGTCATACCCCTACCTCTATATTAGAAAATAGACGATACTAGTGATTTTTATAGATTAATTTTGACTAAAGTACTTGACAGCGATAAACTGTCAGACCTGAAAAAAGTCATACGAAAAGTGAGCAACCAAAGAAGGGTAGTGCTACAGTGAATACCATCCCACTGTGGCATACTAGGAAATAAAAAGACAGATCTGCTAGCAAAAGTTGGAGCAAAACAGGAACAACAAGAGAACAAGAACAACGGGAAAAAGGACCCCTCCCTCAAAGCTAGTAGGAAAGTGGACCCCACAACTATCACTATCTCGACAGAGCTGAGCAATTTATTGTCTGCGCACCAGGAAAGTGCACAACAAATTAAAAACAGACACTTGAATAGACTAAGACTGGTTCCATCACTTTTGTGTTCATAAGAGCAGGCAGCACAGTCCGCGGAACATATTCTGCACGACTGCTGCATTATACTAAACTAGTTGAGTGTGGAGCACTATCCCCTCAGAGAGAGACAGGGCCGTAATATGACGGGTGGTCGAAAAGCTTTGCACTTCTTTACTAAGAAATCGTAAAGATTGACAAACCACTATTGGTTGACAATTCCCGCGAGTTCATGGTTCGCGTGATGCGGTGTCTGAAAGAGAAATTGGTTTGAAAATAGTTCAGTGTGTATGAAGCCGTGTCATGGATAAAACGGAGGCTCGTAGCGTAATCAGGGTAAATCGGTATAACAAACTCATGATGAGATCTTGGCTTATTATAATGATGTCTGCCCTACGTTTGATAATGTGAAGTGTTGGAAAAACCACTTTCAAACGGGACACGCCAGCAAGATCGTGCCGTGCTATGATGCATAAAGTAAAGTAACCCATAGCATTTATTAATGCCGTAGGGGTGTGAGATGTTAGCGATCTCACATTTCACAGGCTCTGCAAATGAGGGCGGTAGCCATCTCCTCTCCCTCGCAGTCTTTACTTCCCGGATTAATCCGGTACCCATTTAAGGCTGGGTCGACCTGGGAGCCGTTGCGATCTGAAAACATTTCCGCCTCAACTGGGGAATGAACCCAGACCACTCATATGCGAAGCCAGTGCACTTTGATGCAATGATGCTATGATGCATAGAGGCAGCCGTATCAGACGGCACCAATCAAAATACATTGTCGGTGGCGGCTTTTCGGGAATAAAAATTAAGGGGGGTGAGGCGGCATTTCGAAGATTTGCATCATACTAAGAAAATCTACTATACTGTCCTGCGCGCCAGCGTTCAAGATAAGCCAAGGAGCGACAGGCCATCCATTGCAGATGATGAAAGCAACATTGCAAGAGTGGTGGCCCTAGTCATCTCAGACAGGCGCATTACCGTCGAGAAAATCATGGCGAGAAAATCATGGCGAGAAAATCAGAGTTGGGACTAAGTCATGTGACCACGTTGAAGATTTTGCACTAGCACCTTCATATGTCAAAGGTATCCATCAGGTGAGTTCCCCGTCTTCTCACACCAATCCAAATGGAGAGTCAAGCCGAAGCATCCACAAAGATGTTGACATTTGCAATTCTGACGAAGATTTTTTTCGTAGAGTGGGTACTGTGAACGAATGTTGTGTGCATCTCTATGACCCTAAGATTTTAAAAAAAACCCAGAGAAAACATTCCTGTTCGCCACCATAAAGACGGTTCCCTCTACAGGTGAAGTCATGCTCACCATCTTTTGGGACTGTCGCGGGGTAATACTTACCGATTATCTTTCTCCTGGCCATACTGTTAACTCAACGTACAACCCAAACCTTCTCAAGACTCCATTGTCTTTACCCAGCAGTGCGGGTATGAAATCATGACCCATCCACTTTACTCACTTGACTTAGCACCAAGTGACGTATTCCTGTTTTCAAACATGAAGAATCGACTTCGTGGGCCTCATTTTTCTGACATCAAGGACGATTACTGAAGTGGGGACGTGGTTCAAGGAGGAGGTGTTCTACAACCAAGATATTAGGGAGGCGACGAAGAGATGGGAGAAGTGCATTCCATTGAGGGGTGAATGCACAGAGAAGAACTAAAGTTCATACCAATTTTCAGTAAGTGTCTTCATTCCTTCACACTAAAGTGAACAATTTTAGTTTACCCCTCGAACGTTTCCAGAAAGGAGGGAATTTTTAACCTTAAACGAAAAGTCATTCGCCCGTTTCCGTGTGTAATACCCCCCTTTTTTAAATTGAAAAGTGTGATGACTGGTAAGAATCTCTAAGGAAAGAGTTTCATCTACCTTTTTCTTACATTCGTAGTACTTCTTCTTCTTCAGCATTCATTCTCAAACTCCCACTCTTGTAGTAGGACAAAGGACTTATCTAGATTTCCAGCAGGATGTAGTCCAAAGAATGGAAATGCGTTATGCCGCCGTTTTATTTGCGTTAATGGTTCGACACATCCATCTTCGGCGGAATTCGTAGTACTAAAGGTCATATTCTGATGTGCTAAGCCCCTTGCCCATTATCTATGAGATTAAGAACAGACATCAAAATAAAGCTGTATGGGAGACGAGACGTGACCTTCGCCAATGCTATAATAACAAATTAGCAGAAAGTAAACATGACCTAGAGGGCTGATTTTTTATTATATCCGTGTATTTCGTTGGTCGGCCGTGGCTTTTTTTGGCGGACGACTCCTAGTATATAAATAGTGACCAACGAAAAACACGCCAATAATGAAAAACGTCACGAATGAAGGCGTGGTTACTTTCTATTGGGGTGTCTATACTGGGACCCACTGTCATGCTTGAGGAGCCATCAACTACAGAAGAATTTACACAGAAAACTGGACTTATCTAAAGGTAAAAAAAAATAGCTCCCATGGCAGCAACTTCCCGTCGGAAATGAAGATAACGCTTCATGTACTAAGCCGCAGCAACTATTAAGTGGGGTTGCCAGTTCCCTTCTGTGTTGTGTTCACCTTTCCCATCCCATTAGTCCGGTATCCATTTATAGCTGAGTCAACTGGAGAAAGGGTCGCGTCAGGTGAGAAATCACACCAGGATAATTTTTTTTCAATTCCGGAAATCTTGTGTAGACATGTTAAACTGTATTGGGGCCTTGAGTAGCTGTCAAATACATCATCATTTATCAAGAAAATCGGGGTGTGTACACATGTTAAACTGTATTGGGGCCTTGAGTAGCTGTCAAATACATCATCATTTATCAAGAAAATCGGGGTGTGTACACATGTTAAACTGTATTGGGGCCTTGAGTAGCTGTCAAATACATCATCATTTATCAAGAAAATCGGGATGTGTACACATGTTAAACTGTATTGGAGCCTTGAGTCATTTTCAAATACAGCAGCATTTATCAAGAAAACCGGACTTGCTGTGAAATTGGTTAAACTGCGATCGAGAAGAAGACTAAAGTGCTGCTTTCACTGTAAACTCTATGCTGCTGTTTGGTAACCTTCCAATGTTTCACGTATACTTTTCAGATAAATATTGAAAACTGTTGAAGACAATACACAGGCTTCGTTGCATGCCAACAATTTATTCTAAAAGAAGCCGCCAATATGATTGCGTAGGAAAATAACACTGCTTGTATCGTTATAAAGTTTGTATCGTCAATAACGGCATTGATATAAAGTGTTTCAATAGCGGCATTCATGTGTGTATTGAAAATCAATTTTCTCGTGATATGCCATAGACCTTTGATACCAAACACGATCTTACATGTGTGTAAATTCCATGAAATTAGTGTACACGTCACGTTGGTGTTAATGCTTTTTTGTTATCTGTCAACTTCTTCCTCGTTCTCCAGTCGAAGACAAACGCTTGTATGGATTTCATAAATGAACTGATCATCAGCCCCTAGACAGGGCATGGATCTTGTCAGTCAGAACAATGAACTGGTCAACAGCCCCTAGACAGGGCATGGAGCTTTTCAGTCAGAACAATGAACTGTCATCAGCCCCTAAAAAGGGCATGGGGCTTGTCAGTCAGAACAATGAACTGGTCAACAGCCCCTAGACAGGAAGGGAACTGGTCAGAGTTCTTCCTGGTAGGAATAATTTCCTTCTTGTGTTGTGGTACAGTGTGAAGTCCTGTAAAATATGTTATTTATTTCCTGGAATATGTCCACAGAGTCGTGTATCTGTGTCACCAACTCCGAACTTCCCATACATGTGTTGTTATGAGTTATAACTGCAGATTATCATCAGTACATACCGGACAAGTCCATAGGTGCGCTCCTTATCCCCGTCTCAATAAATCCAACAGTACAAGCTTCGATGTTGATTTATCAGCCTCTTCGTATAACTATTATGTTTCTCTTTACAGTCTGTTCCGATATTTACACCAATATTACGCAGTCTTAAAAGCGACCACGATTAATACTTTTTATGAGTGGACAATGTTTTGCTTGAGTGATGTGGCAAGTTCTCAATATAAAAATGATTGTTTATTCCTTTCTTCCAAGCTTGTAGATGACTTCGTCTCTTTGGCTGCATGGGTGTATTGAGCTACATTCCATGTTTATGGAGTTTTTGATGATGGACTTCATTTCAAGAAATAATACCGAATCTTCTATCTGTTATTGATTGCAGTTACTTCTAGTTTTTGCAAGCTGGTCTGCCATTTTTTTTTGCGTTCGCTCTCAAACTCCCACAGTAATTTTCTTCTAGTAGGACAAAGGTCCTACAAGATTTCCAGCAGGATGTAGTCTAGAAAACGGACATGCTTTGTATCGCCGTTTTATTTGCGCTAATGGCTCGACATATCCAATTTCGGCGCGTGCCATCTTATTTTCCCTGATTAGTGAGTAGTCTGGAATACACCGGTGTACTACTTTTACTTGATTTAGTTGCGACAGTTGGATTTGTTCCGTAACGTCTCCGTTTTTCATGAATGCAGCCTGTTACTCGACTAGAATGTGCTTTGAGTGTAAAAAATTGTAGTTTTAGCCCCGTACATAAGTGGCGGGTGGCCTTTGGGGGGGGGGGGGGGAGGTCCCCCTAAGGAAACCAGAACATGACATTTTGCACAGGGAAGCTACCCAAAAAAATTGGGTGAACTACTCCTCTTTAAGTTACCCTAATAAAGAGGTCACCAAAATTGAAAAGTAAAGAAACAAAACCCATCCCCTGAAGAAGACGTATCCACGACCCTAAATTCACTCACCTCCGAAAGCGGATATGTCGGGCCATTCGCGTAAATAAAACGGCGGCACGGCGCATTTTCATTCTCTGAACTACATCCTGCTTGAAACCTAGTAGGACCACGGTCCTGCTACAAGAGAGATCCAGTGGGAGCTTGAGAATGAACGCTGAAGAAGAAGAATTCACTTTATTTTTAAATAAACAGTAAAATAACTAAATGTTTAGTGAACATTTTCATTGCGCTAAACCAGAGTTTACGCCCATCGTTAGTTATAATCTCAGCCAAACCTGTCAATATTATCTCGGAATATTTCACTGTTTACTAGCGAGTTCTTGAGTTAACTTGTCGAATAGTTTCAACGAAATGAGTTATTTATACATTCATGGGAAGTTTGATTTGGTCAGGTAAAATGAAAACAATTGTACCGTTGGAATCAGTGAGGAGAGTTTTTGCTGTAATTAGAATTTGCTTGTGTGAGAAAAATGCAAGCTGTGACGACAGTGTCAAATTGTTTGTGATTAGTTTTATGTTGTGATGAGAGTGTCAAGTTGTGATGAGTGTCATGATGTGATTTATATTTGTAGTTGGGGTGTGGGTTTGAAGCTATGATGAGATGTGATAAGAGTTTGTGGTTGCGATGTGGGTTATGAAAATTTGTGGTTACGATGTGGGTTTGAAGCTGTGATGAGAATTTGTGGTTGCGATGTGGGTTTGAAGCTGTGCATGAGAGTTTGTGGTTGCTATGTGGGTTTGAAGCTGTGATGAGAGTTTGTGGTTGAATGTGAGTTTGAAGCTGTGATGAGAGTTTGTGGTTGCGATGTGGGTTTGAAGCTGTGATGAGAGTTTGTGGTTGTGATGTGGGTTTGAAGCTGTGATGAGAGTTTGTGGTTGCAATGTGGGTTTGAAGCTGTGATGAGAGATTGTGGTTGCGATGTGGGTTTGAAGCTGTGATGTGGGTTTGAAGGTGTTGTGAATTGGTTGTTGGTTATGAGCCAATGTTATTGCATCCTGGGAAACCCATAAGTGCAGTCTCTTCCGCAGTAGATGGTGAAGCAAATACTTCTCCAAGAACAAGTTCTGCCAACTCCTCACACAACATCACTAACTTTGAGTAATCCAATATTTGATTAGCTTTCAACACGAGGTATACATAAAGGGACCAATGAAATGCTTGATTAGTAACATCAGCCAAGATGAGCGTCACTATGTGATTAACAAGCAGGACTTAAGTATTGAGAATGAATTTGTTGAAGTGTGTGCATAATACTAGTTTTCTTGACTCACTGATTGAACACACTCCTTATTCTGCCCTGCTGGTGCCCAGTCCTACTTGTGCCACACTCAATATCAAATTCTCCCAATCACAACAGAAATGTTTCATCTATTGCAGTGTCCACATTTAACAAGTACAATTAACTTGCTAAACAACTTAAAAGTGTCAGTTTTATCCAACTCTTCTTCTGTGTTTGTTCTCATACTCCTGCAGATTAGCAGGATGTAGTCTAGAGAACAGAATGTGTTGTATCATAGTTTACAGCTTGGCTAAGATATCTGTGCTTTTCAATATGACACTTCAGCATAGTTTCTGGGTAAATTTGACCATATTAGGGATGAGACAGCCACCTCCATTCTATAACCTCCTTAGTCGCCTCTTATGACATGTATGACAGTGTTATTCTTTGCTCCCCTTTCAAACATGAAAATACACGAGCATGATTCATTGTAAATTCACTGGCTATATTTGCATATGAAATAACTGGAACCATGCTTACAAATGTGAAAAGATTCAGTACCCGAAGCACACAGGGACAGTGCGTCTAAGTCCGCAAGACAAGTTCACTGGCAGCGGAACACTTCGTGCGAAATAGATGTAGTCGACCCAAGCCTACATCCCTGATTACAGACTCCTCAAGACTACCACCCAGGGACATGTTGTGGCATGTAAAGGGTACAGTGGGTAATAAACTGTCACGGCTTAGAATCAATACACATCCATCACCTGGCAACAGATATGAAGGCTGTCACAGGATAGGGAAGCTCACCCGAATTAAAAGTATGTCAAAAACGGATGTGCTGGGTCAGAAGGCAAAAAATAATGCAGCTCCACTGTGAAATCAGCAGTACAACATACTTAAGGCTCCCCAGTGGAAATCACACAAACTCTCCTGTTGGTTATCAGAGAGTGAATGCAGAAGAAGATGACACTCTATCTTTTCTCTTATTTCTGAAAATGTTGGAATACCCAGTACAATAACAGAGGATGAAACAAGCTAAAGGCTTAGATACCATAATAAAGTTTGTATCAACATTATTTTGGTCTTACCTGTAAACTGGACATGCGTTGGAATCCAAAGACTCATGGCAACTTGATGATAACTCACAAATCACAAATTATCTGTGTGTAGTTAACTGCCCTTGGTATCATGATTCAACATATTCAGTTTGTAATCCATTTTGTATGTACACACAATCAACTGTTAAATTTTGTATGTACACACAATCAACTGTTAAATTTTGTATGTACACACAATCAACTGTTAAATTTTGCATGTACACACAATCAATTGTTAAATTCACTACTTGAATGTTGCAAACATATAAGCTAAATAAGAAAAAATATAATCCAATAACATTATATTCCCAAGTCTGATAACTGACAACTTCCAGAAGGATTATTTTGTATTTCAACCCAAAATAATCAATAGATTCTAGGTACACAAATTCTTATTCAAGACAAATACTAAAAGTCAATAGTTATAACAAATGAAACCTGGGTATATTCTGTATAAAATACAGGTAATGTTGTTCGTCCATCACAAGTTATGATGACCATTTGCTACGCCCACTTTATGAGATAAAGTTAGAGGTATGACCTTGTATATGAGTTCATAGGTGGATGATAAGCCCTATGGTAGCCCAAAGATCCTTGGACAGTTTGGGCATGGGATGATCACATCGATGGTGTTTGATCTGACCTTAACTTTCTAGTTTGTTTGGGCATGGTTGATCACATTAATGGTGTTTGATCTGACCTTAACTTTCTAGTTTGTTTGGGCATGGGTTGATCACATTAATGGTGTTTGATCTGACCTTAACTTTCTAGTTTGAGCATGGGATTATCACCTCGATGGTGCTTGATCTGACCTTAACTTTCTAGTTTGTTTGGGCATGGGTTGATCACATTGATGGTGTTTGATCTGACCGTAACTTTCTAGTTTGAGCATGGGATTATCACCTCGATGGTGCTTGATCTGACCTTAACTTTCTAGTTTGTTTGGGCATGGGTTGATCACATTAATGGTGTTTGATCTGACCTTAACTTTCTAGTTTGAGCATGGGATTATCACCTCGATGGTGCTTGATCTGACCTTAACTTTCTAGTTTGTTTGAGCATGGGATTATCACCTCGATGGTGTTTGATCTGACCTTAACTTTCTAGTTTGTTTGGTCATGGGTTGATCACATTGATGGTGTTTGATCTGACCTTAACTTTCTAGTTTGTTTGGTCATGGGTTGATCACATTGATGGTGCTTGATCTGACCTTAACTTTCTAGTTTGTTTGGTCATGGGTTGATCACATTGATGGTGTTTGATCTGACCTTAACTTTCTAGCTAGTATCTACTGTTGAGCTGCTGCATTTCTCCTATTTTTAAACAATGTTGCACATTTTTTAAGAGTCCAATGTAGCTCTGTTTCATGCAGTACCTTCCCATGTGTCATGTGTTTTTTTTTTGTCAGCAAGATCTTTAAGTCCTTGTAATTTATTTTTTGGGTCCACCTTGATGGTGCATGCCCTTCTTCATCTCACCATAGTACATGATCTTTTCCAAAACTGAAAAGAAAATATGAGCCTTGATGCTTGTCCTCAATGTAGCCACTTATATTTGTTATCTTCCTTCATATCTATTTTCTGTGTTCATTCTCAACGTCCTGTAACAATTAACAGGATGAAATTTGAAGAACAGAATGCACTGTGGTAGGGTTTACAGCTTAGCCATAATATCTGCACCATTCGGCAATCCAATTTCAGCATAATTTCTGGAATATTTTGATCCTTTATGGAATGGGACAGCTAAATCTACTTCCACAACCTCTTTAGTCGACTCTTACTACATGCATGGCTAATAGCGTAACTATTTTTGTTTCTTTTTTAAATTCCTGGCAACACACTGATGACTTTTCAGCTAAATTGATTTTTGAGTATTACATATTTCTTTCTGAAATGCCACCCTCTCCCAATATACATGCACACTATATCTATATGTCTCATCTTCATGTCGCAAATAGAAAGAGAAGATAACAAATACAATTGTCTGCTTTGAGGATAAGTAACTTAGCATTTAAATGAAATGTAATAAGAATACAATGAAGTGAGCATTAAGCGACTGTACATAAATTACATCAACACTATCTGGGCATTTTTTGGGACTGTACATAAATTACATCAACACTATCTGGGCATTTTTTGGGACTGTACATAAATTACATCAACACTATCTGGGCATTTTTTGGGACTGTACATAAATTACATCAACACTATCTGGGCATTTTTTGGGACTGTACATAAATTACATCAACACTATCTGGGCATTTTTTGGGACTGTACATAAATTACATCAACACTATCTGGGCATTTTTTGGGACTGTACATAAATTACATCAACACTATCTGGGCATTTTTTCACCTCCCTCCTGTCAACAACTTGTCAAAAATCCAGAGACCCCCCCCCTTTAATGTTTAATTATGCACACAAAAAAACAAAAACAAAAACTTCCCCAGCTTCTAAAATTTGGCAGTATAATGGTGAGAGGAAAAACATTAATTTTTGTACATTTTTTTCTAATTCACACAATTTAATTAGTGTATAACACCCATTTTGTTGTCAACTTTTGTCCCCCTTGTTCAGACACCCTCTTCCCAAATTGTTGACGTAATTTATGGATGGTCCTAATGCAGGTGTCCCCAAAGCCATGAATAATAATGGGAAACTATTGACAAACTAATAGCTTGGCTATTGAAAACCATAAAAAATGCAAGTGAACATATTTGGGAAATACAAAGACAATGAATTAGAATGATGGATGGATGGAACCCATCTAGGAAGAACATGTGAGCTCTCAAATGTTTTTGTCATTCTAAATATGACATTAGAAAAAGAAGGGCATTTAGCACATAACGGAGAGGCTTACAGAGTGACACTGAGACAACGTTCTGCAAAGGACACACCATAAAAAACATGGATATAATTTGAAAAAAAAATGAAAACAAAGAGCACCCAATGATAATACTACATACTGAAATTAAATATATGCTCAGAGCATCCACATAACGAACTAAACATTATTTATAAATGCCACAAGTATAGTTTTGCACTAACATGAAACTAAGCTACTACAAAAATATACCGACGTTTCGATCAGATAATATACTACGCCCGACTTCATACGAGCTCACTACTATATGTTTAATAATATATTATGAAATTAATCCTGTTACCAGAAAAAAGTATTAGTTAGGCCCTATAACTGTTTCTGCTACACGCCACTGTTCGGTTTTACTTTTAAACACGACCCATCTAACGTTCTCAGTACATATCTACACCACAACACACCGTTCTAAACTTTGCTTGTACCAGCAATGCAATGAATGGAACCCACGTTTAGAATATCAATATAAAATAGCACAGACTTGACGCACTGCGGAATGTAAACACAGGTTTTGAATATAATTTGTAGTTTATCTTTCCCAAAAACGAGTATATTCAAATACTGTGTAATTTAATCTTATCGATGCTATAACAGGTGTTTAGTTGAGGACGTACTCCACAAGCACAGATTAGCATAACAAGTCTCAATTTCGTCTGCCTACACTTCTCATATACCTTGACGGCGGGTGTCAACAACATAGGACCCCATCACGTGTGTTAGCAGTGAGGTCAGGTGAAAATAAAAGCAAGAAAGAAATTGAAATATCTAACAAGGGAATCGACCGTGAATATATTTTCAAAAGTTCGTGTCACAGTTTTCTTCCCTTTCATTATTCGCATCTACATAAAGATAAATGATTCCTTACTGAAACAGGTGCATTCATTTAAATATCTTTGGAGTATTTTTTACAGACGACGGAAGAATGGACCGAGACCGGAATTTAAAAAGCCAACTCCGTAAATTATGAACTTACAATCAATCTTGAAACACATATCCATTCCAATGAAAATCAAAAGACAGATAATAAATTCAATCTTCATACAAACATTGTGTTATCAAATTCGGACATGGACAATAACTAAAGAATAAGAGAGAAAGCTTATGATTTGAGATGTTTAAGAAAAGCAGCAAACGGGACAAGAAAAATTATGTGGGGAATGAAGACATACCAAAAATTGTTGGAACAGCTTTTGTATTCAAATAGCCTATATTGTATAAAGGTGCATATAAAGTACACGGGAAGACCTTGCACAAAACATATCTACATGGCGCTTTACAGTAAAAAACCAGGAAGCATCATCTAGTGCACATATGAGAAATATAGCAGCTCAACAGCGGAGAGCAGCTAGAAAGCCACGGATAGACCAAAAACGGTTTATAGTGGTCATTCCATGCTCGAACTGTCCAATGACATTTTCGGTTGGAATAAGGCTTATATTAGCAAAAATAGGTAGGTGTGTTACCAAAATAAAACATAAAACAACCTAACAACGAGATACAGAGACAGACGACGTTTCGACTATAAAGCCTTCATCGGGACAAACAAATGACCACAATAAAACAAATCTTAATGGAGACAAATAGGGTTATAATGAGGACAATAGCAGATAGGTAATGAGGGAAGAAAAGATGTGGAAGCATGACAGGTGAGAAAAACGTATGGGGAGAAGTTAGTCTCGAACTCATAGGCAAGGACATATCTCTTACTAAATTTCAAAAGTGGATGTAACAAATGGTTATTATCACTTGTGATGGACGAACAACAACATAAAGATATTGACAGAAGGTATATATTGTCATTTATATCTTCCGTCCATAAATTTATTGGCCTGTCTAATGTTTTGCCATTCTGACATCACCCCCAGTATGGTTATTTAGGCTTTTATGTCATTTGTGTGGCCAAAATATTGTAGTCTTCTAAAGAGAACCTTGTTGTTTCTTTAATTTGTCTCAGGATGTCCCTATTAGTGATCGTTTTGATCAACAGTCTTCTGAATCGATGCATGTGTGTGTTAGGATATTGTATCGTATCGATGCGTGTGCTATGATATTATATCGTATCGATGCGTGTGCTAGGATATTATATCGTATCGATGCGTGTGCTAGGATATTATATTGTATTGAATAAATTATTATCTATGGGTGTGAGAAGAGCAGTAGATACGTCTTTGGACGGGGGGGGGGGAATTCACATTTCCTAGTTGCTATTATGTAGCTCTGCATCTGGGCAGGGTGGGGCACCCATTTGTCCCGACATAAAATATTGTCAAAGGGAGCGGATATAAATGGATATCCCCCATATGGATGTGGAAAGCAACGGGAAACTACCACATTATTCTTCCAAGATGAAAGTCATGGCGACACACAGAAGTAAATGCGAAACGGACCTTAATCAACAATATAAGCCATGGCCGTCTACGCCAGCCGGCATGACACCTGATGATGATGATGAGTTGCTATTATATCTTTTCATTATACTTCATTTTTGATGACCTTGACACATAACATCGTTAAGGTGAGAGATGTTAATTTCCTAGTACTAAAGTAATTTTAAGATTTCCTAATGAGTGGGGGTGAACTCACCAAACACACACTCCTCCATTTATTTATATATGTGCTTCATGTGAAGCATGGACAGTAAACAAAAAGGATCAAAGTTCACTGGAGGCTACTGAGATGTGATTTTTTTTAGAAGAATGATTAAAATTTCATGGACAGTCAAGAAAACGAATGTAGAAATCCTCAGAGATACTGGAATAAAGAGACAAATTACAGCAAAAATTTGAAGCAGACACTCAAGATTTTTAGGGCACGTGGTGAGAAAAGCACTACTTCTTGCAGATTTAGTAAGCAATGGAAAGATCAAGGGGAGAAGAGACAGTGGAAGACAAAGAGAGAAACTGCTGGAAGGATTGTCACTGTGGCATGACAGAATGTCACCAATGGAACTTATTAGCAACAAAAGTGGCAGAGAGTTGTGATCACCTACACTACTCGGCATACACTTGATTGATTCTGAGGATTCTTCTGTAACATTTTATTTCAAATGCTTCAATGTAATTTTTCATTTGTCTCATTTAGTTGGTGACAGGAATACAAACTCTCATGGTAATGCTCTCTTTGAGTCAAAGGCCATGAGCCCATGAACCGCTCGATCAGCAACCAACCAACCATGGTGATGCTCTCTTTGAGTCAAAGGCCATGAGCCCATGAACCGCTCGATCAGCAACCAACCAACCATGGTGATGCTCTCTTTGAGTCAAAGGACATGAGCCCATGAACCACTTGATCAGCAACCAACCAACCATGGTGATGCTCTCTTTGAGTCAAAGGACATGAGCCCATGAACCACTTGATCAGCAACCAACCAACCATGGTGATGCTCTCTTTGAGTCAAAGGACATGAGCCCATGAACCGCTCGATCAGCAACCAACCAACCATGGTGATGCTCTCTTTGAGTCAAAGGACATGAGCCCATGAACCGCTCGATCAGCAACCAACCAACCATGGTGATGCTCTCTTTGAGTCAAAGGACATGAGCCCATGAACCGCTCGATCAGCAACCAACCAACCATGGTGATGCTCTCTTTGAGTCAAAGGACATGAGCCCATGAACCACTTGATCAGCAACCAACCAACCATGGTGATGCTCTCAGAATCCCAAAGAATGCTTCGTGCGATAGGTTGGTGTATGTTAAGAAAAGAGTGTTCATGTTTCACAAGAGCTCAGTTGTCCAAATAATTACTAATGTTGCATATACTGCCCTGGTCATGCAGGAGTCAGAGGCAATGAAAGAGCAGACTCATTGGTGGGCAATGATGTGGTTGATGGTATAGTACTGAGAAGAGATAGAGCTGACCTAATCAAGGCAGATATAGATTTGTTATAGAATGAAAAAGATGCTAAAGAAAGTGATAACATATGTATACAAGGAAATAAATAAGATTGACCAGGCATGAGGTAAGAAAGTGTTTCCTATCAGAAAATCACATAATCAACATTTGACTGGGAATTTGAATCTGTATACTCTTGAATGGTTGCTGGATTAGAGGGCAAAACACATATTAGAATGTCCCCTATTCTATGATACTGGTTGAATTTAAAATCAAGAATCCTAAACAAAGAATGACACAAATGATTTTTCCCTTCTTCTGGAATGAATCGCTGATCTTGCATCTGTCAGGAATACTGCAGGCTATCACTTTGAAAATGAATTAATAATTTTTTCCTCAAGACAAGGGAGTTGTTCTGGTACAGACTTTATGTGCCATCATCAGGCAGGTCTGGGAGTTGTTCTAGTACAGACTTTATGTGCTATCATCAGGCAGGTCTGGGAGTTGTTCTAGTACAGACTTCATGTGCCATCATCAGGCATGTCAGTGAGTTAGCTACAAAGTAGTTTGGCATAGTAGATCTTCTTCTTATTCTGCGTTCATTCTCAAACTCCTGCAGGTTGACAGGATGTAGTCCGGAGAATGGAATGCGTTGTGTCATGGTTTACAGCATTGATGCAATATCTGCGCCTTTCGGCCGGACACATCTGACTTCAGCACGGCTTTGTGTCACTGACCCTATATGGGATGGGACAGCCAACTCCATCCCATAACCTCCTTAGTCGCCTCTTACAACATGCATGGAAGGTAAACAGTGTTGTTATTCTTTGCTCCCCTTTCGTGCCCCGGCAACACACGGGCATCATAGTAGATAAAACTGCATATTTTCAGTCATCTCATTGATATGATTTGAAATAATATTTTCATTGATGGCTTTGCATACAGTAGTAACTAGAGTGTCAAACTTTTCTGCTTATATTTTGTTTCTGTATTCTTCCAGTTTTCTTTATCTCTATTATGGATGTCAATTGTATTGCCCTCCATGATGATCCTAAGTTCCTGGTTGTGCATCTGATTTTATTTATTTGATCTAACACAAAGATATGTGTGTTTGTTTTAATGCTCCAGAAATGACTAGTAATAGGCAATCTTTTGTACAACAGGGAAGTTTCTCCATTGCTTTATTTCTTTAACTCTGCAGTGTACAATGTTTTGAGAATCTTCTCACTTTGAGGGGTGCATATAAAGATGAAAACATAAATCATACACAGCACACACACAAAAACATATAAAAAAAAGCACAACAGGACAGGCAACCATATATAAATAAGAGAAAGGCATACAAAGATAGAAAGAAAAAAAACAGAACACACAACACAGACCAAGAAAACAGACAAAGATAGAAAAAACAAGTACAGATCAAGAAAACATACAAGGATAGAAAAAACAAGCACAGATTAAGAAAACATACAAAGATAGAAAAAACAAGCACAGACCAAAAAAAACATACAAAGATAGAAAAAACAAGGATAGAAAAAACAAGCACAGACCAAGAAAACATACAAAGATAGAAAAAACAAGCACAGACTAAGAAAACATACAAAGAGACACAAAAAGATAGTGTTTTAATTCTTTTATAAATATTATCAATAAGAGAAAATTGCATTATAAATAAGACATGCATTTCTTTGTTTAAGCAAGTTTTTGGGGTCTTCTTCTTCTTCTCGTTTGCAGTTTGACATGTCTACACAGCAAATCCTGTTTTCTTAATAAATGCTGCTGTAATCGAAAGCTCCTCTTTGCTCCCATATAGCTTTATGTGGATATCCATCTCTGTGGGTCAGTGTTCTTCCCTTAACTAGTTTAGTGTACTGCAGTTTAGTATATCTTTGGGGTGATATGGTCAATACCAGTTTGGTTGCTAACTTACTTTCTCAGATTTCTTAATGGAATGTGTTTTGTCATGGATAACAGTTTATAGTCCAGAGAATGGTATGTATTGTGTCATGGTTTACAGCTTGGCTGCAATACCTGCACCTTTTGATCTGAAACAGCTGATTTCAGCATGGGTTTTTGCATCACTTAGACCTGTAGGATGAAACAGCCTACTCCATCCCTAGACCTCTTATGACAAGAATGGAAGGTCACAATGTTGCTATTCCTTGCTCCCTAGGCAACATTAGGGAGCACTTACAGGGATTATTTGGTCACAAGAATGGATAGAATGTGAAACAATGAAATCAGAGAAGTCATAGAAACTACACCATTCAATGACTAGAGACAACAAATCGAATAGTTTAGACATTTAATGAGAGTGGAGCCTTGACTGTCTCCCACAGAGAGTGTATAACAGCAGAATATCCGGGATGAGGGTAAGTGGAAGACCAAGACGTAAATGGATCAACAATATCAGACTTTCTACAACCCCATGGGATTACAACAACAACACAATAGAACATAGACTTCGGTTGCCCATGATGCTTCATGGCACAATTGGATAAGACAAGACTTAAAGGGAGGCAAATACTTACAAACATCGTATTGAGTTATATATCACAGAAAAAGGAGTACTTATCAAATGCATATCTCAATGTCTTATAAAATATTTTATATATTTCTTGTACATTGCTACTCTACTCTTCTTATTCTTCTGCATTTGTTCTCAAACTCCTGCAGATCAGGAGGATGTAATCTGGAGAACGGAGAGCATTGTGTCTTAGTTTACAGCTTAACTGCGATATCTGCACCTTTCAGCCTGACGCATCCGACTTCAGCATGGCTTTCGGGGTCACTTTGACCTAATTTGGGATGGGACAGCCAACTTTAGTTCAAATCTCCTTAGTCACCGCTTATGACATGTTTGGCAGAGTGTCACTATTCTTTCTTCCCTTTCGGTCCCTGCAACACACATACAGTTTCTACCTGAAGCTGAGATCTATATATTTATTACAGGACTAGCAGCATCTTCACTGTTGTCAGTGCCCTCCAATGCATCTGCATTTCAGCTGCCTGAACCAGAATGTGTTGCATCATTGTGTCTCAACTGGCTGTGTCAGCTGAGAGGTTTCTGAGATATGGCTAGTTTTTTTTCAATCAATTATAATTCCATCTATAGTCTCCACATCCGTGGACACGATCCCTGAAAGTGTTAGCCAGATACACCATATGAGCAATGGTATATCTGTTGTCAGGTTGCATCAATGAGGAGGTAATTTTAGCATCTTGGTTATTTACTAACCCTGGTAAACACACAAGTGCAATGTGAAACCCTTTGCACCCCAGTTTGTGTATAATGTCTTTGCATCCCCCGGGATTTGTGTATAATGTCTAGTTTCTAACTAACAAACCAAATGTTTGAACAAGCTTCAAGTTAGTTAGTTAGTCATTGGATCATCATCACTGCGCTCCTGACGGTCCTAGTACGCCATTGATTGACCATCATTCTTTCTCGCCCAAGAAACCGTTCCTTTCTAGTGACACCACATTTCAAACCAATCTCCCTTATTTTAGTCATGGAACAAGAGTCATCGTCACTTGTACAGTCATTATTCATGCATTTTCCTGTAGGGCATTCGAAATGTCTGCCATTGCTGTGTCAACAGCTGTAGTAGCTGTGTGTTTGGCCAACCTACAGCTCTCTCATTACCTTGGATTCCCACACAAAAATAAAAGTCACATTACAAACACAGGAATTCTTCACTGTATCCAGCCACTGTCCCTGAATGTACCCCACCTGCACATTCATAATCATATTCATCGACTCACTGAGTATACAGGCATATGCCGCAGTCTGCGAACACACCAATTTCAAAGCTGTGGTTACTGCCAAAATCTCCATTGTCATGCTGCTTGTCGTCTGAGGGAACGCACCACATTCCTCTATGATGGTCTTCCCCCACCTTTGAGCCGTGAAAGCCCAGGCACTCCTGAGGTGTCTCTCAACCAACCCATCTATATATATAATCAGAAGCTTCAGCTTCAAGTATGTTTAACAAAGAGCTGTATAAATACTGCTTTACACTATCATTGGTTGTCATGGTAAACATTTGTCAACAATTTGGCCACTATCTTAGAAAAACTAGCTAGAATGTAAGAAGTGTAGGAGATAAAATGAAGAAATATGGAAGACTTATAAACCTGTAGTTTGGTTGCAGTATCTTGTAGAAGTAATAATGTACTCTTACATAAAACAAATATGTAGGTACCTGACAAATTAAAAAATACACAAATATATAATAAAAAATATCACAGAAGTTGGATGTGTCAGGTGCAAATAAATTGGTGACACAACGCAAATCTGCTCTCTGCTTTAAAAATTGTCATGCTACAAGAGAGTTCCAGTGGAAGTTTTAGAATGAGCACTTACAGAAATAAAAAAATAAAAATGATCCAGATTTTAACAATTTCACACAAAAATACCCGTCTAATACCAGATTGTTTGCAGTGTTATTGTGTGTTTTGCAATTTTAAAAAACCACATTTGATGCAGTAGAAATTATATGTACATTAGCAGATGCAGTATCACATTCTGTAAATGGCACGTTTTTTATCAATAAAGAACAACAAATATTTCCGTGACTTAAAAATATGTCAATACAATACATATCACAATAAAGATAAAACACATTTTTGTACACATTTCATTATCTAACTTCACTTATTCATTCAACTGGAGCATAGAGCAGCAACTACAGTTGATAACAGAGAATGCAGGATGTAGTAGGAAGATTTGGTGTGTTAGTGGGAAGATTTGGATTTCTAGTAGGAAGATTCAACCTTATGTTCTATGTGGTATTTTATGTGTACAAGTCATCATCATCAGGTGCCATGTCGACTGGTGTAGGCGATCATGGCTCTCCACAGCTCTCTTGTCTCCAGTATTATGTATCAAGATCGTTGTTGTTTCCCTGTCGTGCCAGGTTGTCATACTGTCCAATAATTTCTTACATTGTCGCCTTCTGTCTCCTTCAATGTTTGTGTACAAGTAAAAAATTATAATAAGGGTCATAGCTGTGCCACATTTAAGACATCAGCACATAAAGCCCTCCAAACACCTCCATCCTTAGGTCTGGACACCTCCTTGATGTTGTTAACCCAGGATTTGCTACTGTTGCTCTATTATGTTGTTCATTAATGTTGTACTGATGATGTTGTTCATTAATGTTGTACTGATGATGTTGTTCATTAATGTTGTACTGATGATGTTGTTCATTAATGTTGTACTGATGATGTTGTTCATTAATGTTGTACTGATGATGTTCATTAATGTTGTACTGATGATGTTGTTCATTAATGTTGTACTGATGTTGTTCATTAATGTTGTACTGATGATGTTGTTCATTAATCTTGTACTGATGATGTTCATTAATCTTGTACTGATGATGTTGTTCATTAATCTTGTACTGATGATGTTGTTCATTAATGTTGTACTGATGTTGTTCATTAATGTTGTACTGATGATGTTGTTCATTAATGTTGTACTGATGTTGTTCATTAATCTTGTACTGATGATGTTGTTCATTAATGTTGTACTGATGTTGTTCATTAATGTTGTACTGATGATGATGTTCATTAATGTTGTACTGATGATGTTGTTCATTAATGTTGTACTGATGTTGTTCATTAATGTTGTACTGATGATGTTGTTCATTAATGTTGTACTGATGTTGTTCATTAATCTTGTACTGATGATGTTGTTCATTAATGTTGTACTGATGTTGTTCATTAATGTTGTACTGATGATGATGTTCATTAATGTTGTACTGATGATGTTGTTCATTAATGTTGTACTGATGATGTTGTTCATTAATGTTGTACTGATGATGTTGTTCATTAATGTTGTACTGATGTTGTTCATTAATCTTGTACTGATGATGTTGTTCATTAATGTTGTACTGATGATGTTGTTCATTAATCTTGTACTGATGATGTTGTTCATTAATGTTGTACTGATGTTGTTCATTAATGTTGTACTGATGATGATGTTCATTAATGTTGTACTGATGATGTTGTTCATTAATGTTGTACTGATGTTGTTCATTAATGTTGTACTGATGATGTTGTTCATTAATGTTGTACTGATGTTGTTCATTAATCTTGTACTGATGATGTTGTTCATTAATGTTGTACTGATGTTGTTCATTAATGTTGTACTGATGATGATGTTCATTAATGTTGTACTGATGATGTTGTTCATTAATGTTGTACTGATGTTGTTCATTAATGTTGTACTGATGATGTTGTTCATTAATGTTGTACTGATGTTGTTCATTAATCTTGTACTGATGATGTTGTTCATTAATGTTGTACTGATGTTGTTCATTAATGTTGTACTGATGATGATGTTCATTAATGTTGTACTGATGATGTTGTTCATTAATGTTGTACTGATGATGTTGTTCATTAATGTTGTACTGATGATGTTGTTCTATGACAATGATGACAAAATATTCCCTTTAGCTGTGAGCAGGTAGCTCTTGACAGCTCATTGTTTTCCTGACAAATGCACAGGCTCTTCTCAGTCGTATAACTTAGGCGACATATGGACAGACTCCTATAAGGTCTCAAAGGCATGGATATGTAAGGGGGAATTTATGGATGCATGTGTAGTCCCGGAAGAAAGGGATTCCAATGCGCCAGTATTCTAGGATTACCATGCCGTGCCAGGAGCACAGCATATACTTCTGGGCCAACTATCTCATCACTCTTCTGTCAGAATGGTTGACCGATCCACAGTGATGGCACATCTAGCATTCTCCACCACCTAGGAGTTTGCCACAAAAGGACATTGACTCTCTTCTTTGCACCCTGAAAAAGAAGCCCAGATCCAGGTTGTTACACAAACTCTATGACATGCACGAATTCAGCTCTGTCACACAAACTTTATGACATGCATGGATGTAGCTGTGTCACACAAACTCTATGACATGCATGGATGTAGCTGTGTCACACAAACTCTATGACATGCATGGATGTAGCTGTGTCACACAAACTCTATGACATGCATGGATGTAGCTATGTCACACAAACTTTATGACATGTACGGATGAAGCTGTGTCACACAAACTCTATGACATGCATGGATGTAGCTGTGTCAAACAAACTCTATGACATGCATGGATGTAGTTGTGTCACACAAACTCTATGACATGCATGATGTAGCTGTGTCACACAAACTCTATGACATGCATGGATGTAGCTGTGTCACAAACTTTATGACATGCATGGATGTAGCTGTGTCACACAAACTCTATGACATGCATGGATGTAGCTGTGTCACACAAACTTTATGACATGCATGGATGTAGTTGTGTTACGCAAACTCTATGACATGCACGGATGAAGCTGTGTCACACAAACTTTATGACATGCACGGATGAAGCTGTGTCACACAAACTTTATGTCATGCACGGATGAAGCTGTGTCACACAAACTTTATGACATGCACCGATGCAGCTGTGTTACTATTCTTTGCTCTCCTTTCAAACCAACACTCAAGACACATGCAAAACTATCCCTTTCAGGTGAAGGCAACACATGAGAAATTACTATCCCTTTCAGTTGAAGGCAAGACATGGACAAGAACTATCCCTTTCAAGTCAAGGAAAAACATGGACTAAGACTATCCCTCTCAGCCCAAGGCAACACATGGGTAAAGACTACCCCTTTCTAATCAAGAAAAGACACGGGCACAGACTATAAATTGCTATAATTTACAAGTTAGGTCAGAGGTTATTTTCTTGGTCTGCCAAATTGCACTGTGTTTTCTTAGACTTGGTTATGCAGTTTAGCACATTATCTATATGTTCGACAATTTCATTTCCATGAGCAATATGAATGATGTGTCCACCCCTGGAGAAAACCAGGCATCTGGTCAGCCATCCTTCAGGCACTGCAGGAAAAGAATCAAAGATATATATATTTTTGTATCACTGTTAGCGCACACAAAAATGAAAATGGTTAATATATACCTAAATAACATTAGGTACTAATCTGTTAAGCTGGCACACAAATATAATGAAACAAATTATAACGTAAAATGAAATATAGCACATCCAAGGAAACAAAATTACAATTAAAACTTTACTGACCAGCAATCCAGAGATTACTTATCTCCCCTTACCAAAGGTGTTCGTAAATATTTGAGACATTGAGAGTGCTTATTTTAAAAATCCATATAAAATCGGACATGACATAGAGCATTGAAGTCTTCATGTGTCATAATGAATGTTTGCATTTTCTGAATGAATTTGGAAGTCACAGAGTGATTTAAAGACCAGATTGCTACTTATTATAATGCTTGGCTGTGTAGACATGCTAAACTGCACATGAAGACAAGAATGCAGGCAGTGGATTTATATTACTTTTTATATATTGGACAAAAGACATTTCCAGAATTTTGTCTTCTTTGTTCACTCTCAAACTCCTGCAGATTAAATCCTGTAATAAAATAATAGTTACTTACAAAGAAATAAAACAATGCTAAATGAAATTCAATGTTCAGATAAGCAGCACAGTATAAAAATAAGTTCGTGCATGAATATATATATAATGAGAGTTATATATATTTTTCTGTTTTTAACTTGATGAAAGTAAGAATATTATAGCTGAATTTTTGTTTTTTAACTTGATGAAAGTAAGAATATTATAGCTGAATTTTTGTTTTTTAACTTGATGAAAGTAAGAATATTATAGCTGAATTTTTGTTTTTTAACTTGATGAAAGTAGGAATATTATAGCTGAATTTTTGTTTTTCAACTTGATGAAAGTAAGAATATTATAGCTGAATTTTTGTTTTTCAACTTGATGAAAGTAAGAATATTATAGCTGAATTTTTGTTTTTTAACTTGATGAAAGTAAGAATATTATAGCTGAATTTTTGTTTTTTAACTTGATGAAAGTAGGAATATTATAGCTGAATTTTTGTTTTTTAACTTGATGAAAGTAAGAATATTATAGCTGAATTTTTGTTTTTTAACTTGATGAAAGTAAGAATATTATAGCTGAATTTTTGTTTTTCAACTTGATGAAAGTAAGAATATTATAGCTGAATTTTTGTTTTTCAACTTGATGAAAGTAAGAATATTATAGCTGAATTTTTGTTTTTTAACTTGATGAAAGTAAGAATATTATAGCTGAATTTTTGTTAGTGATTTTTACAACTTTTAACAAAATAATTTATCAGAAATGTATCTATTTTCATGTGAAAATTGTCAGATTAATGTTGTTTTCTGCTAGAATGTATAAAATATAAACCTTATATTTTCCATATAAAAATGTCCGCATTGTCTTCTATCTATAATGTCCTTTTGTTCTCTTTTTACGAGATGGAAATGTGGTAACCCTATGCTAGACCATTGTTCCTCAGTTCCCTTTAGTAAGATATCACATGGTTTGCATACTAAACATTCCTGTGTTTCACTAATTAATAAAATTCTTTTAAAAAATGGTTTAGTATTAAACTAACACTGGATTTTTCTTGTAGTATGGTAATAGTCTTACTAGAGTTCCAGCAGTATGTAGCTCAGAGAATGGAGATGTGTTGTAATGTAGTTTTATTTGTCCAAAGGTCTGATTTTGTCAATGGGAAGTATATACATGGAGTACTTTACAAATTCCACTGAATGATAGAAGTACATAACCATATCGCTAGTAATTCAAACTGTGTCACAACCTGCTTATCAGCATTGCTTGTACAGCACAATAATCTTTTATGTTGCCCATTCATATTATGACAAAGAGCAATGTTGTTTTACCTTGATTTATAATACAGCGCAAACAAGAAAAAGCAGAAGACTATCATTTATGTTAAATGAATGAATAACCATTAAAGACGGATGTGTCTGGCAATTGGCACAAATAAAACAGCGACACAACAGATCTTCATTCACTACACATCTTGTTGGAAATACAGTATGACCTTTGTCTCGCTACAAGATAGATCCAGTGGGAGTTTGAGAACGAATACAAAAAAAAATAACTTGATTATATTTACCAAAAAAAGGATCCCTGTTGGGTGTCTTATCATCGCTGTACGTGACTGTGTTTTCTACAGGTATGCCCAATATGTTGTATGCCATATCAGAACATATACTAGACTCCATAATCGTGTCATTTAAGGAATAGCTGAATAAAATAGGTAACTGTCGCTTCCTAATCATTTCTGCATTCACTGGCACCTGAAAATATGTTAAAGTCAGATTATGCTTGTGAAACATCCTTGCTTGCATGTATAAAACAAATATGAATATGCAATAGGTAGATAATGATGAAATAATCCCTTTAGTTGTGAGCAGGTAGCTCTTGACAGCTCATAACTCTGCTGACATAAGCATAGGTTCTCTTCAGTTGAGTAACAGAGGTGATACCCAAACTCGTATAAGATTTGTGGTCTCAAAGGCATGGTTGTGTTAAGGAGTTTACAGATGCATGTTTATTCCCCAAAGGGAGGCATTCCAGTGTGGCAGTATTCCAGAATCATCATGTCCTGTCATCAGCATAGCATATACTTCTGGGTCAACTAGTTCATCATTCTTCTGTCAGATCTCTTGACCTATCTTCAGTGATAGTGCATCTAGCATTTTCTTCAACCTAATAGTTTGTCACAATATAGTTTCTCACAAAAGACAAAGCTTCTCACAAAATATTTTCTCACAAAAAGACAAAGTTTGTCACAAAATAGTTTCTCACAAAAAGACAAAGTTTGTCACAAAATAGTTTCTCACAAAAAGACAAAGTTTCTCACAAAATAGCTTCTCACAAAAAGACAAAGTTTGTCACAAAATAGTTTCTCACAAAAAGACAAAGTTTGTCACAAAATAGTTTCTCACAAAAAGACAAAGTTTCTCACAAAAAGACAAAGTTTGTCACAAAATAGTTTGTCACAAAAAGACAAAGTTTCTCACAAATTAGTTTGTCACAAAATAGTTTCTCACAAAAATACAAAGTTTTTCACAAAATAGTTTGTCACAAAATGACAAAGTTTCTCACAAAATAGTTTGTCACAAAAAGACAAAGTTTCTCACAAAATAGTTTGTCACAAAATAGTTTGTCACAAAATAGTTTGTCACAAAAAGACAAAGTTTGTCACAAAATAGTTTCTCACAAAATAGTTTGTCACAAAAAGACAAAGTTTGTCACAAAATAGTTTCTCACAAAATAGTTTGTCACAAAAAGACAAAGTTTGTCACAAAATAGTTTCTCACAAAAATACAAAGTTTCTCACAAAATAGTTTGTCACAAAAAGACAAAGTTTCTCACAAAATAGTTTCTCACAAAATAGTTTGTCACAAAAAGACAAAGATCTGCTAATCTGCATCTCTTTATCTATGGGGATCATTTGACAGAAGACAAAGTAAGCAATTTAGATGAGACATGCAATGACCAAAAAAAACAGTTGATGTTTCGTTCGCTCTTGAACATACTACAATAATTTGACAGAAGACAAAGTAAGCAATTTAGATCAGACATGCAATGCCATCTCAATGACATTTCAATACCATCTGTTTGGTTTTACCTTTACTCTCTCCTCCTAGTTGTTTTTTCATAATTTATACTCTTTCAGATTTACCCTGTCTAGTCATTATTATGTGAATGTGGACAGTGCCCCTTCTTATTCATCATGCGTTCTTGATAAAGGCTTTTTAGTAAAAACATTGATATTTTTATGTGTTCTCACGTGTGCCACAAGTTGTTAGCAAAACTTTATTAGCCTTTTCTAAGTTTCACTTGTTGGATTCCCCAGTTCTTCTGATGGTGCACCCTGGATTCAGAAATACAACTGCTAGTGCTGATTCTGGCTAAACCTTTTGGGGATCGTGTCCATGAATGTGGAAGCAGCAGAAGGAAAGAGAATTCACTGCAAAAGAGACAGTCAACATCTCCAACACCACTGCATCAACACATGCAGAGGTACTGTCAACATACAGTGATGCTAGTCAGTCTGGTCTGAGCATTGGAGGGGCGGCCAATGCAAATGACATGAAAAGGTAGAGGCATGACGAGAGATGAAAAGATAACATACTGGGAACAATGAGAGGGTAGTATAGTGTCAGAGGACAGCGCCATGTGCAATTAGAAAGGGAAAAAGTTCCAAGGAAATCGGTACTACAAGTTCTGTTAGCTTGAGACAAGCTTCTAGTTACTAGTGTTCCTTATGGGCAGAGATCTAATCGTGGGCACCCAGCAAAGAAAGCAGCCCTGGCCCAACTCTATTGTCAAGCCTTCCTATACCAGAAACATGCTCATGAAGAGAAAGGGTTCCATACCCGATGGGCTCAGGCACAAACAAGACAACGAAGGCAGCCCTGGCCCAACTCTACTGTCAAGGTTTCCTATACCGTAAACATGCTCCGAAGAGAAAAGGTTCAGTACCTCAGACACAGATGGGACAAGATCATTCAGCTTGAGAACACCTTTTGCTTCTAAATGCAAGGTGAGACTCAGATTTGGATGAGGGGTTCACGATGTCGGTGAATGACACTTCGGCTAAGAAGACGAAAGAGCCCAGGTCCAACTCTTCTGTCAAGTTCTTCCTTAACCCTGGAACCAGGCTTGTGGATGAGAAAAGGTTCAGTACCCTATGGACACAGGCACAAAAAGTTGAATTACATGCGGCAAATTCAGTGGCTGCGGAATACCTCGTGCAAGATAGACGTGAACGACAATCATCTTGGTGAAGAGTCATTAAACACCTGCCATCTGCAGACAGATAGGCAGGCTAGGGAAGCTCACAACCCGAATTAAAGGCATGGGAAAACAGATGTGCTGGGCCTCGGATGTCCGGGCCACAGTGTGAACCAACCGAGGTGCAAATAACACAGTTCTACTGTGGATCTAGCAGTACAACGTACTTTACGCTCCCTGGCGGAAATCATACGATTTATTCATGGTGGTTATCAGATAGTGAACATAGAAGAAGAAGAATGTGTTGTTATTGTTTACAGTTAAGCTAAGATATCTGCACCTTTCAACCTGACACATCTGACTTCAGCATGGATCCTGGGTTACATTTACCTTATATGGAATTGGACAACTAACTCCACTCCAAAACCTCCTTAGTTGTCTCTTACAACATGCATGGTAGGTAACAGTACAGTGGCTATCCTTTGCCCCCTTTTGTGCACAAGCAACACATGACTAACTCAATCACTATCAACAACAGGGAACTAGAATGAATCAACAGATATGAATACCACTATTCTCTTACCACCGGCAACCACTGTTGCTGTGAAGAAGTTAGATGGAGGTTGTTCATCACATCAAATAAACTGACATAAATAACAAAAAAAGGTTGGTATTGCAACATAATAACAAAAATAACTTTCATTAGAGCCTGCTTAATTTCCAGTGGTAACATATGGATGTGAGTTTTGGACAATCACTAATAAAGTGAAAAATAAAATTGTAACATATGAAAAAAAATGTTGCAGGCAAATCCTCAGAATATCATGGACCACAAATATCACAAACATGTCTGGACCATTCTGAGAGAAATAATGTATAAGAAAGCTGGCTGAACAACAAGGTTCTCTACAGACAACCCAAAAATTGTGTTATATCAAATGACATGACAGTCTAGAAAAATGCCATTACGGGAGGGATGATGCCAGGATGACAAAATAGAAAGAAGCATAATCAGGAGATTTTTTGTCATTCCCTACATCGAGCAGGACCACTCACAATCCTGTTCAAGCAAGCACAGGTACGGGAGTCAGAGAGGCACACCAGAAACTATGGTACCATGCAACACGACTAGATAACATATCTTGAACTAGATGACAACTATGGTATCATGCAACATGACTAGATAACATATCTTGAACTAGATGGCAACTATGGTATCATGCAACATGACTAGATAACATATCTTGAACTAGATGGCAACTATGGTATCATGGAACATGACTAGATAACATATCTTGAACTAGATGACAACTATGGTATCATGCAACATGACTAGATAACATATCTTGAACTAGATGGCAGCTATGGTATCATGCAACATGACTAGATAACATATCTTGAACTAGATGGCAACTATGGTATCATGCAACATGACTAGATAACATATCTTGAACTAGATAACATTCTTCACAACAAAAAGCAAGACTTACTAGATGAAATTCTTGGCCGGTGGCATACTGCTGTGATGCAATCAGACTTATGTCATTACCATCTGTTGTTATATCTCTGAAACCTGTGACCGTGAATGAGTAAGACATGGTTAAGTCTCTGTAAGATTTAATATTAATTCCAGTCTGTCAACATTGGAAATAGGCAATCAAAGTCAGAAAGAGGCAATCAACATTAAAAAAACCAAATCACAATTCTTTTAGGAAAGTCATGAAAGAATAATGTTTCCAATTAATTGTATATGGACCAAAGGTCACGAGTCCAAAAACCGCAGGGCCTGCAACAGCAAACAATGCATAGTGACAACCAACAAGGAATAAGACAAACAACATCTGATATAGAACACTATGGACAGCCTAAACATATATCATAGACAATAACAATATGTGGGCTCATTCATTGAAAGAGAACAGGACCTTAAATATCTTGGTATAACCTTTGATAGAAGTCTCTCATTCAACAAACACATCACAAATATGATTCAGAAGGCTAATAGAGGTATTAGTGTTATCAAAGTTATGGTGACCTTCGACATGCAGCAATGGGTACTGTTTCTGCTTCTACAAATGATGGTGCTATCTGTCATAGAATATGGCCTCGGCTTACTAACACTGTCACAGACACAAGTCGATAGATTGGAAAAAGTCCAAAATGAGACAATGAGAGTACTCGGGTGTACTAGAGACACACCCATCTCTGCTAGGAGATTTCTGTTTGATCTCCCCAGAATTAGAGTGTGACATTAGGTAGAACAGGTTAGGTCGTACCTTAAAGTGACAGAATACAACCACCACCCCCTACACCAATATCTAGATGAGTCAAAGGGAAAATGAATCAAGCGTGGCAGATCATGGATGGCAGAGGCTGAAGACACACTGCAAAGAGTATGTGAATTTGAAGAAATAGGAAATGGCAGTGAATGGGTGGAGGTAGACACTGATAAGAAATCACTGACTAAAGTAATAATACAATTAGATAAAGCGTGTCGAAAATGGATGGGTGTCAGGGCCCAGGATACAGTGCATGAACTCACCCAGCTACACTCGAAACCACAAGACATAATTATATACACAGATGGATCAGTTAACAAAAACACAAATAAAAGTGGTAGGGGTTGTGTTGTCAACAGAAACGGCATGAAGTTCGTTGAGAAATCTTCAGCATATTCTACTGTCATATCGAGCATGAGGATGGAGATAGAGGGAATTACAGCAGCACTTAATTGGTTGTTAACTGATACATCAACACACTCAGTAATACTCACAGACTCTCAAAGCATGTTGCGCAAGATAGAAAAGTACATTCTGAGAAAAAAATGGTGGGACTTATTGAACAATTCAATTGTCCAGAGCATAACATGAATATACTTTCCTAGTCATACTGGGGTCAGAGGAAACAAGAGAGCTGACTTATTGGCAGGCAATGCGGCATTAGACGGAACAATACTGAGAAGAGATAAAGCAGACTTAATGAAGGCAGTAATAAATATTCATTTCAGGATGCAGATGATGTCAATGAGACTGAGAACGTACACATACAGAGAATGTTAGAAATGGGAGCATCTAGAGGGGAGAGAAGAAAAAGTAAATATTTTGGAAGGCCCCGAAGATCACGCAATCAACACCTGACTGGGACTCTGAGTCTGTGTACACTGAGATGGCTGCTGGAACGGAGCACTTATGGGAAGTGTTAAGAAATAAAGAGATGTCAACCAAATGAATCTACACTAGACTGTCAAATAATGGATTAATTCTAGAGGATAAATTATGGAAAGGATATTGAAGACAGCGATTGCATAGTACAATTACTACTTCTTCTTTATCTTGAGCGTTCTTGATTAGAAAACTGGCCTCACAGCACGTGAGGCATTCCCATAAGTGCTCCGCCCTCTGTTCCAGCAGCCATTTGACTCAATGGTGTTTTGAGTCCAATGCCGCAGAAACAGACGTTGACATCAGGGCACAACTCTGGTCCTTGCGATAGGTTTCTTTGTTGTTCCACCCACAAATGCCGTGCCCGTAACTAGTTCAAAATGAACATCGGCCTGTCGGAACAACATGGTAACTGTTATCGAAGGTTATGACTACGGAGTACATTTACTAATCAATATCTAGATGAAATTAATCAACAGAGGATGACATTGCTGGTCTGTATAACACAAGCTGTATGTTGCTGGCATTTGAAAGGGGAGCAAAGAATAGCAGCATTGTAACCTGCCATGCATGTCAGAAAAAGTGGTTATGGCATTTGCTGTCTGAATCTTTATGGACACCATAAAGGGTGAAAGTGACCAATCTTCACCATAAAGGGTGAAAGTGACCAAGAAATCATGAAGTTGGATGTGTCTGGCTTAAAGGTGCAGATATCGCAGTCAAACTGTAAACCATAACAAGTAACATGTCATTCTCTGGACAACATCCTGCCAGCCAGCAGAATTTAAGAATAAAAACAAAAGACTATACTAGATGTAAAGGTTGAAAATAACATAATTGGAAGAGAAATCTAGAGATGAGTAAAGAATGGTTTTGGCAGAATGAACTACCCTGGCAAGAGAGTAGGGTACTTCCCTGTTGAGCAGGCACACAGATTTATCAACAAAAACTGTAAAGCGAAACAAAATATATCTTAACTAAGGGGAAAAACTTATTTTGACTAAATATTTATTTCTGAATTGATTACTTCCCCTGTTGTATTTGTATTCTGAGAATATAAGAGTACAATATATTCTTGGGCATTGATTTATTTTATTACATTAAAAATAGTGTCAAATGGAATATGATCAACTACTAGCTGTGACCTCCACAATAATTCTGCTAGATAACTTTTCAGGTGTTGTTTAGATATCCCACAATGTTTCTTGTTTGTCCATTTTTCTTTGCCCCCCATAGACGCTCCACAGTTTGTATGCTTCATTTTTGGGATCAATAAAGTGGTATTGGCCATTTAAAGTTTTAAAAGTCAACAATTTTGAACATGTATGTCTGGTAAACTCTCTTGGTTTGCAAAAGGTTCATAATATCAACGTTACCAACAATCATAGAACTATTGTTTTGTGAATGAATAATGATGTCATATTTTTCACTGTCATCAACACAAAGTTTATCTAAAAGGTATGATTTTGTAAACATAAAAATAGTAACAGGACAGAATATTCCGAGACAAAATATATCAGATAAAATATCTCCAAGACAAAATATCACTTGTCAAAATCGAGACAAAATATCTCCAAAACAAATTACAAATTTTAATAAACAATTAAAAAGTATTAAATATTTTATATATACTGTAAAAAACAATAGTAAACTATATAGTATAGTTAATAATTATAATAAAGTCTTCAGATGATATGAACTGTCATACAAGACAGACATGAACCTAATTCCTGTGTAAGTTCATGGTGTGAGTTCATGGTGTGAGTTCATGGTGTGAGTTCATGGTGTGAGTTCATGGTGTGAGTTCATGGTGTGAGTTCATGGTGTGAGTTCATGGTGTGAGTTCATGAGTGAGTTCATGTGTGAGTTCATGTGAGTTCATGGTGTGAGTTCATGTGTGAGTTCATGTGTGAGTTCATGGTGTGAATTCATGGTGTGAGTTCATGTGTGAGTTCATGGTGTGAGTTCATGGTGTGAGTTCATGGTGTGAGTTCATGGTGTGAGTTCATGTGTGAGTTCATGGTGTGAGTTCATGTGTGAGTTTATGTGTGAGTTCATGGTGTGAGTTCATGTGTGAGTTCATGGTGTGAGTTTATGGTGTGAGTTCATGTGTGAGTTTATGTGTGAGTTCATGGGTGAGTTCATGGTGTGAGTTCATGTGTGAGTTCATGGTGTGAGTTCATGGTGTGAGTTCATAGTGTGAGTTCATGTGTGAGTTTATGTGTGAGTTCATGGTGTGAGTTCATGTGTGAGTTCATGGTGTGAGTTCATGGTGTGAGTTCATGTGTGAGTTCATGTGTGAGTTCATGGTGTGAGTTCATGGTGTGAGTTCATGGTGTGAGTTCATGGTGTGAGTTCATGAGTGAGTTCATGTGTGAGTCTATGTGTGAGTTCATGGTGTGAGTTCATGTGTGAGTCTATGTGTGAGTTCATGGTGTGAGTTCATGTGTGAGTTCATGGTGTGAGTTCATGGTGTGAGTTCATGGTGTGAGTTCATGGTGTGAGTTCATGTGTGAGTTCATGGTGTGAGTTCATGGTGTGAGTTTATGGTGTGAGTTCATGTGTGAGTTCATGGTGTGAGTTCATGGTGTGAGTTCATGGTGTGAGTTCATGGTGTGAGTTCATGTGTGAGTTCATGGTGTGAGTTTATGGTGTGAGTTCATGGTGTGAGTTCATGGTGTGAGTTCATGGTGTGAGTTCATGGTGTGAGTTCATGGTGTGAGTTAATGTGTGAGTTCATGGTGTGAGTTCATGTGTGAGTTCATGGTGTGAGTTCATGGTGTGAGTTCATGGTGTGAGTTTATGGTGTGAGTTCATGTGTGAGTTCATGGTGTGAGTTCATGGTGTGAGTTCATGTGTGAGTTTATGTGTGAGTTTATGTGTGAGTTCATGGTGTGAGTTTATGTGTGAGTTCATGGTGTGAGTTCATGGTGTGAGTTCATGTGTGAGTTTATGTGTGAGTTTATGTGTGAGTTCATGGTGTGAGTTTATGTGTGAGTTCATGGTGTGAGTTCATGGTGTGAGTTCATGTGTGAGTTTATGTGTGAGTTCATGGTGTAAGTTCATGTGTGAGTTTATGTGTGAGTTTATGTGTGAGTTCATGGTGTGAGTTCATGGTGTGAGTTCATGTGTGAGTTTATGTGTGAGTTCATGTGTGAGTTCATGTGTGAGTTCATGTGTGAGTTTATGTGTGAGTTCATGTGTGAGTTCATGGTGTGAGTTCATGGTGTGAGTTCATGGTGTGAGTTCATGTGTGAGTTTATGTGTGAGTTCATGGTGTGAGTTTATGTGTGAGTTCATGGTGTGAGTTCATGGTGTGAGTTCATGGTGTGAGTCTACGGAGAATTATTGTTCCAAATATGAGCTATGTCTTTTTCAGGAAAGTGAAAGGTTTTACTTTTTAATAACATCATTGACACATTGGTCAACTTTTTGTTTGAAAGGTAAACAGTGTTGCTATTCTTTGCTTCCTTTTCAGTTCCGACAACTCACAGGTGACAGTAGTGATTTAAAGTCATTCATGTGGAATGTGTCTGGGTTCTGAAGGTCCTGCAAAGCAGATTTGACATCGCTCAGGATCACTATCATTTCTTCTTCCAGGTGGGATGATCCTAACAGCAAAAGAGTTACTTCTTTGATTGATTAAAGCATCATTGGTATGAAATAAAAGCAACAAGTTACAAAAAGACTTATTCCTTATAATTCCTGGGAAGTGAAACAAGCATCCAAGTCAGATTTTTATTCAAGCAATATACACAAACTAGTTACCTATCATTTGGTAGACTTGAGCCATGAATGGCATGATAATTGATCTCCCAATAGATGAATGCAAAGCAGCCGCAATCCCCCTCACTAACAAAAATGGGCGCAGAGTCCTGAGTTGAAAATTTAAAAAATAATTACATACAAATTAACAATGTAGTATTTACATCAGGGCTAAACAGCCAGATGTTTTTTTAGTCCTAGGGTGACATTCAAAGTTGTATGGCCATGATCAGAAGAAACTTACTAGAAACAAGGTGTGAAACACCTTTTTAAGTCCCATAATACAAATATTTATTCTAATCAAAGTTTTTGGCACATTTAGGCTTTGTCATCAACAGTACGTCAGACACTGTCTCCCTGTCTCACATAATTCTGAACACATGTCTAACTTGCATCATCAAAGATTTGACATCATTTCCTTTTTGTTACTATTTATGTTATGATTTGCAACTTGGTTGCGATAGCATGTGATATGATTTGTTGTGAGTGCAATAGCCAGAGCATATAATAGTATTAAATCAGTCATGTAGACCAGTGGAAAATGACTTGGCGGGATGGATTTGACACACATGCTATATCTTTACCCACTCTTGATCTGGATTATAGCAATGATAAAATAGGAATGGTTATACGATAATTATCACCGCTTTTAGCACTGTACGTGCAGAATCAGGGCAATAATATGGTTGGGGATTCTGAGTGCTACAGGTTTCTATTTCCTGACTGATTCTATAAGCATGCTTAGGATGGGATATCTAAGTCATCAGTGGCTGGAGTCAAGGACAAAGTCTTGGCTGAAGAGATTTACCTTCATTTGTGTGCCAGAACATGTGGATATTGGGAGAAATGAGAGAGCAGACAGACTTACCAGCACAGCCACAGTGACCAGTGGTTGTTCAATGGGCCCTGCAGATATTTTAAATGCAATCACAGAGAGACCAGTTTGAAGGTATGGGACAAATTTCTTCTTCTATGTCTATGGCTTGAAAACAGAACCTGAGAGTAAAGCGATGTATTGTATGAAATGAGCAGCATATGGGAAAGAAAAGTAATCAACTGTCACAGAATCTGAACAGACAGTTACCAAATACTGAAAGACATATTGAATATGAGAAAGGAATAGTTATTGATATATCCTGAGTGCCATGATGCAGACTAACTAACATACAGACTAACTAACATACAGACTAACTAACATACAGACTAACTAACATACAGACTAACTAACATACAGACTAACTAACATACAGACTAACTAACATACAGACTAACTAACATACAGACTAACTAACATACAGACTAACTAACATACAGACTAACTAACATGCAGACTAACTAACATGCAGACTAACTAACATGCAGACTAACTAACATACAGACTAACTAACATGCAGACTAACTAACATGCAGACTAACTAACATGCAGACTAACTAACATACAGACTAACTAACATACAGACTAACTAACATACAGACTAACTAACATACAGACTAACTAACATACAGACTAACTAACATACAGACTAACTAACATACAGACTAACTAACATACAAACTAACTAACATACAGACTAACTAACATACAGACTAACTAACATACAGACTAACTAACATACAGACTAACTAACATACAGACTAACTAACATACAAACTAACTAACATGCAGACTAACTAACATACAGACTAACTAACATACAAACTAACTAACATACAGACTAACTAACATACAGACTAACTAACATACAGACTAACTAACATACAGACTAACTAACATACAGACTAACTAACATACAGACTAACTAACATACAGACTAACTAACATACAGACTAACTAACATACAAACTAACTAACATACAGACTAACTAACATACAGACTAACTAACATACAGACTAACTAACATACAGACTAACTAACATACAGACTAACTAACATACAGACTAACTAACATGCAAACTAACTAACATGCAGACTAACTAACATACAGACTAACTAACATACAGACTAACTAACATACAGACTAACTAACATGCAGACTAACTAACATGCAGACTAACTAACATGCAGACTAACTAACATGCAGACTAACTAACATACAGACTAACTAACATACAGACTAACTAACATACAGACTAACTAACATACAGACTAACTAACATACAGACTAACTAACATACAGACTAACTAACATACAGACTAACTAACATACGGACTAACTAACATACAGACTAACTAACATACAGACTAACTAACATGCAGACTAACTAACATGCAGACTAACTAACATGCAGACTAACTAACATACAGACTAACTAACATACAGACTAACTAACATGCAGACTAACTAACATGCAGACTAACTAACATGCAGACTAACTAACATGCAGACTAACTAACATGCAGACTAACTAACATACAGACTAACTAACATACAGACTAACTAACATACAGACTAACTAACATACAGACTAACTAACATACAGACTAACTAACATACAGACTAACTAACATGCAGACTAACTAACATGCAGACTAACTAACATGCAGACTAACTAACATGCAGACTAACTAACATGCAGACTAACTAACATGCAGACTAACTAACATGCAGACTAACTAACATACAGACTAACTAACATACAGACTAACTAACATACAGACTAACTAACATACAGACTAACTAACATGCAGACTAACTAACATGCAGACTAACTAACATACAGACTAACTAACATACAGACTAACTAACATGCAGACTAACTAACATGCAGACTAACTAACATACAGACTAACTAACATACAAACTAACTAACATACAGACTAACTAACATACAGACTAACTAACATACAGACTAACTAACATACAGACTAACTAACATACAGACTAACTAACATACAGACTAACTAACATACAGACTAACTAACATACAAACTAACTAACATACAGACTAACTAACATACAGACTAACTAACATACAGACTAACTAACATACAGACTAACTAACATACAGACTAACTAACATACAGACTAACTAACATGCAGACTAACTAACATACAGACTAACTAACATACAAACTAACTAACATACAGACTAACTAACATACAGACTAACTAACATACAGACTAACTAACATACAGACTAACTAACATACAGACTAACTAACATACAGACTAACTAACATACAGACTAACTAACATACAGACTAACTAACATACAAACTAACTAACATACAGACTAACTAACATACAGACTAACTAACATACAGACTAACTAACATACAGACTAACTAACATACAGACTAACTAACATACAGACTAACTAACATACAGACTAACTAACATACAGACTAACTAACATACAAACTAACTAACATGCAGACTAACTAACATACAGACTAACTAACATACAAACTAACTAACATGCAGACTAACTAACATGCAGACTAACTAACATACAGACTAACTAACATACAGACTAACTAACATACAGACTAACTAACATACAGACTAACTAACATACAGACTAACTAACATGCAGACTAACTAACATGCAGACTAACTAACATACAGACTAACTAACATACAAACTAACTAACATACAGACTAACTAACATACAGACTAACTAACATACAGACTAACTAACATACAGACTAACTAACATACAGACTAACTAACATACAGACTAACTAACATACAGACTAACTAACATACAGACTAACTAACATACAGACTAACTAACATACAGACTAACTAACATACAGACTAACTAACATGCAGACTAACTAACATGCAGACTAACTAACATGCAGACTAACTAACATGCAGACTAACTAACATGCAGACTAACTAACATGCAGACTAACTAACATGCAGACTAACTAACATGCAGACTAACTAACATGCAGACTAACTAACATGCAGACTAACTAACATGCAGACTAACTAACATGCAGACTAACTAACATGCAGACTAACTAACATGCAGACTAACTAACATGCAGACTAACTAACATACAGACTAACTAACATGCAGACTAACTAACATGCAGACTAACTAACATGCAGACTAACTAACATGCAGACTAACTAACATGCAGACTAACTAACATGCAGACTAACTAACATGCAGACTAACTAACATGCAGACTAACTAACATGCAGACTAACTAACATACAGACTAACTAACATACAGACTAACTAACATACAGACTAACTAACATACAGACTAACTAACATGCAGACTAACTAACATGCAGACTAACTAACATACAGACTAACTAACATACAGACTAACTAACATGCAGACTAACTAACATGCAGACTAACTAACATACAGACTAACTAACATACAAACTAACTAACATACAGACTAACTAACATACAGACTAACTAACATACAGACTAACTAACATACAGACTAACTAACATACAGACTAACTAACATACAGACTAACTAACATACAGACTAACTAACATACAAACTAACTAACATACAGACTAACTAACATACAGACTAACTAACATACAAACTAACTAACATACAGACTAACTAACATACAGACTAACTAACATACAGACTAACTAACATGCAGACTAACTAACATGCAGACTAACTAACATGCAGACTAACTAACATGCAGACTAACTAACATGCAGACTAACTAACATACAGACTAACTAACATACAGACTAACTAACATACAGACTAACTAACATACAGACTAACTAACATACAGACTAACTAACATACAGACTAACTAACATACAGACTAACTAACATACAGACTAACTAACATACAGACTAACTAACATACAGACTAACTAACATACAGACTAACTAACATACAGACTAACTAACATACAGACTAACTAACATACAGACTAACTAACATACAGACTAACTAACATACAAACTAACTAACATGCAGACTAACTAACATGCAGACTAACTAACATACAAACTAACTAACATGCAGACTAACTAACATGCAGACTAACTAACATGCAGACTAACTAACATACAGACTAACTAACATACAGACTAACTAACATACAGACTAACTAACATACAGACTAACTAACATGCAGACTAACTAACATGCAGACTAACTAACATACAGACTAACTAACATACAGACTAACTAACATACAGACTAACTAACATACAGACTAACTAACATACAGACTAACTAACATACAGACTAACTAACATACAGACTAACTAACATACAGACTAACTAACATACAGACTAACTAACATACAGACTAACTAACATACAGACTAACTAACATACAGACTAACTAACATACAGACTAACTAACATACAGACTAACTAACATACAGACTAACTAACATGCAGACTAACTAACATGCAGACTAACTAACATGCAGACTAACTAACATACAGACTAACTAACATACAGACTAACTAACATGCAGACTAACTAACATGCAGACTAACTAACATGCAGACTAACTAACATGCAGACTAACTAACATACAGACTAACTAACATACAGACTAACTAACATACAGACTAACTAACATACAGACTAACTAACATGCAGACTAACTAACATGCAGACTAACTAACATGCAGACTAACTAACATACAGACTAACTAACATACAGACTAACTAACATACAGACTAACTAACATACAGACTAACTAACATACAGACTAACTAACATACAGACTAACTAACATACAGACTAACTAACATACAAAGATGAAACCAAACTATAAAGGAAAAGTAGAATTATAAACCGGCTGTGTTTCATGCTCAAAATGGGAGCAAAGAATAGTAGCATTGTTACTTGCCATGCGTTGTAAGAAGCGATGAAGGTTTTGGGAGTTGATTGGCTCATCGTTGAGGGTGAAAGTGACTCAGAAGCTATGTTGACATCAGCTAAAAGACACAGATATTGCAGCCAAACTGTATACCATGACAATGTATTCATTCTCCAGACTACATCCTGCTAACCTGCAGCAGATATACCAAGCCTGTAGAGGAGAGGTGAGCTTTCCACCCCACCCCCCCTCATGAATTTTAGTACTTGGTATGTAGTCAAAAAGTGGGTTAACCTTCCCCCTCCCCCACACAACATTTTATCACATTTCTCACTAAAAAAAAAGAGGAAATTAAAAAAAAAAAAAATAAAAGGACAAATACCTTGTCTTTTTTTTTTAAAGGTAAAATTCCTTTCTTACTGAAAGTGTTCTTACAGACCTGGTCTAGACCTAATGTTACAGAACAGTCCTTATAATAACATGGACCAAAATATTCACTAATTGTGAGACTGTTGGAAAATTGAAAGTTAAAGAAAATTGACTCCACAACGTTCTCTAGAAAATTACACTATTTTTGCTATACCAAACAACAGGACAGCCGAGGAAAGACTATATAAAAAAACCACCTGAACATTACATTCACAGAAGAAGGAAGATTGGCTTAAGATCAGCAGGAGTTTCAAAAGAATGTGCTGACTGTGACATCCTGTCTAGGATATGTTAACCAATGATTAGCTGTTTCCTGCAGGCACATTCTTTTTAATGCATCTATTCTCAAACCCCTGCAAGTCAGCAGAATACCGTGCTGAGAACAGAATGTATTGTATCATGGTTTACAGTTTAGCTACAATATCTGGACCTTTTAACCCATTACATCAAATTTCAGTAGGGCATTGCTTGGTCAATTTGAGTAGGCCATTGCTTGGTCAATTTGAGTAGGGCTTTACTTGAGCAATTTCAGTAGGTCATGGCTTGGTAAATGTCAGTAGGGCATTACTTGGTCAATTTGAGTAGGGCTTTACTTGAGCAATTTCAGTAGGTCATTGCTTGGTCAATTTGAGTAGGGCTTTACTTGAGCAATTTCAGTAGGTCATGGCTTGGTAAATGTCAGTAGGGTATTACTTGGTAAATTTGAGTAGGCCATTGCTTGGTCAATTTGAGTAGGGCTTTACTTGAGAAATTTCAGTAGGTCATGGCTTGGTAAATTTCAGTAGGACATTACTTGGTCAATTTGAGTAGGGCTTTATTTGAGCAATTTCAGTAGGTCATGGCTTGGTAAATGTCAGTAGGGCATTACTTGGTCAATTTGAGTAGGTCATGTAGGTCATTACTTGGTCAATTTGAGTAGGGCTTTACTTGAGAAATTTCAGTAGGCCATTGCTTGGTAAATTTCAGTAGGGCATTACTTGGTCAATTTGAGTAGGACTTTACTTGAGCAATTTCAGTAGGCCATTGCTTGGTCAATTTAAACTATGGAGCAAGGCATTAACCCCATACCTAACCTTCTTCACCTTTAGCACACTGCATTAAAATTATGAGATCCCCCCAGATTATTTTTGGTGGGTGTTTGGAAAACACAATAACTTTTCAATAAATTTTCTGACTCACCTATACTTCTCTGATGTGTGGCATCCCTGATAAAATTCTTCTGCATATCTAGAGCTATTGCATTTATGTTATTTTATAACCAAACTAACATAACGAACATTGCATGTGAAAACAAATAAAATATGTGTAGATATCACTGACCTTTTCTGTCCATTCTACTCTAGGTCTAGGAATTAGTCTGAAATACAATGTGGACATACTTGTCTCATGTGTGGTATCTCTGATAAAATTCTACCACATATCTAGATGTGTGTACTGCCAACAGTTGAATGGAAAGACATCCGTTGGCGGTAGTGTCCCGCCAACAGCAAACGCTACAGGTTAATTGCCTATTATGACACAAAAGTGTTGAACATTTTGGATTCAGACAGTACAAGCGTGGCACATTATGTTATGACCAACCTATTTGGTGAAGCACCAGCTGGATTAATGCCAAATAGAGACCCAATGTTGTTCCAGCCGGCACCAGCCTTATACATAGTCCAGGCTCCAGCACTGTGTCCTATTAACATGTCTATCCTGAAACGACAAAGAGAAGAGTCATCAAATCACCAAAGTGAAGGTTCAACAGACTGGAAAAAATGGGGGCTGCAGTAATATGGGGAAAATGCAGTATGAATTGTGACTTTATCTGTGTAGATAGAAGGCATTTTCCACCATTTTTTATGCTGATATGTAATCACATTAAAGACTGTCGTCATTTAGAAATATCTATACAATGTTGACTTTGCTTTGATATGCTGTCCTACTCATGTGTTACCAAGGGCCTAGAAGGGGAGCAAAGAATATCACCAGTGACCTGCCACGCGTCATAAGATGAAAATAAGGAGTTACACGGGTGGAATTAGCAGTCCCATCTTATAGTAAATCAAATTGATCCAAAAACCATGCTGAAGCTAGATGTGTCTGGTGAAAGTTGCAGATATCGCAGAGCAGCTGTAAACAATGACAAAAAACACATAAAATTAAAATAATTATTAACGTGTTTCAAATTTTTCATTGTTAGTCACATATAAGTTTCTTCTACATTATTCTTTCTTTTCTAACCAGAAAATAATTGGAAATTAAGGGCTACGTATGTTAGCAAGGGCCATGTATGTTCGAACACAGAAAGGTAACTATTTGGAAGTATTTGGTTGGTAATTGTATTTTTAGCATCAGCTCTCAAACATTTAGTGGACCTCTTTTGTAGCAGAACAATGTTCATATTAGATTTTCAACAGGATGTGGTCTCGTGAATGAAGATGCATTGTGTTGCTATTATATTTGCTCCAATAGCGCAAGACATCTGACATTAGCAGGGACAATAAATAATAAGATATATATTCTTCAGCATTCATTCTAAAAATTCTGCAGATTAGCAGAATGTAGTCTGGAGAACGGAATGAATTGTGTCATAGTTTACAGCTTAGCTTAAATATCCTCACCTGTTGGCCAGATACATCCGATAATACTGCCTATAAGTCAGTTTGATCTTGTACAGGGATTGGTAAGCACACTCCACTCCTAAACTTCCTCCTATGACATGCATGGCAGATAATAGTGCCACTTTTATTTACTCCCCTTTCAGGCCCCAACAACAAACAGACATAAAAATATATACACATGGGTCTAAACATGCATATCTAAATTTTCATATATATATATAGGTCTAGACACACGCATGTACACACTCACGCACACACGTGTGTGCGTCTAAACATGGATATATACAGAAGTCTAAATATGAGTCTAAACATGGATCTAAACATTCGCAAATATGAGTGTAAACTTGGATCTAAACATTCGCAAATATGAGTGTAAACTTGGATCTAAACATTCGCAAATATGAGTGTAAACTTGGATCTAAACATTCACAAATATGAGTCTAATAGTGAGTCTAAACATGGATCTAAAAGTTGGTCTAAACATGGATCTAATCATGATTGTTCATGATGGGTCTAAACATGGATCTAATCATGATTGTTCATGATGGGTCTAAACATGGATCTAATCATGATTGTTCATGATGGGTCTAAACATGGATCTAATCATGATTGTTCATGATGAGTCTAAACATGGATCTAATCATGATTGTTCATGATGAGTCTAAACATGGATCTAATCATGATTGTTTATGATGGGTCTAAACATGGATCTAAACATGATTGTTTATGACGGGTCTAAACATGGATCTAATCATGATTGTTCATGATGGGTCTAAACATGGATCTAATCATGATTGTTCATGATGGGTCTAAACATGGATCTAATCATGATTGTTCATGATGAGTCTAAACATGGATCTAATCATGATTGTTCATGATGAGTCTAAACATGGATCTAATCATGATTGTTTATGATGGGTCTAAACATGGATCTAAACATGATTGTTTATGATGGGTCTAAACATGGATCTAAACATGATTGTTTATGATGGGTCTAAACATGGATCTAAACATGATTGTTCATGATGGGTCTAAACATGGATCTAAACATGATTGTTTATGATGGGTCTAAACATGGATCTAAACATGATTGTTCATGATGGGTCTAAACATGGATATATACAGAAGTCTAAATATGAGTCTAAACATGGATCTAAACATTCGCAAATATGAGTGTAAACTTGGATCTAAACATTCGCAAATATGAGTCTAAACATGGATCTAAACATTCGCAAATATGAGTGTAAACTTGGATCTAAACATTCACAAATATGAGTGTAAACTCGGATCTAAACATAAGTATAAATATGAGTCTAAACATGGATCTAAACATTCGCAAATATGAGTGTAAACTTGGATCTAAACATAAGTATAAATATGAGTCTAAGAGTGAGTAAACATGGATCTAAAAGTTGGTCTAAACATGGATCTAATCATGATTGTTCATGATGGGTCTAAACATGGATCTAATCATGATTGTTCATGATGGGTTTAAACATGGATCTAAACATGATTGTTTATGATGGGTCTAAACATGGATATATACAGAAGTCTAAATATGAGTCTAAACATGGATCTAAAAGATGTACCTAAAAAGCTATAAATAGTATAATAAAGTAATACTGCTACTTGATATTCTATCAAACATTCAAAAAATAAATAACGTCCGTGTGTTGCTGGGACCCGAAAGGGAAGCAAAGAATAGCAACACTGTTTATCTTCCACGCATGACGTAATAGGTCACTACGGATGTTATGGTATGGAGGTGGCTGTCCCATCCCATATAGGGTCAGTGACCCAAAGCCATGCTGAAGTTGGATGTGTCAGGCCGAAAGGCGCAGATATCGCAGCAATGCTGTAAACCATGACACATTTCATTAGTTCTCTGGACTACATCCTGCTAATCTGCAGGAGTTTGAGAATGAACGAAGAAGAAAAAAGAAGAAAAATAAATAACAAACACTGACCATTCTGTCAGAAGTCAACTGACAGCTTAGTTATTCTTCTTCTTCTGCGTTCGCTCTCATACTCTTGCAGATTAGCAGGATGTAGTCCGGAGAACGGAATGCGTTGTGTCACGGTTTACAGCACTGCTGCGATATTTGCGCCTTTCGGCCTGACACATCCGACTTCAGCACAGCTTAGCTATTTATACATGGACCTAAACATGGGCATAAAACATGGACCTCAATTTATAAATGGTCTGTTTAGACTTCAAATAATTTGAATTTTGCTTGAAATATATTTACCTTTGTATATTCATTGCTTTTAATATCAGTTGTAAAGAATTTGTCCTTCCTTCAGTGGAGAAATCAATTTCACTCAGATGATCTACTGTCATTGGGCTAGCTGTCATTCCTGAAATTAGTAAACGTAATAAAACAGATTCAGATATCTGCTTCATAGCCTTTTTTTGTACTAAAATCTTCAACTCATAGCACCACGTCCATCTTCTTCATTCACTTACAAATAATATGTAATCATGTGATTGAGTGCCGTGAAGTATGCTGTGCTGCTGGTTTTACAGTGGAACTGAATTATTTGTGTATTTCAACCTAGCGCAGTCGATTTCGGCATATGTCCATCTATTTTACTTCTGTCCATTTATGTTACTTCTTATGTTCATATGTCCATTTATGTTACTTCTTATGTTCATATGTCCATCTATTTTACTTCTTATGTTCATATGTCAATCTATTTTACTTATGTTCATATGTCAATCTATTTTACTTATATTCATATGTCCATCTATTTTACTTATGTTCATATGTCCATCTATTTTACTTATGTTCATATGTCCATCTATTTTACTTATGTTCATATGTCCATCTATTTTACTTATGTTCATATGTCCATCTATTTTACTTATGTCCATTTATGTTACTTCTTATGTTCATATGTCCATCTATTTTACTTCTTATGTTCATATGTCCATCTATTTTTCTTCTTATGTTCATATGTCCATCTATTTTACTTATGTTCATATGTCCATCTATTTTACTTATGTCCATCTATTTTACTTCTTATGTTCATATGTCCATCTATTTTACTTCTTATGTTCATATGTCCATCTATTTTACTTATGTCCATTAATGTTACTTCTTATGTTCATATGTCCATCTATTTTACTTATGTCCATTTATCTTACTTCTTATGTTTATATGTCCATCTATTTTACTTCTTATGTTCATATGTCCATCTATTTTACTTCTTATGTTCATATGTCCATCTATTTTACTTATGTCCATTTATGTTACTTCTTATGTTCATATGTCCATCTATTTTACTTCTCATGTTCATATGTCCATCTATTTTACTTATGTTTATATGTGCATCTATTTTACTTCTTATGTTCATATGTCCATCTATTTTACTTATGTCCATTTATGTTACTTCTTATGTTCATATGTCCATCTATTTTACTTATGTTTATATGTCCATCTATTTTACTTATGTTTATATGTCCATCTATTTTACTTCTTATGTTCATATGTCCATCTATTTTACTTATGTCCATTTATGTTACTTCTTATGTTCATATGTCCATCTATTTTACTTATGTTTATATGTCCATCTATTTTACTTCTTATGTTCATATGTCCATCTATTTTACTTCTTATGTTCATATGCCCATCTATTTTACTTATGTCCATTTGTGTTACTTCTTATGTTCATATGTCCATCTATTTTACTTCTTATGTTCATATGTCCATCTATTTTACTTCTTATGTTCATATGTCCATCTATTTTACTTATGTTCATATGTCCATCTATTTTACTTATGTTCATCTATTTTACTTCTTATGTTCATATGTCCATCTATTTTACTTCTTATGTTCATATGTCCATCTATTTTACTTATGTTCATATGTCCATTTATTTTACTTATGTCCATTTATGTTACTTCTTATGTCCATCTATTTAACTTCTTATGTCCATCTATTTTACTTCTTATGTTCATATGTCCATCTATTTTACTTATGTTCATATGTCCATCTATTTTACTTATATTCATATGTCCATCTATTTTACTTATGTTCATATGTCCATCTATTTTACTTATGTTCATATGTCCATCTATTTTACTTATATTCATATGTCCATCTATTTTACTTATGTTCATATGTCCATCTATTTTACTTATGTCCATTTATGTTACTTCTTATGTTCATATGTCCATCTATTTTACTTCTTATGTTCATATGTCCATCTATTTTACTTCTTATGTTCATATGTCCATCTATTTTACTTATGTTCATATGTCCATCTATTTTACTTATGTTCATCTATTTTACTTCTTATGTTCATATGTCCATCTATTTTACTTCTTATGTTCATATGTCCATCTATTTTACTTATGTCCATTTATGTTACTTCTTATGTTCATATGTCCATCTATTTTACTTATGTTTATATGTCCATCTATTTTACTTCTTATGTTCATATGTCCATCTATTTTACTTCTTATGTTCATATGCCCATCTATTTTACTTATGTCCATTTATGTTACTTCTTATGTTCATATGTCCATCTATTTTACTTATGTTCATATGTCCATTTATTTTACTTATGTCCATTTATGTTACTTCTTATGTCCATCTATTTAACTTCTTATGTCCATCTATTTTACTTCTTATGTTCATATGTCCATCTATTTTACTTATGTTCATCTATTTTACTTCTTATGTTCATATGTCCATCTATTTTACCTATGTTCATATGTCCATCTATTTTACTTATGTTCATATGTCCATCTATTTTACTTATGTTCATATGCCATCTATTTTACTTATATTCATATGTCCATCTATTTTACTTATGTTCATATGTCCATCTATTTTACTTCTTATGTTCATATGTCCATCTATTTAACTTCTTATGTCCATCTATTTTACTTCTTATGTTCATATGTCCATCTATTTTACTTATGTTCATATGTTCATCTATTTTACTTCTTATGTTCATATGTCCATCTATTTTACCTATGTTCATATGTCCATCTATTTTACTTATGTTCATATGTCCATCTATTTTACTTATGTTCATATGCCATCTATTTTACTTATATTCATATGTCCATCTATTTTACTTATGTTCATATGTCCATCTATTTTACTTCTTATGTTCATATGTCCATCTATTTTACTTCTTATGTTCATATGTCCATCTATTTTACTTCTTATGTTCATATGTCCATCTATTTTACTTATGTTCATATGTCCATCTATTTTACTTCTTATGTTCATATGTCCATCTATTTTACTTATGTCCATTTATGTTCATCTATTTTACTTCTTATGTTCATATGTCCATCTATTTTACCTATGTTCATATGTCCATCTATTTTACTTATGTTCATATGTCCATCTATTTTACTTATGTTCATATGCCATCTATTTTACTTATATTCATATGTCCATCTATTTTACTTATGTTCATATGTCCATCTATTTTACTTCTTATGTTCATATGTCCATCTATTTTACTTCTTATGTTCATATGTCCATCTATTTTACTTCTTATGTTCATATGTCCATCTATTTTACTTATGTTCATATGTCCATCTATTTTACTTCTTATGTTCATATGTCCATCTATTTTACTTATGTCCATTTATGTTACTTCTTATGTTCATATGTCCATCTATTTTACTTCTTATGTTCATATGTCCATCTATTTTACTTATGTTCATATGTCCATCTATTTTACTTCTTATGTTCATATGTCCATCTATTTTACTTATGTTCATATGTCCATCTATTTTACTTATGTTCATATGTCCATCTATTTTACTTATGTTCATATGTCCATCTATTTTACTTCTTATGTTCATATATCCATCTATTTTACTTCTTATGTTCATATATCCATCAATTTTACTTCTTATGTTCATATGTCCATTTATTTTACTTCTTATGCATTCGTTCTCAAAGTTCTGCCGCTTAACAGGATGTAGTTTGGAAAATTAAATACGCTGTGTCATGGTTTACATCTTGGCTGCAATATCTGTGTCTTTTGATCCGACACAACAGACTTCAGCTTGGCTTTTGAAAACCTTTGACTACCATGAGGTGAGAGTCATATGCATAGCAGGTCATAGTGCGTTTAATCGTTACTCCTTTGTTCAGACCATGTAACACACGGCAGCAAAGACAATCTGCGAGACAGCTAACACGCATTATATATAATAATACATAAAACAAATGTGTTTTACTGTTTACTATTAAACAACCATCAACTTACATCAATTACATAACTTTAATCAAATTAAACATAGTCATTAGCTTACATCCATGACACAACTTCAATCAAATTAAATAACCATCAACTTTCACTAAAGTTTAACAAATTGTATTTAAACAAAACAACACAACAGAGCATACCTATACTCGTTGGAGCTACAAGTCGAATTCCTTTTTCATATAACTTTGCTGCAAGTTCTGAAAAATCATTTCCAGTACCTGGAAAACCATGTAGTGCCACAACTGTGCTATGAATCTGCTCCAGATCGTCAGAATGTGTATCTAATACTGAAATATCTAATTCCAAAATTGTATCATTATTTTTGCTAGGTTGTTTAATTTTTACTATTCTATTCCAATTCATTCCTTCTATGGTTTTTCTGGCAGGTATACTAGTATGTAGTGAAGACCTCACTGTTATTGTCTGTCGCTGCGGATAGGGATTGTGGCTACACCGATGAAAACCAGCCGTTCTTATGTGATGTATGTAGGCCAATGTACTTTCTTCTAATCCAATCAATCCAAATGTTAATGATCTCACCGAATTAAACCAAAACTTAATTCTAGTTGTTACTGGACAAAATGTGCCCCATGTTCTCGTTTTACTGAGCTGACGTTGAACTAAACCTGAAAGGATAACAAATTATTTCATTTGTCAGATTAAATTTAGGATATGAATGATAACAAAAATTATTGGTTATTTCTTTATGTGTTCATTCTCATCAAACTCCCACTGGATCTATCTTGTAGCAGGACAATGTCCCTACTAAATTTCCAATAGGATATAGTCCAGGGAACAGAGATGCATTGTGTTGAGGTTTCATGTTCACCAATGGACTGACACATCTGACCTCTTGTAGCAGGACAATGGTCATACTAGATTTCCAGCAGGATTTAGTTTAATTCAGAGAATGGAAAAGAATTGTGTCATTATTTTGTTTGTGCCAATGGCCTGAAAATATTACATGAATAAGTACTGATGTGTTACATATTGGAAATACAAATAATAATTATAATAAAAGTCAGTCTAAATCAGTGACTCTCTATATTTTTTTCTAAATCAGTCTACTATTTATCTGTAAAATGTGGCCCTTGTTTGTTTTGCGGCGTCAGGGGTGAAAAGTTCTCTGGAGATGGCTTTCTTGTGTACTGTTTGCAAGCTTGTTCCTGTGGCTTCTTTGATTTCTGTGGTCCATCATTTACATGGTCTGCCTCTGGCTTTATAGCTGTGATGTCTATGTGTCATGGTATCTGTTGGTAGTCTGGAAGTATGTGAAAACCACTTGATCTGTTGTCTTTTAATGTGTTCCATTACTGGTATTGTTTTGGTTATCTGTCTAATGTTATTGCTTCTAATTCTATCTCTTAATACATTTAAGACACTCCGAGTATTCTTCATAGATGTGTCATTTCTGCAGTCACTATTTTTCTTTTGTCTTGTGCTGTCATTGTCCAGGTTTGGCATGGTAGCACAGTGATGGAATAATAATAGTCTTGTATAATGCAACATTAGTGTCTATGTTTAAATTTTTGTTCTTGAAAATTCATGTCATCTGTCCTAGGATCTGGTATGTTTTGTTGCATCTATTTTGTGTCTGTTTACTGAATATTTTTAAAGTCAATCTAAATCAGTGATTTTCAATAACTTTTTTTCTAAATCAGTGATTGATTCTCAATATTTTAAAGGTCAGCGATTCTCAATATATTTTTTCTAAATCAGTTCTTCTTCAGCTTCCATTCTCAAACTCCCGCTGGATTTCTCTTGTAACAGGACAATGGTCCTACAAGATTTTCAATTGAATATAGTCCAGAGAATGGAAATGCGTTATGTTGCCGTTTTATTTGTGCCAATGGCCCAACACACCCGTCTTCAGTGGATTCTAAATCAGTGATTCTCAATATTTTAAAGGTCAGTCTTATCAGCGATTCTTAATATTTTTTTCTAAATCAGTGATTGATTCTCAAAATTTTAAAAGTATCTCAAAATTTTAAAAGTCAGTATAAATCAGTGATTCTCAATATTTTTAGTCAACCTAAATCAGTGATTCTTAATATTTCAAAAGTCAGTCTAAGTAAGTGATTCTAATTATTTTTTTTCTAAAGCAGTGATTCTCAAGATTTCTAAAGTCTGTTTAAATCATTGATTCTTCAATATATATATTTGTGCCTGTCTTCCGCTTTTGGAACAATATTTCAGCTCAATCCTAGTTTGTCTCCACTGCGACCTTTGTTCTACTTCGAGGTATTTCCTGACATTTGCATTGTGATTGTTATGCGTATCGCTGTATAATTGAATTTGGAATATAATTAGGAATTAAAATGATTGATATTTATTGAAAATGGTTGTATTAGAATTTGCGTTTAGGGTTAGGGGGATAAGATCAGGTTTTAGTATTTATAATTAAAGTTAATTAGTATTATGTACAGTAACGGGAAGATATAAAGGGACACGCGCAGTAATATACGGTAACAAACGGAAAGGAACAGTAGTCATGGCGAGTGTTGTTATATGTGATCTTACTATCATTATAAATTAGCATAGTAGTGTTCATGGAGTTCCTTTGTGGGATTCAAACAGTGTATCATGCACAGAATTCTGAATAAGGTGAGTGCTTCGTTTTATTCAAATTGTTATATTTTATAAACCTTATGATTGAATTATTGATGTTCTGGGGGGATCCATGGCGTCAGCTAGTTAAAACTGTAAACACTGTGCTATTTATAGCACAGTGGAGACTTAAACTAGGATTTTACCTAATATTTCTTTCATGGCTCCCTGGCGCCTAATAAAAAGACTGTTGACTTTCTTTACGGATCACTAAGGATTTTAATGGTTTATCAAAATATAGGCCTATAGGCCTCCATCTACAATTTAAAATTGTTCGTGCTCCCCCCTCCCCTTTTCAATCTCTGCCTATCAAACACCTAAATAAATTTACAAAAAACAACAATCATAAATAAATACAAAGATGCAACTTACCTGTACTGTGCTAAATAATCATAATAATTAGATACATTTTCACTGTGAGCAAAAATATTATAAATATTATTAGAACACTTGGGAAGTAGACCTCATTTTTTTAAACAATGAAATAGAACTAGGCCCCCCTGTACATCTGTAGTGTGTTTAGGTCTAGCCTATAAATTAGTGTAGGTAGACAAAATTTGAAGACACCCTTCTTCTTCTTCTGCGATCAGCTTCCTATGCTCATAAGTCTATACAGGAAGGTGGGCCGCCTCCACGAATTCAGTCGTCAGCAGGAGGGCCTCACAGTTGCCCCACAGCTTCACCTTCAGATCTGTCTCTTGGGGCCATATTTTGGTTCTCACGTCATCAAAGAGTGGGCATGTCTGCAGAATATGTTCTGGATTCTGGAAGGCATCCAACTTAGAGTACTTAGATTTATTAACTTAAAATGTATTACAACCATTTTCTTGATTTTTACAAGCAATGAAATGTTTTGAATGTATTACTGAGTATTAGACTCTATCTACGAACACTAATGGTGGATAATAATACAAAGATACAGAAACAGTGTATAGGCCTACAAGTGTACATGAATGAATAGAAGATGAATCTATGAATATGATGACCGGTACCGGTAATATAGTATATATATAATAATATATAGTTAGTAACTTCAGATCCCGGTATTTGTTTTCTAGATTTAACTATATATAAGATATTCACAGTAGGATTGGATAGTCATACAAGATTTCTGTGTTTGGAATCTCGGAGGTATTAATGAACTTTAACTGTACTAACTTATCATTATTATGTCACGATCGTTAAAATAGTTAATGCCCTTAATTAGAATTAGAAGTTTGTGACTTGTCTCAGAATTTCAACTCAAAGTTCAATTTTTACCAGTGTTGCCAATCAGTTTGGTCAAAATAAAAGCAATGTTCGGTTCTGTGGCGAAATGGTACAGAGCGCGTCTGTGACGGTCAAGGTTTCTGCTTGATTCTTGCTTAGAAACTTGCTTCACAGCTCGCGAGGTATTCCCATAGGTGTTCCGTCCTCCGCTCCAGCAGTCATCCCAGTGTATGTAGACTCAGAGTCCCGGTCAGGTGTATTCATTGTGTATGTTAGCAGTGTGTGATGTTCGGGACTTTCCAAAAATTTACTTTTCCTTCCCTCACCTCTAGATACTCCAATTTATAACATTCTCTGTATGTGTACGTTCTCAGCCTCATTGACATGATCTGCATCTTCAAATGCAGTCAAGGTACAAAGTTCGATCCCCGCCACATGCATTTGAACATCCGGACCGTTCAGAAAGCAATAGCAAACTACTGAACCTATTTATATTGCGTAGAAAATCACTACATCCAAACAGTTTTGGTTGATTACCTGAATATGATACGCTACCAATCCTGACAAAAACATTGTAAAGCACTAATATTTTTTATAAGCACTAAAGAAATGCTCTCAGCTTTTTAAAAAAATGTTAAAGTTATGTCCCAGGGCAGCAACTTGCCGTCCGGATGAAGATAACTTTTCATGTGCTAAGCCGCAGCAACTATTGATTAAAATATTACAAAATAAGCCTATCACTTTATAACTTCAAATTTTCTCGTGTCATAATTGATGTACTGTGTCTAAAAATGATATAGGGCCTAATTAATTTAAAAGCGGTTAAATATATTCATTTATATTGAGCGGTAATGTAGGGACGTTCTATTTTTATAAGCTGTGACTACTGTGTGTTATGTTGTATTATTGATAGGTTCAAAATTTAACTTTGTAATGTTAGCCAAAAATTATAAGAACATTTTTTTACTAGCCAAACGCATAAAAAATTGGAGAAAATTGCTAAAAGCATAAAAAGTTAAGAAAACGCTTACTTAAATATTTTGTACAAACTACGAGTATTTTCACAATTTTGGCAATATGACTCCAGACCTATATGATAGGCACGCAAGGAGTGTACTTCTTTTCACCTGCCGTGCATGGGAAAGCTTCATTGTGTATGTTAGCAGGATCACATCCCAGACGCGAAGATTCTCGGAAAATAAACTAAGAAAGCAGTTATGCTTTGTTGATCAGGTATTAACTTCGTTGTGCCGATCACATCGTCCGTATGCTAACGAATGTCTTCTTAAGAGACTGCACCACGGTGAGCTGTGTGCACGTAAGCCTAGGCGTTCAAATGGAGGTCAGAGAAACGCCTTAATGAATGCATGAAGACATCTCTGAAACACTGCAGGATTGATCCAAACTCTTGAAAAACCACTGCTCTCGACTATCCAGCCTGAAACAAAATTAGATATAAACATTTTTGAACAGGGTAGAACATTACAGGCGTTTCAAAAAACAAAAATGGAGATATCAGATGGTTTCCCCTCATCTCAAGACATACTACATTTCCGATCACATTGCAACAGGTCTTTCAAAGCCTGGACTGAACTCATCAGCCATTTTGTCTCACCAACAATCAAACCAAACTTAATGCTTCTTAACGACATACTCAGCTTGCAATGAAGATCATCATATGCGCGTAATATTGGCGATATAATGGTTTGGATATGTATGCTGACTTGATTCCCTGTCAAAAACGACAGTACAGCGAACAGTCGAAGATGGACAGACATCAAGGAATGGGCAGGCCACGATTTTGTTGTCTCACTCATCCGCATCGTTGAAGATAGAAATCGCTGTTGATGCATCCAATGCAATTCGCCTAAGATTACGACCCAGATGCGTGTTACTTCTGGTTACTTCTTCATTATCTTTCATAAACTTTTTCAGTATTTTGTAAATTTTTGGTTAGTTCATTTGTTTTCTTATGTATACGGTGATATTTCAGGCTTCTAAATTTGTCAGTAACTGTTGTGATTTTCTCATCTCTGCGGTCTGTGATTTTTTTTATAATCCTGTAATTACTCGGAGACCTGCATTCTAAATTGTGTCCAGCGTCTGGGTAATTGGCATTTTCTGCTGTTTCATATATCCCCAATCCATATTTCAGAGTTGGGCGAATATTACCTACGTTGACTTGTTTTGTTTTTCTTCCAGCACAAGTAAAGATTATCATTTGCTACATCCAGTTTGAAAAAACTTTTAGAGTTATGTCTTTGATTATAAGTTAACTTGTGGCTAGTAAGCCCAATTCTGGCCGCTAATGTCTCTGGGTAGTTCGATCATGGGATGACCACTATCGATGGTTTTTTGGTTTACTCGTGACTTTTTAGCAACTCTCCACTGTTAAGCTGCGACTTAAGCTGATTTTTTCAGAAGTAACTGCGCAGTTTTGACAGCAGAACGCAATATAGCTCTATTTTGTGCACGTTCTTCCCATGTATTGTGGTATATTTTGAAGGCTTTGAGTGAGGTCTTTAACGAGTCCTTGTAACTCTTTTTTTGACCACATTTAGAACGTTTGCCCTTCTGCAACTTACGATAGAGAAGTATATTTGGCAGGCGATGATATGGCATACGTACCAGATGAAATGCCAAACGAATCTGTGTCTGCATCCGAATAGTGTCAATGATAGGGATACCAGATCTGTAAAGGACAGCGATATCCGGAATCTTGTCTTGCCATCTGATGTTCATAACTTTTCTGAGACACGTTGTGTGAAAGTGATTGAGTTTCTTCACATGTCGTCTATACACAGTCTATGTTTTTCCAGCGTATAACATTCTTATCTTACGGTTTTCATCTCCTCTCCTCGCTTTGTCCCAGATATTTTTTATTATTATTTGTAGTCTGCATGTGACATTTGTTCTGTGCCTTGGATATGTGGTCCCCATATAATGTAAAATTTTCGTCCTAGGTAGACTGGATTGTTTTCTTGTGACAGTGGAATATTGTCTAGTGTGCGAGTACTATTTTCAGGTCTTGTAGAGATGGTGACGATAAACTTTGTTTATTGCCTCCTGTATTCTCACCTTTGCGACTCCTGTGTATTTTGATTGGGTCCAAGTAGCAATATCTGTATGAAGAGTTGTACGTATGTGTAAGCTTAATTGTGACAAATTAAAAAAAAAAAAACAAAAAACTAAGAGAAACAATTCATTCATTCATTTTCCTTTTGCGCTGAAGTTAGCGCATAGGTCAGAGGTCAGATCTCTCCAATTCTGTCTGTTCAAAGCTATTCAGTGCAGTTCTTGAATAGTATGAATATTTGTTGTTTTACTTTCTCTAAGTATTGTTCTTCTGAGTGTTTTTGTGTGTGTGTGTGTCTACCTCTTGCTCTTTTGCCTGTAGGTATCCATTCAAGAGATTGGTGGTGTATTCTGTTGGTGTCTGCGCGTAGGACATGCAGGAATAAATTGACTTCTTTTACACAAATCGGTCTGGACTTTACTATGTTAGTTGATTAATCAAACGATCGACGGAGTGACCCAAACTTGATTAGAGAAACATCCTCCATCAACGGACGTCACTACCGAAAGACAAGAGAAACAATGACAGAAGTTAAACCAGCCGGGGCACTAGAACCGCGCTGTTTGAACAGATCACACCGAAGACTGATGTGTCGGACCATTCGCTCAAATAAAGCGGCAACACAACGCATTTCCATTCTCTTTACTACATCTGCTAAATATCTAGTAAGATCATGGTCCTGCTACAAGAGAGATACAGCGGGAGTATGAGAAGAACAGCTTAATTCTTCTTCTTCTGTTCTTCTTCTGCGATATTACGTAATGAAATTGTTCTATTTTTGTACTCGCTTTTGCAAGTCTGTCAGCTGTCTGATTTCCTGCAGTTTTACAATGCGCAGGGGCAGTCTAGGCCACACTCTAGGTCCTCGAGACAATTTAACTAAAACCTGGACTGCGGTAACACTATATCCAGAGCCTACGCTATAGAGATCAATGATCGTAGAACTAAACTGGATCAATCACAGGCAAGGGAAAAACAATAGAAACAATATAAACAATGCAATTACTTAGACTCCATTGCTACTGAAGAATGCTCTAATATTTGATTTTTGATTAGAAACTGGCCTCACAGCACGTGGGGCATTCCCATAAGTGCTCGCCCTCTGTTCCAGCAGCCATTCGACTCGATGGTGTTTGAAGTCCAATGCCGCCGAAACATACGTCGACATCAGGGCACGACTCTGGCTATTGAGACAGGTTTCTTTGTTGTTCCGCCCACCCACGCCGTGCCCGTAACTAGTTCAAGCACAACGTCGGTCTGTCGGAACAACATGGTAACTGTTATCGAAGGTTACGACTACGAAGAGATCAGTGCACTAGATCAGTGGATCTCAACCTTTTTTTGCCAATGGTCGCCTTTTCGAACAATTCTTCTACCATGACCGCCATGTTGCCTAAATTATAAAAAAAAATAAACGTTGTCGTTTTCCAGATCATCAATGCGTTTTAATGTTTATCGAAATATATCTTGTCATTAATGGTTCGACTATTTATCCCCTCCCCCAATTTAAAACGCTCCCATTGACCCTCTCTTCCCAAAAAACAAATCTGTGACACCAAGGGGAACGATATGGCTCATTTCCAAAACCATTACTTTAGACTAGAAGTAATACATATCTAGAATTGCCAACCATTGGTAGTTACAAGACAAAAGATCTTTGGCTAAGGTTAGAGGACAAATTAACGCGGTTTGTCCGTTTGAGCGGAAAATTAAGGACATGCGTAATTAGCAGGGAATTTGCAATCCATATCTGCGAGTGATGTTTTAAACTTAATAGGAATCCCTATCATGAGTGTGTGCTGCGAACTGGGTACCATAAATGCATGATTTATTATTTTAGTCACGATTAAACAACTGTATGTATATTTTACCTCCATTAGATAACTTTGTCCTTTCTCTAAACTTCAGTTGTATATTATCTGGTTGCATCCCTTACACCTTTACATTTTTTAAAAATAAATAATAAGTGTACCTACTTCTTATGGTCATGAGCATTCCTTTCAAACGCAGACGTAGAGTCCAGTTTGTCGCAGCGCTGTGACAATAAAAAAAATGGAAGGTCGTGGTTCAGGTATGTCACTGCGACCTTCCAATATAAGATGTTTTTTGAACATCCAATAACTAATGATATAAGGTTTACACTACTTTTGTATAGTGATGTTTTTTGATGAAATATTCCCTCTAACTGTTAGCAGGTAGATTTTGACAGTTCATATTCTTTCTGATAAAAAAAAGGACAGATCCTACCGAATTGTGTATCCGAACTCGTATAAGGTTTGTTGTCTTAAAGACATGGTTGTGTTGCGGGATTATGGAGTGGTAGGGGGGGGGGGATTTGTATGCATGTTTAGTTCACGAATGGAGACATTATGGTGGCATCACGTGATCATTACGTTCTACTGCAATCTTAGCATTTACTGTTCGACCTAATACATAAGGAGTATAACATGAGGCGTGTTTAGGAAACGCCCCTGCTGGAATAGGCGACGCAGCACGGGCGGGTTTCATGTGTACACGCCTTGTATTACATTGCTTAGGTATTTGTTTCTTAATGCTCAAATCGTGACCGATCTGCAGTATAAAAGATGGTATTCAAGTACCGTGTGAATCTCTCTTGTAGCAGGACAACGGTTTTACTAAATCTTGTAGCAGGACAACGGTTTTACTAGATCTTGTAGCAGGACAACGGTTTTACTAGATCTTGTAGCGGGACAATGGTTGGTTCTACTAGATTTCTGAATCTCTCTTGCAGCAAGACAACTAGATCTAGTAACAGGACAACGGTTCTACTAGTTCTTGTAGCAGGACAGCGGTTCTACTAGACCCTGTAGCAGGACAAATGTTCAACTATATCTTGTAGCAGGACAACGGTTCTACTAGATCTTGTAGTGAATGGTTCTACTATACCCTGTAGCAGGACAGGGTTTCTACTTGATTTCTGAATCTCTCTTGTAGCAAGACAACGGTTCTACTAGATTTATAACAAATTGTAGCCCAGAGATGTTTTGTGTTGCCGTGCTATTTGCGGCAATGGCCCGACACATCATATTTTGGCATTAATTATTTTAAAACTCATTTGATTTAGTTGTTATCTTCTATATAGATTGGCCTTTTCAAAAGAGAAGACAGTCGTTTGGCAGACATCATCCACATCGCCCGTTCCAGCAGACTAGATAGCAGAGAATGGGGTTATCAAAGCTCACCAAGATCCATTCTTGTGGTTATCAGTCTGGGAAAGCCCAGCGCAAAAATACCATCAAGTCAGAACATGTTGAGCTTGGTCTCATTTTTATTGAAGCAACTTTCCGAATTTGAAAGCAAGATCTAGAATAGAGGTGGTCCAAATCCGACCAGTCAAGCTATGACTGACCAGTTCAGTCATGTTTACAGATAAAGGTTCCCGTGTCGGATAACAAACCGAAACTGGAAATGGGTGGCTTGGGTTATACAGGACAAATATCAAAATGAACAGCAATAGATTTACGTGTTACCAAAATAAGTCAATTAAAACAATTTGCAACGAAACACTGACAGATGACGTTACAACTAAAAAGCCGCCATCTGGACAGATAAAATACCACCGCCACCACATTTTACATAGAGACACACATATGATATGATGATGATGGGAAAATATGATAGCCTTAGTTGTAAAGTTTCTATATGAATCTGTATCTTCAAATGGAACGGCAGTCTTATGGCAGACATGACTCACATCGCATGTGCCAGCAGACTAGAAGGCTGAGAATGGAGTTTACAAAGCTCACACAGACTCACTTCTCATGGATGTGAGTCTGGAAAAGACCATGGTAAAAATGGCTTCAGGTTAGAACATTTCGCAGAGTGTATCAGAAACATGAAGGAACAGCTAAAAGAAGGAATTGATGCGAATATATAGAAGAATATGAAAAACTTCATGAAGATACGAAAACAAAGAGATTCTGGCAACATTGCGTATGGAAAAACAATTGTTTAGAAGTCGCATTAAACAATTGTGATTTGTTTAGATATTAGTCTATGTAGTTTCCTCAGTCTGGGAACAGTCAGGGCATAAAGTACCACCATGCTAGAAAATAGGGATCCTGGTCTTAGGCCTATTTTGTGGTCATCTTGAGTTTCCAGGGTCAATGTAGAGATCAGAAAGAGATTAGCAATGGTCCTACAAAAAACATAACAGATGAGAAACATGTATAGCGAGGGGTAAACAGAAAAACAGGTAGAGTACAGAAATTGTGCGCCCCCCCCCCGTAATTTAATTATTTCCCTTGCCTATGTACATCAAACACCGGAACATTTAAATATTAATTTATTTAGGGTTAGGAGGGTTTAAGAGAGTTATTAGTTACATACCTAATTTTAACCATAAATAAATTAATATTTAAATTTATAAATAAGTTTCCGGTATCCGATGAACATAGGCAAGGGAAATAATCAAATAAGCGGGGATAGTGTGGCGGGTGGTACACACATTTCTGTATTGAACCGAAAACATAAGCGCAGCTATTAAGAAGCTATATCTTTCCAGTGGTGGCAAATGTGATTGTGAGACTTGGGCAATGGAAAAGAAAATATCGGCATTTGAAATGAAATGTTGTAGAACGGTCACGAGAATATCATGGACAGAAAGGTGAACCAACGAAGATTTCTGCAAAGACTTGAACATAGAAGAATAATGACTCCTTAAAAAAAAAAAGGTAGCTAATATTGTGGACATGAAAAAGACAATGGTTTAGAAAGATTAATTATGGAGGGGAAATTTCAGGAAAGTGAACAAGAGGCAGACTAAGATTACGATGAACACAGGATACTGAAGACCTTCTGTACTTGACACTGAAAGAGACTGGGCATCTTGCATAGAACCGAGAGGTTAACAGAGTGGCAGTGAGGACAACGTTCCGTAAAGGACACGTCACATTGAGAGAGAGAGAGAGAGAGAGAGAGAGAGAGAGACAGAGGGTGGTTCCAGGCCTGTTTTAATTATATATTTTTTCTGGGTTTGAAAACAAAACATAAGTGATGCACACACCAAACACTTATGTTGCCATCACAAAATATATTAAATATAATTCTAGCATTTTTTGCGTGTGTTCACAGAGAAAACCAGTACATACTTGATAATATGTTTGTTTTGGCATACCATACTTAACTGGGGGAAAAAATGTAATCGCAGCTGTGCGACAAATACAAGATACAACGTCGTGTCACATTATATTTATGTATTTTGTTTGTTGTAGTAGTGATATAGGATATAATAGAGAATCAATATATTTAAATGTATAATGTTCACAGAAGCAGGACATCAAAATCAATACATATTAAGATTACAGTAAAACTGCGAAAATCGCGAAATATTTTAAAATATTTTAAAAGCAAAGCGCGGTAGTTTTAGTTATTTCCCAACGTTCATGCGTTGGTATACAAGAATCCTTCTATCTTCATTTTCCCCCACAAATTTCCATATTTAACAACTTTTTATCAACGTACCTAATTATATTTATCCTTTATTGTTTGTACAGTATATAGCATTCAGAGAAAGACCACGAAAAAGATGGATGGAAAACGTTAGGGACATCCTGAACAAATACGGTCATAGCACGGCCGAGGACACATATCTGGCATTGGAACACAAGCTGGAGCTCCAATCACCCCTACACTTAACGGCAAATGTGAATAACAAACCCCCCAAACACCATGGGGATAGACAATAGATAATATATAGCGAGGTTCGGTTATAACACATAATATATTTCTTCAGTCCGGACCAAGCTGTTTTAGTTATGCAGAGCAGAACTAAAAGTAAGGCTGGAGATGGCTTTAGCATCCTTGTCAAGGCTAACTGTGATTTGGAAAAGCAACATCAGTGTTGGAGTGAAAATCAAACTGTATAGGTCGCTGGTGCTTTCTGTTGTGTTGTGTGGTTGTGAGAGTTGGACACTCACTGCGGACATGGAGAGAAGATTATAGGCTTTCGAGTATAAATGCTACAGAAGAATTCTACGAATTTCCTATAGGGAACATAAGACCAATGTGTACGTAAGAAATAAAGTAGAGATGTGTGCAGGTGTCCAGGAGCCATTGCTTTCAATAGTGAAACGACGAAAACTAGCATGGTTCGGACATGTATGCAGGCACGATTCCTTGTCAAAAACAATACTGCAGGGAACTGTCGAGGGTGGAAGAAGCAGAGGAGGACAAATAAAGACATGGACAGACAACATCAAGGAATGGACAGGGCTAGATATTTCCACACTCATCCGCATCGCTGAGGATAGAATTCGCTGGAGGACTCTGTGTGCTGAAGCATCCAATGTGGTACCCCTACGACCCTGAAGGGTTATGGGTTTATTTGATTTGATTTTGAAGCTGTTATAATCAATCAATCAATAAACCCATAACCCTTCAGGGTCGTAGGGGTACCACATTGGATGCTTCATCACACAGAATCCTCCAGCGAATTATATCCTCAGTGATGCGGATGAGTTTGGAAATATCCTGCCCTGTCCATTCCTTGATGTTGTCTGCCCATGCCTTTATTTGTCCTCCTCTACTTCTTCCACCCTCGACAGTTCCCTGCAGTATTGTTTTTGAAAAGGAATCGTGCCTGCATACATGTCAGAATCATGCTAGTTATAATGGAAATTGACAAAAAAGTACTGATGCATTGGACAGAACAGACAATACCACAGTATTTTCTATGCTCCGTCCTCGCAAATTCTGATTGATGAGACACACTAGGAAGTTCTATTTTATATAGATTTATTACAGTGTGGAAAAGAAATGTAAGGTCGACCTCTACTTCGTTACAAAGATGTATAGACCTATACACGGGACATCGCCCGTGTGTTGCCGGGGCCCGAAAAGGGAGCAAAGAATAGCAACACTCTTTACCTTCCACGCATGTCGTAAAAGGCGACTAACGAGGTTATGGGATGGAGTTCGCTGCCCCATCAGCATATAGGGTCAGAGACCCAAAGCCATGCTGAAGTAGGATGTGTCAGGCCGAAACGCGCAGATATCGCAGCAACGCTGTAAACCATGACACAACGCATTTCGTTCTCCCGACTACATCCTGATAATCTGCAGGACTTTGAGAACGAACGCAGAAGAAGAAGTGGGACCCATATTGTAATAGTATTTGTCGAAAGCTTTTTCTTGGTCAACAAACACGATATACATTTCTTTGTTGTTGTTTTTTTTCTGCCAGTTCTCTGAGTTAAAAATGACATCTGTACAGCTTATGTTCTTGCGAAATCTCATTTGAAAGTTGATATGCTGTGGCTCTATCAATGCTCGTAATCTTCTTTCTAAAATTATGTTGAAAATTTGTCCAGTGTGGCTTAAATGTGAAATACCTCTGTACTTTGTACAATCTGCAGGAGTTTGAGAACGAACGCAGAAGAATACACGGAATATGCATGGTAGCCTACATATATTAATACACAATCATGGGAACATGACGTTATAGATCTATAGATCGTGTTACATGGAGGGGAAAGATCGTGTTACATGGAGGGGAAAGATCGTGTTACATGGAGGGGAAAGATCGTGTTACATGGAGGGGAAAGATCGTGTTACATGGAGGGGAAAGATCGTGTTACATGGAGGCCATAGATCGTGTTACATGGAGGCCATAGATCGTGTTACATGGAGGGGAAAGATCGTGTTACATGGAGGGGAAAGATCGTGTTACATGGAGGGGAAAGATCGTGTTACATGGAGGGGAAAGATAGTGTTACATGGAGTGGAAAGATCATGTTACATGGAGGGGAAAGATCGTGTTACATGGAAGGGAAAGATCGTGTTACATGGAGGGGAAAGATCGTGTTACATGGAGGAGAAAGATCATGTTACATGGAGAGGAAAGATCGTGTTACATGGAGGGGAAAGATCGTGTTACATGGAGGGGAAAGATCGTGTTACATGGAGGGGAAAGATCGTGTTACATGGAGGAGAAAGATCGTGTTACATGGAGGGGAAAGATCGTGTTACATGGAGGAGAAAGATCGTGTTACATGGAGGGGAAAGATCGTGTTACATGGAGGGGAAAGATCGTGTTACATGGAGGGGAAAGATCATGAATGGTATCAAGACAAAGGAGAATGTGATATAACATAGTTCAAGGGTTACACGTCTAAAAATGCACATAACAACACAAGCGGGTCTGTGATTCCTTGTACATAATGTGAAAGACTCTTTGTGGCTCAAAGTGGTCTTTTGAGTTACATCCATCATCATCATGTATGGAAGTGGAAGATGTAACAAATGGAAGATGAAACAAATGGAAGTGGAAGATTCTTCTTCTTCTTCTTTCGTTCACTTGAAACATGTTTATATCTGTAATTCTGTCTCCTTAATAGAACTCACTGTCTTTTGTAGTTCATACAGTGTCCCATAGAGTTTTGATTCCAGTGTTGTTTCCTCTGGCCAATATGTCTGCCTCAGCGTTTCATGCTCAGAACACTCTTGAAGTATATGTTTGGCACTCTGTGCTGCCTGTCCACATGTACACATGGCCGTGTTGCCAATCTTGAACTTTGTATACATGTGACTGCGGAGTCGGTTGTGTCCTGTTCTGAGACGTAGAATTATAACTAATGGAAGTGGAAGATGAAACAAATGGAAGACAAACCCGATGCAATACATCCCCCCCCCCCAGATATCAGCTGACCATACTATTTCCCCCTAGACTGTTGGGCCATGGTTACCAACTGTTGATCTCATGCACAGATAAATGTCTATGGGGACCTGGAATCCAAGCCCTCCCCCCCTCCAACACATACTTCAGAACTGTACAACATACAAAGAGCAGTGGCGTCGGCTCTTGCTAGGGGACTCAGTTTTAGGTAGCAATAGCTATAAGCAGTCTTTCTCCGCGAGACATTACACATCTAGGGATTCTAGGGATTAGGGATCGGTCGGAATGAAGAACTCGCATGTATTGCAAATATAGGGATCAAAATAGGAACTCACATGTATTGCAAATATAGGGGTCAAAATAGGAACTCACATGTATTGCACATATTGTGATCAAAAGAAGAACTCACATGTATTGCAAATATAGGGGTCAAAAGGAGAAAACACATATGTATTCCGTCGGGAAAGGGGATCAAGGAATAGCAACATACGATTTTCCATGCATGTTATAATGAAGTAAGGGTAGAGGTGGCGTTGGTTGTCGTATCCCATAGTTCAAAGAGACATGAAAGCCATGTTGTTGTCAAGTCTGATCTCATCGAGACAAGATGCAACAATGATTTTCTCACATATCTCCAGCTCATCCCCTCAACTTTTCTTAATCGCTCCCTAAAGCATGGAAAGACAGGGATCCTGTTCTTTGCATCCGAACTAGAAGTCCAGGGACTGATTGCCACGAGGCAGGGAGGATGTTTAAGATAAAATAAGCAACATTAACAGAAAGATGCCAGACAATAGGCGAATGTATCTTGAAAGCACAATCAGTAAAGTCTACATAAATATTAAAACATATACACTAGTAAAATATTCACAATCAAACTGATCCTGAAATATAAGACCACACAAACATAAACTCAGCAGATATCTAGTTACAATAAATGAATATCAAATTTTTTGCTGAATAAATCTAAATGTTTAGGGAAAAAAATATACCCCGGTACTCATATGAGAGTTATCCTTCCACAAGTTATACATAATGTGTTCTCATAATATAACTTTTAAATGTTTCATGAATAGATACTAAATGTGTGGGGGGTTTGAATATGTCAGTATAATTTCTGCTGACGAAATAGTAAATTATGGAGAGTAATTTTTAAAAAAAAGCATTCACATTTTTTTTCTTGTACGCAATCAAATCAGCTGGTATAATTAATTTTTAGATGGTTAAAAAAGTCTGTTTTTCTTGTGTGCAATCAAATCAACGGGCATAATTAATTTTTCGTTGGTTAAAAATGTCTCTCTGAGGTACTCTTCTTTCAACCACAGACATTAGTCTAACGTGGTTATATCAGAGTTTTTAACATTTAAAATAAAGGAGGTTGTGCTTTGTGCCGACCCACAACCTCGGTGGTATACAGTTACAATTATAGCTGGAGGAACTATTTAATATCTCGATTTGCACGAGGATGCTTCAAATTAACTCCCCCCTCCCCCCAAATTGTGTGTGTTCGAGTATATTTGGAAAAAAAAACGTAAAACACACAGGTGTATCATGCTTTGATGTAGTCATTGTATTTGATTCAAGTCCTCAATCATGTATAAATTGCTTGGATTCAAGTCCTACATCATGTATAAATTGCTTAGATTCAAGTCCTGCATAATGTATAAATTGCTTGGATTCAAGTCCTCCATAATGTATAAATTTATTAGATTCAAGTCCTCCATAATGTATAAATTGCTTGGATTGAAGTCCTCCATAATGTATAAATTGCTTAGATTCAAATCCTACATCTTGTATAAATTGCTTGGATTCCTGAAGAAAATATCTAGGTGGCTGCACATCAACAATTAGGACGGGGGAGAGGGGTGGGGTCGGTCCGAAGAAAGCTTGAACAGTTGTTGGCGGGGAGGTGTGTGTGTGTGAATGTGTGTGAGAGACAAAAGCAGACGTCACAAATAATATACAAATCAGTTGTTTGAGTTAGAATATAGTTTAAAACAATATAAAATATTTATTTATTTGTTCATACTTTTTCTACAAAAAAAGATTTATTTGATTATTGGGCCCCAAAATCTTCCGCGGAATGGGGGGGGGGGGGAAGAAGTTAATTGTTGCCATAAATTGTGGAAAGTCGATTCGTTGCATGCCTAACCACTTTTGCCCCATCGGATGTACCTTTCTACATTGAATCCAAAAACCCAGCTGCGATAACACCCATCTTGCAGACATTGTATGGTACAGTAGCACATTATAGATGATGTAGTGTGCTGAATATTCAAAGATGTCTAGAAGTAATGTCATTTTATGGTACTTCTTCTTCTTCTCATGCGTTCGCTCTCTTATAACCACACAACGAATAAATCTTATGATTTCCGCCTGGGAGTATGAAGTACGTTGTACTGCTAGCTCCACAGAGGAACTGTGTTATTTGTACATCGGTTGGCTTACTTTGTGGTCCAACACATTCGTGTTCGTCATGCCTTTAATTCGAGTAGTGGGCTTCCCAGGTCTGTGACAGCCTGCCTATCTATTGTCGGGCAAGCTTTTTTCATCCGTGAGCCTGGTTCCGGTTAAGGAAGAACTTGACAGAAGAGTTGGACTCGAGCTCTTTCGCCTTCTTAGACGAGGTGTCGCCGTTCACCGATATCGTGAACACCTCGTCCAAGTCCGAGTCTCACCATGCGTTTGGGAGCACGTGTTCTCGAGCTGAATGACATTGTCCCATTTGTGCCTGAGCCCATCAGGTACTCAACCCTTTCTCTCTGCGAGCATATTTCTGGTATAGGAAAACTGAACAGCAGAGTTGGGCTAGGGCTGCCTTCATTGTCCCTGAGCTCATCGGGTACGGAACCCTTTCTCTCCGCGAGCATGTTTCCAATATAGGAAAGCTCGAAATTATAGTTGAGCCAGGCCTGAATCTTTGCCTGGCGCCCACGAATGGGTATGGATCTCGGAACCCTTTCTCTCCGCGAGCATGTTTCCGATATAGGAAAGCTCGACATTATAGTTGAGCCAGGCCTGATTTCTTTGCCTGGCGCCCACGAATGGGTCTGGATCTCTGCCCGCAAGGAGCACCGGTAAATAGACGCTTGTCTCGAGCTAACAGAGCTTATAGTTTCGACTTCCCTGGAACATTTTCTCTTTCTATTTGCACTTAGCGCTGTCCTTTCATTCTACTCAGTATGTTGTGTTTTCGTCTCTCGCCATGCATCTACCTTCTCGTGTCGCTTTCGTTGGTCCCCATTCGCATTCCTTTGTTGTGCACTCTGGAAGACTATCCGATCAATCTTGTGTTTCCCATCCCATTTGTATCTCTGCTTAGCATTTGCTTGCCTTCTCTCAACTAAAGTATCTTCATTCTTTTACGTCCAAAATATTTTGTTTAATATTGATTTCCTTTAGGTATGTTGATTATCATATTTGCACACCAGACACGCCCTAAGTGCTCCGATCTCCGCTTCAGTAAATCTCTCAGGGCATAATGGTTCCAATTTGGTTCACTACTCTTTGTAAAATATTTATTTCCTTTAATAGTTCTATGTTCATAGTGTTTCAGAACATCATCGTTTCCTTCTATTTTCATGAAGTTCTCCCTAACCTTCTATACATCCACATCTCGAAGGTGTGATCAATTGTCAAGTAAGACACACAACCAAAACAAGCCTTTTTACGTTATGTTTTCGATTAGTTCCGTACATCTTACTCAGAGTTGGCCGCGACACAATGTATATAGGGTAGTTACCAATGAAATGTATGGCAATAATTAACTAACACGTATGAACATTTGTTTTGATTCTGCAAGAAGGTCTTTATTGGAGACAGTGATGTCAACGACATTAACTTTTTGTTCATTATCCATACATTAAATGTGTAGAATTAACGAGGTAACATTTTATAATTATCATTTTTAGATATTTTCCTACAGGTCATAAAATATGTGTTTCTGTGTAGTGTTTGTTGTCTGTGTGGCAACTGGGACCTGGACCCTTTAACAAAAAAATAAATAGGGCCATTGTTTGTTTCCAGGCGACAAAGGAAAGTTGGGGGAATGGGCTGACAACCTGTTACCTGTTACAAATTGTCATTGCATGTCAACAGACATTGCATCATTATCCTTTTTGGCTGACTCCTAAGAGGCGGTGAATGCTAGATATGCTATCACTGTGGATTGGTCAACAAATATGACAGAAGAATGATGAGATAGTTGGCACATATGTACATGCTGTGCTCCTAACTGGACATAATGATCCTGGAAATTGTTGCATTGGAGTGTTTTCCTTCAAACATGCATCTATAACTCCCTCATGAACAACAGTACATTTGATATTTCAAACCTTATATGTTCAGGTTTCACCTATTTTCTCAACTGAGGAGGATCCGATAGTAAAGCAAAATGAATTAAACTGGTTACTAAAAACACTTACCTTACCTATGAATAAAAATATATAAAAAAAGATACAATAAAAAAGTTCAATAAAAACATACAATTTAAAAAAAACCATTCATTTTTATTGTATTTTTTAAAATATATTTTTATTCATAGGTAAGGTAAGTGTTTTTAGTAACCAGTTTAATTCATTTTGCTTTACTATTTGTTCATTCGGTTACTGCGGCACCCTCCACTTTGTCGGACACCCTCCGACCATTTGGTTATTTATATGAGGATCCGTAATTGTCATAAAGACTATGGACTGTCAAGTTACCTGCTCACAGCTAAAAAGATTATTTTATGACCATCATTATGTTGAGTTTGTTGTCTTTTTTCCAGATAAAGACTTTCTAATCGAATTGTCTGTAACACTGTTCCCATTTATAATTATATTGACCTTATGTTACCCCAGCTCTCGCATTTCCAGCATGTTTGATTGTTTCCTGACACTGGATTTTTATCTCAATACTCTTACTCATTCTCAGACCCCTGCAGACTAGCAGGATGTAGCCCAGAACCCATTGGGTCTTGGTTTACAGCTTGGTTGCAATGTCTGCACCGTATGTCTTGACAAATTCGACCAGCATGACTTCTGGATTACACTGACCTATCATGTGAATGGAAGTCAACCCCATTGGTTGTCTCTTATGACCTGTATGACAGGTAACAATGTTGCTATTATTTTATCACCTTTTAGACTTCGGTAACACATGGGCACTATAATAGACGTGCAATGTGCTACCTTTCTTAAAATATTAATCTCCAACGCATGTGACTAGCAAAGACATCACAAAATGGCAACAGTATGTCTGTTGCAAAAGCTCTCAGATATGTGAAACACAGAAAGCTTATGTGACAATTCGTGATAAAAGCTATTTGACAGCATTAAGTCTCATAGAAGAATTTTGCAGATGAACCTGAATAACACCATGAGCAGAAAAAAAGATCAGTCTTGAAAGGAGTTAATTAAAAACAGAGATCTGCTCAACTGCATCAGAAAAATGGAACATATTGTGACAACAGGCAAGTTGAAGAGCAGGAGGAGTAGGGAAAGATGAAAAGAGAAGATCACTGATGCTTGACAGCCTGGCAATGTGGTAAGGGAGAACATCGGTATCGGAAATGTTTGATAGCACATGAAATACAAGTTGCGAAAAGACATGATAACTAACAACACATGGCATTGGTTTCGGTCTGAAAATATTCAAGTTAATACCCAAAGATACACATGCAAGAAGACGAGGCAATATCCATACAACGAACTATCGTAATAATTGATTTAAAAAAACTAGCATAGAACAAAATTGTAACAAACACAAAAATTATCCACATAAAGATTTACTGAGTATCTCCAACGCAAATAAACATTCAATTAAAAACAAGTTTACAAATAAACAAGACAAAATATTTTAACTTTCTCATATAAATGATCAATATTCATTTAATTAAAGAAATTCCTCAGACATTTCAACAAACAAGAATCAATCTGTCTTTTCAGCCAACATCAGCTGGAAGGTCCAGGATAGAATCTTACATGTCATGGTCTGAATTTTTAATTATATATTCTCAGAGTGTTCGATTAATCTGCTCAAAACATTTCAGCAAAAGCTGATACAAAAATATTTGTGAGCAATGAATTTGTGCACATTTTCAGTTATTCATCACTTTTTGAATATATTTACTCATTACACATTTTATGAACATCACAATTCACTACTCATTTTTAGGTCTGATCTATGGAATCTCTTTGATTCTTCATTGCCCCCCAGACAATAATTAATTGAATAATTTCTTGAGCTACAATAAATTAATATAATGTTTCAGCATGCTGAAATCAGATGTGCTAGGCCGGAAGGCGCTAATAAAGCAACGCTGCCGTAAAACTAGCAGCACAATAATTTCAAGCTCTCCGGCAGAAATTATATACACACTTGTGCTAATTATCTGAGAGCGAATGCAGAACTTTCAGCTGATCAGGTTAAGTTCATGAAAAGGGCGTAAAAGGACTAAGAGGATTGACTTCATTGTACCAAGGTTTCCCAATTCATACTCCATTCTTCTGAACTGTGCAGCATACTTTCTGCTGAGAGTACCACTCAGATGATTAACTTCATATCTTAAAGTGATAATCGTCCAGAGAAACCAGAAAAAAAATGCATTAGCAGTAGAAGACCAAGAATAAAATGGATTGGACACCCAGAGATGTCACAATATTACTTCATATCAAGCAACTAAATGTAACATAGCCAGAAAACCAAATGTTATTGAATCCCCTGACACCTAACAGCAAAATCAGAGAAAAGACAATGGATTTTATTGCTCATATTTTAAATATAAAGACAATAGATAAATAGATCTTGTTGCTCATATTTTAAATGTTACATTATTGTGTTTCCCACACACCTGACACCCCCCGTGAATTTGTGCCCCTCCAATTTCAAAATGTCTCTGCATGCCCCACCCCCTATTGCATCTGTGGTTTTCAGGGGTGAATGTGCCCACGTTGTGAACTGCTCTAGAAAACATTTGTAGACATCACTTAATATTTCCGTAAACTTGTTTGAATGAAGTGAAACAGTTCGAACCACACTGGGTTTTTAAATCGTGACCATTTTGCACTAAATGGGACTAACTAGCCTCTATGCAATACATATGATGTGCACTGCAGGTTACAAGCTCATTTACTGTATAAAATATATGAATATTCAAACAAGAAAAAAAGTAAATTGTGATTCTGTGGTTTTAAAAAGAAAACTTTGTTAGTATTCAATGCTCCTTCATATAATTATGTCCAATTCATTGATGTACTCTGTTTAAAGAAGAAATAGAATCCTCTAGAAAATACTGTGAAGACATTTAACTAGTTTTAAAACAAGAGGTGGACAACCTTAATAGACTTGAGCAGGCCGGATTGATCTATCTCATGCGGAATGGGATCTAAAGCGTTTTTAAAAAAAAGGAATTTCTTTGGAGCTCCAAGTTGTGTTTTCTGAGCTTGGAGAACAGAGCATATACTGCTTTTAGATCAGGCCAATGAGCCAGATTTTGTCCACCACTGTTTTAAAGAATATATACGTTTATTTCTCACGCTTGTAAATCTTATGTACAAAATCTAGAAAGACTTGCTTGGGGACAGCACTGTCGGTGGAGTTGATAAGTTTGGTCAAATTCTGGTAACTGCTTTCTTCATATTGACTGTACACTTCATCCATTTTGAGATCACTATAGATGGCTTTGACCTTTTGTACAGCATCTTTGTCCCATCTCCCATAATATGACTTCAGAATATAAAAAAAATTGAAACAAATCTTAATGTGAAGACAGTCATTAAACACTGAGATAACAAACACTTAGACAAGATAGGAGAGTTATAGCACATTGAGAGAACAGACAAACAATGAGTAGAAAATAGAGTTGTAGAACATAGAGAGAACAGAAACACTGATGATAGAGGTAGAACACTGATGAAACAGAAACATTGAATACCTTCAGCTGTTCTTTCTGTTCATCAGAAGCAATCTCCAATGACTTTACAATCAACCAACCACACTTGTTATCCTCAATGTCAGTCCCAACCTTTCCTATAACTTCTGGGGAGCCATAGCAATCAAGGTAGTCATCCTATGAAGTGATGAAATCACATATTGACATGTCAACAAATAGTGATATTCACTGAACAATGAAGACTATTATAATAATGGAAAGATGGCAACAATATTTCGAGGAACTACTAAACCTAAAAGAAGAAGACAACAATAAACAGTACAGCAGCGAACCTAGAACCAAATACACTACTATCGGATATAGAAAATGCAATAAACAAAGCAGCAGGTTCTGATAACATATAGAACTAATCAAGGCAGCAGCAGAGAGCGGGAAAAAATGGCTACACAGACTCAATGTAATATGGAAGAAACAAGAAACACCAGAAGACCGGAGAAATGCGACAATCATTCCCATATGGAAGAAAAAAGGCAGTAAGAGAGATTGTACAAAATACAGAGGGATATCTTTACTAAGCCACACAGGAACAATTTTTAACAAAATATTAGAACAATGATTACACATTGAACCACAACGTCAAAATAACCAAATGGGCCTCCATAATAACAAAAGCTGTACGGATGCTATCTTTAAACTTAGACAGCTAACAGAAAGAGCGACAGAAAACAACAAGGAATTCGACAGAGTAGACAGACAGAAAACACTATCAATATACTGAGTACCAGAACTTTTAATCAATATATGTACGGGCAGTTATGCTAATTGCCAATATGAAGTAAGAACAAATGCAGGAGTGTACAATAAGTTCCAAATTCAATCAGGAGTTCACCAGGGGTGTGTCCTATTCCCCCCTACTTTTTATAACATATGGCAACCACATCTGTAAAATAATAAGAACCAACGAAGAAGATCAACATAAAAGACAAATTGAACAAACTAATCTTTGTAGACGACCAAGTACTAATAGCGACATCAGAAAAACAATTGCAAGAACATATGAACAGACTCCACACAACATGTCAAAAATTCAACATGTAGAGTAATATTGAAAAAAACATAAATAATGGCAATAGCAAAGAAATAAATATCACTATCTCCATCGATGATAAGCACCGTAAACAGGAAAATGAGTACACCTACATAGACAGCATTATATCGAGTGAGAGAAAAACCAGTAAAGATATACAAAATAGATGCAACAAAACATATACCAGATCCTAGGCCAGATGACATGTATTTTCAAGAACAAAAGCGTAAATATAGACACTAAAGGTGCATTATACATGACTATTATTATCCAATCACTATACTACCAGTGCCAAACCTGGATAATGACAGCACAAGACAAAAGAAAAATAGTGACTGCAGAAATGACATATCTATGAAGAATACTCAAATAGTCATTAAGAGATAGAATTATAAAAAACAACAACATCAGACAGATAACCAAAACAATATCAGTATTGGAACACATCAAAAGACAACAGATCAAGTGGTTTTCATACGCTTCCAGATTACCAACAGATAGCATGCCACATAGACATAACGACCATAAAGCTAGAGGCAGACCATGTAAAGGATGGACCACAGAAATAAAAGAAGCCACGCTTCCAAACAGCACACAAGAAGGCCATCTCCAGAGAACTCTTTCACCCCTGATGCCGCAAGGCACACAGCGTATAGATAGAATGAACACTAAACAGCTTGGGCACATATGAAATGCAATTACTATAGACAAGAGATTTATGTACCACAATACTCTACAACAGGAGATCTCAACCTTTTCAGATGGCGAGCAATTGTTGGTGCTCATGAGTACTTTTCCCCGATGAGAGTAACAGGTCCTCACGATCGCCAGACTGAGAATGCCTGCTCTACAATATATAGTCAATTGTCTTTAGGTAGGTAATTATCATGTTCATATATGGTTCAATTTCAGTCAGGACTAAGAATTTTTTTCATTTATCCTCATGGTTCCTACTTGAATTTACTTGTATAAGCTATTATTTGAAGCAACAATGTCTTGTCTCTATAGTATTTATGTTTATAAGCATATAGGCCCTTATAGTACGAATACGGATGTTCTGTGTTTGCATTCCTCAGGATACTTCAATACTTGAACGGGATGTTCGTTGTTGTTATAGTCCTTGTCTCAAATGGTCCGTTCTCAGTGAGTTGAGTACACAGGTTTGATGAGACCACATCTTTGTTTTGGAGATGTGGTTGGGCAAGTACGGAAAATCTGTTTACTTGAGTTGCAAGGCGATTTGGTGCCGCTAGAATGGAGCTGGTTCAATTCCTGGCAGGGTTAAGAATTATTTTCATTTATTCTCAAGCTTCCTACTTGAATTTATTCATATAAGGTACCAGGTTCAAATCCCACTGCGGGTAACTACATCTGGACCATTCAGAAAGCACTAGCAACCTAATCAATATATTTATATTACTTTTAAAATCAATACATAAAAATTTTTTTTATACCAACGGAAAATATTGTGAGATGGTCGTTATTCACATATTCTCAGTTAATGAAAAAAACTAATATGCAGAATGAAGAGAGGACATAGCAGGAAGTTGAAATGTGAGTAGACTGTGTAACTATTCTTCCTTCTTTCCTGTGTTTCTTGACTTCGGCTACTTCCTGGTTGGATGTCCTACCCACAGATAGATTGCCTTACTGGGCTAGACTGTTCTATCTACACTTGACTTATACCAACTGAATCGTCAGATATACAATTATGTCTGGTTTCCAGCATTCATCTTTGTAGCCACACTGGCCCACCGATAAGCTATTCCCAACAACTAGCTATGTATGGTGTATGATAGCTGTTAGTAGGCCTTGCTGTCTCCTTGTGTCAACTAGACTGTTATGTTATGCAAACTACTGTTACTACAGAATGACAGATGTAACAACAGAGCTGTGTTGTGTGATTGTATTGTGCTCATGCTTTTTAGTGATGGTATTTTCTATTTACCCTGCCTTTCTCTACTGAGAGATATATGCCATCTGTGAATTATGTTCCCATATATGACACGTCATGTGATACATACATCAAGTGGCAACACTTGATATTGACATCTCACTACTTTCATATCATATGCCTATCACATGATAGGATCCTAAGGGTACCACATCGGATGCATCAACAGTCCTCCGTCTATTTCTATCTTCTGCGATTCGTATGAGTGAGGAAAAGTCCTGTCCTGTCTAAGATTGATATTGACTGATTTTCTTTGCCCTCTACTTCTTCCACCTTCGGCTGTCCCCAGTAGTATTATTTTTGACAAGGAATAGTGTCGGCATATATGCAGACTACTTACCTGAACTTGGAAGAAATGACCCATCTGTAGCAATATTGTTTTTGCTTTTGTATGAGATTCTTCATCTGAGATACCTGCCTGAAAGTGTAAAAACAAATATAATGTGTAAATAATTATGATAAAATACTGCAAACATCAAAAAGTAATTCTTTACCCATGCTTAAAATGAAGGTTTAGAGAACTTTGTGATAACATGCAAGAACAAATGAATAAAAGACAGAATGGTAGTGCAATATAATATTACTGTTGAAAATTGTGATATGGCAGTGTATCATACTGTCCAGGTCATGCAGGGGTCAGATGTAACAAAAGAATACTCATTGATGGGTAATGCTTTGGTTGATGACATAGTATTGAGTAGAGATAAGGCCAACATAATAAGGGCATTCATTGATTTACTGCAGAGTGAAGATGATAAAGTGCACATACAAAATCAACATCTGACTGTGACGGAGTTTGCATACCCTTGGATGGTTGCTGGAAAGGGGAGTGGAGCATGTATGGGAATATCCAGAGTTCCATGATGCTGTTTTCTAATCAAGAATACGATGGTTAGAAGAAATGAACGATGATAAAGACAACTCGACATTAAGTTACAAACATTTCTCAACAACTGCCTGAGATAGGTTTTAAATATTAAATGATAAGATCAGAAATAAAGAGATTTGAATAAGCACAAGTATCATGTTTGCATACAATGTTTACAAAATGAAGGTGGATTGTACGGTACATTACAAGAATAAGTGACCATGTTCACTACTTTTAATGACAGTTGCAGACAATTTTGTGCATCTCATCCAACTATTTAATGTTTGTTATGCGCTTCATGTCATCAACTCGTTAACAAAACAAAATGGCTAATTCAATTGATGTCTGTCTACTGAGCTTGCCAGGACACGGTATACTGTCAGGGTCATCCAATGATCTTATTGTACAGCAATGATGGACGGATTCAATGGGAATGCAATGTACGGTGACGCAGCCTGCACATCAATATAAAGGTCGGCATGTGCTTGCAATGTACGAACATGTCATTTGTAAAAATATGCTGTTTCATTTATGGATGGATAACTAGATAACATGTGCCAACTGGTGTGTTTGTGAACTACAGATTAGCAAGACAACAGTTGTTGAATGGAACACATTTATGCGTGAAGTTTGTGTCTGCAGCGTGACACGGTTGCCACGAAGACGCATTGGAGAAGGAATGATCGTCGATGTAGACGAAAGCCTATTTACCCCAAAAAAAGGCAAACTATGGTAGAGTGTTGCCTCAACAATGGGTATTTGGTGGACTATGTCACGAGACAAAGTACGTTTTCTTGCTGCAAGTGCAAGATAGAAGATCTGCTACCTTAATGAAGGCGATTGTTGACAATATTGAGCCTGGATCAATGACAGATTCCGACTTGGAAAGGATATAAAACTACAGAGATCAGGAGAGCTGGCTTTGACCATCTAATAGTGAACCACAGATACAACTTCATGGATCAAGATTGAAGTCTATACCCAAACAGTGGAGCAAATGTGGGGCAGTGCAAAGTGGCGAAATAAGAAACACTGCGGAACAGCATCACTTAAACAGCCTCTAGCAGAGTTCATGTGGCGATCTAAACTACAGAACAATGTCAATCATTTCTATGCCATATTGGAGGAAATGATCAGATACTGGCCACCCATAATATGCCAGTTACATTGGCTACACTGTTCCAAATCCTAACCCCAACACTGAAAGTGGCCCCCTCCCAAATCCTAACCAGCACCAAACCATAAATCCCCCCTCCCAAAACACTAAAATATCCAGCATCCCCTCCCAGCAGTATTAGTGAGATTCGCACAAACAAATAGACATAGTAAATATCATGTTACTGATAACACTGGTTAGATGCCCTTAACTGTACTGTACTATCAGTTCCGCTGAAACGATCATTCCTAGCTAAAGTTCGTTCTGGTAAATAAGTGGCCACTGATTCTTTTATAGTACCGATTTTACGCTCTGAGAAATTCAGAAAACTGTAATTACAGGGCAAGCATCAATAAGCCAGTTGTCATGTCTTTAGAGATTTAATACTCAAGACATCAATACACAAATAATTTTACTGTAAAAAAGTTATGAATGTTTGTTTGTTGTCAGCTCTGAAGGAGGAGCTCTACCTGCCATATTGCTGAATTACCCAGCTAGGGCTATGCTAGGAGTTGAGCTCGGATAACTACCAAGTATGTGTAGTGTTGGGTTCTTAGATTACTGAACCACTAATCTTAGCTTGATCACCCAGTGCAATTACTTGCTCCACAAGCATTGACCAGGAAGCTCAATTTTTCACACGATGCACTAGATAGAAGGTATTTTAGGTTAATTTAAAAAATGTAAATCTTTCCTGTTTATCTAGTCTTTTTTTCTGTAATGGTGTCACAGGATTGAATGATCGGTTTTCAGGATATTGCACATTTGGTCGCTTGATATGCAGCTTGTTTTGCCTCAGAATGTTGGTAACTCTTTCAATCCACCTTCTTCTTGGTCTTCCTCTGTAGTTTGCTATTTCCATTTTCATGCTGTATGTTTTTCCCGCTGGCCAATAAAAATGTGTTCTCATTAAGTCACTGAACCATTTCAGTCTCTGTTTTTCAATATATTTAACTACAGGTGTTCCAACAGTTCTTGTAATCCTTCTTGTTCTGCTTGTTGCTTTTCAAAGACATTTCATTTCATACACACACACAGTAAGATTTCCCTCTTGTACTTTTGTTAGTATCCATGTCTGATACTGATAACACAATAACGTTGGCATGAAGATTGGATTTACGATTTGCCATTTGGTTTCCATCGGGATAGATTTGTTTCAAACTTATAGCTGTCTTAAATAAACCTATTTCAACTCATATCTGTTGTCATTCATTTTAGGGTACAATATGAATATGCTATGTTGATTCAGCTTTCATCATCGCCAGACTGCTAGGGTACAATATGAATATGTTATATTGATTCAGCTTTCATCATCGCCAGACTGCTAGGGTACAATATGAATATGCTATATTGATTCAGCTTTCATCATCGCCAGACTGCTAGGGTACAATATGAATATGTTATATTGATTCAGCTTTCATCATCACCAGACTGCTAGGGTACAATATGAATATGTTATATTGATTCAGCTTTCATCATCGCCAGACTGCTAGGGTACAATATGAATATGCTATATTGATTCAGCTTTCATCATCGCCAGACTGAAGAATGTCAATGTATTCAAACTGGAATATCATGACATTATAAGGATATAAATGATGGAAATTTTTATATTGAAGAGAAATCAAAGGCATAAAACAATTTGGCTTTTAGCAAGATGAAGTATAAAACAGAATACAAAACTTCTAAAAATCTGAATCTACTTGAAATGTCTAATTTCATCATTATCAAATGCCATCTCCACAATGAAGGTTGGCTGCAACATACTTCCAACATTCCATATCTTGTTTTGGTGGTGCATTCTACTAGACTGTTAGTCCAATTTGCTAAATGTTTAAGCTTAAACTGCAGCGAACACAACTTAGCAAAAGGTAAAGTTATATCATGTGACACATAAAATAATTGCAGTCATGTACAGTGATAAAACACAAAAACTATGTCTTTCAGTATTAAGAATTTGTATCATCCATCGCACAACACATCCAAGTTTATATTTCACTCACCATATACATTGCAATAGCCACAGGAAGATAGAATGAGTAGAATGCTGTCTTCCACTTGACGATAGCGTTGTATCTGGTCATAGTGAACTGGCTAAAGTCAACTTTAGCTTCGGGTGGTGCAGTGGTTAAGTCCAGGCATTGTCCAGTTACAGTTTGTAGTGTTGTCTGGGTAATAGATAACACAAAATTATCTAATGGAAGAAATATGAGGAACAAACTATGAAAAGAGAACAGATGAGTTCAGTCTTACTGAATGTTGAATTTAACACAGGAGCTGTTAAGTATCACCAAATGTTGAATTTAACACAGGAGCTGTTAAGTATCACCAAATGTTGAATTTAACACAGGAGCTGTTAAGTATCACCAAATGTTGAATTTAACACAGGAGCTGTTAAGTATCACCAAATGTTGAATTTAACACAGGAGCTGTTAAGTATCACCAAATGTTGAATTTAACACAGGAGCTGTTAAGTATCACCAAATGTTGAATTTAACACAGGAGCTGTTAAGTATCACCAAATGTTGAATTTAACACAGGAGCTGTTAAGTATCACCAAATGTTGAATTTAATATACAAGTTGCTACGGCTTAACGAGTGTTGAATAAGGAACTCTTACAGACTGGATTTGTTTCCTCAAATTTGTTTGCCCTTCTGCAGCATCTTTTTTTACAAGTGAAGTTTCTTGGAGATTACACAATACACATTCATGTATAATAGCAGAGTAAATGTGTTTGGTTTGAAACATGCAACAAGACACAACTCACTTTCCAAAATTATATTGCAAGAACATTCAAGAGGGAAGGAGAAGACAGATAAATCTTGGATTGATAACATCAAGGAATGGTCTGAGCGTGACTACACTCTTCCTAATGTTTGTCAAGGAATGGTCTGAGCGTGACTACACTCCTCCGAGTGTTTGTCAAGGAATGGTCTGAGCGTGACTACACTCCTCCGAATGTTTGTCAGGGAATGGTCTGAGAGTGACTACACTCCTCCGAATGTTTGTCAAGGAATGGTCTGAGCGTGACTACACTCCTCCGAAAACTAATGGAAACATCTGGAGGCAGACCAAGAAGAAGGGGAATTGAAGGAGATACCAATGTTTTGAGATATCCCAATATTACTGCATATCACATGACCAAGTGTGCCATAATCCAAGACCCGATCGCCATTCAATCCTGCAACACCTAGCCATGCTAAGGCCGGATGCGTCAAGACAAAGGGTGTAGATATCACAGGTAAGCTGTAGACCATGACACAACACACTGTGTTCTACATCCTGCTGACATGTAGGAGTTTGAGAAGGAATGCAGCAGAACACCATTTGATGATTATTCATTAAGTAAACATAAAATCCCTGCCAGTTTTTCTGGCAAAATAATAACTTAACACTTTTTTTGGTGTGCAGTTTTCAAACTGCCATTGGATCTTTCTTGTGGCAGGATGCCCCTACTAGTTTTCTAGCAGGACATAGTCTGTTTTATTTGCATCAATGGTCCAACACATCTGACTTCGGCATTGGTAACTAATACAAAAGTTACCTACCATTTAAACAACCAGATTTACTATGTTAAACTTGTCATTGTTCGAGCAAGCACAAATGACTGGATGCTGTTATAATTATTACATTTTATACCAACCTTCACACAGAAATTTGATGCAAAACAATGTCTCAAATTTATATTACAGAAGTAGACTTCGTGAAATAGATACCGCCAGTAAATATCAAAATATATTGCAATGTCAAGAATGAATATTAAACACAAGAGTGCTGACAACGTTTGTATCATGTTCTCAGATAGAAAGGACATACCCTGTGAACACTATGAGTTAAATTTCACCGGGTGTTGAATTTATGAACAATAGAATTAGGAAACTTTAAGGAGTTATAGAAAGCAGCAGACTGGATGTGAATCAGATTGGTTCAGTTGGCATCTAGTTATTACTGTAGGTTATCATCAGCCCACACCGAAGTCCATAGGGCTATAATCCTAGTCTCAGTAAATCTATTAGAGCAGTGGTTCTCAACCTTCATAATGCTGAGACACTTAAATACAGTTCCTCTTGTTGTGATGACTCTCAACCATAAAATCTTTATCATTGCTACTTCATATGTGTTTTGTAATGGTCTTAGGCAACCTCTATGAAAGGGTTGCTTGACCCATAAAGGGGTCGGACCCACAGGTTGAGAATTAGAGTGCAGCAGCTGACAGTTCAAATTTGATGCTGATTTATCACTCTTTATATATCTATTATTTTTCTCTTTGTGGGCATTTCCAATCTTTATACCATTCTCATGAAGTATTCTTCTTCTTTTGCGTTCATTCTCAAACTCCTGCAGATTAGCAGAATGTAGTCCGGAGAACGGAATGCATTGTGTCATAGTTTACAGCATTGCTGCGATATCTGCGCCTTTTGGCCTGACACATCTGATTACAGTATGGCTTTGGGTCACTGACCCTATATGGGATGGGACAGCCAACTCCATCCCATAGCCTCCGTTGTCGCCTTTTACGACATGCGTGGAAGGTAAACAGTGTTGATATTCTTTGCTTCCCTTTTGGGCCCCGGCAACACACGGGCGTCATGAAGTATTGATAGCGAGTGTTTCTTATTTTTAAAAAAATCTGAGCGGACAAAGACCCTTAATGCATTATGTCAGATCAATCCATTGATGTTTTTACTGACACTGTGGCCATGCTCGTCAGTGTAATGGTTCACTCATTACCCTTAACACCCACGTGTCCTGGCACGGAATGTACAGGTTATCATTGATGCTTTGAGTATAAAGCTTTGTAGTAGCCAATGCTAATAGGGAATCTTCATGTGTATTGTAACTTTGGTGCTGTAGAGTATTTGCAATTATTGGGTGCTCTGAATAACTTTATTCTCTCCGAGCATGTAATGATGTATATGATTTTACAATATATAAACGTTATGGAATATATACTGGACCATTTGTCAGTAAAATAGAACCAAGTGCTGAAATTAAGCTGACCTGTAGAAATAGCTCCACAACAGACATGTAGTATGGTTTGTCTCTAGCAAATTTCCTGAGAAGAGAATAGATACTGCACTCCAAAAAGAATGAGTCATTTATGGCTGTAAGGCCGACCTTTTCCTGAAACAAACAAAACATTTTGGTCACATACAAGACACTTTAGCTTATTTTAGTCACATAATCAGACATAAATATACTACTTCTTCATTGTTCTTCAGATATTAGGTTACAGTGCCAATAGCTTCAATGACTATTGTGATTGACTTCAGGTCATCCACAGAGCCCCTCAGGTCTGGAAGTAGCGCCATCTCAGCAGGCCTATTTTCTCCCTCATCTTGGTAGAGTTGACATGCATGAAGAATGTGTTCTGCAGTCTCTGAGCTCAGTCCAAAGGTCTGTCTCGCCAATTTTCAGCTTTGCATTAACATACTGAAACTAACATATTTTAGTCACAAACAGCTAAAACTAACATATTTTAGTCACAAACAGCTAAAACTAACATATTTTAGTCACAAACAGCTAAAACTAACATATTTGAATCATATAAATCACAGGCTAACATATTTTAGTAGCACACATCAGACATATAGTAACATATCTACATAATCTTATAGCTAGAAGAGGTGTCAATGCTACATAGCACCGATCTCAACATGTTGTTACTCTGAGTAGTTTCTTCTAAAAAAAACAAACTGTCTTTGTTCCAGACATGTCGTAGGATGTGGCTAAGAAAAGTTTGAAAAACATCACAACATCTTGTCTCAATTTCTTTCTTTAATCTTCTATCAAATTACCCGCATGGACGATGAAAAGAAATACAGGACAGCAGACATTGCACCAGACTACAAGGTGACAGGGAATGCTAGATGTGCCATAACTGCAGATACGTCAACAAATCTGACAGAAGAATGCTGAGATAGTTGATCCAGAAGTATGCTTTGCTCCTGACAGGACATGGTAATCCTGTGCCACTGGAATGTCTCCATAAATCCCTCTTACACAAGCACGCGTTGGAGACATCCTTAAATGAGTTCGGGCATCGCTGCAGTCATACAACTGAGAACTTGTGTTTTTGTCAGAGAGGCTATAGTCTGTCAAGAGCTACCTGATCACGGTTAAAGGGATTATTTCATCATCATCATGTGTCAAGAGCTACCTGCTCACAACTAAAGGGATTATTTCATCATCGTCATAAGTGTTAAACAATAAACTTTCTATGGCCTACTCAGAGAAGTTCATGGTCCCACTAAAGCGTTTCTAGCTATGTCTTCACTACAACCCCAATCAATAACATGACTATAGCACTTACCTTCTTGTACCAACATGGCTGTCCCCTACGAGTCAGCGAATGATCCATAATATCATCAGACACCAAGAAAAAACCCTGGAGCTAAAATCAACACAGAATTTTAAAAAGAAAAACAATTTAAAACTACTAATATGTAATCTTTATGACAGACAAATATATTCTAAATTGCAACATAATATACTCAAAAAATAATCAACAAAACTAGAGTAAAAGTGCAGTTTATAATTCGTGTAACTAGGAAACAGGGTGATGAAATTTTGATAATCACTGGAAACACATAAATCAAGATTTAACATTTAGCATGCCAGCGGCCCAAAGAAACTAAAATTTCTGGTCGTATCCCCCCTCTCAACGTTGTGGTAGCTTAATTGCAACATGTATCTATGCAGTTTGATAAGTGTAATACAAATTTTAAATCAGCTTTTTCTTCTTCAAAAAGTGGAAACACTGTTAGCATTTAATCTGCTTCCTTTTTCGACAGTGTTGTGGGCAAAGCAGATGGTAGAACAAACATATTAAAAGATTTTGTAGGCCAGTGTTACAATTATCGCAAATCGATTTGAAATGGAAGCAATTTTTAGTTAAAATTCTTATGGATTGTGTTTTTAATAATGTAGAAATGTTGGGAATTATGTTTGTTTTCAACAAAATTATAAACACATTAGTTTCATTATGAAATGACGCTGGGAAGGATAGACCCAGACCTTTTGCCACATTATATTTAGCATTCAATATATTTACGTTATCAGTCAAGACAAATATTCCTAGACAGAGTGAAGAATGTATTGATAAGGTAAGTGACATCTACACGTTATATTTAATTATTACAGAAGGTATTATGAGCATGTTAGTTTGGTTATTAAATAGCATCAGAAATATGATCATTCTAGACTTTTAACAGCATTTCTTCAAGGAAAACATCCGTCGGACAAGAACATGTGAGTCAGTCATTGAATCTTTAGCACCCTGAATTAAAGTTGTGGAATCTTTCCCATGGACCTGACTATTATTTTGAAAATGTGCATTATTTTTGGTGAGTGTTTGGAAAACGCGATAACTTTTGAGCAATTTGTGAAGTTGAAAACTTGGGGACGGGGGAGAAATCACAATACTACAAATTAAAAAAAACCACAAAAATGTTTTCATGACGTACATAATACTTTAGTAATATGTAGCAACACTGATAAAATCTTCTTAAATGTGTATGTCTGTTGTATATATGTTATTCCATAGCCAAACTACCACAATATGGACTGAACAAACAAATAAAACATACATATCATATACGATGTCGACCATTCTATAATTAGGTTTAAGCCAACATACGATGAAATTGTATTTATTGTTGATCTCTGGTTTCCATGATAAATTATCTAGACCAATTGTATTTGTTATTTCATTAACAAATGATTGTTCTCTTAATAGGTTGGTAATTAGATATTCCTAGCTTTGTGTGGTGCGAATTATACATCACAAAAACTTAACTTTGTATAGTTCCGCATTGAAGAATCGGGTCATAGCAACTGGCGGATACGTCCGACCACAGGCCCGCAGTACTGTATGCCCGTCTACGGATTTATCTGCCGGGTCATAGCAACTGGCGGATACGTCCGACCACAGGCCCGCAGTACTGTATGCCCGTCTACGGATTTATCTGCCAACATGGTCACGAGAGATTTTCTGTGTTGCATTTTTCATCTTTGCAGTTTTCTCATATATCACACATGACATACACCAACAAAACTGACCTCATTAGATTCGGTATTCAATCTTTATTTCCGTTAAAAAATATATACAAAAAAATATTGCGTTCTTCAAACACTCACTAAATTCTGAAAATTCTCAAAAAAGAATCTGGCTGTAGAAGAAAAGTTACGTAATTTGTATTTGGCATGCTAAAGGTTAAGGCCTTTATCAAGAACATATACACAACATATGACATGTAAGAAAAGAATTCTCCAGTCACATGACAGAGCTAAATATGGATGAACACAGGGAGAGTAAAAACTAGAAGAGCATATGTGAAACAGTTTGTTTTACTCTTTCCATGTGTATTCATATTTAGCTGTCATGTGACTGTGGACTGTCATTTTTACTTGCTGTATTAGGTTGCGAATCTATTCTTGTTAAAGGCAATTTGGTCAAAACGTTGAATTCATGTTACCATATGTGTTTTCAGTGCTTAGCAAAACTTCATCACCTGGTTTTTCAGTTTCAATTGTTGGATTTCAGTTTGGCTGCAGTTATTGCCTCGTATCGAATGGCTGCAGTTATTGCCTCGTATCGAGATTAAAATTGGATATGATGGCTAAGATGTAATACTCTTAATAACTAAATTTATTTTATGGTGACGGAAGTTCTAGGTCGTTGTTAACAACTACCTTTGTGGTGATGTAAGATGTGGTTCTTTGTTCACAACTACTTTTGTGGTGATCTAGAATGTAGACCATTCATTAATACTTTGTCATGTTCAAAATTCATTGACTAATAAAACATAAAAAGATGATGACATTTAGAAGGATCATTATTTTGTGGAGCTTTGAGTTTTAAATATCAAATGTATAAAATAGGCCAACAAAACATTAAAGAAACACAAATGTAAATAGCATAATTTCTATTCATGTTCAACAATTAAAAAAAGTAATAGAACTCATGTCAGGTGAATAATAAGAGATGTACTAGTGCTCAGGTGAATAAGAGAAGCAGCAATATTCAATCTGGTGAATAATTAGACAAGTTATAATATTTATTTAGGTGAATAATAAGGGAAGTTATAGCAATTACGAGAATAATAAGAGAAGTTATAGCACTCAGTCAGGTGAATAATAGAAATTATAGCACAGGTGAATTATAGAAGTTATAGCACTCAATTATATGAATTATAGAAGTTATAGCACAGGTGAATTATAGAAGTTATAGCACTCAGTTATATGAATTATAGAAGTTATAGCACAGGTGAATTATAGAAGTTATAGCACTCAGTCAGGTGAATAATAGAAATTATAGCACAGGTGAATTATAGAAGTTACAGCACTCAGTTATATGAATTATAGAAGTTATAGCACAGGTGAATTATAGAAGTTATAGCACTCAGTCAGGTGAATAATAAGAGAAGTTTTATTGTACTCAGCAATGAGATATGTAATAAAAGTTTACAATGAGAGAAATACTTAAGTCCCACAATGAGAAGAGAAATAAGTTATTTACCAGCTCAACACACCATCCAAGCACACGTGCTATCTTTAAATCTTCTTCAAGTGCATTTGGAACTAAGTGTCTGTATGATGTTACAACAGACACTCCTCTGTTCTTCTTGCCATAAGGTACATTGTAATGTAAAACCTGCAGAGATTAAAATTTAATTATATTAATCTTCAAATAATGCCAATTATGCAGAATAAGTAATGCAGTGAATATAAACCTAAATAAATCTCTATAAAACTGGCTCGTGCATTGGAAGGGTAGCCAATGCAATTGTCGCGAAATGGGAAGATGTCAAGACGACTAGCGAGTCAAAAAGATAGCACATTGAGTAAATTGAGAGGGTAGCACAACATGCAAACGGAACATTAAAAGGAAATTGAAACTAAAGTTTCTGTTACGCTCGAGCATAGTTTCTAGTCCTCAGTGCTCTTAAAAAATGCATAATTACACAAGACAAGTTCACTGACAGCGGAATACCTTGTGCGAGATTGATGTAGTCGATCCAAGCCTAAATCTCTGACTACCGTCTCCACAGAGACTGCCACCCAGGGACATAATGTGACCTGAAAAGTCCAAGGGCACAGTCGGTCGAAAACTAATGGCATAGAGTCAATACACATTCATCGCCTGGTGACAGATAAGGAAGGCTGTCACAGACTAGGAAAACCCACTACCCGAAAAAAAGGCATGACAAAAACGGCTGTGCTAGGCCTTCCGAGGTTGAAAATAACACAGCTCTGCTGTGGAACCAGTAGCACAATGTACTTCATGCTTCCCAGCAGAAATCACATGAACTTTCATGTTGGTTATCAGAGTGAATAAAGAAGAAGATGTACACAAAATGAAATACTAACAACAAATCCATGCATGCACGCATTAAAGCACACCAGAATATTCCACATGCATTAATATGCTGTGACAAGCATGCTAGAGTATAGAAACAACACTAGAATCAAAGTTCTATCACACCTGTATGAACCACAAAAGTTCTATGATACCTGTATGAACCACAAGTTCTATGACACCTGTATGAATCACAAAAGTTCTATGACACCTGTATGAATCATAAAAGTTCTATGACACCTGTTATGAATTACAAAAGTTCTATGACACCTGTTATGAATCACAAAAGTTCTATGACACCTGTATGAATCACAAAAGTTCTATGACATCTGTTATGAATCACAAAAGTTCTATGACACCTGTTATGAATCACAAAAGTTCTATGACACCTGTTATGAATCACAAAAGTTCTATGACACCTGTATGAATCACAAAAGCTCTATGACTTCTGTATGAATCACAAAAGTTCTATGACACCTGTATGAATCACAAAAGTTCTATGACACCTGTATGAATCACAAAAGTTCTATGACACCTGTTATGAATTACAAAAGTTCTATGACACCTGTTATGAATCACAAAAGCTCTATGACACCTGTATGAATCACAAAAGTTCTATGACACCTGTATGAATCACAAAAGTTCTATGACACCTGTTATGAATCACAAAAGTTCTATGACACCTGTTATGAATCACAAAAGTTCTATGACACCTGTATGAATCACAAAAGCTCTATGACTTCTGTATGAATCACAAAAGTTCTATGACACCTGTATGAATCACAAAAGTTCTATGACACCTGTATGAATCACAAAAGTTCTATGACGCCTGTTATGAATTACAAAAGTTCTATGACACCTGTTATGAATCACAAAAGTTCTATGACACCTGTATGAATCACAAAAGTTCTATGACACCTGTATGAATCACAAAAGTTCTATGACACCTGTATGAATCACAAAAGTTCTATGACACCTGTTATGAACCACAAAAGACTGAAGTTTATTAAAGAGACAATTATAGATATAACTAAAACAAACAAAAATATAAGAATTTATTAAATTGTGTGTCCAAGCTTCAGAGGACTGATATCAACTTCTTTTGAAGCGTGCAACTTGCACACTGGAGCTCTTAAGTTTATTGTCAGTCTCTGATGGGACTAGACAGTTAACCTACAGTTAGGGGTCGTGTCTAATGAACTTTATGGAAAGATGCCAGTATTGACCTTCAAAGTCAAGACACCATCACATAAACAATACATACATATATTGTTTCTGTGATGAGGGGTGCCCGTATCTGTATTATTATTGTATTACGGGCACCCCTTGTCACAGAAACAATGCAGATATGGTCACATTGTACTATTCAGCAATGAAACTAGGCAGTGGCGACCGGGGATGTAATCAAGGGTTGAAACAGCACAACTGAAATGAAGTTCAACATCATCATGTGGCATTCTTTGCAGAACATAGTCTATTTAAGGATCTTCTGAACACCTAGCGATCTTGGGGGGAGTTGACCTGCCTCCTCACACAACATGTTTTAACAGTCAGATATATCATTTGCCCGCCGTCTTGGGCAGCCTCTTCCTCAGCTGCCATTTACTTTGCCTTTCGCTATTAATCTTTCCATGCTGTTATGTCTCTTTAGATGATCAAAGAGGTTCAGCTTCCTTGTTATGACCTTTAGGACCCAGCCCTCTTCGACGTTTAATGATTGTAATACTTCTTTGTTTGTCCTTTTTGCTGTCCATGGTATAAGCAAAATATTTTCTGTAGCATCTCAATTCGACGGCAAAAATTTTCTTTGTCACTGTTTTATTGAGACTCTAAGTCTCACAGCTGTATATTACCACAGGGAATACGCATGTTCTTATCATACACAGTTTTACTGTGCAACTGATGCCTTGCCAGAGATTTTTCATTTGGAGAAGTGAAATTTAGTTAGTTTATGTAAATATGGGAAGAGCATGCCCAGGGTCTCAAAATTCATAGTATCGGCACTTGTTTCTATCTAAAAACCACACAGGCGCCAAATTTGTCTTTAATGTTCCTCATGCAAGGTAGGTGTTTTAATTTCTGCTCTATATTGGTATCTATTTTCTTTTAATGAGGGGGTCTCAAGAGCTTTAAAAGCCTGAGATTCTTCTTCTGCGTTCATTCTCAAACTCCTGCAGATTAGCAGGATGTAGTCCGGAGAACGGAATGTGTTGTATCATGGTTTACGGCATTGTTGCAATATCTGCGCCTTTCAGCCTGACACATCCGGCTTCAGCATGGCTTTGGGTCACTGACCATATATGGGATGGGACAGCCAACTCCATCCCATAACCTCCTTAGTCGCCTCTTAGTCGCATGGAAGGTCAACTGTGTTGCTATTCTTTGCTCCCCTTTCGGGCCCTTCAACACACAGGCGAAAATCTGATATAAGTATTTGAGTCAGTAGATTTTGTGTGTAACACAAGTTAAAACAGTTTTCGGCTCTAGAGGGACTGGTTTTCGTGCAGCCTTGATACATTCTGCAGATAAAAGGGGTGTCCCCCCCCCAGCATGTCCTCAGTATCACAGCAGAAATTATGCAGATACCTGTGTCAATGGGCAGATCATTTGATAGGACACTCCAAAGTGAGCTAAACCAATGTCTAGGTTTGCATGCCTTCCTATAAAAAAACACTGTTGCTGGGAATAGCAGTAGCAGGAATAGGGAAAAAAAAGAAATACTCAGGACTGATAACATTAAAGATTATCAAAGGATTGGTCCTGATTTCTCAATTCCTCCACAGAGAAAAATCAATGAAGGATTGTGTCAATGCTTCTAATGTAGTACTATTTTTGTGTGTGCAAAGTTGGAAGGGGAGGGGGGAAGGAGAAAAAAAAGAAGAAAGAGATCTCCAAGGCTTTACTCTACACCTATAAGATTCCAGCACATTCAGCCTGAAGATATTTAGAAGTGTGACTCATGGTCACTGAAAGAGACTGAAAATAAGAAAAGTTCGGAAAGAGAAACATTAAAGATATATGAAAGGACAGATAAAGTAACATAGAACTTGAAATGTGAACCACGACACTCTGATTAATTTATTGAGTTGGTATTGGAGCACATATGGATTTGTCTGGTGTGTACCGAGGACACCATGCACCCAAAATTGAACTCTCAGTGGAAGCGCCCCTAGTAAAGAGAGGATCTAACCTACTACAATTAGTAGCGTATGTATTACTATTACACTTAATTACCTCTTTGAACCATAAAAAAGCATCTGCTATTTCTGGATTATTGATTTCATTTTTCGTCAGATCATCAACAAGCTCTGTAAAGATGGCATCAAACTCTTCCAGTTCAGTAGCTCCTGTACTTTTCTTGGAATTGCTGCCATTCTGTGTCATGCTTCAAAGAATTAAGTAAACTAATCACGCATCTTAAAATTTGTGAAATATAACTCAAACCATCAATTTCCAAATAAGCTTTAAAAAAAGGAAACATCTGCCAATTGTGGTTACTTTTAAGCTGAGATGCTATTATCAATTCAGTTTCTAATCAAATTCAGTAGTAATATTGACACCTGTCTTTACATTTAATTCCAGGGTTCCTTCTTAACATTAAAAAATGGCTCGGTTGACTGTACACATTGTTTGAATGCTGTTAAATTTCTTAGGCCTAAAAATCATAATAAGAACGATGCAAAATTTTTAAATTAAACATTTTGTATTTCTATCACCATTAGGCATAGGCCCTACTTATTAGTTGAGAAAAGTAATGTAGGAATAGTGCATATGATCACTCCTCATACTACAAAAGCCGGTAGAGTAAGACTGACTGAAATTGTGTGATTTGGCAAGCTTACGGTTAACCGTTAAGTACTTTTAGAGTACAGTTAGGATTAGAAATAATATTTCTAATGTGTGCGCGCATCTCGCTCCTTGTGTAGCAGGCAGAAATACTGAGCGCTCAGTACAAATCATTGGAAATTTTTTTTTTCAATATCTGAATTGGAAAACAAACATATTATGCATAAGTTCGTCTGTGTCTAGAGTTGAACTCATTGACTGTCAGGATGTGACGTCACGGCAGCCATTATTTTCATTGGAGTTACACTGAAATCCGTGACATTAGATAGTTACAATTGTCAAGTGTACTATTTATAGCACAGTGAAGAAATAATCCTTACTTTTACCCAATAATAAATAACATAAATTAGGCTCCGACTTACTAATAATACTAGTTAGTGAGGCCTATATCATTATATTAGTCATTTAAGTAATTATAGGCGAGTAAATTTTACTAAATTTCAGTAAGCCTACCATTTACGCCTAAGGTACATTGATTCATTTTTATAAAATAATATCAGTTTGTAAGTTTGTTATTAAAATAAAATCAAATTTTAATAATTGCACTACCAGGCACAATCAATATCAATGAATGAGAATGATAATAATAAATAATAATAGGTAAATAGGCGCATTTGATAAAATTAATGAATCAATTCATGATTGATCGCCATGGGCGTGACTGTGATCATTAGCCTACAATACATTCAGTCATTTTACAGTACATACTGACTTGTACACCATGTACTGTATTACTGTACATTATGATTATACATACAACAGTCAACATTCAGGTAAACATTCATTGTAAAATCATTGTTTGTCAACTCAATGACAAGCAATTGAAAAAATTGGCAATTGAAGTCTGACTGATGACTGACTGAACTGTGCAGACTAAAAAAAAATAGGATAACGGCACTGATCTAGTTGCTAAACAATAAAGCATAATATTTAGGCCTAATAATATGCATTAACTTACTTTATTTATGATTATTGTATCTGCAAACTATTCATAAACTTCTGAACTATGTACTACAGTACTATGTATACTATCTTACGACTAGTATGAGTATGAGATGCCGGCAACTTGCCCAATTAACTATGTTTTCTACGTTCATTGCCAGGTCCTCGGGTACATATAACGATAAACATAATAATACTTTTAAAATATGTGCATAATTTTTTTTCATTTATAAGCAATTATAGTCGAGCTAATTTTGGTAACAGTTTGAACTGACAAAGTTTGTTATTTTGCAAATTAGAATTTATATGAAAATTAAGAAAGCCAATATAGCCTAAACGAAATTAATAACAAGTAGAGTTCAATAAGAAAAGGAGTGAGGACGTTTACTATCTGTTCAGGTTTTTTAATATAGGCCTAAGTGTTACAGACGTCTGTAAAATATTATGGAACATAAAGACAAATATATTCATTCGGTAGCAAATAAAAAACTTAAAGGTTCCAAAGGACCATTTTTGACGGTGGTGAAACGACCTAAACATATTTTGTTTGGACATTCACGGAGACACGACTCACTTTCTAAAGTCATGTTTCAAGGAACAGCTGAGAGTGCAAGGAAAAGAGGCTTAAGAGAGAATACTGAATTGACAAGGAATGGCCCAGACATGACTTTTCTACACTCGTCCGAATGACTGAGAACAGGGTGAGGTGGGTCAATTATGGTTCTTACTATTATTATATCAAGCCTCGCAGAAAGTTAACTAGCGTTTTATGCTTATTAGTCCCAGGTAGGCGCTCACAGAGGAAAATGTGTCCCGAAAAAGGACAATGAAAGAAAATGCACTATAAAAGGGAACCATGGAAGAAAATATGTTATGATAGGGGGTTGTAGAATAAATGTGTTATGAAGGTGGGGGCATGAAAGAAAATGTGTTATGAAATTTTGAATGGAAGAAAATGTGTTAAGAAAGGGACCGCAGAAAAAATGTATTATGGACGAAAATGGGTCCCGATGTGGCTCATGGAAGAAAAGCAAAGTTTAACATCGCCGTATTAAATAACACTTGATTTTTTTTTTAAATGCTAATAATTAGCTCATAAGTTGATTTATCAGAGGCACGGGAAGGGAAACAAAGTATAAATGTGTAACACCTTACATAAATAGCTACAATTAATTATAAGAATATCTCCCTGAGACGTTACAATTTTTGTGCACCGCTGCGAAAAAGTTATGTGTAAAAATGAGAAAACAAACAGTTGACTGGGGGAACACAAACAGTTGACTGGGTGAATACAAACAGTTGATTGGGGGAACACAAATAGTTGATTAAAGTGTGCGGAGAAAAGTTAGAAATGACATACCTCTGTAGGTGAATTTATGTGTTTAAAAAAAATTATTTAAGAAAAAAACAAACTTATTTTAAGAAGTGAAAACTAGTACAAGATTTGCAACTAATAATTTTAGTTCTAAAATTATACAATGTTAGCTCTAATATTCTTAACTGGCACAATACACTTGCGAGCGTTGATTGGTCCAAAATCTCGCACCATTTATTTTCTAAAAACATAGAGGTTGTGGCGACTGATTACCAGAACTGCGACCCTCATTAATTTTTTTATGGTTGTAAAACTCTGATATAACAAAATTGAAATAACATCCATGGTTATAGTGCTACCATAAGAGGTGTATTGTATGTAAACTAACCAGAAGGTAGACCGATGCAAATGCCAGTAGGAGGGTAACATGAGCTGGACAGGATAGTCTAACAGAGTACATGTAGGAGGCCTACACCACAAACGGCAAGATAGAAGTTGAAGTTCCTTTGGAGCCAGCATTCGATGAGGAGACCATACTTGGTTTATCTGTCCCCAAGAATTACGAACAATTATCGCTTATATCCTTCCTATGCATTGTTTATTCCAGAGCTTTATTTCATACTCAGAAGATTCCAATTCACAACGGTGTAGGCCTACAATGTTTTAAGAAGAAATAAATTTATTCAGAGGGAGGAAACTGTAGATGTATTCTGGTTTGTTTTTTTTTAACCACGGGGAAACACATGCGGCGGATTTCCTTGTTGTAGTAGTTAAGCCGCTCAATTTGTGCTCAAGAGATCGAGGGTTCGAATCCCGCTTCGCGACGTCTGTGTTTACGAAGTGAAATTTTTTTTCTGAGATCCCGTGGATTATACCTTCAGTTTTTAAGCTACGGACTTACGTGCCATGGGTAATATTCTCGGCTGGCGGTTCGCCGCTTCGTTAGAATGGACGGGGTACATATTGAATCGATAATATATTTTTAACCTTCTCTTCAACAAACTTAACGAGTTGGAGTCGAGCTTGAGCTCCAATGCTAAGCGCCCTTTCCTATCAGATGTGTCCATAGCAATTAGCAACCTAGCCAAGGTCGCCAGTATGGGTGGGACAACTAGCTATACATTCCCAGCCATTCAAGGGGGTTCTCCAATTATTCATAGCTAGGACACGATGTACACGTTGGTAGATATGACGATGTTCAGTGCTGGAGCTCATCTGCTTCCCCAATCGTCATATGCAACGTTTGGCTCTCTGAATGTTGGTCCACAACGGGAAACGTGATTGTACATACGAAATAATGTGGGGCTTCCACAAGAAGACAACATCAGTATATTGACATGTCATTTCTAAGAGAATAATGCTTCACAATGGTTGGTCTAATACAGGGGTCGGGAACCTTTTTGTATGAGAGAGCCATGGACACCACATATTTTGAAAAGTAATTCTGTGAGAGCCATACATTATGTTTAAAACTAAAAATTCAAGTAAATGTGTGCATTTTTGTGTCATTTCATCACTAAAAGTTCAATATTTATGTCTCTGAATTCTTTTTAATAACACTGTTACGCTGTTGCTAATCAATAATGAGAATTCATTTTTCCTTTTGCGCTGAAGTTAGCGCATAGGACAGAGGTCACATCTCTCAAATTCTGTCCAAAGCTATTCTGTGCAGTTCTTGAATAGTATGAATATTGGTTATTTTACTTTCTCTAAGTATTGTTCTTCTGAGTGTTACTTTTGGTCTGCCCCTTGCTCTTTTGCCTGTAGATATCCATTCAAGTGATAATAATGATTATTACTTACCATTAATTCGACTTCTGGTGCTGAGCTGCAGTAGACTTCAGCTGATTTATAGAATGAAATATTGATATACAATTAATATGTAGATCAAAGGAGTCTAAAGGAACATTTTTTAAAATAATCGAACATTTGTCTGCGAGCCAGATGCAGCCATCAATAGAGCCACATCTGGCTCGCGAGCCATGGGTTCCATACCCCTTGTCTAATATATCAATATTGAGACCTTCATATTATCAAAGAGAATATGCCTGTATCTCAAAATACATAAAATACTTACTAAAAGCAATAAAGAAAAACACTGGTGCCGTTATTGGAATGAGCAGGTCAAGTATGCCCAGAAACAGGTCTAAAAACTAAGGTTCAAAAATACACTAGTATTTGCCTGTGTTATAGATGCATTTGTTGACATAATGACTCTTGTTTCATGACTATAATAAGGAAACTTGGTTTGAAATGTGGTGTCGCTAGAAAGGAGCGATTTCGTGGGCAAGGAAGAATGATGGCCAATCAGCGGCGCACTTGCACCATCAGTCAACGTGAAATGGCGGATACATTCAAAGAGAGATCTGGAATAATCAGTACATAGGACATAAGGGCTAATATTTGCTATTGACATAGGATGTATGTCTGTTGTCTCGTTACAGCGAACATCAGCATGTCCAGGTCCAGAAGATCCATGTGATGCCTGGGAGGTGGACGCAGCTACATGCCCGGGAGGTGGAAGCAGCTACATGTGCCGTCCACTAATATCAACTCCAGCTTAGGTTGACAACCTTTTGGGTTGGCAGACTGGGTTTAGCTTTTTTCGTGTGGTATGGGGCAAAGGTTTTATTTTTTAGTCCTCTGGTGCTCCAATTATTGTTGTTTATTTTTACTTCTGGGCCCTTTACAGCGCGAAAACATACAAGTCGAATTAATAAAAGCAGCGGCAGATATAGAGATAAAATGGTTACATAAGCTGTTTAATATAATATGGAACACACAAGAAATACCAGAAAACTGCCTATCTGGAAGAAAACGGCAGCAAAAGAGATTGTACAAAGTACAGAGGTATTTCACATTTAAGCCACACTGGACAAATTTTCAACATAATTTTAGAAAGAAGATTACGAGCATTGATAGAGCCACAGCATATCAACTTTCAAATGAGATTTCGCAAGAACATAAGCTGTACAGATGTCATTTTTAACTCAGAGAACTGGCAGAAAAAAAGAACAACAAAGAAATGTATATCGCGTTTGTTGACCAAGAAAAAGCTTTCGACAAATACTATTACAATATGGGTCCCACTTCTTCTTCTGCGTTCGTTCTCAAACTACTGCAGATTATCAGGATGTAGTCCGGAGAACGGAATGCGTTGTGTCATGGTTTACAGCACTGCTGCGATATCTGCGCCTTTCGATCCGATACATCCGACTTCAGCATGGCTTTGGGTCACTGACCCTATATGGGATGGGACATCCAACTCCATCCCGTAACCTTCTTAGTCGCCTTTTACGACATGCATGGAAGGTAAAGAGTGTTGCTATTCTTTGCTCCCCTTTCTGGCCCTGGCAACACACAGGCTATATGGGTCCCACAACATCTAATCAACTTGTGCAGAAGTAGTTAATTACACAAGCAGTGAATGTGCAGTTAGAACGAGTGTTGGACACTCAGATGATAAACAGATGATAAACTTTAACAGGAAGATAAACAGAAAACCTGAAGTAATGTCAATCGCAAAAACATAACGAAACATCACTATTCTAATCGATGATCAACAACTTCAACAGGTGAAATAATTCACTTATCTAGGAAGCATCATATCAGTGAATAGGAAAAACACCAAAGAAATCCAACATATATGCACCATAGCATACCGGATCTTATGGTAGATGTCTTCTATTTTCAAAAACAAAAATATGAGCATGAACATCAAAACTACACTATATAAGACGATCATGATACTGTTACTATGCTACCAATGTCAAACATGGAAAATAACAACGGAATTCAAAAGAAAACTTGTTTTAACAGAAATAACTTATCTACGTAAAATTTTCGGAGTAACAATAAGGGACAGAATCAGGGACGAAAACAGAAGACTAACAAACACAATGTCAATCCTGGACTACACCAGAAGACAACAGATTAGGTGGTTTTCGTATGCCTCCAAACTACCATCAGACAGTAACCCTCCGGAAGCATTACTATATAGACACGATGGATACAACGCCAGGGGCAGACCTTGCAAAGATGGATTCTTCTTCTTCTTCTTTACTTCCTCTTTTACCCTTTACGGGTATCGAGGGAGATGCAATGTTCTTGTTCTCGCTGTTTTGGCAGCTGCAGATAATGTTATTTGGTGTTCATGTAATGTCTCTTTGATGTTGTCGATCCAGAGTAATGTAGGTCAACCCCTGGCTCTTCTTTCTGCTTCTCCTCTCTTCACATGCTTTATAAACTAATGAATCACACGGCATTCTTTCCAGGTGACAAAACCATTGTATCTGTTGATTTTGTATGTATTGTAGAATTGATATGACACCCACTCTTTCTCTTATGACATCGTTTATAATTCTGTGTCTTCTGGTCACTCCTGTGGCTTTTCTCAGACATCTCATCTCTGTTGTAACCAGTTGTCTCTTATGTTTTGTTGTTAAGGACCATGTTTAACATTGGTAGAACAGGGTTGGAATGAAGATACTTTGGATAAGATGTTTTTTGTTGACATTGGTAGCATTTTGATGGATTAGAGAAATAAAAGAGTCAACGAAAACAAACATATATGAAGCACAAAACAAACAAAAAAAAACAAAAAAAAAAAAAAAACAATTTCCAGAGATCTCTTCTACCCCTGACACTGCAAGGCATAAATGTGTATAAAGCAAAAATTAGAGAGAAAATAAACAGGAAGATTGATGTATTCAAAGTCTGAATTTCAATTGGTTAATTAAAATGTACATCTTATGGTGATGTGTGCACCATTTAACCGTTGACGCTAGTCCAATTTGGTTATATCATAGCCTTTAATCATTAAATAATAATGAAATCGCGATTCGTGTTATCTAGTCAACACGATCTCCGAGTTTTTTGTTCCAATTGTAAAATCTCTACATTCTCTATCAAGAGTAATTAATATAATTTTAATGAGACATATAACCCGTTAGGGTCGAATGGGTGCCATACTAGATACATCAGCACAAAAAGCTCCCCAACAACTCTATCCTCAGACAATCGGAGGAGTTTAGAAAAATAAATCACACCCACACCATTCCTTGATGTAATGAATCCATGATTTTCTCTCACACCCTCTCCTCCTCTCCTCGACTGTTCCTTGCAAGAGTAATTATGACGTACAGCTCCAGTGAGATAAACCAGTGCTATGTCTTCATATTTTTGTTCAGAGGAGATTTCTTTCATCTGCATTTTTGATTATTATTATTGTAGTTTAGTGGGCAGTGGAGTAGCGTGCGTCAATGGCGCTCGGGGCGGAATCATAATTTTCCACCCTTGTGACATTAAAAAAAAATGGCAGTGATTGTGAAAGCCTGGACGAAAATAAATTTGCCGCCCTCCCGATGATGCCGCCCGGGGCGGTCCGCACCTCCGCCCCCTCTCGCTACGCCACTGTTAGTGGGTGTGTCTGATATTCACTACTGCGCAACTACGTTTTGGCTTGGGTTATGATGTGACGAGAACATAGTTACAGAATTCAAAGTATACATCCCATTTGCACTATGGAAGCATCACTAGTGCAGCCGAGACCTATACATATGCCCTCATTCTGCATACACTTCAGACATTAAAACTGGAAATGGGTAATCATATGTATATCTTATGAAAACGGAATACACCATACTCCTTACAACATCATACAATAAACACGATCAGGTTACAGCACCAGAGGAAGATCAAAAAGAAATGGATACATACCATTAAAGACATTCTGAACAAATATGGATATAGCACAACAGAGGTGACACGTCTGGCATTGGAACACATACTAAAGCTCCCATCCATACACTTAAAGACAAGTGTGGAACGGTAGTGTCACCATTAACCCGTGGTTAGTAATGAGAACGTATTGGGATGTTTATTTCTAATCGACAACAGTAGTTTGAACCCGGGACCACAAATCTGAGAACGGCGTTCTAACCACACGGCCAAACGCTCTACAACTCACACTAAACGACTAAATTTTTGTTAATATGTAAACACATTTCTTAACATTAATCATAGAATAGAGATACCAATGTAATAGTCTCAAAGGCATGCATATAACAATCACAAATGTTGTAGGCTCTCCTGATCAGTCATTATTAATCACATGTCTCGTGGTTACTCTTCAATTATATTTATTCTTATAGTACAATCGTATGTCTCGTGTTTGGTTCGTGTATGGCTCGTATAAGGTTGATTTTATTCGACGTCGAGTCCTTGGAGAGCTAGAGAGAGAGAGAGAGAGAGAGAGAGAGATAGAGAGAGAGAAGTCTTTCATTCAACAAACACATCACAAATATGATTCAGAAGGCTAAAAGAGGGATTAGTGTTATCAAGGTTGTGGCGACCTTCGACATGCAGCAATGGGTACTTTTTCTGCTTCTGCAAGTGATGGTGCTATCTACAATAGATTATGGCCTCGGCCTACTAACTTTGTCACAGACACAAGTCGATAGATTGGAAAAAGTCTAAAATGAGGCAATGAGAGCAGTACTGAGGTGTACTAGAGATACACCCATCTCTACTATGAGATTTCTGCTTGATCTCCCCAGAATTAGAGTGTGACATTAGGTAGCACAAGTTAGGTCGTACCTTAAAGTGACAGAATACAACCACCACCCATTACACCAATGTCTAGATGAGTCAAAGGGAAAACGAATCAAGCGTGGCAGATCATGGATGGCAGAGGCTGAAGACACACTGCGAATAGTATGTGAATTGGAAGAAATAGGAAAGGTCAGTGAATCAATCAATCAATCAATAAAACCCATAACCCTTCAGGGTCGTAGGGGTACCACATTGGAAGCTTCAGCACACAGAGTCCTCCAGCGAATTCTATCCTCAGCGATGCGGATGAGTGTGGAAATATCTAGCCCTGTCCATTCCTTGATGTTGTCTGTCCATGTCTTTATTGGGTGGAGGTAGACACTGAGAAGAAATCACTGACTAAAGTAATACTACAACTAGATAAAGCGTGTCGAAAATAAACGGACGTCAGGGTTCAGGATACAGTGTACGAATTGTCCGACTACACTCGAAACAACAAGATATAATAATATACATAGATGGCTCCGTTAACAGAAACACACATAAAAGCGGTTGGGGATTTTTTGCCTACAGAAACGGCGTGAAGTTGGTTGAGAAATCTTCAGCATATTCTACTGTGACATCGAGCATGAGGATGGAAATAGAGGGAGTTACAGCAACTCTTAATTGGTTGATAACTGATACATCAACACATTCGGTAATACAGACTCTCAAAGCATGCTGCGCAAGATATAAAAGTGCATGCTAAGATATACTGCCTTGATCATGCTGGTGTCAGAGAAAACGAGAGAGTTGATTTATCGGCAGGTAATGTGGCGATAGACAGCACATTGCTGAGAAGAGATAAAGCAGTCTTAATGAAACCAGTAATACATTCATTTCAAGTTGCAGATGATGTCAATGAGGATGAGAACGTACACATACAGATAATATTAGAAATGGGAGTATCTAGAGGTGAGGGAAGGAAAAGTAAAATTTTTGGAAAGTCCCGAAGATCACACAATCAACACCTGACCGGGACTCTGAGTCTACATACACTGGGATGGCTGCTGGAGCGGAGGGCGGAGCACTTATGGGAATGTCCCGCGTGCTGTGAAGCCAGTTTCTAATCAACAATTAAGAATAATCAAGAGAGAAGCTATAAACCAACTTAAAAGCTAACATAACCCACAGTTAGGAAGAACTCACAATTTCTGTTTATCTTTTTCTAACGTTACAAGCTTAACAGTCTCTTACAATCTTACACAAACATCAATTATTACACATCAACTATTACACATCAACTATTACACATCAACAAACTACAAATATTTTGTTTACCAGACTTTAAATACATCATTTCTTATTGATTGTGGCATCAGATTTCAAATATCATAATGAAATTCCCCTATTGACTCTGATTTTTTTTTCATGATGAATTTAAATTTCAGCAATACAAATTTCATGTATACTTGTTTGATCTCTATGATAAACAGTTATTCTTTACACTTTAACATTATAAAACTTGTAATTACAAATTTAGTTAAGTGATATTCCACCATAAATTGTTAGAACAAATTTAAAAAAATATTTAACGATCACATATAATGTATCTAAAAAGCACATTTGAACCCCTACCGTCATTATTCAGTCGCTGTTTGAGCTCTCTTTGCTTGCTTCTTGCAGTCAATCAGTAAGGTGTCTCTTGTCAAAGTCCAACAGCAATCAGAAGGCATTGAAAGGCTCCAAATGTCTTGTCTCCATAGCAGCAATGTCTTAGTGAAAACGTTCAACTTGTTAATCACTGATCACTACGCAGTTTGACTTAAAAAAATTCAGGAGAGAATTCAGAAAATGAATTTTAAAGATATGTTACAGCCTACACACTTAACTTCAGAAGCAGATTTTCAACAATTTCTTTGTAATTATCAGATCTATTGTTTCCAAAAAAGTGTCTACCACTAATTTTCTACTAGATTGTCCTACTAGATTTCCAACATGATGTAATCCAGAGAATGGAAATGCATTTTGTCGCGCGTTTTTTTGCGCCAATGGCCCGATACATATTTTCGACGGACCCACTGAATGAAATGCTAGCCATTCTTCTTTTTCCTTTCCATGCAACAAGCAAATAAACTTATCGCGAAGACGTTTTCCAATTTCCGGATCAACAAATACTCCCTCTCGTTTTTTAGCTTTACTTAGTCTTGAAAATTTTCTATATTAAGAATTATATATTTTCTATATAAGAGATATTTGAAAGCATTATCAGTTTTATCCATTGTCTTGACAGAGTTTTGCATGAGACCCAGCTTAATGTGCAAGGGTGACAACAAAATCTTGCTACTGTCAACAAGTGCTGCTTTTCCACGATCTTAATGCCACGCTGTAATGACGGCCTGATTGACCAATGCCTTCTGATGTAATGGTCACTTCGTGTACAACTATCCCACTCACAGAAAAAGCAACAGTACTTTGTATATCCACCCTGTGGTCCAAGCAAAAGAGCTACCACTTTTAAGTCCCCACATAGTCACCAATGATGATGATTGCAGTTTATACACTTCAAAAGTTGCATAATGATACGTTTCTTTCACATGAAATGAATGACCAACTGGATTTGGCGGTAAAACATTACCATTACTGAAAAAAAAGTTTTAAGACTTGTCTTGGAAGAATCAATGAAAAACATCCACTCTTCCGGGTTGTAACTGATATTGAGGGTTGCCATAAAACCAGAAATTTGGCACACAGACAGGTCCGCCCTTTTAAAAAAAGAATTTAATAAGCGGCTTCTGGCGGTTCCTAAATACAGAAATTTTCTGCTAGAATATTTCATTGTTGTAACCTGGAACCCATAACCTCCGCATTGTTCTAATTGGACGAGGGTTCACGATGTTGGTTAATGACGTTTCGGTTATGAGAACGAACAAAAAAACAACAGCGCATTATCTTGTGAAAAGAGGATACATGCAGCAGCTCAACAGTGGAGAGTAACTAGAAAATCACGGGACCAAAAACAGTCTACAGTGGTCATTCCATTGCCCAAACTGTCACATGATATTTAAGGCTCGAATATGGTTTAGTAAAAATCAACAGCACAACATACTTGACACTCCCCGGCGGAAATCACACGAGCTTTCGTCTTGGTTATTAAAAAACGAGAGCGGGAGAGCAAGAAGAAGAAGAAGAAGTAGAAGAGGACAACATTTAATTAGTGGATATATGAGCCTTATGTAAAATACTGGTCTAGTAATTTACCATCATTAGACTTTCATATATCTACCATAAATATATCTAGAGGTCATTGGAGAACAGCTGGTTCAGACCGATGACTATAAACTGTCGTTACCGTTATATTTGCGCATTGGTCTTTGTACCTATGAGAGATAGTCAACATTACTTCAAGAAACTCATTCTGAGAACGCCTGTGTATCGATGTTCAAATGAGTGCTGAAAATATCTTTAGGTAAGTAGTCATAGAGTTCAACCGAAGTAAAGTAGATTATATTATCTTTAGGTAAATAGTCATAGAGTTTAATAAGTAAAGTAGATTATATTATCTTTAGTTAAGTAGTTATAGAGTTCAACCGAATTAAAGTAGATTATATTATCTTTAGGTAAATAGTCATAGAGTTCAATAAGTAAAGTAGATTATATTATCTTTAGTTAAGTAGTTATAGAGTTCAACCGAAGTAAAGTAGATTATATTATCTTTAGTTAAGTAGTCATAGAGTTCAACCGAATTAAAGTAGATTATATTATCTTTAGGTAAATAGTCATAGAGTTCAATAAGTAAAGTAGATTATATTATCTTTAGGTAAATAGTCATAGAGTTCAATAAGTAAAGTAGATTATATTATCTTTAGGTAAATAGTCATAGAGTTCAATAAGTAAAGTAGATTATATTATCTTTAGGTAAATAGTCATAGAGTTCAATAAGTAAAGTAGATTATATTATCTTTAGGTAAGTAGTTATAGAGTTCAACCGAAGTAAAGTAGACTATATTATCTTTAGGTAAATAGTCATAGAGTTCAATAAGTAAAGTAGATTATATTATCTTTAGGTAAGTAGTTATAGAGTTCAATAAGTAAAGTAGATTATATTATCTTTAGGTAAGTAGTTATAGAGTTCAACCGAATTAAAGTAGATTATATTATCTTTAGGTAAATAGTCATAGAGTTCAATAAGTAAAGTAGATTATATTATCTTTAGTTAAGTAGTTATAGAGTTCAACCGAAGTAAAGTAGATTATATTATCTTTAGTTAAGTAGTCATAGAGTTCAACCGAATTAAAGTAGATTATATTATCTTTAGGTAAATAGTCATAGAGTTCAATAAGTAAAGTAGATTATATTATCTTTAGGTAAATAGTCATAGAGTTCAATAAGTAAAGTAGATTATATTATCTTTAGGTAAGTAGTTATAGAGTTCAACCGAAGTAAAGTAGACTATATTATCTTTAGGTAAATAGTCATAGAGTTCAATAAGTAAAGTAGATTATATTATCTTTAGGTAAGTAGTTATAGAGTTCAACCGAAGTAAAGTAGATTATATTATCTTTAGGTAAATAGTCATAGAGTTCAATAAGTAAAGTAGATTATATTATCTTTAGGTAAGTAGTTATAGAGTTCAACCGAAGTAAAGTAGATTATATTATCTTTAGGTAAATAGTCATAGAGTTCAATAAGTAAAGTAGATTATATTATCTTTAGGTAAGTAGTTATAGAGTTCAACCGAAGTAAAGTAGATTATATTATCTTTAGGTAAATAGTCATAGAGTTCAATAAGTAAAGTAGATTATATTATCTTTAGTTAAGTAGTCATAGAGTTCAATAAGTAAAGTAGATTATATTATCTTTAGTTAAGTAGTCATAGAGTTCAATAAGTAAAGTAGATTATATTATCTTTAGGTAAATAGTCATAGAGTTCAATAAGTAAAGTAGATTATATTATCTTTAGGTAAATAGTCATAGAGTTCAATAAGTAAAGTATAGTATAGTAAAAAAAAAAGCTGCTAGACTTTTATGTAAATTGTTACATTCAGTTATTTTGTCTGAACTTTCTTTCAATGTGAATTACACGTGTGGTAACCGAGGAATGGACTTGTATTTCATGGTAAAGGAATAGAGTCACTGTCTTCTGTTCAGGTATGTAGGAAGCGACTAAGGTAGGTTGGGGAATAGGCTGACAACCTGTCACTTGTGGAAAAATCATCATTGTCACACATTATCTAAATTTCCTAATTTTGTCTTCTATCAAATAATCTCCATGGGTGACGAAGACATGCAGGACTGAGGACAGTATACTGTTTTATTTTGTGGCAGACTATTACGTAGGTGCCAGATGTTCCATTATTACGGATGGGTTAACACATCTGATAGAAGAATGGTGATAGTTAATCCAGATGTGTATGCTGTGTCTCTTTCAGGACGTGGTAACCCTGAGATACTGACGCACTGAAATACCTACTTCCAGGACGTGGTAACCCTGAGATAATGACGCGCTGAAATACCTACTTTCAGGACGTGGTAACCCTGGGATAATGACGCGCTGAAATACCTACTTCCAGGACGTGGTAACCCTGAGATAATGACGCGCTGAAATACCTACTTTCAGGACGTGGTAACCCTGAGATACTGACGCGCTGAAATACCTACTTTCAGGGCGTGGTAACCCTGAGATAATGACGCGCTGAAATACCTACTTTCAGGAACTGTTGTTCGTCCGTCGAAATCGACGATAACTACTCACCTCAACTTGGATGACAATGATGAAGATAATATCTCGTCATTGGAGCTGATATAAGACAGCAATAGACGGGCTGGAAGTTTAAAATAAGTGTAAGAAAGCATATGCTATTAGATCTTAGATCCGCTCCAATGACGAGACCCGAAATAACGTAAAAAGTACAGAGGTAATAAAGCATTTCATTCTCCAGATTACATCCTGCTAATCTGCAGGAGTTTGAGAGATGAAGTAATCCCTTGAGATGTGAGCAGGTAGCTCTGGACACATGATGATGATGAAGTAATCTCTATAGCTGTGAACTGGTACCTCTTGACACATGATGATGATGAAGTAACCCCTTTAGCTGTGACCTAGTAGCTTTTGAAAGATTATAGCCTTTTTTGACAAAAGCCCATGTTCTCCTTTGTTGATTAGCCGAGGTTCTACCCAAACTCGTATAAGAATTGTTGTTTGAAAGACATGGTTGTGTTGGTAAGGGGGTGTTAAGTATTATTATTATTAGGTATTAGATATGTTGATTATCATCTTTGCACACCGGACACGTCCATAGGTGCTCCGATCTCCGCTTCAGTATATCTCTCAGGGTATAACAGCTGATTGTTCCGGTTCTTTGTTGGTTAGCTACTCTTTTTTGAAATCTTTGTCAGGGGTTCTCTTCGGGCCACGCACATCCTCACTCCCAATTCTTGCATTCTTGATATTGACTGATGCTTATTCATCTCAAAATCTTCTGATCGTGAGGATTCACGTAAGGGGGTGTTATGACTGTACTATTAGTCCCTGAAGGGAATCATTCAAGTGTAGCATTATCCTAGGATCATCATGTCAGGCCTGGAGAGTAACACATACGCCTGCTTCTGGACCAACCAGTTCATCATTCGTTTGTCAGATCTGTTGATACATCTGCACTGATGGCATATCTAGCATTCCCCAATAATTAAGAGTCTGCTGAAAGAGGACGAAGGTGCAATGTCCATCGACCTGCATCTATTTGTCATCCATGGGGAATATTTGACGGAAGGCAAAAGTAAGACATCGAGACATGACATGTAGTGATTATGATGAATTTTTCACAGGTGACAAGTTGTCAGAATATCACCCCACCCCCAACTATCGTTCCCTATATCTTGATTCTTCTTGATTAGAAAACTGGCCTCACAGCATGTGGGGCATTCCCATAAGTGCTCTGCCCTCTGTTCCAGCAGCCATTCGACTCGATGGTGCTTCGGGTCCAATGCCGCCGAAACAGACGTCGACATCAGGGCACAACTCTAGCCCGTGTGACAGGTTTCTTTGTTGTTCCGCCCACCCACGCCGTGCCAGCAACTAGTTCAAGCACAACGTCGGCCTGTCGGAACAATATAGTAACTGTTATCGAAGGTTACGACTACGTTCCCTATATGTTGTTAGTTAGTTAGTCGTCGGATCATCATTACTGTAAACTTGACACGTCCGTAGTTGCTCCGATCTCTTCTTGAGTGTATCCGCCATTACACTTTTGCTGACAGCACCGGTCATATGCTGGCTGACCATCATTCTTCTGCGCCCTACAACATGTTCATTTCTAGCAACACCGCATTTCAATCCCTGATCTTTAATCCTAGCCATTGAAAAGGAATCATCATCCACATTAGTCTCACTCTCGCGTGTTATATCTCTTAAGGAGTTCAAAACGTCAGCCTATCCATTGCTCCATCTCCCTGTGCCACAATCGCGCATGATGCCAGTTGATCCTCTCTTTCATTGTCTCGAACACCCACATGTCCCGGCACGAAAATAAATATAACCACTTTCAGCATCGCCTTTCTTACGGCCTCAATCCACTGTTCGCGAACAAGACCCACCTGTACCTTCTTAATCATACTCATAGAGTCACTCATGATGCAGACCTGCGTTACCTTCTGTGTGCATACCAACTCAAATGCCCTAGTCACCGCCATAGTCTCTATGGTCATACTACTCGTAGTGACCGCAACGGCACACTCTCCTTTGATCGTTTTACCTGTGCACTAAAATGTGAAGGCCCAGGCACTGCGAACATGTCTAATCACAGATCCTTCAGTGTATATAATCACATCCCCCATAATCACATAATCACATATGTTGTTGTTGTCGATATCCAAATGTGGCTGAGTAGTTCTACTCTCGGCAGCACAATGTCATTGTTATAAAAGTGCAGGTCTTCTGAAGTTGACTTAGCCATCCATATGGTGGGTGACTGCTAAGGATGTCTCTACAAGTTTTTTCTGGTAGTTGAAAAGTTAGGGCAGACAATAAGGAGGTGTTCCACTGTTTCATTGGGATGAGAGTGTTTAAAAGTGGGTACCTGCCGGGGTTTGATACAGTTTAAATGGCTATTGATCCTTGCTTGTCCTGTTCGAAACTGAAAGATAAGGGATTTATTTCTCCCGCAGCGTTTGTTTATGTTGTCATTGTCCTTTGGACGTGTCATTTCGACAAGTCTGCCCATTTGCAAGTCTGTTCAGCCATATATCTCTGGTGTTTCTGTTTGAACGTTTCCATACTACAAGGTCTTTGTTTTTGTTAGGTATCCCTTCCGTGTGTTTGGGCTCAAAAGGGGAGCAAATAATATCAACACTGTTTGCCTTCCATGCATGTCGTACGAGGCGACTAAGGAGGTTATGGGATGGAGTTGGCTGTCCCATCTCATATAGGGTCAGTGACCCAAAGCCATGCTGAAGTCGGATGTGTCAGGCCGAAAGGCGCAGATACCGCAGCAATGCTGTAAACCGGACTACATCCTGCTGATCTGCAGGAGTTTGAGAATGAACGAAGAAGAAGAAGTAAGGTATCCTACATAAAATAATTCATTTACGTTGTTGCACTTGTGGTGATTGTTTTTAACGCTTGCTCTTCTTCTTCTTTGTTCGTTCTTCAACTCCTGCACATTATCAGGATGTGGTCCGGAGAACGGAATGCGCTGTGTCATTATTTATATATTGTCTGATATCTGTGCCTTTCGTCATGACACATCTGACTTCAGCATGGCGTTTGGGTCACTTTGAACCTCTGTTGAATAACACAGCTAACCACAACCCAAAACCTCATGAGTCGCCTCCTACGGCATGCATGACAGGTCGCGGTGTTGCTATTATTTTCTTTACTTTCGAACACCGACAACACACGGGCATTTTCGCTTCCAACAGGGACTGCGATCCTATTTCGCGCGTCTATTTTTTCTCCTACACACACAACATACGACCACAGGCGAATGTTTACCACCACAATTTGCCCCTGTCTATTTTTTTCTCCTACACACACTACATACGACCACAGACGAATGTTTACCACCACAATTTGCCCCCGTCTATTTTTTTCTCCTACACACACAACATACGACCACAGACGAATGTTTACCACCACAATTTGCCCCTGTCTATTTTTTCTCCTACACACACGACATACGACCACAGACGAATGTTTACCACCACAATTTGCCCATGTCTATTTTTTCTCCTACACAGACAACATACGACCACAGACGAATGTTTACCACCACAATTTGCCCCTGTCTATTTTTTTCTCATACACACACTACATACGACCACAGACGAATGTTTACCACCACAATTTGCCCATGTCTATTTTTTCTCCTACACAGACAACATACGACCACAGACGAATGTTTACCACCATAATTTGCCCCTGTCTATTTTTTTCTCATACACACACTACATACGACCACAGACGAATGTTTACCACCACAATTTGCCCCTGTCTATTTTTTCTCCTACACACACTACATACGACCACAGACGAATGTATACCACCACAATTTGCCCCATGTCTATTTTTTTCTCCTACACACACTACATACGACCACAGACGAATGTTTACCACCACAATTGACGTTTATAAGAATGTTTACAATTGTCGAAATCGATCTCTTGTTTGCCTTCACAATTGTTTTACAAACAATAAACATCGATCCAGTTTCAGATTACAACAATATTGTTTCACAATATTTTCTTTTAATATTTATAATTCACAATTAGATACTGACATGAAACAAACTAGCAGTTAAACACAGAGACTGACAACGTTTCGATTAGAAAGTCTTCTATAGAACCAGACAACAGACAGTAAACATTACATATAAACACACATATGGTATGACGTTGAGAAGATAAAGAGATGAAAGTAGGATACGAAACACGTCATAGTAAATGGACAAGATGGTGAAGGTTTTAAAATCGTGTTTCTGTGTCATGTAGGGTGTGGTTTATTGCCGAAAGGTAAGAGCTTTGGTCTCACACTTGTGAGTTCCAGGGTTCGATCTCTGTATATATTCTTTCTATCGAAGTGTAAATTGAAAAATCCAACCCCCCCTTTTGAACATGACGTGGCAACAGCAAAGATATGCTATACGGCCTTCATCAACAATCTACTCGAAACCTCCATGCAACTCCCTAGCTGGAAAAATACATTATCGACATAGACAGATATACATACAGACAGACAGATTGGTATTATACCTATTTCCATTTATATCAATATTTTTCCTGTATTGCCACAACTCTCACATTTCAAGCGCACTGTGTTATTTTCCGAGACTGAAGATCTTTCTTCAATATAACTACAAAAGACTTGGTTCTGAGGTTGAAAGAACGGTGCCTCGGATCAAAAATGTTTTACTACCGTATTGAACAAACACATTGTTGGTGCCGTTGAAAGGACTGGTTCAATTCCCGTTAGACTCAATAATTTTTAATTTATCCTCTGGCTTCCTTCTTGAATTTACTTGCTTCTGTTTCTGTAATGTTCAGATAGTCTTTCATATCTTACTTCCATCTTTTACTTGGTCTGCATCTTATTTGTCTCCCTGGCATCATTCCCTCCATTGTGGTCTCCTATATGCTGTCATGGCGTTTGATATAGCCAAAATATTGTAGAAAGAACCTTGCTGTTTTGTTAGTGTTCTTTTATATTAATTTCTTTCAGGATGGCTATATAGGTGATTTTGTGTGTGTACATTTTCATACAATGGTTTAAATATAAGAATTCGGAATACATATTAAGAGATTGCATTAAATTAGTGAGAATCTTACAATCAATCAATCAATCAATCAATCAATCAATCAATCAATCAATCAATCAATCAATCAATCAATCAAGTGTCATTCCGAATAGCGTAGGCGATCATATTTCTCCGCGACTCTCTGTCTCTTATGTTGTCAATAAGCTCGGTTGGTGAGCTTCTACCGTGCCACAATAGTAACTTTTCTCTCTGTCGTCCCCTATCTCTTCTCCCCTTGATCTTTCCAGTGGTTATTAAGTGTTCAAGCTGTGTTCTTCTCAGCACATGCCCTAGAAACCGTGACTGTCTGCCCCTAATTTTTGATATGATTGATCTTTTTACCCCAGCGTCAATGAAAACCTCTGCATTAGTTTTCGTAGCTGTCCATGGTATTTTCATCATTCTTTTCAGAAACCACATTTCTGTAGCCTCTAATTCGCTTTGAACTTTTTTGTTTACAGTCCATGCTTGTAATAATTACATCATAAAATATATATATAAAAAATTGTTGATTTCGAGCTAATAAACTAAAATACACAGCAAAAATAATAAATTAATGTGAAGGATAAGCTTGATGCCTTTTTAAAAATTTGTTTAATAGTAGGTTCAACTTTCGTAAAAAATAGTCGTAACATAAGAAAAATTTAACGTAATATAATGAAATATAACAACTATATTTGCTATTGTAAACATAACATATTAAACACACATATATACATACTTTATTTACTCATTGACATAGAAATTTGACATCTACTTCTAACAGACATGGTAAATTTTCAAAATATGAAATAACAGAAATAGAAAACAATGGATGCAAAAATTAATCGTGGAAGACGGGCATGAAATTAATTAAAATACATAATTTAAATTTTAAATGATTACACAATCGCAAAAATCACGAAAATATTAAATTTTAAATTCACATTATCAATTTCTTTCTATATGGAGCTACCGACCCCTAGACCACCTGAACGTCTTCCGTTCCAAGTGCTTCTGAACCCACTATAGCCCTCCACTACAGAAGGCTTTAGCGAACATTGGGGGGGGGGGAGGGGCGGTCGGTACCGACGGCTTTGGGAGCATATGCACTAGAGATTCAATGATACACTAGAGATTCAATGAAACACTAGAGATTAAATGATACACTAGAGATACACTAGAGATTCAATGATACACTAGAGATTCAATGATACACTAGAGATTCAATGATACACTAGAGATTCAATGATACACTAGATATTAAATGATACACTAGATATTAAATAATACACTAGAGATTCAATGATACACTAAAGATTCAATTATACACTAGAGATACACTAGAGATTCAATGATACACTAGAGATTAAATGATACACTAGAGATTCAATGATACACTAGAGATTCAATGATACACTAAAGATTCAATGAAATACACTAGAGATACACTAGAGATTCAATGATACACTAGAGATTCAATAATACACTAGAGATTCAATGATACACTAAAGATTCAATTATACACTAGAGATACACTAGAGATTCAATGATACACTAGAGATTCAATGATACACTAGAGATTCAATGATACACTAGAGATTCAATGATACACTAGATATTAAATGATACACTAGAGATACACTAGAGATGTTCCCACACTTGTCCAGGTTCTATATCATCTACTGAACAAATACATTGTTGATAAATCTCAGCTAGACCAGAGATTCTCACATTGTGAAGCGATGAGATGCAAGATTGAATGTGTCCCTGATCTTCAGTACGTCTTTGCTCAATATAAAGTCAAGTGTGCGTGTTATCGCTAAACAGACACCATATTCATTACTGATAGTAATGAAAGCTGGCGTATCATAGATAACACATATTCTTAGTACGATATGCTAAATCAGAGGTTCTCAACATTTTCTTGTATGTTCCCCTTTTTGTGACAAATATTATTCCGTGGTCTACCCTGGAACCTAAAAAAATGTTTATGTTTTCTTCGAGGTTTCTTCGTATATGTCTTTGGGCAGGCAGCATAGACCGTGGAACATATCCTGCAAGACTGAATTATATGTGCATTTGATGACCAGAGTGCTCACAAAGCCCTTTGCGTTCTACAACGCTCTGCTGGCAAGTGCTCGTTTGGACATCAGATGTTTCATTTGCGCTGTCCGTCATATCCAGACTTCCATTGCTTGGTCATCTACTACATCGTGATACATCTCCAGTCGGCTTGATTTGTTTTGTCACTGTGACACTACTGGACCAGGAAGAGAGTGTGTGGTCGACATATGGCGCAACTCCTTCATTGTTTAAACAAAATTCAGCGATAGTCATTACTCTACTGGAGCCGCGTTAGTGCAGTGGTTAGCGCACTGGCTTCGCATATGAGTGGTCCTGGGTTCATTCACCAGTTGAGGAGGAAATGTTTTTCAGATCGCAACGGCTCCCGGTTCGACCCAATGGGTACCGGATTAATCCGGGAAGTAAAGACTGCGAGGGAGCGGAGATGGCTACCGTCCTCATTTGCAGAGCCTCTAAAATGTGAGATCGCTAACATCTCATTAATAAATGCTATGGGTTACTTTACTTTACTTATTACTCTACTATCACCATCCATCATCATAAACTTACACAACATAAGCCCTGTCTAAATGGGTAAGTGGCGTGGCGAACCAGCAGTTCGTGTAATGCTGAACCGACTTACACAAAACAAGCCCTGTGGAGACGGAGAAGTGGCGAACCAGTAGCTCGTGTAATGATGAACTGACTTACACAACACACGCCCTGTGGAGATGGAGAAGTGGCGAACCAGTAGCTCGTGTAATGCTGAACAGACTTACACAACACAAGCCTTGTGGAGATGGAGAAGTGGCGAACAAGCAGCTCGTGTAATGATGAACAGACTTACACAGACACTTACAAATTATCTTCTACCTGAAATTCAGTGCCGATTTCATGCTGGTTTGCGGGACAGTGCATATGATCTTTGCTGCCTGTCAAATCCAAGACAAAAATCCAAGAATACCAAAGGGAACTTTTCACATTTACAGACCTCACGACGGCATTTGACACTGAACAGAAATAGGCTGTGGAAAAAGTTTGCCAAATTTAGCGCCCCCCCCCCCAATTTATCAACGTTTCCATGACGGTTCCATGACGTTTCCATGACGGTTCCATGACGGAATGATGACCAATGTTATCAGTAATGGAGTGTCATCACCAGTCTTTTCTGTAACAAATGGGGTCAAACAAGGAGGCGTTCTAGCCCCAACACTGTTCAGCCTTGATGTTTTATGCCAGGCTGACAGACACATCTAGATCAAGTTCAGCCTTGATGTTTTATGCCATGCTGACAGACACATCTTGAACAAGCGACATAACAGGAATACAAATAAGATACAGAACAGACGGTACAATTTTCAATCTCAGGAGTTTGCAAGCCAAAACTGTGTGTGAGACACAATGGTTCGGGAACTCAAGCCAAAACTAGTGTGTGAGACACAATGGTTCGGGAACTCAAGCCAAAACTAGTGTGTGAGACACAATGGTTGGGGAACTCAAGCCAAAACTAGTGTGTGAGACACAATGGTCCGGGAACTCAAGCCAAAACTAGTGTGTGAGACACAATGGTCCGGGAACTCAAGCCAAAACTAGTGTGTGAGATACAATGGTTCGAGAACTCAAGCCAAAACTAGTGTGTGAGACACAATGGTCCGGGAACTCAAGCCAAAACTAGTGTGTGAGACACAATGGTCCGGGAACTCCTTTATATATTTTTGCAGATGACTGCGCAGTGTATGCTGATTATGCAATCCGTATGCAGGTTAATTTAAACCAATTTTCTGAAGCCTGAGATAATTTTCGTTTCACCATCAATACAAAGAAAACATAGGTTATGTTTCAACTCACACCAAACACACCACACTTAAATCCTCAAATAAAGACCACAGAAGAAGAGCCTCAAACAGTCAATAATTCTACCTACCTGGACGGCACTCTCTCACAAGATGTACACATCGACATTGTAAACAATAGAATAGAGAAAGCTAGTGCCACGTTCAGTTGGAAGACTGTGAAAAAACGCATTGAAAGAAGGGGAATAATAATTACTACCAAACTCATGGTTTACCAGGCAGCAGTAATAGCATCACTCTTTATGCCTGTCAAACATGGACAGTATATGCCAGCTAGAAGACTTCAACCACTTCCACCTATGCCGCCTTGGTAAGATACTCAACATCAATCGATGGAATAAAATATCAGATAGTGAATCACTGATGAAATCTAAGTCTGTAAGCATACATATAATGTTGATGAAATCTAAGTCTGTAAGCATACATACAATGTTGATGGAATCTAAGTCTGTAAGCATACATACAATGTTGATGAAATCTAAGTCTGAATGCATACATACAATGTTGATGAAATCTAAGTCTGTAAGCATACATACAATGTTGATGAAATCTAAGTCTGAATGCATACATACAATGTTGATGAAATCTAAGTCTGTAAGCATACATACAATGTTGATGAAATCTAAGTCTGAATGCATACATACAATGTTGATGAAATCTAAGTCTGTAAGCATACATACAATGTTGATGCAAGCATACATACAATGTTGATGCAAGCATACATACAATGTTGATGAAGGCTCAGATACGCTGGGCATGACACATGGTCCGCATGAAAGATCATCGTCTACCAAAAAAGTTGTTATATGGAGAACTCCAGACTGGCTCCAGCAAAGCCAGAGGACAGAAAAAGTGTTTTAAAGACATTCTTAAGAAATCACGTACTTCAAAACAGATACACATTCATAGGAGAATCTTGTAGAAGACAGATCGGACTGGTGTTGTAGAATCAATAGTGGTGCAGCAGCTGCAGAGAACATAGGAGAATCTCGTAGAAGACAGATCGGACTGGCGTTGTAGAATCAATAGTGGTGCAGCAGCTGCAGAGAACATAGGAGAATCTTGTAGAAGACAGATCGGACTGGTGTTGTAGAATCAATAGTGGTGCAGCAGCTGCAGAGAACATTAGAGACAATGATGCTCAACAAAATCGCGCTAGAAAAAAGGCAAGAGCTCAATGGGTTTCGACTCCTCCCACACATGCCCAGAGTGTGGGAGACAATTCCAACCACGTATAGGACTCGTTAGTCACAGTCGGACAAACCGCAGGCATCATCATTATCTTCATTCCAGTCGTGATCCCAGGATCGCGACGTCGACGGACGAACAACGTATGTGCATTATGTTCTTCGTATATGTCTCTGGGCAGGCAGCAGAGACAATGAAACATATTCTGCAAGGCTGCTATACACTAAACAAGTTAATGGTTGGACACTGGCCCACAGAGACGGATATCTACATAAAGATGTATGTGAACTCTGAGCTGCGTTCAAATACAGCAGTATGTAATAAGAAAACCGAACGTGCTGTGTAGACATGTCAAACTGTGAACGAGAAGAAGAAGAAGTCTCACTAGATATCATAAACACATTTATCTTTCAGTGGCCCCACTTGCACGGGTTCGTAACTTCTTCCCTCCTTCCTCATTTCCATTTTCCCCCTCGTCGTAGTCCGCAGCAAAGAGCTGTGGTTTGCTAAGTTGAGAATCACCGAGCTAGGTGTCGTGCTTTGCGACACATTGAGAATCACAGAGGTAGGTGACATCAGTTAGTTGAGACACTGCTAAATATACCAGAAATCATTAAAGTGCATCACTTTGTTTTAAGCTTAGCAAAACACATCACTTTGTTTTAAGCGGTATATCTTTCAATTGATCTAACTTGCTGACTGCATTAAAATACTAGCATGGTCCTCGGAACTACTAGTCAGTGGCCACGCTGGCAAGTCTGTCTTTCATTTCTCCTAACACTTGAGTGTTCAATACACAATAATGAAGGCAATTCTTTCCAGCACAGATTTCGTCGTCGACCCCAGCCAATGTCTCTAGCCATATCAGTGATCTAGTCAGCGCCTTCATCGCCATACTTCTTGTGGTTTTATAGAAAGCACAGCTTTCTTCCCTAACATACTTCCTTAATTGAGTTATGGATGTCCAAGGACTGAGTTAAACAACATACCCAACAGTGTAGATAATAATATCCCCATAAGATAAATTTTCACTGAGAAGAACCTGAACTTCTGAATCTATATGCACTGTAATGTCATTGTCACGTTTATTGTAAAGTGTGATTACTGAAAAATGGTAGGTTATAAACTTGATCGTCCGTGTGTTGCCGAGGCCCGAAAGGGGAGCATATAATAGCAACATTGTTTACCTTCCATGCATGTCGTAAGAGGCGACTAAGGAAGTTATGGGATGGAGTTGGCTGTCCCATCCCATATAGGGTCAGTGACCCAAAGCCATGCTGAAGCCGGATGTGTCAGGCCGAAAGTAGCAGATATCGCAGCAATGCTGTAAACCGTGACACATCGCATTCCGTTCTCCAGACTACATCCTGCTAATCTGCAGAAGTTTGAGAACGAACGCAGAAGAAGAAGATAAAATTGATATGCTTATGTTTCCACTATTGCTCAGTTCTATGTCCCCTAATGTGAGCTGGGGGAAGTGGGAAGAGGCTGTGAATGGGTGACATTTGGCAAAGAGAGAAAGTTATTGACATCAGAATAGAGAAAATGATCCAAGAACTCATACTGCAACACTTGAAGCCACACGATATAATAATTTACACAGACGGCTCAGTAACGCAAGAAGCAAACATGTATGGATGGGGTTACATGTCCTACCAAAATGACAAGAAATTAACTAAGAAGTCAGCTGCGTACCCCACTACAACATCGAGTATGACAATGGAAATAGAAACGGTGACAACAGATCTCATGTGGCTGGCGACGCAACCACCAACAGACTCTGTGATTCTTTCTAACTCTCAAAGTATGCTGCGCAAGATAGAAAAGTGTATGATCAGAATTGAATGGGTTGCTCTTCTCAATGCGCAAAAATGCGCAGAACATTAAATGGATTTACTGTCCAGGTCATGCTGGGGCCAGGGGAAACCGTTGTCTTGGCTGGTAAAGCTTTGGTGAACGACACCGAGATAAGAAGAGACATGATTGAATTGATTAGAACAGTCATGGATATCTTACGAGAGGACGAGGAGGAAGTCGAACGTGACAATGTACATATTCAGAGAATGCTAGAAATGAGAGAACTAGAGGCGTGGGAGAAAGTGATCCATCTCCGGAAAGATCAGAAGAACGCGCAATCAGCAACTGACTGGGGCACTGAGCTTATACACTTTTAGATGGCTGACGGAACGGCAAGCAGATCATATATGGGAATGCCCCCAGTGCTGTGACGCTTGTTCCTAATCAAGAATAAAAAATTTCCCCTAATGTACCTACCCGTTTAACAACACCCTCTGTTCCGCCAAGCCATGACTGTCCCCTTTTTAATTTTTCTTCTGATAATCACAACATCGTCATGTAACGGTTGAGCATTGTTGTGCTTAGTCAACTCTTATTGCGACGTGTCATACACAGGTGTAAATCCTTGTATCTAAACATCCTAGACTACTTTCACCAAGTTTTATGTATAATTATTGTCAACGATATAACATACACGTGTATACGCTTGCTACTGTAAATACTGTATCAATGTTGGTTAGCCTGGTGTACAGGTTATCATCTCAGGTTTTCGTTTATAGATAATAACTGCTGCAAAACTGTAATCTGGCCGAAGAAACGTGGAAACTTGAGTAATGACGTTTTCTTATCACCGACAGAGCACGTGATAATGCACAAAGTCTACGTTTCAAACAAAATGTCTTATCAAGAACGTAATACATAATTTATACAACGTGTAACGAACGGCACTGTCAACCTTCCATCATGTCTAGACAGGATACATCCCGGAATTCCGGAAAAGCATGAATGATGTAATAACTAGACGTATAGAGACGGAAGAAAACAAACAGAACATTGACACAATACAACAGAACATCGACAATACATTATATATATATATATATATATATATATATATATATATATATATATATATATATATATATATATATATATATATATATATATATACAATGACGTCGGCTCACATGTCCAAATATGCAATCGTTCATAACACATGTATTCAAAGGCCGATATTCGTCTCTCCATGTCTGCAGACAATGCTCAACTCTCACAATCATAAATCACAATAGAAAACAGTAGCGCGGTATATCTATTTCAGTACAATCTAAAACTTTAATTCCGGAGACTCTACCAAAATACAAGATTATCTGTTAGTCCTATCGCAAATGTTGTTTTTCATATGCGAAGTCATTTGGTGAACAAATATTTGCTTAGTATATTAACGGTAAGCTATCGTTCTCAACAACGGACAATTTTAATTTTGACATAAATCCACCTTTATAATGTAATCATATTGACAGTCCTGTGTTCTCAGATGCTATATTGTCAAAAATGAACTTATTCCATCAATTGTCAACTATATCTAAGCTAACTTTAAACTTGTCACATGATATCATAATATGATTTTGTATTATTGATATTATTCTAAAATTAACATGTGATTTGACTAATTGTTTTGTATAAATCTGTTTTCAGGGATGCCACACAAAAGATTAAATTCAAAAGAGATTAAAGAAAATAACAGTCAAGGATGCCACACAGAGGATATGATTCTAAAGAGATGAAAGAAAATAGCGAGCTAAGGATGCCACAAACAGAATGTAATTTAAAAGAGGTGAAAGAAAATAACGAGTCAGGGATGCCACATAAAGAATGTGATTTAAAAGAGATGAAAGAAAATAACGAGTCAGGGATACCACACAAAGAATGTGATTCGAGAGAGACGAATAAAGCTGTCGAAACAGTAGTGACACACATCGAATTCAAGGAGAAAGTATTATCTGAATTGGAAAAAATTGATGCTATATTTCCAGAAATAATTGATGATGTGACCAAAAAAAGTTTAATAGGAAATTCAGAAACAGCAAGTGCCTGCGCCCTGTTTCAAAAGGTAGCGAACAGTAACTATATCTAGTTAATTAGGTAATTAGATTGTTAGTTAGGGTTAGGGTTAGGATTATGTTTATTAGTAAGTCATATAGTTAGATAGGAAGTTTATTTAGGTTATTAATTATGTAGTTAGTTAGTAAGTTGGGTAGATTGTTATGTACTATATAAGTAAGTTAGGTAATTAGTTAAGTAGTTAATCAGTCAGTTAGTTACGTAATTAGTCAGTTAGTTTACTATGTTGTTCGTTAGTGAAGTAGTTATTTAGTTAAGTACCTAGTTAGATAGTTCGTTAGTTATTTGTATAGTTGGTTATATAGTTATATTTTTAGTTAGGAAGTTAGTTAGTTAAGTAGTTATTTATTTAGTTAGGTGGTTAATTAATGAAGTGTCTATGTAGTTATGTTGATCATTTAGTTAGATAATTACTTGGTACATTAAATAATTAGTTTTTTAAAGAGTTAGGTAGTTAGTCACTCAGTCGCTCAGTTGGTAGAGTAGCTAGCCAGTTGTTCGTTAGGTAGGTAGCTTGTTTGTTAGTTAGGTAATTAATCAATCAGTTAAGTAGTCAGTTAGTCAATTATTTAGTTAGTTAAGTAGTTAGTGAAATAGTTTGCTAATTAGATTACGGAGATAACAGCGCTGGTATTTGCAGCACGCTTCAAGATTGAGTGACAGTCGCGGCAATGTCCAATTTGGAATGGAAGTGTTCAGCTCACGTCATTTCGAGCTCATCATCATCATCATCATCAAGTGCCGTGCAGAAGGGCGTTGGCGATCATATGTCTCCATGTACATCGATCTCTCATATATGTCATCATCTCTGTTGGTGTCGTCAATGGAAGCCATTTAGTCAAACTGTCCAATATCTTTTCTCTAGGTCTTCCCCTTGATCTTTTCCCTTCTATCTTTCCTGTTGTCACTATATTCTCAATGCCTCCTATTCTTCTTATGTGCCTTATAAATGTTGACTGTCTTTTTTCTTATATTATCAATAATGCATCTTTTTTCATCCATCCTTCTAAGACATCTTCATTAGTAATCTTTGCTGTCCAAGGAATGCGTAACATTCTTTGAATAAACCACATTTCTGTTGCCTCCAATGATTTTTGTGATATTTTATTTATTGTCCATGCTTCACTTTCATAGAGTAGCACTGCTTCAATGTAGCATTTGAGGACACGTTTTCTAGTATCCATCGACATGGACTTGTCGCATAGGATATTTTTAATTTTATGAAATGATGCTGTTTCTTGTCCTATTCTGCTTATAATTTAGTTCTTGCATTTACCATCTAAAGTTATTAATGTTACTAAATATTTGAAACTATTCACCTGTTTTAAGTTGTTCTCATTTGCTACTATTTTTTCTATTTTGTGGTATACTATTTCCTGATATTATCATTGTCTCTGTCTTTTTTATGCTTAAACGAAGACCTTTTTGTTCACATCTATATTCTCAGCTACACCCACAATAAATAATACAGGCATCAAGATTTGCACAAGCTATGGAAAATCTCCCTATACAAAATGATGGAGAAATCATAATCTGAAGCTGAATGTAGAGCTATACAACGTTGAAAAAAGAGAAAAAAGGAAACACACCCTCAAATTCCCACCTGTTTCTTTCATCATATCATCGCTATCATCATCATTATCGTCAACATCATCATCAGCATCCTCCTTTTTATATCACAATCATCACCACCGTTATGTCAACAACAACAATGTCACCACAAAAGGGCAACAACAAAGTCATCAACTCCAACAACAACAAAAATAATATTGTTACTAAAACCGATATTAATAATAATCATGATGTGCTGATGATTATAACAAGGATGGAAAAATGTGGAACAAAATAATACCGGCCCGTTAATTGCATTCAAATCTGGCGTGCACGGATTGACGTAGAGTACATTGATGCAGTAAGGGAAGCGTTCTGTAAAGGTTTTATTAATGTTAATGAATGCATTTAATAATAGTGGAAAAAAAACCAATCGTGCATTCAACTTTCATTTGAACAGTTGCTATTTGTTAGACGCAGTTCATATAAATTGTCATATAAAGCAATGGCAAACTACTGAGAGGTACACAATGCCAAGAAACTCAATGTCAGCAACTTTGAATATCTCCGGTCAACCATCAACACTACAGGAGATTGTTCTGCAGAGATCAGAAAGAGATTAGCATTGACTCTACAAAAAAGCACCAAAGATAAAAATTCTATGGCAAGGGGCAAACAGAAAAACAAAGTTACAACTATTACGATGTTATATCTTTCCAGTGACAACATATAGTTGTGAGATGTGGGCAATGTCATCTGCAATGGAAAAGAACATATTGCCATTCGAAATGAAATGTTATAGAAAGGTCCTAAGAATATCATGGACAGAAACAAGAACTAACTCAGATGTCTGAAAAAATCTGAATATGGAAGAAGAATGGTTTCTCAAAAGTACCAAAAAACGCAAACTAACATATTTCAGACATATACAGGGACACATTGGTCTGGCTATATATATATATATATATTATATTTCTGTTTAGGTTGTGCATTATAATGTGCCCTACGGCAAAAGGAACAGAGCCCTGTTGCTTGTTATAGCTTACAAGAGCCTAGTTACAGATTGTACTGAAGCAGACATAAAACTTGCGCGTATTTTTGGATGGAGTCTCGAGATGGTAACTAGACCATTTTTCTTTTATAATCTTTTACTATCAGCTGTAATTGTTGATAATGTGATATATGTTTTTCATTGTTGATTGTTATATTCTGTGTTTCGGTGATGATTATGTTATATTCTGTGTTTCACTGTTGATTATGTGATAATATGTTTCACTGTTGATTATGTGATATTCTGTATTTAAGTGTTGATTATGTGATATTATGTTTCACTGTTTGTTATGTGATATTATGTTTCACTGTTTGTTATGTGATATTATGTTTCACTGTTTGTTATGTGATATTATGTTTCACTGTTTGTTATGTGATATTATGTTTCGCTGTTTGTTATGTGATATTATGTTTCACTGTTTGTTATGTGATATTATGTTTCGCTGTTTGTTATGTGATATTATGTTTCGCTGTTTGTTATGTGATATTATGTTTCACTGTTTGTTATGTGATATTATGTTTCACTGTTTGTTATGTGATATTATGTTTCACTGTTTGTTATGTGATATTATGTTTCACTGTTTGTTATGTGATATTATGTTTCACTGTTTGTTATGTGATATTATGTTTCACTGTTTGTTATGTGATATTATGTTTCACTGTTTGTTATGTGATATTATGTTTCACTGTTTGTTATGTGATATTATGTTTCACTGTTTGTTATGTGATATTATGTTTCACTGTTTGTTATGTGATATTATGTTTCACTGTTTGTTATGTGATATTATGTTTCACTGTTTGTTATGTGATATTATGTTTCACTGTTTGTTATGTGATATTATGTTTCACTGTTTGTTATGTGATATTATGTTTCGCTGTTTGTTATGTGATATTATGTTTCACTGTTTGTTATGTGATATTATGTTTCACTGTTTGTTATGTGATATTATGTTTCGCTGTTTGTTATGTGATATTATGTTTCACTGTATGTTATGTGATATTATGTTTCACTGTTTGTTATGTGATATTATGTTTCACTGTTTGTTATGTGATATTATGTTTCACTGTTTGTTATGTGATATTATGTTTCACTGTTTGTTATGTGATATTATGTTTCACTGTTTGTTATGTGATATTATGTTTCACTGTTTGTTATGTGATATTATGTTTCGCTGTTTGTTATGTGATATTATGTTTCACTGTTTGTTATGTGCTATTATGTTTCGCTGTTTGTTATGTGATATTATGTTTCACTGTTTGTTATGTGATATTATGTTTCACTGTTGATTATGTGATATTATGTTTCACTGTTGATTATGTGATATTATGTTTCACTGTTTGTTATGTGATATTATGTTTCACTGTTTGTTATGTGATATTATGTTTCACTGTTTGTTATGTGATATTATGTTTCACTGTTTGTTATGTGATATTATGTTTCACTGTTTGTTATGTGATATTATGTTTCACTGTTTGTTATGTGATATTATGTTTCACTGTTTGTTATGTGATATTATGTTTCACTGTTTGTTATGTGATATTATGTTTCGCTGTTTGTTATGTGATATTATGTTTCGCTGTTTGTTATGTGATATTATGTTTCGCTGTTTGTTATGTGATATTATGTTTCACTGTATGTTATGTGATATTATGTTTCACTGTTTGTTATGTGATATTATGTTTCACTGTTTGTTATGTGATATTATGTTTCACTGTTTGTTATGTGATATTATGTTTCACTGTTTGTTATGTGATATTATGTTTCACTGTTTGTTATGTGATATTATGTTTCACTGTTTGTTATGTGATATTATGTTTCGCTGTTTGTTATGTGATATTATGTTTCACTGTTTGTTATGTGCTATTATGTTTCGCTGTTTGTTATGTGATATTATGTTTCACTGTTTGTTATGTGATATTATGTTTCACTGTTGATTCTGAGCTATTCTGAGTTTCGTTATTGTTTATGTGATATTCTGTTTTAGTAATGATTATGTATTTACTATTAATTAAAGGGCTTTCCATAAATTATGTCAACAATTTGGGTGAGAGGAGGAGTCAAGTATATGTGTGCACCAACACTTGGGTAAGGCTGAAAAATGAAAATACGTTTTGATCGTTCCGAAGGCACGTGATATGTGCTAGATAAGACTACTAAAGGGGAATTGGGAAGGCACGTCGCAGAGCAGAGAGTAGAACATCTTCAGGATAAAGACGGCAGCGAAAGAAATCGATTAAGTCATGGGCATGCCATTGCCTTCTTGACAAAGACAACGAAAACGTACATCTGAGAGAAGAGAGTCCCGACAAGACCACAGGTTGGAGGAGAAATTTAGAAGGAATGAGAAATAAATGTATAGAATTAAATGATCATCACCTCTTACACCAATCTTTGGACAACACAAACGAAAGGCGTATCAAGAGAGGAAGGTCCTGGATGGCAGAAGCAGAATATACCCTACTTAGAGTTTGTGAGCTGGAGGAAGTGGGAAGAGGCTGTGAATGGGTGACATTAGTATATAATTTTCTCAGCTTTTATAGTAGGACAGTGTCTCCACAATATTTCTATCAAGATATATTTCAGAGAAAGGAGATGCGAAATGCCACAGTTTTATTTGCAACTATGGTCTTACATATTTATTAGGGGGTTTTGAAATAATATTTGAAGTATATTCAAGTTTGTTCAAAACAATTCATTCACTGGCGAATTTAATATCAACAAAACTGTAGCTCAAATTTTGTTTGCTAAGAACGAAAATATGTGCACGATCTTTTGAAAATGGTGCGTCGCGCATTGTTATTAACTGCGCGATCGCGCATCTTAGAAGTATTTACTATTATATTAACAAATAGCTGCTGATATGTTTTCTCTTTAGAGCCAAGCAGCTGCCTTGGTGGCTGACGACATTATGGATAATTCTCTGACTCGCAGAGGCCAGCCCTGTTGGTATAAACAGGTAAGAACGTTCTACTATACAAGACTCCCTTCATTTTTTCTTTGGATTTTCACCCTTCACAAGTCAAAACTCTTACCAGTCTTTCCACTAGTCACAAGACTCTTACCAGTCTTTCCACTAGTCATAAGACTCTTACCAGTCTTTCCACTAGTCATAAGACTCTTACCAGTCTTTCCACTAGTCATAAGACTCTTACCAGTCTTTCCACTAGTCATAAGACTCTTACCAGTCTTTCCACTAGTCATAAGACTCTTACCAATCTTTCCACTGGTCACAAGACTCTTACCAGTCCTTCCACTAGTCATAAGACTCTTACCAGTCCTTCCACTAGTCATAACACTCTTACCAGTCCTTCCACTAGTCACAAGGCCCTTACCAGTCCTTCCACTAGTCATAACACTCTTACCAGTCCTTCCACTAGTCACAAGACTCTTACCAGACTTTCCACTAGTCACAAGACTCTTACCAGTCTTTCAATTCTTCACAAGTCAAAACTCGTACCAGTCCTTCCACTCCTCATTAGTCAAGACTCTTACCAATCCCTCATCCCCTCACAAATCAAAACTCTTACCAGTCCTTCCACTCTAAACAAGACTCTTATCAGACTTTCCACACCTCACACGTCAAAACTCTTACCAGTCTTTTTTATGACGTCTACCCATCACAAGTCAAAACTCTTACCAGTTGCTCACATGACGTCTACTCATCAGAAGTAAAGACTCTTACCTACCCTTCTCATGACATTCAACCCTCTCAAGTCAAGAGTTTTAACAGCCCTTCTCATGACATTCAACCCTCTCAAGTCAAGAGTGTTAACAGCCCTTCTCATGACATTCAACCCTCTCAAGTCAAGAGTGTTAACAGCCCTTCTCATGACATTCAACCCTCTCAAGTCAAGAGTGTTAACAGCCCTTCTCATGACATTCAACACTCTCAAGTCAAGAGTGTTAACAACCCTTCTCATGACATTCAACCCTCTCAAGTCAAGAGTTTTAACAGCCCTTCTCATGACATTCAACCCTCTCAAGTCAAGAGTGTTAACAGCCCTTCTCATGACATTCAACATTCTCAAGTTAAGAGTGTTAACAGTCCTTCTGACTTCTACCCTACTCTAGACTTCTACTCTTCTCCAGATACGAAAACATGCATTGATCACATGACCTCTAACCAAGAAGATGACTGGCACAATGGAAGACCTTTAGCAATAATTCCATGCAGAATAAGTTACAGAACACAAGGTCGCAAGATACAAGCCAACACGGGGTGACATAATCAACAAATACTCCGGTCTTTGGTTGAAAGTGTTGTGCTCCGGCAGGAGGCTTTAATCCCTCCATTTAACAAATCCAAAAATGTAATGAATATTTACAAAAATATCATGTTCATGCCTTTGGTAGCTTATAAGCTAGTGCTATAATAGTGAGGAGTTAGTGAGGAGTTAGTGAGGAGTTAGTGAGGAGTTAGTGAGGAGTTAGTGAGGGGTTAGTGAGGAGTTAGTGAGGGGTTAGTGAGGAGTTAGTGAGGGGTTAGTGAGGAGTTAGTGAGGAGTTAGTGAAGAGTTAGTGAGGAGTTAGTGAGGGGTTAGTGAGGAGTTAGTGAGGGGTTAGTGAGGAGTTAGTGAGGAGTTAGTGAGGGGTTAGTGAGGAGTTAGTGAGGGGTTAGTGAGGAGTTAGTGAGGAGTTAGTGAGGAGTTAGTGAGGGGTTAGTGAGGGGTTAGTGAGGGGTTAGTGAGGAGTTAGTGAGGAGTTAGTGAGGGGTTAGTGAGGAGTTAGTGAGGAGTTAGTGAGGAGTTAGTGAGGGGTTAGTGAGGAGTTAGTGAGGAGTTAGTGAGGAGTTAGTGAGGGGTTAGTGAGGAGTTAGTGAGGAGTTAGTGAGGAAAGGGGAGTTAGTGAGGAGTGAAAGGGGAGTTAGTGAGGAGTTAGTGAGGAGTTAGTAAGGAGTGTGCGAGTAGTGAAGGAGGGGTTAGTGATGTGTTAGTGAGGAGTTAGGCAGCGCAAAGATTATTACTCATACGATTCTACGAATATTTTAACTTATCTTTTTCATGGACGCAACGCGTATAGATACTTTAAAGAGTTATATTTGGTGACTAACCCCTGTCTCGCAGGAAAGGAATATACTTCTTTTCTTCAATTCATTTACTGTTATAGTTATGAATGTATTTGTGATTAAAATGTTAGTCTGAGAATAAAAGTATGTTAGTATGTTATGTATATGGCTAATGGAGAATAAAAATATGTTAGTAATGTATGTATATGGTTACGGTATGTTCGTGTCAAAAATACCACTGTGACTAAAATGTGGTCATTTGTAATTGTGTTTATCCATTTCATTTACATAATTTAAACTGTTTATATAATTTGTTAATGCAATTTACTTAAATAATTTGCTTATATAAGTTGTTTATATAATTTATTTATAGAAATAATATATATTTAATAAAGTTTTGGAGCTTACCGTAAAACTTTTCATTTTTGTGATTCAGGAAAATGTTGGCCTTGCAGCAATAAACGATGCATACTTTCTAGAAAGCTGCGCATATACTCTGGTAATGAAACATGCCAAAGAGAAACCGTATTACAAGTCTATAATGGATTTACTTCTTGAGGTCAGCCTTGTGACTATATTTTATATACAGTTAAGGAAAGACTCATCTGTATACAACTGAGACATTTGAAACGCTAGCTTACATGATTTATGAACCAGCAGGGTTGCCAAGATTTGCCTTTTTAGAGGCCAAATTACAAAATGTTGCCATTTCTAAGTGTCAGTGGCAATGGAATTTATGTGTAATAATTTGTCTATTATTGGTAAATTTAAAAAGGTATTAGAAATTGTGATTTTGGTCGTTATGGCCGTATTTTACCCGAAAGTTTACTATTTAACAATTGATTGTTGAAGTTGTGTTGTAGTATAGACACTTCATAAGTGATTGTATAGTATCAGGAACAAAAAAATGACCTAAAACAAACCGCGTTATACATGACCAATATTGGACTGGATGTTTAACAATGAATGATCGCAGAAGTTGTGTAGTAGCATAGGCACGTCATCAATTGTTGTGTAGTATCAGGAACCCAAGATGATCTAAAACAAACCGCTATATGTAACAATTTATTGTAGATGAAAGTCGAAATAATGTACTCACTGATCAAAACTGAAGTCCAATAAGTAAAGCTTGAAACGAGGTAATAAATTTTTGCTAATTGTACGAAACACACATAGGCATACACAGAAATCGACGTTTCGACCGAAATCACTTCGACCAACTTACTAGACATGTGAACACAAGTTGTGTCGTCCCTACTTGCTGTCTTTGATTTATATGTGTTTGTGATCCTTGATAAAGGCCTTTCGGTCGAAACGTTAATTTGTGTGTGTGTGCCTATGTGTGTTTCGTACAATTAGCAAAACTTTATTACCTCGTTTCAAGCTTTACCTATTGTAGATGAAGAAGACTATAAAAATAACCAATTTCAACAATGTGGCAACCATGTGAGTCAGGTCTATTCAGCTGACAATCGATTCAACTTTGGGTTATTGCAATTTGAGTCAAAACATTTCTGAATTTAACCAACCCACATCTCTAGAAAATAATCCTGTCTGGTACTTTCTTATTGAGTTGTATAATTTCTTAATGCGTTCTACTATATTAATAATTTACACTTGGGACGTTTTAAAGTGTTTATAGCATTTATTGAATAAACCTTTCCGCTTCAACTAAGGATTGAACCCAGAGCCACATATATGAAGCCAGTGCGCTAACCATTGCGCTAGGCAGTCATCCATCCGGGATAGAACGTACGGGAATAGATTATATGTACATAATGTGATCAGTAGCACTTGAAGGATGATGTGATCAACTTAACGCCGATCGTATTTTAGTTCAATTATGTAGTCTGGCACATATTTCCTAAAGTTGGGGCAAATTGAAAATCGTATCACCAATCTGTTGCCGATGCCCATTGCTATGTTGGCCCTTCTGAAATGGCGGCAGATTAGGCATCCACTACCTCACAGATGTCTATAACAGAGTACTTAGAAGTTTGTCACAGAGTACTTAGAAGTTTGTCACAGTACTTAGAACTCTTTCACAGAGTACTTAGAAGTTTGTCACAGTACTTAGAACTCTTTCACAGAGTACTTAGAAGTTTGTCACATTACTTAGAACTCTTTCACAGAGTACTTAGAAGTCGGTCAAAGAGTACTTAGAATTCTTTCACAGAACACTTAGATGTCTTTAACAGAACACTTAGATGTCTTTAACAGAGTACTTAGAAGTCTGTCACAGAGTACTTAGATGTCTTTCACAGAACACTTAGATGTCTTTAACAGAACACTTAGATGTCTTTAAGAGAACACTTAGATGTCTTTAACAGAGTACTTAGAAGTCTGTCACAGAGTACTTAGACGTTTGTCCTGCATAAAAGTAAATGGCGTAGCACTGAAAGTTGTGAATAGATTCACATACCTAGGTAGTACGTTACCACAAGATGTCAACGTTGATGATTAAGTTGATACAAGGATCGCCAATGCAAGCAGGACGTTCGGCAGATTGTACGCACATTTTTGGCGAAGAAATAGCATTAACTTACAGACTAAGCTGGAAGTCTACAGAGCAGTGGTACTTCCAGTGCTGTTATACGCTAGCGAAACATGGACTGTGTATAGACGTCATTTCAGGAAACTCAATCACTTTCACACAACTTGTCTCAGAAAAGTCATGAACATCAGCTGGTAAGACAAGATTCCAGATTCCACTGTCCATGACTGATCTGGTATCCCTAGCATTGACACTATCCTGATGCAGGCACATATTCGTTGGGCAGGCCATTTGGTACGTATGCCAGACTATCACTTGCCAAAGATACTTCTCTATGGTAAGCTGGAGAAGTGTACACAATCTCAAAGTGTCCAAAATAAGCGCTACAAGGATTCGTTAAAGACCTCACTGAAAGTCTTTGAAAGAGACCAAGAATCATTGGAAGAAGTTGCACAAAATAGATTTACATGGCGCTCTATAGTCAAAAATAGCGCATCATCTTGTGAAAAGAGGAGAAATGCAGCAGCTCAACAGTGAGGAGCAGCTAGAAAGTCACAGATAGACCAAAAACCATCTACAGTGGCCATTCCAAGAACAGGGCGTATTAGCCATCTACGATGTCATAGGCAAGTACATATTTCTAACTGAATTTCACAAGTGGATGTAACAAATGGTCATCATCACTTGTGATGGACGAACAACAATCGCTTCCCGCAACCTATATAAATACTCGAATTCAGCATAACTAATAACTAACATTCGCTTTATCGCCTGAAACCCGTGGCATTCATTATATCGCCTGACACCCCGTGTAACAATATTACATCATGTATGAAGAGTCTACATTTAATCTGGCAAGAAGGTTGAAACATTTTTTCATGTTTATTCCTTTTTTTCTGAAAGGACCACGGGGTGAAAAAAGTCTCGTGTTGCTCTCATGCGGACCCAGGGTTAGCAGATAACTAAAATCCGTAAGTACTCCCAGTAGTCACCCTGGAGACAGAAATACACCATTAAACATGATAACCCGTTGTAGAATGAGAGTGTACTAGCAGGTTGGGATAGCCGGGGATAGAAATCAAGTTTTCGATAATTTTCAAATATTATTTGAATGCAGATGAAGCACTTCTTGCCAAAATATCATATGCTCGATTGAACCATAGGAACGATTCTTGGTTTTCTTGCCGTCCAATCGATTTCTGAATTAGCAATGGTAGTTTTTTTTTCTCATTGAAAATATAGGCCTATGTTTTAGATCTCCTGTCAATTTCTATCTGTGAAACAGACAACATTGCAAACAGTTTTCTGTCTATGAAACAGACAACATTGCAAACAGTTTTCTATCTATGAAACAGACAACATTGCAAACAGTTATTGGACAATGTTTGGATTTAAGAACTGCGCCATCGGAAGACAAAGTTGACCTTAGTACCTACACTATGAAGAGATACAACACAATCGTCAAGTTGAAGACATCATATTACTCATTCTACAGCCCTGTGGCTGTTGCCATGTACATGGTGAGTATATGATAACGATAATTTCTGTAATGTTATAATTGTATAACATGTAATATTTATTTGTGCCACACTTTATATCTAGGCCGCCACCGTCAGAGATATTTGAGACCTGTGCGCTAAAACGTAATCATGAACTAGTCTCCAATTTTCGTGAAATCTATTGGTTTTCCTTGGCTATTTTGCATGCAACTCCGAGTATGCAAATATTGAACAATTAAAAGTCCAACAATAATCAAAAACGTAATGAATGGGGTCCAAATTAATTCAGCTTGGAGGCCTGTAAAGTCGAGAGCCATGAGCTAGGCCAGTTCCTAGTTGCGGAGATAGGGCGTAGTTCAGTCACAAGATGCTGAAAACTAAGCCTGGCCAGGCCCTTCTGACAGCATACGGTAGGTCGGGGGGCAATTAGCAGTGACGACTAGACCTTATTGATCAATTGATTCACGTATTGACACTGTCCACTCGCCAGTGTATTGGCTTGTTCATTACTTCCAACACTCGCATGTCCGGGCACAGGTATAAAGGTAATGTTTTGGTCAGAAATTGTGTCAAAAACTCCATCCGATACCGACCATCGATCCCCTCTTTATCTTGTGTGGAAAATAGTAATTAAGTCACTAATTATGCATGATTGAAAATAATCATTAGTCACGAATTATGCATGATTGAAAATAGTAATTAAGTCACTAAGTATGCATGATTGAAAATAGTCCTGTGATATCAGCCACGGCAGTGTTTCCGTCATATCTTTTATCTCCATCGTAGTGACGCTCGTGGGTGATCGTGTCTTTTTTTTCAAACCAACATATCAATAATGATGTTGATACGTTTTTGATTATGCCTATCATGAATATCGATTATCTTCTTCTTCTTCTGCGTTCGTTCTCAAACTCCTGCAGATCAGCAGGATGTAGTCCGGAGAACGGAATGCGTTGTGTCATGGTTTACAGCATTGCTGTGATATCTGCGTCTTTCGGCCTGACACATCCGACTTCAGCATGGCTTTGGGTCACTGACCCTATATGGGATGGGACAGCCAACTCCATCCCATAACCTCCTTAGTCGCCTTGTACGACATGCATGGAATGTAAACAGTGTTGCTATTCTTTGCTCCCCTTTCGGGCCCCGACAACACACGGGGGATAGATTATCTAGATAGATTCAAATTCTACAACACGCTATGTACATCCGGACGGTTCAGAAAGCAATGTAAAATTGCTGAATGTTGATCGTATTTATATTGTTTAGAAAATTACTAGGTCTACTGCAAAAAATGTTGAGTTGACATCTACATTCTGCATAAGATATGCTACAATTATTTTTTGCACATAGTATAGGGGCCTATTTGTATCTACAATTTTCAGGCAGGCATCTCAGATGAAGAATCTCATTCAAGAGCAAAAACAATATCACTACAGATTGGTCATTTTTTCCAAGTTCAGGTAAGTCATGAGATATGAGTATGTATCTGTCTGGTAATTCATTATCGGACTGTGATAATGAATTACCACAGTACTTTATGTTAGTACTTCAAATATTAAATAGTTTAATAGATTGACATCGTGTCACTATTAACTTTTTACCAGGAGTCAACAACGATCCTAACAAAAAGTACTAAAATAAGAGAGTTGTGGAGATTCACGATCGCCTACACCTGCTAACCAAATGTTGTTTTCCACAGGTGTTAAAAAAAAAGTAACCCATAGCATTTATTAATGCCGTAGGGGTGTGAGATGTTAGCGATCTCACATTTCACAGGCTCTGCAAATGAGGGCGGTAGCCATCTCCTCTCCCTCGCAGTCTTTACTTCCCGGATTAATCCGGTACCAATTTAAGGCTGGGTCGACCTGGGAGCCGTTGCGATCTGAAAACATTTCCGCCTCAGGTGGGGAATGAACCCAGGACCACTCATATGCGAAGCCTGTGCGCTAACCACTGCGCTAACGCTGCTCCCACAGGTGTAGGCAATCTTGAATCTCCATAACTCTTTTCTTTTAGTACTTTTTCTTAGGATCGTTGTTGATTCTTGGTAGTGACACGATGTCATACTGTTTAGTATTCTCTAACGCTGTCGTCCACGATCTCTTTTGTCTTATATCTTACACGTTGTAACTGTGTTTTAAAGACATCCTTGTCTGAAAATGTAAAAAGTCTGGTAGCTATTTTATTTTAAATAGTAAAAATATGTACTCATCCGCATACATGATCGGGACGTACATCTCTTGGGGAAACGTTGTAAGCTTATAAAGTTTGGGCACATGTTGTGGCGTAAAACCATACCCAAGCTGTAGAGGATGATTGAGGGTAGGAAAAGGAGAGGGGAGAAGAAGAGAAGAGAGGAGAAGAAGAAGAGGAAGTCCATAATACAAGAAATTATGGACTGATAATTTTAAGTACTGGACAGGATTACATTTTTCTACGCGTAATCAAAGAACTGAGAAGATAGGCCATTTGTGGAGCTTTTGGTGTTGATATTTCTAAAGTAACACCCTTACGATATTCAGGGGACATGCTATTGATGATGATGATGGTGATAACATGCGGGGAAAACAATGATGACCAGATGGATAGGTTTCCCTAAATAGCAACATGTTTTATATTAAAGGTTCAAGACTTCAAGATGGTGTATCATATATGACAGGATACAAGGATAATAACTCAGGTGGACCCTGTTGACGAAATATTCATATTAGAGGAATCGACAAAAATTGGAGAAAATCTGCAAAATTCTCGAAAAGTTATTGTTGAATGACATGGAGTGTGGAGAGTCGTGAAAGCTTTAGAAACGTTATTGTTACATTGGACATGGAATGTAGAGATTGTTGGAATCAAAATGGCCATCTAAAAATTAAACAAGTGACTTAAATAAGTACTGTTTGAAGAGTGTGTCAGTGTTTCCCATCTTTTTTTGTGACATGCCCCACCTAAGCCTTTTGAAAATTCTGATGCCCCCCCCCCCTATGTAACGTATACATATTTTTTTTTTAGTATTCAAAAATTGAATTATTCTCTAATGAAGTCTAATTAAAACTTGTTCGAATTGCCCCCTGAACAGAACAATCATAATGCCCGCCCTGTGGGGCGTGGGCCCCACGTTGGGAAACACTGGTATAAAAGCATGTTTAGTCCCCGAAGGTAGACATTCCAGTGTGACAATATCCCAGGAACATCTCGTCCTGAATGATACGTAGCATTGTATAACATTATAATTCATCATTCAGCTATTAGATTTCGCCCGTGTGTTGTCGAGGCCCGAAAGGGGAGCAAAGAATAGCAACACTGTTTACCTTCCATGCATGTCGTAAAAGGCGACTAATGAGGTTATGGGATGGAGTTGGCTGTCCCATCCCGTATAGGGTCAGCGACCCAAAGCCACGCTGAAGTCGGATGCGTCAGGCCGAAAGGCGCAGATATCGCAGCAATGCTGTAAACCATGACACAACGCATTCCGTTCTCCGGACTACATCCTGCTAATCTGCAGGAGTTTGAGAACGAACGCAGAAGAAGAAGAAGAAGAATCTATTAGATCTGTTGATCCACGTGTATGATGTTACATCTAGCATTCCCCGTTACCAAGGAGTCTGCCAAATAAGACAAAAGTGCAATGTTTTCTGGCCTGCTTGTCTTCGTCATCCATGGAAACCATGTGACATAAGTCAAAAGTAGATAATAAAGACATGACATGCAGTGACGAGTTTTTCACATGTGACATGGTTTTCACATTAATTTGTTCACATGTGACAAGTTGTGGCCCTGGTTGCCATAGGGGCGAGAGCAGTTAGTCTATCTATCTATCTGACTGTCTGTCCGCCTATCTATCTATCTATCTGACTGTCTGCCCGCCTATCTATCTATCTATCTATCTATCTATCTATCTATCTATCTATCTATCTATCTATCTATCTATCTATCTATCTATCTATCTATCTATCTATCTATCTATCTATCTATCTATCTATCTATCTATCTATCTATCTATCTATCTATCTATCTGACTGTCTGCCCGCCTATCTATCTATCTATCTATCTATCTATCTATCTATCTATCTATCTATCTATCTATCTATCTATCTATCTATCTATCTATCTATCTATCTATCTATCTATCTATCTATCTATCTATCTGACTGTCTGCCTGCCTATCTATCTATCTGACTGTCTGCCCGCCTATCTATCTATCTGACTGTCTGCCCGCCTATCTATCTATCTGACTGTCTGCCCGCCTATCTATCTATCTGACTGTCTGCCTGCCTATCTATCTATCTGACTGTCTGCCCGCCTATCTATCTATCTATCTATCTGACTGTCTGCCCGCCTATCTATCTATCTATCTATCTATCTGACTGTCTGCCCGCCTATCTATCTATCTATCTGACTGTCTGCCCGCATATCTATCTATCTATCTATCTATCTATCTTTCTATCTATCTATCTATCTATCTATCTATCTATCTATCTATCTATCTATCTATCTATCTATCTATCTATCTATCTATCTATCTATCTATCTATCTATCTATCTATCTATCTGACTGTCTGCCCGCCTATCTATCTATCTATCTATCTATCTGACTGTCTGCCCGCCTATCTATCTATCTATCTATCTATCTGACTGTCTGCCCGCATATCTATCTATCTATCTATCTATCTATCTATCTATCTATCTATCTATCTATCTATCTATCTATCTATCTATCTATCTATCTATCTATCTATCTATCTATCTATCTATCTATCTATCTATCTATCTATCTATCTATCTGACTGTCTGCCCGCCTATCTATCTATCTATCTATCTATCTATCTATCTATCTATCTATCTATCTATCTATCTATCTATCTATCTATCTATCTATCTATCTATCTATCTATCTATCTATCTATCTATCTATCTATCTATCTATCTATCTATCTATCTATCTATCTATCTATCTATCTGACTGTCTGCCCGCCTATCTATCTATCTATCTATCTATCTATCTATCTATCTATCTATCTATCTATCTATCTATCTATCTATCTATCTATCTATCTATCTATCTATCTATCTATCTATCTATCTATCTGACTGTCTGCCCGCCTATCTATCTATCTATCTATCTATCTGACTTTCTGCCCGCCTATCTATCTATCTATCTATCTATCTATCTTTCTATCTATCTATCTATCTATCTATCTATCTATCTATCTATCTATCTATCTATCTATCTATCTATCTATCTATCTATCTATCTATCTATCTATCTATCTATCTATCTATCTATCTATCTATCTATCTATCTATCTATCTATCTATCTATTTATCTGACTGTCTGCCCGCCTATCTATCTATCGAACTATCTGACTGTCTGCCCGCCTATCTATCTATCTAACTATCTGACTGTCTGCCCGCCTATCTATCTATCTGACTGTCTGCCTGCCTATCTATCTTTCTGACTGTCTGCCCGCCTATCTATCTATCTGACTGTCTGCCCGCCTATCTATCTATCTATCTGACTATCTGCCCGCCTATCTATTTATCTCACTGTCTGCCTGCCTATCTATCTATCTGACTGTCTGCCCGCCTATCTATCTATCTATCTATCTATCTGACTGTCTGCCCGCCTATCTATCTATCTATCTATCTATCTATCTATCTATCTATCTATCTATCTATCTATCTATCTATCTATCTATCTATCTATCTATCTATCTATCTATCTATCTATCTGACTGCCTGCCTATCTATCTATCTGACTGTCTGCCTGCCTATCTATCTATCTGACTGTCTGCCCGCCTATCTATCTATCTGACTGTCTGCCCGCCTATCTATCTATCTGACTGTCTGCCCGCCTATCTATCTATCTGACTGTCTGCCTGCCTATCTATCTATCTGACTGTCTGCCCGCCTATCTATCTATCTATCTATCTGACTGTCTGCCCGCCTATCTATCTATCTATCTATCTATCTGACTGTCTGCCCGCCTATCTATCTATCTATCTGACTGTCTGCCCGCATATCTATCTATCTATCTATCTATCTATCTATCTATCTATCTATCTATCTATCTATCTATCTATCTATCTATCTATCTATCTATCTATCTATCTGACTGTCTGCCCGCCTATCTATCTATCTATCTATCTATCTGACTGTCTGCCCGCCTATCTATCTATCTATCTATCTGACAGTCTGCCCGCCTATCTATCTATCTATCTATCTATCTATCTATCTATCTATCTATCTATCTATCTATCTATCTATCTATCTATCTATCTATCTATCTGACTGTCTGCCCGCCTATCTATCTATCTATCTATCTATCTGACTGTCTGCCCGCCTATCTATCTATGTATCTATCTATCTATCTATCTATCTATCTATCTATCTATCTATCTATCTATCTATCTATCTATCTATCTATCTATCTATCTATCTATCTATCTATCTATCTATCTATCTATCTATTTATCTGACTGTCTGCCCGCCTATCTATCTATCGAACTATCTGACTGTCTGCCCGCCTATCTATCTATCTAACTATCTGACTGTCTGCCCGCCTATCTATCTATCTGACTGTCTGCCTGCCTATCTATCTATCTGACTGTCTGCCCGCCTATCTATCTATCTGACTGTCTGCCCGCCTATCTATCTATCTATCTGACTATCTGCCCGCCTATCTATTTATCTCACTGTCTGCCCGCCTATCTATCTATCTGACTGTCTGCCTGCCTATCTATCTATCTATCTGACTGTCTGCCCGCCTATCTATCTATCTGACTATCTGCCCGCCTATCTATCTATCTGACTGTCTGCCCGCCTATCTATCTATCTGACTGTCTGCCTGCCTATCTATCTATCTGACTGTCTGCCCGCCTATCTCTCTATCTGACTGTCTGCCCGCCTATCTATCTATCTATCTATCTATCTGACTGTCTGCCCGCCTATCTATCTATCTATCTGACTATCTGCCCGCCTATCTATCTATCTGACTGTCTGCCCGCCTATCTATCTATCTGACTGTCTGCCTGCCTATCTATCTATCTATCTGACTGTCTGCCCGCCTATCTATCTATCTGACTGTCTGCCCGCCTATCTATCTATCTGTCTGTATGCCTGCCTATCTATCTATCTGACTGTCTGCCCGCCTATCTATCTATCTATCTGACTGTCTGCCCGCCTATCTATCTATCTATCTGACTGTCTGCCCGCCTATCTATTTATCTATCTATCTATTTATCTGACTTTCTGCCCGCCTATCTATCTATCTATCTGACTGTCTGCCCGCCTATCTATCTATCTGACTGTCTGCCCGCCTATCTATCTATCTATCTGACTGTCTGCCCGCCTATCTATCTATCTATCTATCTATCTATCTATCTATCTATCTATCTATCTATCTATCTATCTATCTATCTATCTATCTATCTATCTATCTGGTGTCTTTTCTCTGACGTCGCACTATTGAATGAAAATTGGTTTTCAGGCTATTGCCCGTCTAGTCCCGTGATATGCAGTGATACTGTGCCGTGTCAGAATGTTGGTAACTCCTTCAATCCACCTTCCTCTTGGTCTTCCTCTGTATCTTGCTGTCTCCATTTTCATGTTGTATGCTCTTGCCGCTGGCCAATAAGGGTTCATTCTCATTAGGTGGCTGGAACCATTTTAATCTCTGTTTTTCAATATATTTTGACTACAGATGTTGTTCCCACAGCTCTTGTAATCTCTTCATTTCTCACATGATCTCTTCTCGTGCTGTTCGTTGCTTTTCTTAGACATATCATTTCACATGTAGTAAGCGTTCTCTCTTGCTCTTTAATTAGAGTCCATGTCTGATATTGAAAACATAATGTCGGGATGAATATTGAATTTATGATTTGTCTTTTGGTTTCTATCGGGATGGATTTGTGTTTCAAAATTGATTCAAGTTCATAATTGAAAACAGTAAAACATTTATTAACAGCACACTTCATTAGACCGAATCAAACATCTCGATAGTAGGATCTTAAACCCAGACATACACATAACATATGGATCTAGATGTAAAACATCAAGAGTGGCAACACTATTTCTCTCGGTTGTCATGGTTGATTAATCTTTAGTGTAACAATTGCTGGTCACGTTGTTTCAAACGTACAATATGTGATAAAGGTAAAGGTATGTTACATGGCAGACACATGCCGTCGGGGGATGAAGATAACTCTTCATGTACTAAGCCGCATTAACTATTAGGTGGAGTGTCCAGTTCCCTTCCTTGCTATCTTTACCACTCCTACCTCCATGCATCAGGTACTCATTTACAGCTGAGTCGACTGGAGTAGTAAATTATGATAACCTTACCTATAACATTAGTTTACCTGTGTCAATACGCATGTTTATCACTTCACAGGACGACTACCTCGATTGTTATGGTGCCCCAGAACTTATCGGAAAGATTGGGACAGACATTGAAGACAATAAGTGTAGCTGGCTGATTGTAAAAGCGCTGGAGATTGCTTCAGATGAACAGAAAGAAGAACTGCAGGTAAATTCTTTGACAAACATTGTTTTTTTCCAAATTACAACACTGTCTCATAACTGTATCCGAAGAAAGTAGGAAACGGTGTGATGAAGGTTTGCTAATCACTGAATACACACGCGATAGCATAATATATAACAATGATTTAAATAGCAGTTTTATGTTGAAAAATGCACGTTATCGAAGTTTCGACCAAAAGGTCTTTATTAAGAAAGAGGGGACTAAACGCAGAATACAACCACAAAGTGAAACGGAGAATATAGGCAACACTAAAGTAATGTTATAATATACAATATACAGTATACAGGTCTAGAAATCAACCAATAAAGACGAAGAGAGACGGCACAACGAAATGTGATTGATACTTAATCATTTTGATATATTTTATTTACAACATTTACCTACCATACACTACTGGTTAGGGAAAAAAATCTTTGAATACAGCACTCCATTTCACACAGGAAAATCATTGAGTAACTGTCAGGGAGCACATTGTTCGAAACGTCTGTCCGAAGCAGTGCTGAGACTCAGACTCTGGACGCTGTGGGCAACGTAGGGGGGAAACAATTCCTTGTCTACGAGAACATCACAAACTGTCGCCGTTTCCAAACATGGCCCATACAGAGAGAATTGGGTTCGTACCCAAGGGCATTGATGGGATGCATTTCGTACACGAAATTTGTTGGCAGACTGCGAGGCTCCTCGAGGGTTGCGAGAATAGGAGCAATCTACCTACTTGTTTGCGTGATGAACGTAATGGCGGAGAGTGCAAACACTGCTTTTGATGATGTATTGGAAGACCATCACAGACGGACGAGGCAAAATCTCAGATCCAGACCCCGACGTGTTTGGCAGAACAGCACTTCGTCTAGGAATGTGTATCAATCCTGAGTCTAATTCGACGGTCGCTGTTGCCCAACAGGGCTCATACAGAAGAAATTAGGAATGGGACATAGGAACGCAAAGGGTAGTAATAAGATGGTCTTCCTACACATGGAATAGCTCGCATGCTGAAGCGCCTCGTCGGATTAAAGACACACAATGGGTGACCCAGGAAAACTATCAGTAAGTCTCGTGATATATACCCCCTCTGAGTAGAAGGCTCTTTCAATAGGCATTGCACTACGACGAAATCTGAACTCTCTTGGATATTAAAAATAAAATCTGAGAACCCACCAAATTTTACAATGGAAGTAAGGGCACATCATTCGCAATTCCTGGCGCAACCAACCAACCAACCAACCAACCAACCAACCAACCATCCAACCAACCAACCAACCAACCAACCAACCAACCAACCAACCAACCAACCAACCAACCAACCAACCAACCGTCTAAATGTTCTATAAACCTTGTATATTTCTTTCAGTGCCCGTGTGTTACCTAATTGTTCTAGAAACCTTGTTTCTTTCTTTCAGTGTCCGTGTGTTTTCTAATTGTTCTATAAACCTTGTATCTTTCTTTCAGTGTCCGTGTGTTATCTAATTGTTCTATAAACCTTGTATCTTTCAGTGTCCGTGTGTTATCTAATTATTCTAGAAACCTTGATTCTTTCTTTCAGCGTCCGCGTGTTTTCTAATTGTTCTATAAACCTTGTATCTTTCAGTGTCCGTGTGTTATCTAATTATTCTAGAAACCTTGATTCTTTCTTTCAGCGTCCGTGTGTTTTCTAATTGTTCTATAAACCTTGTTTCTTTCAGTGTACGTGTGTTATCAAACTGTTACCAAACCTTGTATCTTCCTTTCATGTCTGCGTATAATCGAAATGTTCTCTAACCCTCGATTCTTCCTTCGAATATATGTATTATCCAACTGTTCTACAACCTGTATATATTTAGTTGTGTTATTTCAGTGTTCTATGATAATGCTTATTTCTAACTTTTTATTTCAATTTTTTTTTACCTTGAAGTCATATTATGGAAGATGGAACAAAGACGCTGTACAAAAGGTGAAGGACATCTATACAGATCTTAATCTGGAAGAAGTTTACAAACGATATGAAGAAAGCAGTTACAACAACTTAATTCTGCTCATTAACTCCATCGAGACGGAAATCCCCAAGCACGTATTTCTAAATTTCGTGCGTAAGCTTTACAGGCGAAAGAAATAAGTTTTATATTTTGATGTCTTTATTAGTAGAAATTTGTTTCGGTAACTTTTAATAAATTTTTGTTTTCAACTTTAAACAGAATTTATACATGTTTTATATATGACATTATGTCAAATAGCATGATACCGTAGAGAGCGGAATTATCAAACAAGCAACTAACCAACCAACATATACATCAAAATCCAACCAACAAACCAAAATAACCAACTGGCCACGTAAGTAACGAATCAACCATCCAAAAAATTTACCAAACCTAGGAAGCAACCAAGCAAGTAACTAACCGACCAACAAAGCAACAAATCAATCAGTCAGACAAAAACCAACGAATCAACAAAAACCAGCCAACCACGTGTTTCTGACGGGGTTGAAAACCTTGCCTCACAAACAAGTTTAAAATACATTTGATCTCCCCCCCCGCCCCCTTCCCCCCGTGGGGTGCCGTGTCCAGAGAGGGAACCAAAGAATAGCAACGCTGTTTATGTTCCGACATGTAGTAAGAAGCGACTAAGGAGTTATGGGGTTGTGTTGACTGTACCCCTATACAGAGTGAAAGTGACACAGAAGTCATGCTGAAGTTGGATGTGTCAAGCCAAATGGCACGATAACACAGCAAATCTTTGTCTTCCTCATTTTCTTTTGCCATCTGGCACCAATTTTAATGCTTGCAGAGACAGTCTTTTAATTAATTTTAAGTACATGTACGATATATCCATTATTGTCTTCTTATTCTTGTAGAAACATATTATTGTTTGACATTTTCTTTTATTTACTTGTTTGACTTGAATTATTCCCAACTAATATTTAAGACTTTTCTAAGACATTTATTTCAAATGACTAATTCCTTCTTCAGTGTTTGTATTATTTTCCAACTTTCGCAACCATATGTTAATACAGATATTACATAATATCGGACTGGATACACGGTAGTTGGTTTCAGAACGCCAATCGGGCAAACAGGAAAGACACTGCTTATGAAGTTGCGATGAATCTACAAACACTGAAAACAAACTTCTCTATATATGACACTTTCAAACCGGATACATAGAAATTGATTCAGGATATGAGGATTTGATGAGTTCTCGTACAAATCAGAAGACATAATTCACAGTTGAAATCCACTCCGAAAGATAATTTACATTCCTGTCTCGGGAGCGCGGTAGTCTAATTTATAGTGTGCTTACTTACTATCACTGAGTTACAGCATGGCAGGATCGAAACAGTGTCTTGGAAACCAAAAAAATCGATCCGTGTCGTGATTTCTCGCCTGACACGACCGCTTCTCCAGTCGACGCAGCTGTAAATGGGTACCTGACGCATGACTTAGGGGAGGTAAAGACAAAAAGGAACTGACCACTTCGCCTAATATTTGCTTATACAAGTAAATTTAAGTAGGAAGCCAGAGGACAATTAAAAAAAATTCTTGAGACTAACGGGAATTGAACCAGTCCGTTCTACGGCACCAAATCGCCTAGCAACAATTGCACACGCGTTTTTCAGCACTTGACTAACCGCATCTCCAAAAAAGATGCGATTTCATCAAGCCATTCAAATCGTGCACACAAAGTCACCCTAATATTTGCTGCAGATTAATACATGAAGAGTAATCTTCATCCCCGACGACAGAATGCTGCCATGGGGCCTACCTTTACCTTTACCTTGACCTTGGTTAATTGCTGATAACCAATTAATCTGTGTTCATGTGCTTTGACCTATATCATTTAAAGAAGGTGATGTTGCAGACTGAATGGTGGATCTCGATAGTAAAGACACGCTTGCAGAATCAGAACAATCCTTCATCATCATCATGTGACATATTCTTTCCAGAACGTGGTCTTCATTATGGATTCTCTGAATACTCTGCGATTCTGGGCGAATTGACCAGTCACAGCTAGGGACATGTTTAAGCAATCTGAAATATCACTGCATCATCGTTGTCTTGGGCGAATTCTTCCCCTATTGCCGTTAACTCTGCCTTCAGCTAGTAATCTTTCTATGATGTCATGTCTCTTTGTATTACCAAATTTTTTTAAAAATACCACAGCTTTCTTGTTATGATGTTGTTAAGGAGCCAGCCCTCTGACGTTTATTGATATTAACACTATTTGATTTGTCTTTTCAGCTGTCCATGGTATACATAAAATTCTTCTGTGGCATCTCATTTCGAAAGCAGTGATTCTCTTTGCTACTGTTTTATTTAATGTCCATGCCTCACAACCGTATATTGCCACTGGAAATATGCATGTTCTGATCATACATATACAGCTCTTCATACGTTATCTATACATTATATTGTCATTTCTCGTGACATTTATTGTTTTTTCCCCATCTTATTTCACACGCTGTGATCTTTTTCGCTGGTGTCTTTCTCAAGGACCTTTTTTAAAATTGGTAACACAGAGTAGGTATAAAAATACAATTTATCGATTATCGTTTGTAACCATGCAGATTGAAGCGTGTTTGAGTATTGGCAACTGTTCATGTCACACAATTTGCTTTCTGACATTTTTATTCGATATCTTTTTCGAATTTTCCATTCTTTGTAAGGACACTTCCTAATTGTGTGAGCTCTGAGACCTGATTTAGTTTTGCACTTTTTACAGAGACAGTTAACTGTCCTGATATTCTGCTTAACTTCATAGTCTGTCTTTTAGATGTGCTCAACAACGCCACTGTCCGCAATCTTGAAAAAAAATATTTTAAATAAACAATAAATAGAATTATGTCCGTTATTTTCGTTGGTCACTGCAGTGACATGTTAAATTAAAATATTGAAACTAATATAGGTGCTCATGTATATTAAATTATTTGATTCATTTTTGTATATAATTTGTATATACTTTGTTTAGCCTGCCAACTCCAAACAACGAAATGCACGGAAATAATTTAAACTATGACGCATTAAGGCTTGGTTTGATTCTGCTCGTATGTCTGAGCTGTCGATAGCGACCACTGAATGGATCAAATTAGAAATCGTGTTTATAGCATTTATGAAACTGTGCATGTAGTTGTTTTTTTCTCAGACACCTATTTTTGTATTCTACTGTCCATGTATGACATGATCTCCAAAAGAACGCTAACAAACATATTGTTCATGTCGACACTGTGTTACCAATGCCAGACCTGAACCTTGACAGAGAAACTAGAACGCAAATTCGCTGTATGTGAAATGAAGTTTCAGAGAACAGCACTGGGGGTAGCAAAAAGAGATAGAATAGGCAATAAGTAAGAAATAGTAAATAAGGTAGAAAGGTTTGCTATAAAATACCTAACTAACAATAGTATAAAATAAAATACTAACAGTAACATATAGAACAAGGACAATGTTCTGCGTTGCGATCCAACCAGGACCTTTTTCAAGAAACAAATAACAATCAAAAACATAAAATCATAAAAATACTGAAAAACATTTTTATGTAATGTTTATATATTACGATGAAATTGGGTCCGATATTAGGTTGAAAAGTTTGTGCCTCGGCATAGATGCTTTAATACTCCATTTAACAAACAAGGTGACAATCAGCACAGTTTAACAAATAGTGACCTACATTTCACTTTAATTAACACCCCTCTAAAATGGCACTGTCGTAAGATACGAACAGAGGGAGAAAAAAAAAGAAAGAAAAAAAAGGAAATAAACTAAAAATATACATTTGTGAATATTTTTATTATTTTATGTTTTTGATTGTTTATTATTTGTTTCTTGAAAAAAGGTCTCGGTTGGACCGCAACTTAGAAAATTGTTCTTGGTCTAGATTTAATTGTAATTTTTTTTATTTTTTTACTATTGTTAATTAAGTATTTTATAGTAACCTTTCTACCTTATTCAGTATTTCCTAATTATTCGTTTGGCTACTGCGGCACTCTCCATTTCGTCGGACATCCTCGGATATTTTGGTTATTTATAGAATAAACAACAACAACATGTAAATCTGATGAAAACAATATCGCGCAAAGAATACATAGACACACAAAAGATCAAATTGTTCGGCCAAATCAGAATGGAACCAGATCACATTCCATCGATAGCCTTCAATAAAAGATCATCTGAAAAGAGAAACAGGGGAAGACCCAGACGAAGATGGATAGATGACATCAGAGAAATACTAGAACACCAAAGCTGCACTATGTCAGCAGTAACACAATTAGCGAAACAAAGAAGACTTCGGCTTCCATGAAGTCTAACGGCACACATGGATAAGACAAGACTTTCTGTGCACGGAACAGCCATTAAAGAAGACTTCTGCTCCTCATGACGTAACGGCACACATGGATAAGACAAGACTTTCTGTGTACAGAGCAGCCATTAAAGAAGACATCGGCTCCTCATGACGCCTAATGGCACACATGGATAAGACAAGACTTTCTGTGCACGGAACAGCCATTAAAGAAGACTTCTGCTCCTCATGACGTAACGGCACACATGGATAAGACAAGACTTTCTGTGTACAGAGCAGCCATTAAAGAAGACATCGGCTCCTCATGACGCCTAATGGCACACATGGATAAGACAAGACTTTCTGTGCACGGAACAGCCATTAAAGGCTATTTACCTCTGCGTGTGTTGTTCGTGTGTGTGTGTGTGTGTGTGTGTGTGTGTGTGTGATCATTCCAGAAGAATATTTGGTGATGGGTCTTTTACGACTGCATTAAACTAAAAACTGTAACTTATGTGCTTGCTTATGTATATTGAATTGTTTGATTTATTTTTAGTCTCATGTTGTCCAAGTATGGAAGATCAAGGAATCCGATGGAAGATCATTATGTTCAATAGGAACATGCAAACTGGAAGATATTATATAAATATTATAGAAATGAGTTATAGTAATTAGTTATTTGTATTTATATAAATGTTATATAAATTCGTTTAGTTCTTAGAATTAAAAGTTATATGACTTTTAGACAGAACATCCCACTGACGACGGATGTGTCAGGCCATTGGCGCAAATAAAACGGCAACACAACGCATTTCCATTATCTGGACGACAGCCTGCTGAAAATCTAGTAGCATTTAATCCTGTAACAAGGGAGATCCAGCAGGAATTTGAGAATGAACGATGAAAAAGAAGAAAGAACATGATTTTTAGTTCTGGAAATTATGTCAAAAGATGTTTAAATCCTCCCCCCCCCCCACCCTCCATCAAAAAGGGTTTTTAATTTCTTCTCAAAAAATGGAAATTACACACGGATGGACGAATGCCACATTTTATTTTTCAGTAACCCCCCCCCCCCACCCCACATAACAAAAAAAAAACACAACTTAAAACCTATCAAGAATTCCACGATGAATCAAGAAATTTAATTAAGAATAAATGTATTCCATTGAGGAATAAGATATTTTATGAAGGATCGCGTACAAATATATATATATATATATATATATATATATATATATATATATATATATATATATATATATATATATATATATATATATATATATATATATATATATATATATATATATATATGCGCAGGAACGAAAGTTAATCCCGGGGACGCAGAAACCGAAATAATTTGGGTACTTTCGACTTAAAATTCGTACCTTACGACAGTGCCTTTTTAGAGGGGTGTTAAGTAAAGTGAAATGTAGGTCACTACTTGTTAAGCTGTGGCAGATTGTCACCTTGTTTGTTAAATGGGGTATTAAAGCATCTATGTCGAGGCACGACCTTTTCAACTTAATATCGGAGTCTTTCTATGAGTAAATTGTGATTAGTTTAATCGATTTTATTTTATTAAGTAGTTTTGTAATCTTCATGAAAGATTACTTGCCAATCATCTCTAATAATGTTGTGCTGTTTCTTAACGAAGGTTGGATACACAGGACTCCAACAGCATCTGTTTATTGCCCTGGTGGCGCACTCTGATAGACTGATATTTTTATAAGACGGTACCGATGTAAGGGAGACAATCATGTTTTTCCTACTGAACGGAAATATTTGGTTGTTACCCTTTAACTCTTCGTTTAATATTAACTGGATTACTAAAAAAGCCAGCTTCCATTTTATTTTCATGGTTTTAAAGCTCCGATTAAAAAAGATTAAGAGCAACCATGTAAGATAATACAGCAGATGTAAATCTATTAACAAAGACAAATATTTACAAGCTCTGAACAATATAACAATACAAAATAGGTAAAACAGCGTAGAGAAAATACAAACCATTGAAAACAGTGGATGATGTTAAACATCTACACCAGGGGTTGTCAAACTTTTTGTGCAGAGGGCCGCATTGAAAATTGTAAAGCTATTGGAGGGCCGCATATAATATTATGTATATTTGGCAATATATATATATATATATATATATATATATATATATTTATTTAAATGATGTCAAATTGGGAAAAAATATTGTATATATAATATATAAGAAAGTCGAATTAAAATTCCAATGGATTTCTGTGTAATATTAATGGGAAAAAAATCATTTTTGACGATCATCCGTTTATTTAAAAATGTGTTTGAGGGCCGCAATATATCCAATGGCGGGCCGCATGCGGCCCGCTGGCCGTAGTTTGCCCACCCCTGATCTACACAGCAAACATCTGCAGAAATATACTACCTAATAAACATCTTGCAAAGAAATATTGGATGACAAAATATCTTAAAGTTGACGGAATAAAGAAGAAAGATGAAGGCTAACATTAAAGAATATAACAAGAAAAATCATGAAATAAAAAATAAATGCAATACAGCTAAAGAGGAATGGTTAAATACAAAATGCTGTGAAATAGGAAAAAAAATCATCATGAAAATACAAGGGATAATGACGGTAAACAAAAGTGCCCCAAATAAGCTGGATGTGGCAACTGAGATGTGGTTTTTAAAAGGAATGATGAAATTTCATGGATAGTCAAGAAACTAATGTAAACGTTCTGGGAGAAGCTGAAGTAAATTATAACAAGAATTAGAAACAGACAGACAATCAAGATTTTAGGATATGTGATGAGAAAGATAAAACGTGAACATTTAGTAACTACCGGAAATATCAAGGAGAGAAGAGACAGAGGAAGACAAAAAGATACATTTCTGGATAGATTGTCACTGTGGCACAAAATTATGTCATCAACTGAACTTATTAACAACACAAGGGACAGAGAGTTGTGGAGAAACATGATCGTCTACGACACTCGGCATGGTACGTGATTGAACTCTTACATAACCAAATTGGACTACCGTCTGCTGTTGAAAGGGGTGTACCTCACCATAAGAGATACATTTTACTTAACTAAACTAATCATTCGCTTAAATTGTACGATTGTTATTTAACTCCTTATAACAAGTCAAGAAAGTCATACTGGCTGAATTATCAGATTCAGAACCTCCACTATATTTTTGATGGTTTAAATTTCTGATATATACCAAATTAGATTACCGTCTCCGATTTAACGGATCGTGCCTCATCGTAAGAAGAACAAGTACATTTTACTGGAATGAAATATGTATTATTGTCTTTGCTCTAAGAATAAAATAGACGACAAAGCGGAGTGACTAGTTGCCCTCCAATTAGCTTGTGATTCAAAAGCAAATCGCTCACATTTGTACGAGAGATACGATTGGATACATTTATCCAAACAAATGCCATGCTGAGCTGAGCGGCAAACATGCTTCTCTACAACTCAGTCTCATGTGTTGTTCATAAGTTCAGTTTGAGATATTTTCTCATATCACAGTGGCAACCATGATTCTCTACAACTCAGTCTCATGTGTTGTTCATAAGTTCAGTTTGAGATATTTTCTCATATCACAGTGGCAACCATGATTCTCTACAACTCAGTCGCATGTGTTGTTCATAAGTTCAGTTTGAGATATTTTCACATATCACAGTGGCAACCATGATTCTCAACAACTCAGTCTCATGTGTTGTTCATAAGTTCAGTTTGAGATATTCTCGTATGTCACATTGACAACCCATTAATCAACTCCTCTCTTTGTTCCTGTTCTGTCACTTTCTACCTTGATCTTCATGATTATTGACTAGAAACCAGTATCTTGACACACGTGATATTCCCATAAGTTCCCCGCTCTCCTTTACATTAACCACCTAATAGTATGCAGACTTAAAGTCCCAGTTTCCTTAACTTTTCCGGTGGCTACTAAATGTTCAAGGTTTTCACTTCTCATCACGTGCCCTTAAATTAGGTTTTGTCTGATTCTAATTCCTTCTATTATAATTTGTGTTATATAATTTTTTTCTTTCATCGTCAGGTCTTTTTTTTAACTTCAGCATCTCCGATGTGGTTTAATATGGTCACACTTATTACTTTGTGTAATTTCATCCTTGCTTATTGGTAAACATTTATACCACAGTTCAAGAAACTATCAATAATTGTACTAGAGTCCCAGAAACTATCAATAATTGTACTAAAGTCCTAGAAACTATCAATAATTGTAATTATACTACAGTCCCAGAAACTATCAATAATTGTACTAAAGTCCCAGAAACTATCAATAATTGTACCACAGTCCCAGAAGCTATCAATAATTATAAATCATTCAAATATCTTATAATTAATAATACTAAAGTTCAATAAACGATCAATAATTAGATAGGTATGTGATCAGTTTACCCCTCCTTTGGAGAGGCGCACTACTTTCAACCAGTGGATAAAGTCCAAGTAAGCTATATCAGGCCAGAAAGCACTAAGCAAATATATTAGAGGTAACAAAGACCCCCATTGGATATAGACAAATAAAAGAATTATATTACAGTTCAATAAATTATCAACAATTATACTACAGTCCCTAAAAATACTACAGTCCAACAACTTATCAGTAACTATACTACAGTCCCTAAAAATACTACAGTCCAACAACTTATCAGTGAACTATACTACAGTCCCTAAAAATACTACAGTCCAACAACTTATCAGTAACTATACTACACTCCCGAAATCTATCAGTAACTATACTATAGTCCAGCAGCCTATCAGTAACTATACTACAGTCAAGCAACCTATCAGTAAGTATACTACACTCCATAAATATATCAGTAACTATGCTACACTCCAGAAATATATCAGTAACTATGCTACACTCCATAAATATATCAGTAACTATGCTACACTCCATAAATGTATCAGTAACTATGCTACACTCCATAAATATATCAGTAACTATGCTACACTCCAGAAATATATCAGTAACTATGCTACACTCCATAAATGTATCAGTAACTATGCTACACTCCATAAATATATCAGTAACTATGCTACACTCCAGAAATGTATCAGTAACTATGCTACACTCCATAAATGTATCAGTAACTATGCTACACTCCAGAAATGTATCAGTAACTATACTACACTCCAGAAATGTATCAGTAACGATAATACAGAAGATTTTTTGTATTGGAACCCGTGTCTCCCCACTTATTTTAGGATTAATTAATCGAAATATTATATCAATAATTAATCCCTAATTCATTTAAATATTCATTTTTTAGGGTTAGGGGTTAGGATTAGTTATGTTTTACACAACTAACCCTAACCCTAAATACATTTATATTTAAATTAATAAATTGTCTATTGTCTATCCCCAGGTGAATGATGGCTTATCGCATTCACACTTGTTGTTAAACGTAAGGGTGGGAGTTTAAGCTGTCGTTCCAAGGCCAAATGTATGACCGTGGTTGCATTTAGTCCATGTTTGTTCAAGGCTATCTTGATGGTTTTTATCCACCGTTTTCTTGGTCCACTTTTGGCTTTACGCCTGGATATTTTTTTTGTTATATGTTCTTATTGGTATTTGGTGTGAGTTCATTCTCATAAGGTGACCGAAGCATTTTACTTGCTGCCTCTCAATATATTCGATACATGATATTATACCAACTCTTTTCCTAATTTCTTTATTTCTTATTTTGTCTAATTTGGTAACCATCAGCTTTTCTCAGGCACTTCATTTCACATGTAGCGATTTTTCTCTGCTGCGAGGCTGTTAAAGACCATGTTTGACATTGGTAGAAAAATGTTGGTATAAATATTGTAGATATTATCTGTCTTTTGATTTCCATCTTGATCTTTGGGTAAAGAAGTAATGGTGAAAGTTGGTAGGCCACTGTGTTTTCTTTCTGGCACCTTGTTTCTATTTCTCTGTCTAGTCTTCCATTTTCGGAAAAGAAATGCTGCTTACATATTTAAATTCTTTGACTTGTTTCACTTTGGTGTTTTCTATTATTTTATCCATTGGTGTTGCTGACTTGCTAATTTTCATAACTTCTGGGTTTTTTTTGGTACATTAATTTTCATGTTGTATTTCTGAAATGCTAAAAGCAATGACATGATGTGTTTTTGCAAATGTTGCTCACATTTGTATATTAGACTTTGGTCAACGTCAAATAATAAGTTCTTTGATTTCATTATTAAGTTCCTCATCAGGTTTATTTGTTTATTTGCAATGTTTTGCACTTTATTGATATGAACTTCTTTTACTATTGTCCATGTATATGTTGAAAAGTTCGGGTATAGGGGTGAAAGCACGCATCCTTGTCTTACTCCAGATCTTGTTTCAAAATGTTTAGTCATTCCATCTGTTGCTCTTACTGAGCTTTGACACCTCGGCTAAGAGGGCGAAAGAGCCAGGGTCCAACTCCTCTGTTGAGTTCTTCCCCTTAAGGAACCAGGCTCATGGATGAGAAACGGTTCAGTACCCAATGGGCACAGGCACAGCACGTCAAATTACACGAGGCAAGTTCATAGACAGTGGAACACCTTTTGCGAGTCAGACGAGAGCAAAAATCGTCTGGGCGAAGAGTCACCACTACGCGTGCCTGGAGACAGATATAGAGGCTGTCACAGGCTAAGGGCAGCCCAACGGAATTGTCAAGGCATGCCGAAATCGGATGTGCTAGGCCTACAAGGCGAATAACGGTGGCACAACGTAATTACGCTCTTGGCGGAAATCACACAGATATCCGTGATGGTTACAATGGAGCGAACGAAATACAAACAAACTGAGCTTTGACATTTTTGATATAGCCTATCGCTTTTAGATTATCTAACAGCTGCCCTCTGATGTTATACATTTTTAAGGCTTTACATAGAATCTAATTAATAAAAGATAAACCTAAACTGTTAAACATAGGGTGATAATAATAAAATAGGAGGACACGGATTCCAAAAGAAGAACAGTACAGAAATGTACAATATGTACGCTACTTTACAAGTTACAATATATACGTTACAGATTACAATGCGCACGTTATATATTATAAGTCATACTTTACAAATTACAAACTGTACGTTACAAATTACAAACTGTACGTTACAAATTACAAACTGTACGTTACAAATTACAAACTGTACGTTACAAATTTCAAACTGTACGTTACAAATTACAAACTGTACGTTAAAAATTTCAAACTGTACGTTACAAATTACAAACTGTACGTTACATATTACAAACTGTACGTTACAAATTACACACTGTACGTTACAAATTTCAAACTGTACGTTACAAATTACAAACTGTACGTTACAAATTACAAACTGTACGTTACAAATTACAAACTGTACGTTACAAATTACAAACTGTACGTTACAAATTTCAAACTGTACGTTACAAATTACAAACTGTACGTTACAGATTACAAACTGTACGTTACAAATTACAAACTGTACGTTACAAATTACAAACTGTACGTTACAAATTACAAACTGTACGTTACAAATTACAAACTGTACGTTACAAATTACAAACTGTACGTTATAAATTACAAACTGTACGTTACAAATTACAAACTGTACGTTACAAATTACAAACTGTACGTTACAAATTACAAACTGTACGTTACAAATTACAAACTGTACGTTACAAATTACAAACTGTACGTTACAAATTACAAACTGTACGTTACAAATTACAAACTGTACGTTACAAATTACAAACTGTACGTTATAAATTACAAACTGTACGTTACAGGTTAAAATCTATGCGTTACAAATTACTATTTATGCAGTGCATGTTACAATCTATATATTACAAGCTACACATTACAAAATATACGCTTCAAGTTGCACAATGCATTTAAATATTTATAAATTAATTGTAAGCCAAAAACTACACGCTATTCGATACAAAGATATAGGTTAACCTTTGAAAATTGCAAGCAACAAGCTAGACATTTCATACTACAATTTGAAAGGGATTTTGCATTTACAAGATAACAATAGTTAAGACTTTCTTTATTATTTCCCTTGGGTACGCAAATAAAAGATGGCTTCAGACGGCCGAATCACAGATTCAGAAAGCTTAAACATAACTGATGTGAAGTATGAATGTTGAATGGCTCATTCAGTGAGAGAATAGAGCAAGTAATACTTCCCCAAGGTTATAGTTGGGTTGGGGATAACTACCGAAAATATCTAAAGATAATTATGTGATACAAGACGTGGCCAGATTTAGAACTGTCATCAGATATATTTCACTGGAGAACCGTCTTAGATTAAGTCCAAGGAGAGATTTAATAAATATCTGGTATGTGAAGTTAGGTCGTTGACACTTGTTCTCAAGCCGAAGGTATAACAATAAATGTTCATAAAGATTGACAATAGTCTACTTATGGAAACAGATTGACAATAGTCTACTTATACTTATGGAAACTGATTAACAATAATCTACTTATAATTCTGGAAACTGATTGACAATAATCTACTTATGTAACCGTATTTAGAAAAGTCTGCTTGTGGAAATTGATTGAGAGTGATTTACTTATAGAAAAAGATTTACAATAGTCTACTTGTACTTAAGGAAACAGATTGGCAATAGTCTACTTGTAGAAACTGTATCTAAAGGAAAGTGTTCAGAAGTAACGTCAAAGAGTTAGACATACGTACTAAGTTATGTTTAGTTTCTTTCTAATGTGTCTATGTCAGATCCGTTACGCGGTAGCAGCTCCTGCGGCTATTCTCACTTTCAATCATAATCTAAAAGTTATTCGTCCAATTTTAGTTTTTCATTTTTGGTGGAAAGAAAAGTAAGGTTATTTTTTAAAATATATATCTCGTTTTTAAAACTTCTTTGTAAAACATATTGGTGAAACATCGAGAAGTATGCGAAATATTGATGAAACACCGAGAAGTCTGCGAAATATTGATGAAACATCGAGAAGTATGCGAAATATTGATGAACATCGAGAAGTATGCGAAATATTGATGAAACATCGAGAAGTCTGTGAGAAATATTGGTAAAACATCGAGAAGTCTGAGAAATAATGATGAAACATCGAGAAGTCTGTGAGAAATATTGATGAAACATAGAGAAGTTTGTGAGAAATATTGATGAAATATCGAGAAGTCTGTGAGAAATATTGATGAAACATCGTGAAGTCTTTGAGGAAAACTAATAGAACATTGAGAAGTCTGTGAGAAAGATTGATGGTATATATAAATATAAACATTTAAAAGAAAGAATGAGGGAGTATCGACAAATCTTTCTGAAAGATTAAATGGAGTATTTTGAAGTCTGTGAAGACTGATAGAACTTCGAAAAATCTGTAAGACAGAATGGTAGAACATCGAAAAATATGTGAGAAAGAATGATAGAACATTGGAATGTCTGTTAGAAAGAATAATAGAACATAGAGAAATCCGTCAGAAAGAATGACAGAACATCGAAAAATTTGTGAAAAATAATGATAGAACATCGAAAAAAATCTGTTACCGAGAATGATAAAACATTAAAAAAAATGTGAGAAATGAAAGAATATCGGAAAATCTTCTGATGTACGTTATAGTTATCATTCTTTCTCAGATAGAACATCGAAACATTTTCGAGAAAGAATTATAGAACATAGAAAAATCATTGAGATAGAATGATAAAAAAAATCGAAAAATTAAAAGAAAGAATGATAGAACATAGAAAATTCATTGAGAAAGAATGATAAAACATAGAAAAGATTGGTGAAACATCGAGAAGTCTGAAAAAATATGTTGTACGCCGAATAAGAAAATACTCTCACAGTGTTGAAAGTCAGTGAGAAACTATTTCAGTTGAATTTAAAAAAAAGAAATTTGCTAAAAGAAAGATTGAGAGAAGGAAAGGTATTAAAGCTAAAGAAAAAAAAAATAACATTGAGCCAAAGGGACACAATTCACACTTTTGACACCAAGCAAACACGAGCAGACGATCACCAGATTGATTCAGAATAGGACAAAAGGTGAGGGTGTCTAGAGATGAATGCTCATCCCTCCAGGGGTAATCTTTCACCGCGGCTCTGCACAGTATAATCCTCTCCTAATATTAATATTCTGTTTAAATACGTCCCAGGACTTCAAATCTCATGTCTTGTACATCTGCACGATTCTTCATTTTCTCAAATTCCTATCTCGTATATTTTAGTATTTTTTTTTAAATGTATTAGTTTCGTTTCCTTTTGATGCCATTTTGAATTAACTCAGACTTCTCTCAATCTTCCCTTGGCATCGTTCATCTAAAAATGCTGTCACTATATAGTTCTACCAGACTTATTTAAGGCTAAAAGTAGGTTCATCGCAGAAAAATCTCCCCATTTCTTGTATGTTATAATCTTGTGTCAACCTTTAAGATGAAATTCATACTATCATGATTATTTGATGTATTTAGGAGATATATCTTAGCTGTCATTTCATCGCAAGAGTCAACATCAGAACACTTCCTCGTCTCCTGCCTTGTATAAACAGCTTTCACGAGTGTATTTTACTTAAAGAAATGTATGCATATTATCTCATCGGTCCTGCATAATCAATTTCAATTATTCTCTTTTCAACCAAATATATTTTATCCACATTTATTTTATCAACCACCCCTATTTTCTGTACGTCTGGGCCACTACTGGAATGTTTATTGATTGATATTTTTTTCAAAAAAGAATTTTCATTTAATTAAAAGATGTGGGAGAAGTTCCTTTAGAATTCACAAACAGAGGGCAAGGCGGAGAAGAACCTGACGGGTAGCTAGCCGCTTTATCCCATAAAACCACTTGGGTGGCATACCACATCTTATGAAATCTCCAATGCCGTCTTAAAGATTGCGCCCAACATTTGCCATTTCTGAAGAAAAAATGAATTAAAAACTACAGGAGATATTTCTTTATTTTTTCAATGCTTTGCTCGACATTGACGAATTTGCTAACTTCATGCAGGCCTGGTTATGCTTTTGTATTTGGTGTAGCTGTTTCAATCGCAACAACCCGCACCAACGTTAGGTTCAATGAAGCATGCACAAGATGTGTGAACTTCAATCAAAAGTGCTCAGACTGTGAAGAAATGTCTTGTTTTTCTTACAAAGCTTGCAAAATGTTAGCTTGTGAAGGGGGGAAGTCTCTAGAAAGTCTCAAGTGCAGTCGTGTCGGTTTTGCTAAATGCAGAGCGGTTTTCTTTTAATTGGGCGGATTTTCCCCCTCCCCAAGCTTAAGTGTGCTGCAATTATATTATTATTCAGTACAAGGTGGAAAATATGGGCGTTTTTTTTAGCTTTCAGAGTTCAGCTTGCATTCAAATATTGTTATTGCTAGATTTTGGATTGATTCGAAGGAGTAAAGTGGACAGACTCTTGGATAAATATGTGAATAGACAAGTGGATAATTTATTTCTGCAGTGCAACCTTGAAATTGTGTTTAATTCGCGTCTTTTATGGCAACGCTTCTTCACTGTGTGCCACGTCACTATCTTTGTTTTGTGCTTTTTAACCAATTTTGTCGTGTGTATGCGCTATATGAACATCTTTGTTGCGCGCGAGCGTGTGCGTGCGCGTTATGTGACCATCTTTGTTGCGTGTATGTGTGTGGGTACTATAACAACATCTCCACCTGGGTTGTGTGCTACATCACAATATTTGTTGTGTGCGCGTCACAAACTTTGTTGCATTCTACGTCAGCATCGGTGCTGTGCGCTATGCAAATATAATAAATTCAAGTAGGAAGCAAGAGGATAATTTAAAAATTCTTGAAACTAACGGGAATTGAACCAGTCCGTTCTAGCAACACTAGATCGTCTGGCAACTCGAGTAAACGGACATTCATAGTTTGATTGATTGATTGAGGGTCTTCACCAAGATGCTCTGCAATCCTGCAGATTAGAGGTTGACGCGGGTAGTTGGTATTGGGGGATTTGGGGGGGGGGGGGAATTAACAAATCAGAACGTGAATTTTAGCACTAGGAACTTAACCAAAAGTTGGGCCAAAATTTGAATTTTAGTTCTAGGAACTTAGCCAAAAGTTGGACCAAAATTTGAATTTTAGTACTGAGAACTTAGTACTAAATTTAGTACTGTTCTTAGCCGGAATTACAGGGTCTGGTTTGCTGAATATATTGAAAAGAACTTCGTGGAATGAGAATTTCAAAAAATAAAAGGCATTGAGAACACTTCGTATGAAAAAAAGAACTATTACAAGCGGTAGCATTGTAATTTTTAAGATATATATATTGCTTGTTAAAAATCATCATCATCATCATCATCATCATCATCATCCTCATCATCATCATCATCATCCTCATATTCACAACTTAAAGTCATCAATTCTGTCTTCTAGTTGTGTGTTTATTGACCATGTTTGCAAACATGACCATGTCTACATTAATGCAGAGTAGATGTAACATTTTTATATTCTCATTTTTAGTTTGTTACCGATTTATTTGAATGTCAATATTTTGTTCATGTTACTGACTGCACTTTTTGCCAATCATATTTTTCTTTTAACATCTGCTATCATTTGTGATTATGTGTACAAAATACAGGTCATTATCTACTTATTGCAATTTCTGTTCATGTATTGTTATGTTTAGTATTTGTTCCTCCTCGATTTTGATGATTACCATGATTTTTTGGTTAAGTTTTGATATCTAGTCCATATAACCAAATGAGATCAATGTACAAAGCCAGAGGAAAACCACGGAAAAGATGGATAGAAAACGTCAGGGACATCCTGTACAGACACGGTCATAGCGAGGACACACATCTGGCTTTAGAACGCAAGCGCGAGCTCCAATCACCCCTACGCTTAACGGCAAGAGTGGATCACAAACCACCTGGGGAAAGACAACAGAGAATCTAGTCTATATTTCCTAATTTATTTTCCTGTTTTACCTATAAGTCTGTGTACGTCCTGTTCACTTTCTGGTAGGAGGACCGTATCGGTCGTACATCGTAGGTTGTTTATTATTTTCTCACTACTAATTTTGAGCCATGACTCCTTCGTTATGTTAAAAAATGTTCCCTCTATGTAGATATCAAATAGGCTGTGATTAAAATACACACTTGACGTGCTTATATTTTTATTTCTTGACGTGCTTATATTTTTATTACAAGTTTTCACACCTTATTAACTCAGTGTTATTCACGTATATTACCAATCATTCTGGTGTCTCTTCCATCTCAGCCTGTTTTCTGAAGGTTTTCAATTCATATTTCATTAGGACTCTGTAGAATATTAAAGACACTATCACGAAGGTTAAAGACACTATAACAAAGATTAAAGGCACTATCTCAGATCAAAGGCAATATCATAAAGATTACCAGCACCATCACAAAATTAAAGACACTATCATGAACGTTAAAGACACTATAACAAAGATTAAAGAAACTATCACAGTTCAAAGATACTATTACATAGTTTAACGGTACTTTAAAAAAATTAAATACACTATAACGAAGATTAAAAACACTAAAACAAATATTAAAGACATTATAACAAAGATTAAAGACACCACAACACAGATAAAGGTACTATAACAAAGATTAAAAACACTAACAATCATTAAGAGTACTATAATAAAGTTTAAGGACACTATAACAAAGATAAAATATTAGACAGTCTTACAACCTGGCACGGCATGGAAACAACAACGATCTTGATATATGATGCTGGAGATAGAGAGCTTTGGAGAGCCATGATCAACTATGCTAGCCGTCATGGCACCTGATGATGATGATATCTATCTATCTATCTATCTATCTATCTATCTATCTATCTATCTATCTAACTATCCATCCATCTATACATCCATCCATCTATCCATCTATCCATCTATCCATCTATCCATCTATCCATCTATCCATCTATCTATCTATCTATCTATCTATCTATCTATCTATCTATCTATCTATCTATCTATCTATCTATCTATCTATCTATCTATCTATCTGTCTGATCTTCCATCAGCGCCGTAGACGGTGCAGAAACCAATGCTCTCTAGTTCGAGCGACGTGGTTCTGCTGTGTGTATATAGTTCTTGTACGTTGTTGAGACACATAGTCGTACCATCTTTGATGATTGTTCTGCAAAGAGTATTTCTTAGCCACCTTCTCTTTCTTTGTTCACCTGTTCATCAACAATTGTTAATTCCAGTAATATGTATATCGTATCTCTTAATTTCCTTACGAAATTTCTGCTGTTGTACTCCTGTGGTGCATAGTTCTAACGTTCCAAAATCCAAGTTTTATGATGTCACTTAGTCACAGGAAACTAGATTTCATTGATTGAATTATTTGAAGAAAAAAAAAGGATATTAACTGAAAGACACTTTAAAATTCTAAAATTAATCTTCATCAACAATCGTAGTCCGCCATGTTATATCTACTCTCGTATTGTTATTCGTGTTGAATTCAGCGAAGAATCGTGTATCAACATAGTTTCCATTTGGTTCTGTGACGCGCCGATCTGTGAAACGAATGTTGTATTCTAGTGTTATAAGGAAATCACAGATTCAGTAAGGGATCTTAAACAGGAAACAATATTTTTTACCACTGTTATTTTATATTTTATCGGTGAAATGGAGTATCCTCAAAATATATGCAGTGCAAAATTAATAATCTTGTTTTTATCAAATTAGGTTAAAAAATGTAAATTTATACATTGAGGGATTGTACAAGGACAGCAACATTTTTTGCATCGTCTTGTTGACGGTATTTTTGTGTGTGTGATAAACTTTGATATAAATGCAACGTTATGTTAAATCTCACATAATATTATGTTTTATCTATCTATGTTACTTCAGCGCCGAATACGCTACATAGGACATTCTTCTTCTTTAGCGTTCATTCTCAAACTCCCGCTGGACCATTGTCCTACTAAATTTCCGCAGGATGCCGTTCAGAGAATGAAAATGCGTTGTGTCTTCGTTTTATTTGCACCAATGGCCTGACACATCCGTCTTCGACGGCACATATGACATAAATTGCTCTCCAGTTCGAGTCATGTGATGCTACTGTGTGGAGTTCTTCTACGTCGTTGAGACATCTATAGTCATTCCTTAGTTGATGGTTGTTTTTTTTAAACTATCTTTTACTCCTCTTATTCTTTTGCCATCTAGCACCCATTTTAATGCTTGTAGTGGCAGTCTGTTTTAATTAATTCAAAGTGCATGTCCGATGTAATTCAATCGTTTCTTCTTATTATTGCAGAAACATACACCGCATTTCTGTTTGGTGTCTTCGCTTATTCGCTTGTTTGCTTTTTTACCTTGAATGTATTCCCAGTCAATATTTATGAGTCTTCTGTGTCTTTGTCGATAGTTACAAAGACAGCGGCAAAAAGGGTAAAGCAAGTTTGACTGTAGTACGCTTTGATATTGGTGTATAACGTGTAGCACGGGAAGCTGTTCTCTCGTACGGCTGCCCTACTAGCGATATGGTCACAGCCGCCCACTGCTTAGTGGAGCCGACAAAAACACTGAATGTATTAATTTTAAAAAAATATCCAAAAAGAACTATATATGCCGCCAAAGTTGAATGTGTAGATAAGGGATTAGAACGTGTAATCCCCACCGCTCCCGTTGGAAGTCAGATTATGATTTCTAGCGTTAAGAATTTAGCTAGAAGGGGAGTTAGCCCACACTCCTCCTCCCCACCCTCAACATATTTTCGTTAAAAAAAAAGTCATGAAATTTATCATGAAAAAAAGGGAATCACGCACAGACACGAAGATTTAGCTTTATTTTAGGATCCCTCCCCCCACTTCTATTGAAGATGCATGTACACCCTGGTCAGGTTATTGGCGCATATAAAACGACACCACACATTCCCGTTATCTGGACTATATAGGTCTACTGTTTTCTTCTTCTTCTTCAGCGTTCATTCTTAAACTCCTGCTGGATCTCCCTTGTATCAGGACCATCGTCCTACTAGATTTCCAGCCGGATATAGTCTAGAGAATAGAAATGCGTTGTGGTCCGTTTTATTTCCACCAATGGCCCGACACACCCGTCTTTGTAAGAATATACTGTTTGAAATTTAGCACAACTAGTATCCTTATACACGAGAATTATTCTGGGAGTTTGAGAACAAACAGAAACATAGACTTCTTAAATATGTATTTGCAAATAAATTTCCTCTCTTCTCTCGTGCATTTAGAGAGATTACTGTTCACGACATGCATGACAACAAGAAACAGAGATGGAATAAACAATGACACTATAAGAAAACAATAGATAAAAACAATATCGTGTTAAAATACAAAGACACTCAGAAAAATAAAATAGTTCAGATTTAGTTCACCTGATCAAAATGGAACCAGATCGCACTGATCCTAATGATGCGTAATACCGCAGTGGCTCTCAAACTTCCTAATGCCGCGACCATTTCATACAGTTCCTCAAGTTGTGGTGACCCCCAACCATAACATTATTTTCGTTGCTACTTCACAATATGTGTTGTTCAATAATCTTAGGCGATCCCTGTGAAATTTCTTGTTCGACTCCAAAAGGGTTTCGCGATACACAGATTGAGAACCTCTGTGATATGGAATTATGGATGAAATCGAAGCCGATACTTTCGAGGCATCGACATATTCTATTACTTACAACCAAGAGACATACAACTTGTGACAAAGATATATTTCGATGAACGAATGCAGTTAACCTAGGTCTTCATTTCTAACAGTAATGTCAGCAAACACAGAGACACGTCGCATCTGAGTCAGTAGCAAGACATAGATTTACCTCTGTATTACAGTCTTATCGTATTTTTCAAAGCTAATTCTGCATAGATCCATACTGGGCGGAGTGAACTCCTAACACTCAAGCCCTTGTTAAACCTATCATTGAATGTTTATCTGGCTTGTGTATATGGCCGTGTACGCTGTTTCTTAAAATGCTACTAAATTTAAACACATTTGCTACTTAAAAAACTTATTTATATTGAAGATTTATATTGAAGATTTATATTGAAGTTTATGACAATTAATATAGATATGTAATTCAAGAAATAAATACAATAGTAATTATAATGTCCTTGAAGATCAGAGATTATGGTAATGATATGCACGCGATATGCTTCGCTCCGCCCCGAATGCAGACCGCTGCTGCAATTTTTCTACAAGTGTACCCTGACACGAATAGATGCAATGGATTGGCAATGATTGATCTGATCCGAGGCAAGAAAATGTTAATGTGACAGGTAAAGCGTTGTAGAAGGACAGAGCTGTTCTATAATAATAAAAAAATTGCATAGGACAGTCGGTACACCTAAACTTTAATTCAGGACACTCCATACAAACAGGTGTATAAACCTGAGTTCAGAGTATTTCACACATCCAGGTGTGTGCGACTGTGAACCTTCTCTTCATTCAATGTAGTATTTCATTAACATACACACATGAAAAGAATGGAATCTGAATTGTATTCAGGGATTTGACAAGAAAAGTCTCGGTTTAATGCAGAAGAAATGGAGGTGACAGCAGGTGAAAACACAGGTGTACTCTCATTGAGGTGAGGTGGTGTTCTGATGAAAATTGGGAAAAAAATAGTAGGAGAGAATTAAAACAAAAATTGAAACTAAAGATCCGAAAGTAACTCGGGATTGTTGAATTATACAAGCTTGTAGATACAATGAGCTGTCAATCTCTGATTGACAGTTGGCTAAAGGGTTGAATTGCAGCCATATTTGATCAAATTTGAGCTACACCAAACACCCATCTTGTGATTTGTGAGAATCATGCTTCGTATCATCGTGAGACAGTGAACAGTAAGTGGCATGCCAGGTTGCACAGTTTGTCCTGTAACGTTTCATTTGTAAGTACAACGTTGACAGATAAGCATTGACAACGTCTGCAACAAATGTTATTTGTAAATATTAATATATATATAAATGTTAGTTTTGACATTTTTTTCTGTTTGGAAATACACTTGTCTCCGTTAACGAACTGAGGGGTAATAATCTGTTGCAGACTTAGATCGCTGACATTGATTTGGCTGTGGCTTGATTACGTAACCATTAGATATAAATAGGTTTTAGCACGTCTCAGTTTTCTGCCAGAGTTATTCCATGAGCACGGTTTTTCATTTTGGATACTTTCTATAGACCAGGACCTCCATTTTGGATTTATTCTGCAGAAGATACACGTTTTCTTACCAGACATAGATATTCAAGTTGAATTTATTTTGTAAAAAGTAAATCTTACCAGACAAGGATAATCCTGCTGAATTTATTCTTCAGAAGATACAATTCTTGTTAACAGACAAGGATATTGCCATTATATTTATTCTGTAGAAAATGCACATCTTATTGTCATACCAGGATATTCATGTTGAATTTATTCTGTAAAAGATAAATCTTACCAGACCAGGATATTCATGTTGAATTTATTCTGTAAAAGATAAATCTTACCAGACCAGGATATTCATGTTGAATCTATTCTGTAAAAGATAAATTTTACCAGACCAGGATATTCATGTTGAATCTATTCTGTAAAAGATAAATTTTACCAGACCAGGATATTCATGTTGAATCTATTCTGTAAAAGATAAATTTTACCAGACCAGGATATTCGTGTTGAATCTATTCTGTAAAAGATAAATTTTACCAGACCAGGATATTCGTGTTGAATCTATTCTGTAAAAGATAAATTTTACCAGACCAGGGTATTCGTGTTGAATCTATTCTGTAAAAGATAAATTTTACCAGACCAGGATATTCGTGTTGAATCTATTCTGTAAAAGATACATTTTACCAGACCAGGGTATTCGTGTTGAATCTATTCTGTAAAAGATAAATTTTACCAGACCAGGATATTCATGTTGAATCTATTCTGTAAAAGATAAATTTTACCAGACCAGGATATTCATGTTGAATCTATTCTGTAAAAGATAAATTTTACCAGACCAGGAAATTCATGTTGAATCTATTCAGCAACAGATATATACGATATCTGATAAAGATATATAAACATATCTTACCAGACCAGAATATTCATGTTGGATTTATTCTGTATAGGAATAATTTTACAAACCAGACGAGGACATTCCTACTGGATATAACCTTCATAACTATTACAAGATTAAAATACCAGTCCGATTTGTTCTTCTAAATAAAGGAACACATCAAAATCAGGTAAGGTTTACATTAGATGTTTCCCTAACAGATAACTTGTGCTGATAGATTTTATGATTTTATACAAACAAATAATCAGGTTTCATAGATTTTATTATTTTATAGAAACAAATAATCAGGTTTCATAGATTTTATGATTTTATACAAACAAATAATCAGGTTTCATAGATTTTATGATTTTATACAAACAAATAATCAGGTTTCATAGATTTTATTATTTTATACAAACAAATAATCAGGTTTCATAGATTTTATTATTTTATACAAACAATAATCAGGTTTCATAGATTTTATTATTTTATACAAAAAAATAATCAGGTTTCATTGAATACGACCATATTGAAATTTAGTATCGACGTTTAGTAAAACATTTTTTCTGCAGAATGTGTACATATTTTGGCGCAAAATGCTGAAATTTCGTTGGAATTTGTGATTCCCCTTTTTCTTCGTTTGTTCTCAAATTCCTGCAGATTAGCAGGATGTCGTTAAGTGAAAGAAATGCGTTGTATTATGGTTTACTGCTGTGCTGCGATAGCTGTGCTTGTTTGCCTGACATATCCTAGTATGAATGTGTGATGAATAGTTGACATGTATGACAGACCTGGTTTTTTGGTAAAGTACTTTTCTAGCCTGTGTGTCGCCGGTACCCGATAGGGAGCAAAGAATAGCGATACTGTCGTATGCCATGAACATCGCAGGACGGCGACTAAGCTGGTCTTGAATTTGCTAAAAATCTGCAGGAGTTTGAGAAGAAAGAAGAAGAAAATACTTGTCTATGTTGTGTATTGTCTTGTGATATATATCTGTTAGCGTCCATTCTCAAACTCTCACCGGACCTCTCTTGTAGCAGGACATTGGTCCTACTAGATTTCTAGCAGGATGTAGTCCTCATAATGGAGATAGTTGTGTAGCCGTTTCTACAAAGTGTCTACTACGGTGTCTACAAAGTCGCTGTGCACTCATTTACATTGATGGTCACACTACGTCATATGAATTATGCGTATTTAGTGTGGATCTGTGTGATGTCATTGCGACTTTATACAGACACTACAGTATTAGTATTATATCCTTAAGCTTTAAGTGCATAGCGAGTTCATAGACACCCTATAGCAGTAGTAGTATATTTCAGAACTTTAATATCGCAGGGATGGTGCGGAGGATGCCTCAACAGATATACGGTCTCGCGGTCCTCATGTGATATGCGGTGCAGGCGAATATCTAATTCAAGTCTTATTAATTCCGTAATGTTGTGAATGAAAGACTGTCCTTATTCCTCACTTTTTCATATCTCCTCCACGGTTCCTTTCTAAGTTGTTTTAGACAGAGAGTCTTGTTCAGTGACAAGTCTGAATACTCTCAGCTTTCTTCAACTGTTCATGACACACACGATAAATAAATACCAATAGCAAGCATTGTAAAACATGCATTGTTATGGAATTAATTCCGAAACAAATATCTTTGGAAGTCGAAACAGTTAGAGAAAACAACTACTAGTAACAATTACTAAAACACATTCACAATAGTGCCTGACGGTTTTTACAAAAGAAGAAGACGAACTTCTAGAAATTATAGGAATAATTTATCACATTAATATTATCTTTATAGTCAAAAATATAATGTAAAGATAATATATCTATTTTGTGTTTAGAGATAGATATTCTCTATCTCTATTTCTCATCGTTTCTTGATAAAGACTTTTTTGGTCGAAACGCAGATATTATGTTTTGTCAAATTTAAAACTATTTACCCCCATTTATATACTGTTTCTTCAAAATTTACTTATGATCTTAATACACGAATTAAGCGCTCATATAGAGAGCTTAAGACAAATGTGTTCTAAGAAATATAGCATAAAATCTCACAGTTTCGCAAGAATCACTAAGTTCAATAGTAAAATTACGAAACTTTGCAGGACTTAGATATGTTTGTCGAAATGATTCCCGGTCAAAACAATATTACATGGTATAGATGAGGGTAGAAGAAACAGAGAATGCAGCATAAAATCATGGTCAGACAATATTCAAGACGGGACAGATCAAGAGGTTTTCTTCAGTCTTACGCATCGCTGGAGGACCTTTGTGTCTTAACGAATACAATGTCGTGTCCTCACGATGGGTTGTGGGTGTATGGATGGATGAATGAATGTTGTCTGTGGTCTAGTCCCGGGTTGATGGTGACACTACCGGTCCATACTGTCCGTTAAGTGTATAGGCGGGAGCTTCAGTTTTCGTTGCAAAACCAGATGTGTCGCCTCTGTTGTGCTATAAACATTAATAATCAATAAATGTCTTTGAAAAACTATTATGCTATTTTTTAATATTTAAAAAAAAAATTTGTAATTTTTCTTGAGTAGTTTTTTAGTAAGCTCAACTTCTTTTCAAAGACCTTTTTATGAAATCAACAGGTATCATTTTTCGTTAATATTACTACTCAACAAATTAAAAGAATGCCAGAGAAGATACATGGGAAAAATTATACAGAATCTTCGATACAGATAGCGCAAACATCTTAACAGAAAGTGAAATAGATCTACAAATATTTATAGATCAAGCAGACAAATCAAGTAACAAATGTAGACTACGAGTAGATATTAATATAAAAAAAACACCGTAAACTGTAACCATCAACAAAATAAATGAAGAGAAACCGTTAAACATACAATTTCATGGAGAAATACTGCATAAAGTAGAACATTACTAGTATCTTGGACAGACAATCATAAATGGTGGTAGATGTGAAACACAAAGTAACAGGCGAACAGAAATGGCTGAAAGTACTTTCAGTTACATGGTAAAGATATTAACATTTAAACAACTTACTAATAAATTAAATACAAAAGAAAATTATAAAATGCTACATTTACTCTATATTAATGTATGTGCTCAGAAACATGGACAATGAAGAAACATGGACAATGAAGAAACATGGACAATGAAGAAACATGGACAAAGAAGAATCATGGACAATGAAGGCAGAATTGATGCCTTAGAGATATGGATATATAGAAGAATAGGGAGAACTTCATCCAGAAATACAGGTTTCGACAACACAGGATGTAAAAGAAAAAAAGGAAATAAAGATACACAAATTGAATATTTTGGGATATACGAGTAAAAACATTCAAAATATAACTTGTTAGAGACCTAACTTGGGTTGAAGTGGAGGCGAGCATAGATATGTGTGAGGTGTATATATGTATACCCCCACGTTTGTGTGTTCCCGGCAGTGTTAATTGTGAGATTTCATATAAATAAGAATATATTTATGCATTTATTTTAGAATTTTGCACCTTTAAGCCGTTGGACCTTAATTTCGACCATTCATTTGTTTAATATATTGGTTGGTGTGATCCCCGTTTTATTACTACCATGGTAGTAATTAATGCCACCTACGGCATTAATAAATGCTATGGGTTACTTTACTTTTTTACTTACTACCATGGTGGTTTCAGTAATAGTTGTTTCATTCCATTCTCATTACCCGTTCTCTTTTTCAACAAAACCTGCTTCCATGACTACTTGTGTATACGTATATCGTTGTCACCTTGATTGTCGTACTATTTAGTATCTGCGTTCTACTGCCTGTGTGATAGTATCATTGTTTTTACTGTTTTTATTGTTTGTTCACTGTTTGTTTTGTATGTTCTTGATGAAGACCTTAAGGTTTAAACGTTTCAAATGCCTTGTATATTGTTATTCATATCATTTCGTCCATTTATCACATAGTCAGATAATCTGTTGGTCTTAATAAAACTTCGACAAAACGTGCTTTCCTCGTTGGGACATGTAAGTAAGAAGTAAATGCCCGAAACACTCACTCCATCTAAGTATCCCCCAACCACACATTTTCGCATCTCTGTACCATCAACCACACATATACCCATCCATTTATCATTTACCACACATATTCCAAACCATTGGATCACGACTCCAAATGCATAGTCGCTTTGGGCTTCCATCGACTAAAACAGAGTATTCAACAAATATATATAATTTCTTTTCTAGTGTATTAGGCTTATCTGACCGGGTCACGCTCCTTTCAAACTAGGCATAAATTCCTTTGTGGTTATATAAGAGCGTCTTATATTGACTTATATATTTTCCAGTTTTAATCCACTTTACTTCTTTATAACCTTGTGAGAGTAGATTATCAATAATTCTCAATTCTCACATACAAATATAAACATTGTAATAGTAAGAATAATATATGGTATACATTAACGAAAACACAACCGCAAATTTCAAACATTGCTAAAGAGTTACAATTTTCATTATTGCATATGTCCTAAGTAAAATTATATTGAAGTATACTGAGTTATATATTTTCTATGTGGTTTAAAAAAAACAACTTATTGTAATCCTTGTTTAAAAAAAAACTTATTGTAATCCTTGTTTTAAAAAAAACTTATTGTAATCCTTGTTTTAAAAAACATATTGCAATCCTTGTTTTAAAAGAAATGTATCTGGGTCACATATCACTTCACTTCTATACAATTGGGTCACATATCACTTCACTTCTATACAATTGCGTCATGGGCTGCCTTTCTTCTATAAAATAATGTCACTGGCCACTTTTTTAATGATAAAATTGAAACTGAATCTCAACTCATAAACGGTTGAAATCTTTTATCAATCTACAAGTTTGATATTGTTTATTTTAACATTACAATTTATTACAATATTTAATTGTAAAGACTTTAATTGAAACTTCAAGTATATTTTATATTGTATGTATGCAGTATATTCACATGTATATTTTATGTATATTATATATTGTATGTATATTTTATGTTGTATGTATATTTTATTGTGTATGTATTTTACATGTATAATTTATGTATATTAAAGTTATTATATATTACATTAACCTATTTTTTAATGTATTTATATGTTATGTATTTATTTGTATGTATTAATATTGTATGTATTTATATTTTATGCATATTTTATATTTTATGTATTTTATAGGTATACTCTTGAATTTTAATTTTTAAATGTATTTTAAGGCTTATGCGTTATTATATTATGTATATTTCTTATGTATACTTTATGTTTATTTTATATGTATATTCTATTTTATGCATTTTATAGACATACTGTTATGAATATTTTATTAATGTATACTTTATTTATATTTTAATATTATTGTTATGTATTATATATTGCATGCTTATTTTATTCTTATGTGTTATATTTTATGTTATATATTTAAATATTTTATTCGTTTTGTGAATTTACTTTATGTATACGTTACTTTTTATGTATATAGTAAATTATATATATATATATATATATATATATATGTCATATGTGCTGTTTTATATATTTTTAAAATATTATATAAATTATGTATACATTGACGTTAGGTATATTTTGTCATTTAAATACTTTATATGTGTACTCTGTGAATATGTTACATTTTATGTATATTATAGATATACTTTTGTAATTTTGGTCGCAAATATTTCCTATTGTGTACATGATTAATGGATTACTATGATTAATGCTTGTTTAAAAATTGATTAACTTAAGTATATTAGTATGTAAAATATGGGTTATTGTAATATATACATATATGTTGTTGTAATTTATAATATAATAGCCGTGCTCTGTGATCTCCGGAACGCTCTATAAATAGCGCATTGACGTTACGGAATTCCGTTCGAAATCTAATCAAAACAATTTGTTTCGTGACGTTATTCAAAACACATGACATTTATGTATACAAATGTTATTGATGCGCTAACATGTAAATTTTTGTATCGGCGTGCAGTTATATAAAGTTATATAAAGTTATATAAAATACATTATATATTTAAATGATGTTAAATGATGATATAATTTGCTTTAAATGATGGATGAAGATGATCCAATCGCAAGAAAGCATCAAAAACAAAGAGCGAAAGCTACATGGTTGAGTCGTCAAAATCAAGAGTCGCTCGGAGTCGTGCCGCAAATGCTGCAGAGCATAGACATTGAATTGAAAGAGAGATGTGAAGAATTGATAAAGAAACCCTTCAATAAAACAAACACGACTTGCTAAGAATGTTGATTTGCATCGGCCTCGAGTTAAGCTAGAATCACTAGCGCAAGGGAAAATCGTCAAGCTATGAATAGAGAATATCAATGTCGCCACAGCAAGCATGAAACTGTTGAGCAAATGCAGAGACATCGAGCTGTAGATGCCGAGGCTCATACATTGTCACAAATGCGTTGAAGTCAAGCAATTTCAAATGAAGCAGCAGATTTGTCTGAGGATCATGTTGCTGCACATAACTAGAATTTTCAATATTATATGTCAATTTTGTGGTGCTAAAATTTCTGGGACTAAAGTAGTAACTATGGCATGTTCACAAGTTGTTGCCGAAAGGGAAAGATCATGCTCCCAAAGCCACAAGACATCCATAGTAATACGTTGCGGTATCCCGAGTTCCTGCGCATGATGCTCTCTGATAATAAACACCCTAAATGCACACATTTTCGCGAGAATATTCCCTCTTATAATAGCGCTATTTCTTTCGCGTCAATGGGAGCAAACATTACTGATTGTTAAGATCAAGACCCATATGTTTTAAAAGTTAATGGACAAACTTATCATCGAACTTCTCATATAAAACCGTCATACAACAAAGTTCCAGATTTCGTTCAGTTGTATGTCATGGACAGTACTCTAGCAACAGACTTTCGACAAGCACAAGAAGCAAATGCTACATGGGAAAGAGAAATTCTTGATAAAATCGATCGATTTTTTCATCAAAATAATATACTAGCACAGTCGTATCAATTAATGCGTGATATAGAAAGACGAGAGATTAAGAATACTGTTCAAACTGGAAGAGGAATCTCAATAGTAAACATGGTCTTCGAACGTGATCGTCAATCTGATCAACGACGCTATAATGAATCAACATCAATGGTTTTCGTCAACGAAAATGGAGAACCACCCTTTCACCACGACATTCGAATTTATTAATTCATAAAATATTGGTTATGTATTGTAATCGATGAATTAGTTATGGAATATATGGTGTCATATTGGATCCCTTACGGTGAGCAGAGTTGGTAAGCAAATTTGCAATGTGAGGTATATTATGATAAGCAGCCCAATAAATTTCGTCTCGACGGTAGGACGGGTCCCGACGCAACCTGACGAATCTAGTATTATGTTGTAATATATATAAATATATATTGTTGCAATATATAAATATGTATTGTTGTAATATATAAATATATGTTATTGTAATATATAAATATATGTTATTGAAATATATAAATATATGTTGTTGCAATATATAAATAAAAAATTCACTTTATATCAGGATGTTTTATTTGTAACAAAAATTTAGATATGTATCAATATGTATTTTAACTGTAATTAAAACCTAAATTTAAAAATTAATTCCTATATGTAATTTGTATATTCAGCAGATTTGTTAGAAAATATGGAAGTTATGCTAGGTACTGTGTGGTTTGATTTGGTTCGGTTAGGTTAGGTGTGGTTTGAGTTGATTTGGTTACGTTAGGTTTATTTGGTTTGGTTAATTAGAAAAGTCTTTCGTATGGTGAGTTGCTCCAAGTCCAACCGAGGGTGTTAGTCCAATTTGGTTATATTAAAGCGTTCAACTATAAAAATAGCGGAGGTAGTGGTTCTCGTAACCCAATCACCACAATCTCAAAAGTAATGCGTAAGTAAAAAACTATATTTTTTAAATATTAATAAACAGCAATGCGTTCCCTTTGCATTCCGGGCGGACTCTGATGGACGAGAGTACAAGACAGAGTGCCCAGGGGTCAGAACGGAGTTTTCCTATCTCTTAGGACCGACTGACCCATGTTCAACTGCTGTTCACTTGGAACCCTTCTCCACTTCAGTCTTCAAAGTTCTCGTTTGAATATTTGCTACTACCACCAAGATCTGCACCCGGGGCGACTCCACCCAGGATCGCTCCCCAGGCTTCCATGCTCACTCCGACGGCCCTCCTACTCGTCTCGGCCTCGCCTTTTCGAGTTACCGATTGCCGAGGCGGCCCGGTATGGGTCCGACGCTCAAGCGCCATCCATTTTCAGGGCTGGTTGATTCGGCAGGTGAGTTGTTACACACTCCTTAGCGGGTTCCGACTTCCATGACCACCGTCCTGCTGTTATGTGATCTGAAAGTATTGAAAGTGTTAACGTCAAGATTTATGTGTTATGAAAGTATTGAATGTGTTAACGTCAAGATTTATGTGATTTGAAATTTTAAATCTTGTTAACGTCAAGATTTATGTGATCTGAAAGTATTAAAATTGTTAATGTCAAGATTTATATGTTATGAAAGTATTGAAAGTGTTAACGTCAAGATTTATGTGATATGAAAGTATTGAAAGTGTTAACGTCAAGATTTATGTGATTTCAAAGTATTGAAAGTGTTAAAGTCAAGATTTATGTGATCTGAAAGTATTGGAAGTGTTAACGTCAAGATTTATGTGTTATGAAAGTATTGAAAGTGTTAACGTCAAGATTTATGTGATCTGAAAGTATTGGAAGTGTCAACGTCAAGATTTATGTGATCTGAAAGTCGTGGAAGTGTTAACGTCAAGATTTATGTGATATGAAAGTATTTAAAGTGTAAACGTCAAGATTTATGTGATCTGAAAGTATTGGAAGTGTTAACGTCAAGATTTATGTGATCTGAAAGTATTGGAAGTGTTAACGTCAAGATTTATGTGATCTGAAAGTATTGAAAGTGTTAACGTCAAGATTTATGTGATCTGAAAGTATTGAAAGTGTTAACGTCAAGATTTATGTGATCTGAAAGTATTGAAAGTGTTAACGTCAAGATTTATGTGATCTGAAAGACGACAATGTTGATTCACAATTTTTCTAACTTATCAAAAGTTAGTTTTAATAATGTTCTATAAGCTTATAATCTGTCTGTTTTATACCCAAGTGTTCATTATCGGCTTAGTTTTCTCATAACCAATTTCTAGAGCTAAGCTATTGTTGATCTTCCTTCACAAGTAATAATAACCATTTGTTATATTCACTGTATGAAATTAAGTTAAAATTATGTTCGTAACTATTAGTTCGTGGATTGCTAAAAAGCAATATTTGTTAGTTAGTTACTTAGTCGTCGGATCATCATCACTGCAAACTGGACACGTCTATAGTTGCTCCGATCTCTCATTAAGTGTATCCGCCATTACACTTCAACTGATAGTATAGGTTCTATGCTGGTTGACCATCATTCTTCTGCGCCCTCCAAAATGTTAACTTCTAGCTGCACCGCATTTCCAACCCTGATCTTTAATATTAGCCATTGAAAAGGAATCATCCACACTAGTCTCACTCTCGCGTGCTATAACTCGACAAAAAAACGTTAAAAACGTTAGCTGGATCCATTGCCCTGTGTCACAACCGCTCATGACGCTAATTTGATCTGCTCTTTCATTGTCTCGAACAAGCTATATGATGGCCGCAAAGGTTCTTGGACAAGACGCGTATGATCACTTTAGATGGTATTTGATCTGTCCGTGTCTTTTCTAGCAACTCACTGCTGTTGAGGTACTTCCTATCTCATATGCTCACAAGATGCAGCACTTATTCTGAATGTAGAGCGCAATGGTAGCTATATTTCATGCACTGTCTTCTCTAGAAATCATCGTTTATATAAAAAGCTTCTATTTACGTCTTTATTGTGACATTTTAACGATTCTTTTGGCCACCTTGAGATCATAGGGCCATCTCAATGTCACCATAGCATGTTTAGAGACAAGCTGAAATACTTGTAACATAATGCAGTCTTATATTATTTCGCACCCGTGACCTTCTACTGTACTATAAAACTTTGTATATATTTAATTGGGACTTCAACATTACGCTTTTATTATTGTTGTGATCTTCGTTGGTCACTATTTATATTTCTTGAGTGGCATTTTTTTTAAAAGCCAAGGAGAACAACGAAATACATAAAAATATTCAAATTCGATCTTTCATGTCATATGTACATATTTTGTACACATTTCTTCTATACCGAGAATCGGTCATGATTCACTAGAACTCCATAAGAAAAGTTTCCACAAAATAATTTTTATATTGTAAAGTTTCATACTGTCACACAACTTGCCCCTCCAATTTATTGTCTTAAACTTGAAATTTATTTTGTTTTAGATATAAATAATGACGTTTATTTTTACCCAATCTGTGTTTTTAAATGATATCCAAAAACAGGTGACATTTATTTTATCCATAATTTTTAGTTGTAAAGATAAAATATATCTAATTATAGCAAGCATATTCGAGTCGCAAATGTATTTATTAGTATGGGTGTGTAACATGGACATAATAAATCTATGCAAAAGTGTTTTTTGTTCTATCTATCAAAATACTTTCAGCGACAAATGTGATCCATAGGGCAGAAACTAATGATGTCTAGTTTAGGCGATGTGATGCTACTGTTTGTAGTTCTTGTATGTTGTTGAGACATAAGATCGCATTGATTTTGTTGATTGTTCTGCCAAGAATATTTTCCATCTTCTTCAATGTATCTATGCCATCTCTTACAAATTTTAACACAAGAAGATTGAATCGCTCATTCATATTTTAATTGATTTTAAGTACATGATCGATAGAAGTCCACAGTTTTCTTTGTATTGTTGTAGAAACATATTGCTGTTTTGTGTCTTCTCTTCTGTCACGTAAAACAATTCTCCCTATCCAATATTTAAGAACTGTCTATAACATTTACTTTCAAGTTAATTAAATTTCTTGCCTAGTAGTTTTGTTAATTAATTAAAGTTAAAACTTAATTAAAGTAGTAGTCACAGAAAGCAAAGAGAAAGGCCTCTTCCTAAATATCAAGAAAACAGAAGTAATGGTTATTTCAAAGAAAGAAAATAACACACCTTGCAAGATCATAGTGAATGATATAGTATTAAAACAGGTCCACCATTTCAAATATCTAGGTATGATTATTACAGCAGATGGAAGAAGTTCAACAGAAATAAGATGCAGAATAGGACAGGCAAAAACAACATTCAGAAAAATGAAAAATATACTGTGTAATATGACCTTGTCATTAGAGGTGAGAAAGAGAGTTCTGCAGTGCTATATAACTCCTATACTAACATATGGGTGCGAGTCTTGGACAATAAACAAACTAGAAAGTGGGAGATTGGAGGCAACAGATATGTGGTTCTACAGAAGAATGCTGAGAATACCATGGACTGCCAGAAAAACTAATTTAGAGGCGTTAAAAGAGTTAAATGCGAAACGGACCTTAATCAACAATATAAGAAAAAGGCAATCTTCTTTATTTGGCCACTTCATGAGACAGGCAGGTTTAGAGAACATAATCACAACAAGCAAGAATGAAGGCACCAGAGACAGAGGGCAACAACGTGAGAAAATATTAGACAGTTTGACAGTCTGGCACAGCAAAGAAACACCAACGACTTTGATACATAATACTGTGGACAGAGAGCTTTGGAGAGCCATGACCACCTACGCCACCCGGCATGGCACCTGATGATGATGATGAGTAGTTTTGTTAATTCCCAGATTTCGCATCCATACGTTAATACAGATATTACATTGGAGTAAAACACTCATTGTTTGCTGTATTTACTTATTATTGTTATTATCTCCATAATTTTTTTAAAATGATTGTAAAATTGTGATGTAACCAAATTATAAAATACGGATGTAACCAAATTGTAAAATTCTGATGTAACCAAATTGTAAAATTCTGATGTAACCAAATTGTAAAATTCGGATCTAACCAAATTGTAAAATTCTGATGTAACAAAATTGTAAAGTTCTGATGTAACCAAATTGTAAAATTCGGATGTAACAAAATTGTAAAATTCTTATGTAACCAAATTGTAAAATTCTGATGTAACCAAATTGTAAAGTTCTGATGTAACCAAATTGTAACGTTCTGATGTAACCAAATTGTAACGTTCTGATGTAACCAAATTGTAAAGTTCTGATGTAACCAAATTGTAAAATTCTGATGTAACCAAATTGTAAAATTCTTATGTAACCAAATTGTAAAATTCTGATGTAACCAGATTGTAAAGTTCTGATGTAACCAAATTGTAAAATTCTGATGTAACCAGATTGTAAAATTCTGATGTAACCAAATTGTAAAGTTCTGATGTAACCAAATTGTAAAGTTCTGATGTAACCAAATTGTAAAGTTCTGATGTAACCAAATTGTAAAGTTCTGATGTAACCAAATTGTAAAGTTCTGATTTAACGAAATTGTAAAGTTCTGATTTAACGAAATTGTAAAGTTCTGATTTAACGAAATTGTAAAGTTCTGATGTAACGAAATTGTAAAGTTCTGATGTAACGAAATTGTAAAGTTCTGATGTAACCAAATTGTAAAGTTCTGATGTAACCAAATTGTAAAATTCTGATGTAACCAAATTGTAAAATTCTGATGTAACCAAATTGTAAAGTTCTGATGTAACCAAATTGTAAATTTCTGATGTAACCAAATTGTAAAGTTCTGATGTAACCAAATTGTAAATTTCTGATGTAACCAAATTGTAAAGTTCTGATGTAACCAAATTAAACTAACGGTCACTGTTGATAAGAGCGTAGTCCACCATGAGAAATAAATTTTGCTGAACAAAACCAAAACCAAATTTTGACCAAATAAAGAGACATAACAATGTGGACAGATTATGTGGTTTTCGCATGCTTCCAGACTACCAAAATACAATCCCCCTCAAAAAGCATTACTATACAGACACGATGGATACAAAGCCAGGGGCAGACCTTGCAAACGATGGATGACAGAAATAAAAGAGTCGTTGAAAACAAACATATATGAAGCACACAATAAAGCCAACTTCAGAGAACTCTTCTACCCCTGACGCTGTAAGGCATAAAGGACAATGTGCAAAAATTAATAATGGAAGTTATGGTTGCTAGTAACAGCGCTAGAGAAATCCAAGACCACGATGGGTTACTAGTAACAGAGAACCCAAGACCACGATAGGTTACTAGTAACAGAGAACCCAAGACGACGATGGGTTGCTAGCAACAGAGAACCCAAGACCACGATGGGTTGCTAGCAACAGAGAACCTAAGGCGACAATGGGTTACTAGTAACAGAGAACCCAAGACGACAATGGTTTACTAGTAACAGAGAACCCACGATCACTAAGGCGACAATGGGTTACTAGTAACAGAGAACCCAAGACGACAATGGTTTACTAGTAACAGAGAACCCAAGACGACGTTGGGTTGCTAGTAACAGAGAACCCATAATTACGATGGATAAGAGACATCTCAGATTGTTTAAACATACCCGTTGCTGCGGCAGGTAAACTAGTTCAGAACATCCACATAGAAGACTTTGTTTTGGAAGAATGTCACCTGGATAATCATGATTTTCATTGTTAGGAATGTCACCTGAATAACCATGATTTTCATTGTTAGGAATGTCACCTGAATAATCATGATTTTCATTATTAGGAATGCCACCTGAATATTCATGATTTTATTTGTTAGGAATGTCACCTGAATAATCGTGATTTTATTTGTTAGGAATGTCACCTGGATAATCGTGATTTTATTTGTTAGGAATGTCACCTGGATAATCGTGGTTTTCATTGTTAGGAATGTCACCTGAATAATCATGATTTTCATTGTTAGGAATGTCACCTGAATAATCATGATTTTCATTGTTAGGAATGCCACCTGAATAACCATGATTTTCATTGTTAGGAATGTCTCCTGAATAATCATGATTTTCATTGTTAGGAATGTCTCCTGAATAATCGTGATTTTCATTGTTAAGAATGCCACCTGAATAATCATGATTTTCATTGTTAGGAATGTCTCCTGAATAATCATGATTTTCATTGTTAGGAATGTCTCCTGAATAATCATGATTTTCATTGTTAGGAATGTCTCCTGAATAATCATGATTTTCAATGTTAGGAATGTCACCTGAATAATAATGATTTTCATTGTTAGGAATGTCACCTGAACAATCATGATTTTCTTTGTTCGGAATGTCACCTGAATAATCATGAATTTCATTGTTAGGAATGTCACCTGAATAATCATGAATTTCATTGTTAGGAATGTCACCTGAATAATCATGATTTTCATTGTTACGTATCTTCTATAATGCTGCCTTTATGATATTAACTATTTGTCTGTTGTGTAATACGTGAGAAATGAACATATTCCATATTTATACACCATAAGTGCTCGGCCCCTTTCCGCACATATCAATTGAACAGTGTATTCAATGACAATTGTGAAATTTATCTTAAAACACTACAAAGTCCTAGGAGTACCTATGATCAACGCTTTAAGTGGATATTATTATAAACTGGATATTATTATAAACTGGATATTATTATAAACTGGACATTTTACATATCTTCACGAATCCAATTTTTTTCCCGTTGTTAAACAGAGACTCCCAGTTATACGTTTGCGTGTGTGTGTGTGTTATTGGGCTGCTACTGTTAAACATACTCCAGTTATGTGTGTGTGTGTGTGTGCGTATGTTGTTGAGCTGCTAATTGGCAACAAACTTGCCATAATTGCGCTTTGACCAATACTATCATATTACTGCATGTTACTAATACTCCACAGAGTTCGAAAGATATATTTTACTGAAAAAATGGTTTTAAATACAAGCGATATTACATTTGAATAAAAGTGGTTTTACAGTAATACCGATACTACAATTTACTAAACGTGTTTTACAGTAATAGAGATGACTAAATTGTACTAATACTATTCTCACAATTGCTAGATATATCCCATGTGACTAATACCGTATTCACAGTAATAGAGATATGACATTTTACTAATACTAGGCGTATAGTACCAGAGATATGACATTTTACTAATACTAGGCGTATAGTGCCAGAGATATGACATTTTACTAATACTAGGCGTATAGTGCTAGAGATATGACATTTTACTAATACTAGGCGTATAGTGCTAGAGATATGACATTTTACTAATACTAGGCGTATAGTGCTAGAGATATGACATTTTACTAATACTAGGCGTATAGTGCTTGAGATATTATATTGAGATATTGATACTGGACTTAACTAGACACACAGTCCTCTGCAGCGGGATCTGAACCTGATAAGTTGGCAGGCAGAGAAGCTATCTGTTTCATTATGCCACAGAGTAGACCCACAAGAAGTCCTTTTAAAAAAAATCGTTCTTGGAATGAGGTAGTAAAGCACATAGCCAACATCCTTAGTCGCTTCATACGACATCCATTACTATTCTTTTCTCATATCTAGGACCCGGTAACATACTGAAGATACAGATGTGAAAAAAAAACACTGATTCTGACAGATTGTGAGAATGAGGCGCGGTCAACATGGTGCTCACAGCGGTGCATTATTTGTTGTGAAAACTGGATGAAAGCGTAAATGGTGGATGAATAGGTAAACATCAAAGGAATTGCTAAACAGGTAAAGATTAAAGGAAAACATTCACAATTTGGACCCAGGTGAACCCTTACACTACATCTGGGATAACGTCAAGAGTGGAAGCTTGACATAACGTGTTACAGCATAAGTACCTAGATTAGACAGGTGAAAGTGACAGGTGAAAGTGACAGTGAAGTACTCGCTGTACATTTAAATTACTAATTAGTTTTTGAAAATGGAAGTTATTAGTCGGAAAAATTGAAAAGAAAATTTGTACCTATCGTTCTTCTTCTTTCGTTCACTTGGAACTTGCTATGTCATTAGTTTTGTTTCTTTTATAAACTTGATTGTGCTTTGTAACTCGTGCAGAGGTCCGTTGAGTTTTTCTTCCTCTGTTGTTTTGCTGGACCAGTCTATTTGCCTCATAATTTTATATTTCAGGTTCCACTGAAGGGTATGCCCTGATGTCTAAAGTGCCTGTGAATATTTAGACTTGGCCGTTTTGCCAATCTTGAACTGTGTATACATGTGGCTTCAGTGTCGGTTGTGTCATGTTCTGAGACGCGGTGACAACTTGTTATGATCTGTTCATAATTTGGTAGTCATCTTGTGTTGATGTTGGCTTTCTAATTGCTTTGATCATCTGTCTCTTGTGAAAGTAGATTATTGTCACATTTTGTTGACCATCTGTCTCTTGTGATAGTAGATTATTGTCAAATCGCGTTGACCATCTGTCTCTTGTGATAGTAGATTATTGTCACATCTTGTTGACCATCTGTCTCTTGTGAAAGTAGATTATTGTCACATCTTGTTGATCATCTGTCTCTTGTGAAAGTAGATTATTGTCACATCTTGTTGAAAATCTGTCTCTTGTGATAGTAGATTATTGTCACATCTTGTTGATCATTGTCATCCGTAGACACACGATCTACATATAATGATTGCTTAAATCCGTCAATATTGTAAGTCGGGCAGTTTTTGGACTGAAGCGCTAGGAGTGCAGATTTTGTATCTGTCAGGAATACTACAGGCAAGATTGGGGCTCAGCAGTTCTTAAGTTGCCACCTTGATTGTCTAGATTTCTGCGTCGTAAATATGACAGAATTTTCCAAATCGAAAGTACTTTATATATATATATATATATATATATATATATATATATATATATATATATATATATATATATATATATATATATATATATATATATATATATATAACCTGTGTTTTACGCAAGTACTATTGTTGTTACGTTTCACGCATTACCTTATATTAATTTCACAACCTACAGATGAACCCATTTTACATCTTTGAGTAGGGTAATTCTACTCATAGCACCGCACACTGCCAAGAGTTAGTCTTCTGGAAATGAAAAAACGCTCTGGAGAAACCACCCCATTGCGCATATGAGGTAGGCGATACTTGCTCGTTACGTCTGAAACAACACTAATAACACCATAATATGAGTTCTATATTTGTTATTATGCTTCAAACTTTCTAATGCTATTCTTCTAAAGTTGTAGTTATTAATTCGTCATAACAAACAGAAACAATCAAAACATAAAGAGATAAACTTACTAGAATATTTATATCAACAACATTTGCCGAATAAGATGGCAACCCATCTCTTGTGCGGACACGACATATTCTATTTTAATTTGAGGTCGACTTCAAAAAAATTGGTACGAACATTTATAAAAATGTTTTAGTTCACAATAATTAACATGAGATTAAACACCAAAGCTGATAAAATAGAGACCCATTACCGCAGCTTGTGTTAAGTCATGCATGGAAACCATAGAAGTGTTTCTTTGATCTAATTTTGTTGGCTTGCTTAATTACTTTAGCTTTTTCGGTACAGTGCTTCGTTCTGTAAGGGAAACACGCGCTTACTCATGGAATATGCTTGACTTGTACTTCCTGTGGAATTTATGATACGTCTGCAGTTTCCACTATTGCTGACATACATATAAACACTGATTTATTATTATATAGCACAGTTCGTGATTGTCCAGCCTGGAACAATCGGACCAGATCGAGTATTACACTTTTTGAACAAAGTAGAATAGTACAGACTATTCAAAAGAGGCAAACACTAATGGAAATATCAGGTTGTTTTCCCTCATCTCAAGACTTACTAAATTTCGGCTTATATTACAACATGTCATTCCCTCATCTCAAGACTTACTAAATTTCGGCTTATATTACATGTCATTCCCTCAACTCAAGACTTACTAAATTCCAGCTTACATTACAACATGTCATTCAGATCCCGGATTCACCACATCACACATGTGTGAGGAATGATAAAAATTCGAACCAAACTTTACCCTTCTTAATGCCACGCTCATTTTCTCTTGAGGTGGAGAAACACCATTACTACTACCAAATATATACGGAAACTATCTTATTATTATTTCAATCAAATTAAGTTCTACAACAATCACATTAACTTATACAGCAGCCATTATTAGGACCTGAAACTCTCACATTAACTTTAAAACTGTCACATTAACTTACACAACAGCCATTATTATCATCTGAAACTCTCACATTAACTTTAAAACTGTCACATTAATATATGCAGCAGCCATTATTAGCATCTGAAACTCTCACATTAACTTTAAAACTGCTAAATTAACTTTAAAACTATCACATTAAATTTAAAACTATCACATTAACTTTGAAACTGTGACATTAACTTTAAAACTATCACATTAACTTTAAATTTATCACATTAACTTTGAAACTATCACATTAATTTTGAAACTATCACATTAATTTTGAAACTATCACATTAACTTTGAAACTATCACATTAACTCTAAAACTATCACATTAACTTTGAAACTATCACATTAACTCTAAAACTATCACATTAACTTTGAAACTATCACATTAACTAACACAGAATGCAACATTAGTTTCTGAAATTGTCAAATTAACTTATGCAACCATCAACATTATCGATTATAACTACCACATTAAACCCCGCAAATATCAAACCTTAGCATCTGCACCTCTCACCGTAACTGATTAAATCACCAATATTAACAACTGCAGCTTTGACATTAGTTCTAGTCACAATTTTACTTTCTACAAAGCTTCTCAACCACATTCTGTGTGTAGGAGAAGACGGTGAATCAGCATCATCATCACATTACCATATTAATCATCATATTGATATTCATCATCATCATATTAATCATCATCATATTAATCATCATCATATTAATCATCATCGCTATAATAATCGTCATCATCATATTAATCATCATCATATTAATCATCATCATATTAATCATCATCATATTAATCATCATCATAACATTAATCCTAATCTTCATCATCAAATTAATAATAATAATAATAATCATTAAGTGCCGTCTCCGCAACGAAGGTTGGCTGCAACGTATCTCCAACATCACCTGTCTGTTGTCTTGGTGGTGCACTCTGCTAGACTGGAACCTATCCATCGTGTGATGTTACTCTCCCACTTGTATCTCTGCCCACCTCTTGCTCGCTTCCCTTTGACTTTACCCTCAAGTAAGGTCTTCAATAAGGTTTCATGTCTTTTAATGTGTCCAAAATATTTTATTTGCCTGATCGTTATTTCTCTTAGTAATTCTTTCTTCATATTAAGTGTTTTTAGTGTTTAGTATCTCTTTATTTGTTTTCTTCTCTTTCCGTGATGTTCTCCCTATTCTAATAATCATCACCATCGTATTAATCATCATCATCATAATTATTATCATCATCTTAATCATCATCATCTTAATCATCAGCATATTAATCACAATCATCATCCTTATATTAATCATAGGCATCATCATCAGATTAATCATCATCATATTTCTCATCATATTCAGCACCACTGTTACCACTACTACAAACCATACCACCACCACCATTATCATCGCCGTCGTCATCTATCTACGAAATAATATAATTCTAAGAATGTTGTCTCCATGTTACTAATACGAGTGATCACTACAGTTACTGAACTCCATCTGATTGTGCATACTATAACATTCCATAAAGGAATGCCTTTTTAAGCGAAATGCGTTCCAACTATGTGAAAGTTTGACGAGCCCTTTCAATCTATTGTCGGAAATCTGGAATAAAATTTCTTCCACTATTTCTCTCTTTCTTGCGAATATATTTTCATTGTATCATATTTTCTTTCATTAAGAGATGTAATAAAAATGTCTGGATATCCATAATTATAAATCTATAAATCGTAAGGGCGTAGGGAGTAGTAGATATAAACTGGATATATCAACACACACACAGACTCAGGGCCGTAGATGTCTAAATTTGATATATAAACACACACAGGCTCAGGGCCGTAGATGTACTAAATTTGACATATCAATACACACAGACAAAATCGTTGATGTACTAAATTGAATATGGTGGTGGTGGTACTAATAATAATACTAAATCACATAAGCCGTCAGATCCGTAAGATGCCACATGGGAGATATCAGCAACAGCTCTTCCAACATATCATTTGACATACATTCGGTTGAGGTGCATAATCTTCCTAGTTTGTAAAAAGCAAAAATATAACCGAAGAAAGAATATAACTGAACAAAAAAGTAACATGTAACACGAAGGAAAACAACCTGGAGGAAATAACATGCAGTTAAGTAATAACATACAGCGAAATCACAGCCTACAATCACATAGCCTGTAATCAAATAATCTACAATCGAATAATCTACAATCAAATAATTTACAATCAAATAACCTGTAGTCAAATAATCTACAATCAAATAACCCAAAATCAAATGGCCTGTAGTCAAATAATCTACAATCAAATAACCTACAATCAAATAACCTACAATCAAATAACCTACAATCAAATAACCTACAATCAAATAACCTACAATCAAATAACCTACAATCAAATATTCTGTAGTCAAATATTCTGTAGTCAAATAACCTGCAATCAAATCACCCACAATCAATTAACCTGCAATCAAATTACCTGCAGCCAAATAACCTACAATCAAATAACCTACAATAAAATAACCTACAATAAAATATCATGTAGTCAAATAACCTACAATCAAATAACATTAAATCAAATAGTTTATTTCTCTAGGGCCAAAGACGGCCCATAGGGCGGATGTCATAGATTTCCATGCCTTGCGTTTCATTGCAATTTGCTTTAGGTCTTCATTGTTTCTGATACCGATGGTGAAGCGCTCTCTTGTAATAGTTCTATGTAGGATTTCTCTTGGTCTTCTTTGTTTTCTCTTTCCCCTTGGTGACCAGATCAAAACTTGAAAGGGGAGTCTTTTGGTATCCATTCGCAGCGCGTGTCCGATGTAAATCCAGCGACGCCATCTAATATAGGACTTCTACATATTATTGTTTTGCTTCTTGCCTGACAACTGTGTGTGATTTAAAGTCTGACCAATGTATGTTCAGTATTATCTCTTTAAAGAATTCAGCCCACCTGTGTTGTTTGTTTTCTTCAGATGTTAATAATTGTCCATGTTTGTTTCTATTTTGAACACAGTTGTCGAATTAAATACGGTCGAACGAACCACGATTCTTTGAACACATTGGAAATCCTTGAATCCGTTTCAATAACACAGATAATTAATTTGTACGATATTAATGTGTTTAATTAAAGATAAACCTGTTCTTGATTCAGCAAGAAGGAAAAAATCATCCCTTCATTACTTAAACCAGAACCGAAACATCAAATAACATACAATCAAATAACCTGAAGTCAAATAACCGCAGGTAATATATCGTGCAGTTAAATAACCTGCAATTAAATAACCCGAAATTAAATAACCTGCAGATGTTCATAATATAACACTAGCAGAAACATTAACCAAGAGGTTTGGATATAACTCTTGTTAATAACTGTCCAATCTTTTCATATTTCCTCCAGCCTAATTGTTGATGTACCTTCAATGACATGAGGAAATTATTAATATCTAAACAAATTACAAACAAGTTAAAAATGAGAATTATAAAATACTACATCTATTCCATATTAATGTATGGCGCAGAAACATAGACACTAAATAAACAATTAGAAGACAAAATTGATGCCTTTGAGATGTGGGTATATAGAAGAATAGGGAGAACATCATGGAAAGAGAAGAAAACAAATAAAGAGGTGCTAAAGACACTTAACATGAAGAAAGAACTACTAAGAGAAATAAAGATCAGGCAAATAAAATACTTTGGACACATTAAAAGACATGACACCCTATTGAAGACCTTACTTGAGGGTAAAGTCAAAGGGAAGCGAGCAAGAGGTAGGCAGAGATACAAGTGGGAGAGTAACATTACACGATGGACAGGTTACAGTCTAGCAGAGTGCACCACCAAGACAAGAGACAGGAGATGTTGGAGATACGTTGCAGCCAACCTTCGTTGCGGGGACGGCACTTGATGATGATGATGAATTGTTGATGAAATTATTGGCATTGGCCCCTCCCCCAAAGTTTCATGTCAGTTGTTCCAAGTAAAGTTGTATATACAATTTGCCAATGTTGACATAGATAAGTTAAGTAACGGTACTCATAAAAAAAAACCATTCCTGGATTTCGAATAGGGCTCCTGTACACAAATATTTGGATGCAATGATATATTTATGTCTATTGTAAGAAACTCCTGTTTATGTCATCCGTAAGGAAACTCCCCTCAGTGTTTATGTCTAACTGTAAGGAAACTCCCCTCAATGTTTATGTCTAACTGCAAGGAAACTCCCCTCAATGTTTATGTCTAACTGTAAGGAAACTCCCCTCAGTGTAGATGTATAACTGTAAGGAAACTCCCCTCAGTGTAGATGTATAACTGTAAGGAAACTCCCCTCAATGTTTATGTCTAACTGCAAGGAAACTCCCCTCAATGTTTATGTCTAACTGTAAGGAAACTCCCCTCAGTGTTTATGTATAACTGTAAGGAAACTCCCCTCAATGTTTATGTCTAACTGTAAGGAAACTCCCCTCAGTGTAGATGTATAACTGTAAGGAAACTCCCCTCAATGTTTATGTCTAACTGTAAGGAAAATCCCCTCAATGTTTATGTATAATTGTAAAGAAACTTCCCTCAATGTTTATGTATAATTGTAAAGAAACTCCCCTCCATGTTTATGTATAATTGTAAAGAAACTCCCCTCCATGCTTATGCTTCAGACAACCCTTAAACTGATGTAGAAAATCATGTAAAACATGACCTATTATATAAAGACCATGTATCACACAAGCGCACGTATAGCATCGCCACAAGCAACAGCACAATTACAAGACCAAGTATCACACAAACACTGGTATAGCATCACCAAAGGCCACATCACAATTAATGGTCATCTGACGCTTACGTATTTTCTGGCACTTACGAAGGACGATAGTCTTGCATCTCTGCCCCGCACGATATTATTTATAGATCATTCATGAGCGTACGATAATTATTACAATTGTTTGCAGATGTCGAACAACAAGGTTAGGCAAATATCATAACGTTATATTGTCCATTATTCGCGTAGAACAAGGAAATTTATTACAAGTGGATTCCCTGAGAAAACATTTCGTTGCCATTGCAGAGAGTAATATCAGAAATAAATCATCATGTTGTATTAATTTTTAATTAGGCTGTTTTATTGTCCATGTTTCGAATGAAGTGAAAAATACAGGTGATTTGTTTTAATAGCTCTCTGCTTGATCGCTTTTGTTTTCTCCCAGGAAATAACGGAGAGCACTAGATGTGTTATGTTCTTTACAATGTGAGAATATATATCAGTGATAACAGCTTGTTGTGGCAGCCATGAACACTGCAGCGATAACAAATAATAATAACCACCATCATCAAACCGATAGCTTCTCACGGTAGTAGAGATGCCATTTTAGAAATATCAACACACAATTTCTGTGTCTCTTTTCTGTTCTCAGTGTGTAATCTGTATGTGGAGATCTTAATCTTGTGCAGTCTTTAATATTACGAATCCTTCCTTTCCATTATTCGCTTCTTCTTTCACCCTCAACTGTTTACTGATTGAAGTATTGGAAAGGGAACCCTGTTTCATGTGACCACATCACACATGTTTGCGACGTGTCACCATTGGTAGAAAATATTCTTATTGATCTGAATGAGTATTTCTTTTGTTTCGTAGACTTGCACCTGTTTTATGTTCCGTATACTTGATCTTTCTTGCATGCACATTGTTTTATGTTCTGTGTAATTGATGTGTCATACACATACATTTTTGTATGTTCTGTGTAATTCATGTTTTATACACATACATTTTTTTATGTTCTATATAAATAATGCACAATTACACGTCTATAAAACTAATTTGAAAAAACAAACCTGTATTCATCTTTTTATTTCCCATGTTAACTTTCCATCTCTGTTGAAGCTTCGTCAGCTCCGGTGGTATGGGTACGTGTCAAGACATCCTTCAAAATCAAAGGTTGCTCTTCAGGGTATGATTGAGGGTGGGATAAGACATCGTTGGGCGATATAACGGAATGTGTGTGTCGAGGTGGCGGAATGGGGGGGGGGGGTTTGTATAGTTGACGGGAAATACTGAATGTGGAAGGGGTTTACAGATTAAGTAAGGACTTCTTTAACGCAGTATCACTTACTTTACAGTTCTTCTATAGTGGTTGTATTCCTTAGTTGTTTTGTTTGTTGATGTTAAGGTCCGTGGTTCATATTATTTCAACTCCGTTTAGTGTTTCTAAATCTGGAATTTCTGTTGATGTTATAAGTACTTCTTCTGATGTTCATTGTGTGACTGTGAACTAAAAGAGGTTTGTCTCATCTGAAACTTTAACTAAGTCTTAACCTCTAAAAGAAAGGAAACTGTATTACACATAGATATCTTTAATAATAACTTTCTTTCATGAACATAAATTACGTGAGGACAATCTAGGTTATGACATGTAACACATTCTTTCAGTCTTTATACTCACAGGAAAGGAGACAGTTGATTCCCTGGCTATAGGCTGACCGCCTATTGTTTCTAACAACAAATCACGTGGTCTATTCTAGCTATCTGACAACTAATTAATTATCACTAACACATTGTTTAAAAATTGATTGACTGTCACTATAAACATATCTTTCACGTCAATAGTTCGCAGTTGTCGAGATTAATTATATGATTGGCATGGCTATCCAAATAAGATCGAAAATTATGTTGGGGCTGACATTGATAACGTAGTGTTAACTGTTCATAAACTTGGCGCATCCATTGGCTAGTGAATTTACACAATGTAACAAGGGGTGTGACTTTAATAACATAGTGTTCACAGTTTATTCACTAAGCCATCCCATTGGCTTGAAAACGAACTCTCGTACTCCGTAAACGATTGCTTCCAAGGTAACTTTGACTGGCTGGATCTTCAAGAAAGGACAGCAGATTCATCCAAATTCAAGGTCTCCGACTAGTTGTACCCCGAAACAGACGAGAAAATTGAGTAACCCTTCACACAGGTTCAGGAGGTAAATAAGACTTCAAAAAGAGAGGAGCTCTGGAACACTGGTAAGACTTCATAAAAATACGCTTCAGTTTCAAGAAAAGAAACTACGATAAAATAAATTTGATCTACGATAAAAAATAAGATGGGAAAATGATTAACCCTTCACACAGGTTCACTTGGCAAATAAGGCTTCAAAAAGGCAGGAACTCTGGTAAGGCTTCATAAAAATACATGGCAATTTCAATCGACAATGCTTCCAATATCTCTGCAAATTTATCTCTCCTTTTGGTTAATGCAAAGATACCAAATGCACCCTTCTATAACAATGGGCTATCTATCACGTTGGAGAGATCTAGCAACCTCTATGAGACCCAACTAATGACTAATCGAACTATTTGTTGGTGAGCAATACACACTTACAATATTTCCAATGTTCTACAGCATTGAACAGATGACAACGTTTGAGAATATAGCCTTTCACTTTCCCTACCTATATTCTATGACGAAGATTTCGTAGGAGAGATTTCTCATTCTCTCGAATTTCATCATTGTGTTTGATCTTTTCTCTCTCTGGCCTAACCATCAGAATAGTTCATATTCTGGGACAATTATATTCTTTCAGAAGTAATTTCTTCAAATGTGAACTATACATTGAACTATACATACGTTCTCGACGACTTATACAAAAACCTAATTTATTCATTTTCTTTAAACAGACTACTAACCTTTCTGAAAACTAATGTAGAAGTTCTCAGAAATGCTGGAGTAAAACGACAAATTATAGCAAAATATAAAGCAGGCAATCAAGATTTTACGGCACGTGATGAGAAAAGTGAACCTTGAACATTTAGAAAGATTGGAAAGATCAAGGGGAGAAGACAGAAGAAAACGAGTGAAATTTCTGGATAGGTTGTCACCGTGGCACAAATAGAAGTCACGAACTGAACTTATTAACACAAGATACATAGAGTTGTGGAGAAGCATGACAACATACGCCAATCGGCATGGCACTTGATTGATTAATCTAAAATTATATAAGATTATTGTTTCACGTACAGAATAAAATTTATTGTTTTTAATGAGTAACAAGTCAAAAAATATGAGCAGTAGATGTCAAGAGAAGAATTTAAATAGTAACATCAAAAGTATAACACACGAAACATATTTGACAAGGCATGAACAGTAAATGTAAATTACATCTTCTTCTTCTTCTTCTGCGTTCGTTCTCAAACTCCTGCAGATTAGCAGGATGTAGTCCGGAGAACGGAATGCGTTGTGTCATGGCTTACAGCATTGCTGCAATATCTGCGCCTCTCGGCCTGACACATCCGACTTCAGCCTGGCTTTGGGTCACTGACCCTATATGGGATGGGACAGCCAACTCCATCCCATAACCTCCTTAGTCGCCTCTTACGACACGCATGGAAGGTAAACAGAGCTGCTATTCTTCGCTCCCCTTTCAGGCGCCGGCATCACACGGGTGAAATTACATCCGATTTGAGCAAGCATATTCACAATAGAAAATTATGGTTGTTATTCGTGGAAACTTAGGAAAGTTGTAGCAAAGATAATGTATCCCTTCGAAATAGGAAACTGCAAGGGGATCGTGAGAATACCGTGGATGATGACAAATATGAAACGAAAAGTAAAAAAAAAATTTATTCAATCTATAAGATTATTGGCTTCTAAATAAAGTTATATCAAGAGAGTGTCGGCTATATAATGGGACAGCAATGGAAAAATTTGTAATAAATGGCATGGTTACTCTCTCTCTCTCTCTCTAACCCCTCTCTCTCTCTCTCTCTCTGTGTGTGTGTGTGTGTGTGTGTGTTAGTCCATCACAAGTGATGATGACCATTTATTACATCCACTTTTGAAAATTTAGTTAGAATTATGTCCATGCCTAATAATTGGTAGATGGCTAGTAAGTTCTATTCGAACGGCAAATGTCCTTGGACAGTTCGGGCATGTAATGACCACTATAGACAGTTTTTGGTCTATCCGTGACTTTCTAGCTATTCTCCGCTGTTTAACTGCTGCATTTCTACTGTTTTCACAAGATGATGTGCCCTTTTTGACTGTAGAGAGCCATGTAGATCTATTTTGTGCAAGTTCTTCCCATGTGTCTTGGTCTATTTCAAAGGCTTTCATAGAGGCATGTAACGACTCTTTGTAGCGCTTCTTTTGGCCACTTTGAGATCGTGTACCCGTCTTCAGTTCACCATAGAGACGTACCTTTGGCAGGCGATGGTCTGGTATACGTACCAAATGACCTGTCCAACGAATCTGTGTCTGAATTAGGGTAGTATCAATGCTAGGGATACCAGATCTGTTAAAGACATTGGCTTCTAGAATCTTGTCGTGCCATCTGATGTTCATAAATTTTTTGAGACAAGTTGTGTGAAAGTGATTGAGTTTTCTAAAATGTCATCTATACACATTCCATGTTTTACTAGCGTATAACAGCACTGTGTACCACTGCTGTCTGTAAGTTAATGTCATGTCTTCTTCTTCAGCGTTCATTCTCACACTCCCACTGGATATCTCTTGTAGCAGGACCATGGTCCTATTAGATCTCCAGAAGGATGTAGTCCAGAGAATGGAAATGCGTTGTGTCGCTGATTTATTTGCGTCAATGGCCCAACACATCCGTCTTCGGCGGCAATGTCATTTCAACGTCACACATTTGCGTACAATCTGCTGAAAGTGCTACTTGCACGGTTGCTAGTGTGCACGGTTGCTAGTGTGTAGGTAGCAGTGTGAAGGTTGCTAGTGTGTAGGTAGCAGTGTGAAGGTTGCTAGTGTGTAGGTAGCAGTGTGAAGGGCAACCCAAGACGATGATGGTAAGAGACATTTCAGAGTGCGTAGACATGTCATTGGTTGCAGAATGCCAGCTATTTCAGAGTTGTTCAGAGCTCAAAGTATCCACGAACAAGTGTATGTTCATGATAACAGAATATATCACGAGTATATAATCGTAATGTAGCTATCCTGAAATAGGTTAATTATATCATTATATATCTGCTTACTGGCATCAGATCTTCTCACTGGCACCATATCTTCTCACTGGCACCATATCTTCTCACTGGCACCATATCTTCACACTGGAACCAGATCTTCTCACTGGCACCATATCTTCTCACTGGCACCAGATCTTCTCACTGGCACCATATCTTCTCACTGGCACCAAATCTTCTCATTGGCACCATATCTTCTCACTGGAACCAGATCTTCTCACTGGCACCAGATCTTCTCACTGGCACCATATCTTACTACTACTACTACTACTACTACTACTACTACTACTACTATCACTACTACTACCACCACTACTACTACTACTTTTATGATTACTATTGCTACGACTACTACTCCAACTATTACTACAATTACAACTACTTCTACTACTACTACTACTACTACTACTACTACTTTTATGATTACTATTGTTACTACTATTGCCTCTAGTACCACTACCAGTCTTACTAGTGCTGATGCTACAATTAGTACGGGTTACGTACATATAAATGAGCAAACATACAAGATTTACAGAGCACAGATCTGAGAGAAGAAAGGAGTTAGGAACTCTGAACTGGATAGGACTGGACTTCATCCTTGCAACATGTTCATCAATTTGTCATAACCACAGATGTAACGGAACATCATGATAACATCCAAACGAAATCATCCCATCGAGATCAATTAGTGACAGTCGTGTGGATGATATCGAGATGCTCCGTCGTTTATCTGTTTGTCTCGTTTCATTTGTATTTGTCTGTCTTTTGTATATTCATTGTCTGTGTTGTTTCACCTCTGACTTAGTTTCAACCCATCCAGTCTATCTGCACATTACATTGAACTCAGCCATATGAACCTCTATAGTTTCGTTCTTGCTCGTCGTTTTTTTAATTGTGTATGTACTCTTGATAAAGGTCTTTTGATAGAAACGTCGATTTGTGTGTGTTATTATGTGTGTTTTCAGTGATTAGCAAAACTTATTATTATGTTCCTATCATGTGATGTATTCTTTCCAGAACGTAGTCTTCCTTATGTATCTCCTGAAATCCCAGCGGTCTCTGGCAAGTTGTCTCGCCTTCTCTAGTGTCATGTGCATGCATTTCTGAATATCTTTTGTCCAGCGACGTTTGGGTCGACCTTTGCCTCTACTGATTTCTATGGCCTCCCTGTAACAACTCTCTTTCCATGACATCATGTCTCTTCACATGACCGAAATAAATATCATCATCATCAGGTGCCATGCCGGGTGGCGTAGGCGGTCATGGCTCTCCACAGCTCTCTGTCCACAGTATTATGTATCAAAGTCGTTGTTGTTTCTTTGCCGTGCCAGGATGCCGTTGCCAGGAAATAAATATAGCTTCATTTTAATGTGGTGTTTAAAAGCCAGCCTTCTTTAACGTTTATTCTGTTTAGCACGTCTTGGTTGGTTTTCCTTGCTGTGCATGATACTCTCATGACTTTTCTATAGCACTTCATTTCGAAATCCTCTATTATCTTCGCTGTAGTTTTGTTTATTATCCATGTTTCGCAGTCGTAAGTCGTCACTGGGAACACAACGTAACAAACATACCTTAATTCCTGTGTTTGCACCGTGCCACAGTTTTTTTCCCAACTGTTTTAATTTGAACATCGCTAATACTGTTATCCTCCTAATCTCTACTACAGTCTCCTGAACTGTTTATGTTCGCTCCTAAATATTCGAAATATTTGTGAAATATATATCCTGTCCAAGATGGCGAAAAGAACGTATGAGTTTTCTTATTGTCATAGATAATCATGATGTTCCCCCCAGAATGAAACAGCAGACTTCAGACTTATTGTGCCAAGAATTTCCTTACGAATGTGTTGCATTTCCCTTTTCCTAGCTTTACTTATTACTAGTATTATTATCATTGTTAACAATAATAATTATTATTATAATTGTTCAGTATCATTATTATTTTATTATTATTTTTATTATTTTTTTAATTATTATTTTATCATTATTATTTTTATCACGATTGTTGTTGTTAATTATCATTCATACTATTATTATTATATATTATTACTGTCATTTATTATTATATTTATTAATACATAATTATTTCGTAAATGCGTTTGTACAATTCTAATTTTCCGACTTTATTGGTATGTGTGAGTCAATTATATTTTAAAATGTTGTCTATTCATTTTCTATTTGTCTTACTTTCTATTTAAAATGCACTACACCTTTAAACATAAATATACTTATTGCAATTTTATAATTAGAAATGAGTCTTTAAATTACTTTTCCCCATGGCTATTTTATTTTTGATGGTTACTTTACGATCTTGAGATCATTACCAGCCGGTTATTATTACTATTAGCTGTACTAATGCAACACTCTAATTGATAAATACTCGGTTTATTGATCTGTTCTCAGAGACTGGGTGACGGTAGCGACGAGAAAGCCCATGGCCTAGTTTCCACAAATTCTGCTTCTTCTATAGGTCCGCAGTTTAGAGAATAAAGCTAATTTGCATATTCAACGATTTGGTTAAGATCCAGCGAGTAATATAGATCGCTCAATGGTGCCAACTGTCAAGGCATACTAATATTTCATTGGACTGCCACAGATAAACATTCACGTTAAATTCAATGGAAATTTTTTCCAATATGGTGGTTCTGTACCAGGTGAAATTTTTTTTTGAATAGCGGTATAACTATGGAACACCATTTGCACATATTAATTATTTTATTTCATTCTTAATGGAGAGGTGATGGGCGTCGCCAATTAAATAATTCGACCAATGAAATACTGTAATGGAAAATCAACTACAAAAAATCGAAGTTGAACAATTTAGCCAAATCCTTCAATAGTATAGGTCCTGACAAACAGTTACACTCACAGCGCAATTCATCTTTGCTGATCCGACTTTTTATTCCTTGGCGACACACAGTATATTTAAAGTGACCAATGAAACGCACAGTTCAAAATCATGATGGCAAAGATTATTGACAACTGTGTAACTAGTTCTCAGGAGCTTATCATGGGGAAGGACTGGTAACAAAATTAATGAGAATAGTATTATAAGGCGCCCGTGTGTTGCCGGGGCCCGAAAGGGGAGCAAAGAATAGGAACACTATTTACCTTTCACGCATGTCGTAAAAGGTGACTAAGGAGGTTATGGGATGGAGTTGGCTGTCTCATCCCATATAGGGTCAGTGACCAAAAGCCATGCTGAAGTCGGATGTGTTAGGCCGAAAGGCGCAGATATCGCAGCAATGCTGTAAACTATAACACAACGCATTCCGTTCTCCGGACTACATCCTACTAATCTGCAGGAGTTTGAGAACGAACGCAGAAGAAGAAGAAGAAGTATTATTAGATATTGGAGTGTGTGTTTAATACATGTTAACGTAAGATTCAGTAAGACATTATCAGATTATATAATTGTGAGTGGTTTGTAACAAACACGTCCATTTCCTCTCGAAAAGGGACATTGCTGAAACCAGTTAAAGGAGAAGAGGAAAGGGACATTGCTGAAACCACTTAAAGGTGAAGAGGAAAGGAGCATTGCTGAAACCAGTTAAGGTGGAAGGAGAAGAAGGGGATATAGAAAATCATGAATCGACAACATTAAATAGTGAACAAATGATACTTGTATATAGACATCGGAGTTGCCGCGGTTAGAAAACGTTAGAGGACACTGCGTTTATGTATCTAACGCACTTTCCTTACACTTGACGAGCTATCAGTTGTATTCTTTCCTTACACTTGACGAGCTATCGGTTGTATTCTTTCATTACTCTTGACGAGCTATCAGTTGTATTCTTTCCTTACTCTTGACGAGCTATCAGTTGTATTCTTTCCTTACACTTGACGAGCTATCGGTTGTATTCTTTCCTTACTCTTGACGAGCTATCAGTTGTATTCTTTCCTTACTCTTGACGAGCTATCAGTTGTATTCTTTCCTTACACTTGACGAGCTATCAGTTGTATTCTTTCCTTACACTTGACGAGCTATCAGTTGTATTCTTTCCTTACACTTGACGAGCTATCAGTTGTATTCTTTCCTTACACTTGACGAGCTATCAGTTGTATTCTTTCCTTACACTTGACGAGCTATCGGTTGTATTCCTTCCTTACACTTGACGAGCTATCGGTTGTATTCCTTCCTTACACTTGACGAGCTATCGGTTGTATTCCTTCCTTACACTTGACGAGCTATCGGTTGTATTCTTTCCTTACACTTGACGAGCTATCAGTTGTATTCTTTCCTTACAACACTTGACGAGCTATCGGTTGTATTCTTTCCTTACACTTGACGAGCTATCGGTTGTATTCCTTCCTTACACTTGACGAGCTATCGGTTGTATTCTTTCCTTACACTTGACGAGCTATCGGTTGTATTCTTTCCTTACACTTGACGAGCTATCGGTTGTATTCTTTCCTTACACTTGACGAGCTATCGGTTGTATTCTTTCCTTACAACACTTGACGAGCTATCGGTTGTATTCTTTCCTTACAACACTTGACGAGCTATCGGTTGTATTCCTTCCTTACACTTGACGAGCTATCGGTTGTATTCTTTCCTTACACTTGACGAGCTATCAGTTGTATTCTTTCCTTACAACACTTGACGAGCTATCGGTTGTATTCTTTCCTTACACTTGACGAGCTATCGGTTGTATTCCTTCCTTACACTTGACGAGCTATCGGTTGTATTCTTTCCTTACACTTGACGAGCTATCGGTTGTATTCTTTCCTTACACTTGACGAGCTATCGGTTGTATTCTTTCCTTACACTTGACGAGCTATCGGTTGTATTCTTTCCTTACAACACTTGACGAGCTATCGGTTGTATTCTTTCCTTACAACACTTGACGAGCTATCGGTTGTATTCTTTCCTTACACTTGACGAGCTATCAGTTTTATGAAGATAATAAAACGCAAGTTTTAATTTGCATCTAATACAAGTTAAACAAGCAACGTACCATCTCGGCGCCACCTTCACGCACTTTCAAATCTCTTGCTACCGGTACTGTATCACTACTCAAATAATATTGTCTTTATTCATGTCCTCTTTCCAATCATATTGTCGCCGCCTTTGATCTACTCTGTTTTCCAGCCAAATTTCATGTCTCCTTTTATATCCAATAGACTTAAATTACATATTTCAGGCATCGACCAACAATTCCCTATACATTTCTAACTCGATCAGTATTTGTTTTTATTTATTTCTATCTACGCCCATGAAGTAATCCCATTTATTGCATAATTGCATATTTCAAAGGCTTTAATATTGTCTTTCATATGTCAGCTTAACTGAACGTCGAAGTTGTCAGACCTTTTGGCTAATAGGAAAACGGTCTTATAAAATGATTCATTAGATATTTTAATTGGTGACTGTGATTATACTTTGTGTCGATAACCAATGAAAATCAAGGCAATAGTTATATGTGTGATTTTAGAAGGATGTTTACGCATGGCAGTGGCGCGTGGCCGTGGTTAGGGCATTGGTTTCACATCCGTGAAGTCCAGTGTTCGATCCCCGGTAACGTTTGGGTTTTTTTTGTGTCGGAGGTTACATTAAAGAACTCAACATGACATGGTAGCAGCAATAACATACGGCCTTTATCAAACAGCTACAGGAATTATGCAGTATTTGACAGTTGACAGTTTACACATTACCCAATAGGTCTTATAAAGTGGACGGTCACGTAAGTAAATAGTGAACGAAAGAAGAAGAAAACGTAATTAAATGAGATCATCGTATTGAGAGTATTACTGTGACCTTCAGTTTTATGTGAGCTATTAGCGAATTGGAAACCAAACCGTTTAAATGACTCATTTGATTATTACCTTGATTTTCATTGGCTGTTACACAAGCTATATTCCTAATGGCCAATGAAAATCATGGGAACTATCAATTGTGTCATTAAGACTATTTGTTTTGTTTTTTTGTCCACTAGCTATTATGCCTTACGTGTTCGACGGTCACGATATTACGGTAAATGATTGAATAGCAGAAATATGATGTATAAACTGGTGACGTATGTAAACGACATTGTATTGGAAGATATATACAGATGTAGCTGTCAGCGTGGGCCATATAGTGACCATCTCCAGATATAAGACATGTGCGATAATTCGAAAACAACCTTCTAAAATGACTCATTTGAGTTTTTGCGTGATTTCTAATGGATGCCAACACATAATATAATCGTGGTGATCAATGGAATGCCGAGAAACTCAAATGAGTCATTTTAGAAAGGAGAATCTATAACACGTGCTTAGTGGGCAAAACTAAAATCCAACAGGTAAAGCCTGGAACAGGGTACTGAAGTTTTTCTAGGCTATTTCCTAATGAGCCAACATTTCCTTTATTTGGGCTCTCTCTTTCTATATATATATATATATATAAGCGAACATATATATATAAGCTATATGATCCCCCTGTGAAGCAAGTGATTTGCCGTGGGGGGAGGGGGTGGGGGAGGGGGGTGGCGGCGTGCATAAATAATTTAAAAAGGCGTAAATGAATGACTGTATTGTACTAAAGTTTTCTCATATTTCTAAGTATAAAATGTATATCTTGTGGTGAAATACACTTTCAACCATGGACGTTAGTCCCACCTGCTTATATGCTTTTTTACCATAAAAAATAATGGAGGTTGTGGTTTACCGAATCACGACATCTGAGGTATATTTTTATGTTTTAAGGAACTGATATGTACTGTGTCCCTTTCAACGAAGCGACACAGCGGCCGATTCGTAATACACGATTCCGTAGATTTGGGGTGGGGGAGTCGCAAACACGAAACTATATGGAAGTATTTAATTAGATAGGTCATAATAATCTAGTATTACGTATTTTTCCATGCCTTGAATAAAGTTGAGAAATCTGTTGGTTCGATTTCGTGGAAATGGGCACGAAGAAATCTTATACCATAAGGGAGCCACGGACAGATAGAAGGTTGAATATGTAGGATAATTAGTATCACGTAATTAGATGGTTGAACATCTAGGATAATTAGTATCACGTAATTAAATGGTTGAACATCTAGGATAATTAGTGCCATGTAAGACTGGGATCATTGTCCTGGCAACTGAATAGCCTATGTTGCATGGAGAAGACTGGGATGATGGTCCTTATAACAGACTTGCCTTTCTGGAGAAGAGTGGAATCATTGTCCTGAATCAAATGGTCTGAAAATTAAACAATAATCTAAGAATCTATAGCTCCGAATGCGAAGAAAAAGGGCACATATAAATATATGCTCACGGTGCAGGACTGATAGAACTTGATTATTGTCTCTAACTGGCAGAATTGTTTTCTCTCTGCCAGCTTTCCAAACGGTGCAGATACCTTTCCTATTCGTATGTTGATCTTCTCTTCTTTAGGGAGCCGCGTTAGCGCAGTGGTTAGCGCACTGGCTTCGCATATGAGTGGTGGAAATGTTTTCAGATCGCAACGGCTCCCGGGTAGACCCAGCCTTAAATGAGTACCGGATTAATCCGGGAAGTAAAGATTGCGAGGGAGAGGAGATGGCTACCGTCCTCATTTTGCAGAGCCTCTGAAATGTGATATCACTAACATCTCACATCCATACGGCATGAATAAATGCTATGGGTTACCTTACTTTACTTTTAGTTCTCTTCTAGTGCTAGTGTCGATGTTATTGTGGAGCCTAGGTAACTTAAACCTTTCTTGCCTTGAGTGAAGCATCATTAAGGTGACAACTCCTGCAGATAACATGCATGTGAAATGGTAATGACATGTACGTTGTTTTCAGAAACTCAGATTGATGGCATATTTCATTCAGGACGTGGCAATCATCCTACAATTGTTGGCTGTATTGATTTTATAAGAAATATAACATGATGAAATTGGATGTGCTGGACTGAAAAGCTCAAACATCACAGTTCCGCTGTAAACAAGCAGCACAAAGTATTTTACTGTCCCCGGAGAAAACCAGGCTGTTCATGCTAGTTATCAGGGGAGCGAACAAAGATGAAGACGATAATATCAATACGCTCAGTAGTTGCCGCTGCTTTATGAACGGTCAGATTGTAAAATTGCCTACGGCAAAATTTGAACCCAGTACCTTTATCATGCAGACTATGTCTGTGCGTCGCTGCCAGAAAGCCGGAACTTCAGGACATTAGGGGTTTCAAATGACTTTTCGACTTTTTGATTATAAGTTAACTTGGAGTTTCTTAGAGTATGATCTTATCACTAGAGCTTGTCACTAGATCTAATCACTGGAGCTTATCACCAGAGCTAATCACTGGAGCTTATCACCAGAGCTTATCACTAGAGCTTATCACTAGAGCTTATCACTAGAGCTTATCACCAGAGCTTATCACTAGAACTTATCATTAGAGCTTATCACTAGAACTTACCACTGGAGCTTACCACTGAAGCTTATCACTGAAGCTTATCACTGAAGCTTATCACTGGAGCTTATTACTGGAGCTTATTACTGGAGCTTATCACTGGAGCTTATCACTAGAGCTTATCACGAGAGTTTATTACAATAGCTTATCACCAGAGCTTATCACTGGAGGTTATCACTGGAGATTATCAATAGAGTTTATCACTAGAACTTTTCACTAGACCTTATCACTGAAGTTTGTCACTTGAGCTTATCATCAGAGCTTATCACTGGAGTTTATCACTGGAACTTATCACTTGAGCTTATCATCAGAGCTTATCACTGGAGTTTATCACTGGAACTTATCACTGGAGCTTATCACTAGCACTCATCACTGGAGTTAGCATTAGAGCTTATCACTGGAGCTTATCACTTTATCTATGGAATGAATTTGTTATGTGTGATATTATCAGCAGGCAGAGTGAAATTTAGTAGGGCGGAGTACAAGTGACTAAACAGAAGCCAGTCCATTAGGGCCTTTTTAGTCAGTAATTTTGAATAGCTGTTCATATCATGAACGTTCGACTCTTCTTCTTTCTTCTTCCTTGCGAAACCCAGGAATTGCGAGAGATTGGCTATTACTTTCTATGTCCAGTTGGGAGGTTTCTCCAAGCTTTCTTTTGTGGCGCATGGCCGAGAGGTTAGAACGCTAGTCTCACACGAGTGAGGTCTAGAGTTCGATCCCCCGATAAGGACTGGGTTTTTTCTATCGGAGGGTAAATTAAAGAACTCACCCTGTACATGACGTGGCGATAGCAAGAGCATGCGGCCTTTATCGCACAGCTATTCAATCCCCTCCCTGCGACACCTGAACTGGTAAAATGCAGTATTGACAGTTTTTTTTCTTTCGTACCCAGGAGACTTCAGCAAAGTAGGAACGGTTCTTCAATCTTGTCATGAGAGAATTGTTCTAATGTAGCAATAGTTCTTTTATCTTGTCATGAGAGAATTGTTCTAATGTAGCAATAGTTCTTTTATCTTGTCATGAGAGAATTGTTCTAATGTAGCAACGCTTCTTCAATCTTGACATGAGAGAATTGTTCTAATGTAGCAACGGTTCTTCAATCTTGACATGAGAGAATTGTTCTAATGTAGCAACGGTTCTTCAATCTTGTCATGCGAGATTTGTTCTAATGTAGCAACGGTTCTTCAATCTTGACATGAGAGATTTGTTCTAATGTAGCAACGGTTCTTCTATCTTGACATGAGAGAATTGTTCTAATGTAGCAACGGTTCTTCTATCTTGTCATGCGAGATTTGTTCTAATGTAGCAACGGTTCTTCAATCTTGACATGAGAGAATTGTTCTAATGTAGCAACGGTTCTTCAATCTTGTCATGCGAGATTTGTTCTAATGTAGCAACGGTTCTTTAATCTTGACATGAGAGATTTGTTCTAATGTAGCAACGGTTCTTCTATCTTGACATGAGAGAATTGTTCTAATGTAGCAACGGTTCTTCTATATTATTTTTATTATTATTTTCCTATATTATATATTATTATTACTATTATTATTATTATTATTATTATTATTATTACAGTTTTACTGCGGTATTACCATTTATTGATTGTCTATATTTGTATGAGTACGTTACCCTAAAGTAGCAACTGGTCTTCTGTTATATAACCAACATTTGATTCTAAAGTAGCAACTGGTCTTCTGTTATATAACCAACATTTGATTCTAAAGTAGCAACTGGTCTTCTGTTATATAACCAACATTTGATTCTAAAGTTGCAAATGTTCTTCTGTTATATAACCAACATTTGATTGTAAAGTTACAAATGTTCTTCTGTTATATAACCAACATTTGATTCTAAAGTTACAAATGTTCTTCTGTTATATAACCAACATTTGATTCTAAAGTAACAACTGTACTTCGTAGATCATTTTTTTTTCTCACTTGCCCACAATCTTACCCCTCACATTTCCGTGTTTCTATTCCATCACAGCTGGATCACTTTCTTCCCACCAACCCGCACCTACCACAGTTTCTCAAACACATGTATTACATTCCATCTATGAGTGACCTCAATGGCCGTGACTATTTTTCTGGTCTGTTTCAAGTACATAGTCACCGAAATTATCCCCACACTACTGTATTGTTATGCACGTGCGCACGTGCACTAGATTGCGCGATGGTTGATTGGATGAATGGTGAGAGGTACTCATGAGATGAAACTCGTATTTATGAAATGTTGGTGAAAACTTTCCACACGTCTGTTCTCTATTTATACAGTCTCATCGGCCATCAAGTTTGTGATCGCAACATCAGATTCAATCAGTCTCATCGGCCATCAAGTTTGTGATCGCAACATCAGATTCAATCAATCTCATCGGCCATCAAGTTTGTGATCGCAACATCAGATTCAATCAGTCTCATCGGCCATCAAGTTTGTGATCGCAACATCAGATTCAATCAGTCTCATCGGCCATCAAGTTTGTGATCGCAACATCAGATTCAATCAGTCTCATCGGCCATCAAGTTTGTGATCGCAACATCAGATTCAATCAGTCTCATCGGCCATCAAGTTTGTGATCGCAACATCAGATTCAATCAGTCTCATCGGCCATCAAGTTTGTGATCGCAACATCAGATTCAATCAGTCTCATCGGCCATCAAGCTGATGATGGGATCATCATATTAAAACAATCTCATCGGCAATTATGTTGATGATTAGATCAATCCCTAGATCCTTCACTTTTCGCTTTTGTGAAGTTTTGAGTTTCCGACTGAAATGTAAGGAGGAGATTTTAAGTAGAAATTTAGTGCAAAATAAAACGGATTGAAAGGCGTAGAGGATTGATTTCTTGTATACGCGTTACCCCATATCCACTTCATTGATGTATTCGCGTCACCCGATATCCACTTCATTGATGTATTCGCGTTACCCCATATCCACTTAATGGATATATTCGCGTTACCCCATATCCACTTAATGGATGTATTCGCGTTACCCCATATCCACTTCATTGATGTATTCGCGTTACCCCATATCCACTTAATGGATGTATTCGCGTTACCCCATATCCACTTAATGGATGTATTCGCGTTACCCCATATCCACTTAATGGATGTATTCGCGTTACCCAATATCCACTTCATTGATGTATTCGCGCTACCCCATATCCACTTAATGGATGTATTCGCGTTACCCCATATCCACTTAATGGATGTATTCGCGTTACCCCATATCCACTTAATGGGTGTATTCGCGTTACCCCATATCCACTTAATGGATGTATTCGCGGGTATGCAAGAACCACTATTAACAATATTTTTTTTTTAAACAGATGTAGTTCATGGTACAGTGGAGGGTAAAAGAAGACGAAGTGGAGAGAAGATATGGCTGAATAATATCAAGGACTGGACAGGGTGTGAATTATCCAAAATAATCAGGACTTTAGATGATAGAAATGTGTGTTGATCTTTTATACCAAATGTATCAGTGTGGCATCCTCACGTTCCCTGGCGAGTTACGGGTTTATTATTATTATTGTTAGTATTATTAATTATTATTATATGTACTTCGTTTCTCAACGAAGCGGTACAGTGCTTGCCAATCATGAGAGAGAGAGAGAGAGAGTACCAATCATGGCACATAACTCCGTATCATCAAGCAATAACACCGAGGGATCTCCGAAAAAATAATCTACTTTATACATCGCGTACGTCGCGAGAGGGATTCGAACCTGCGGCCTCTTGAACACAAAGAAAGCGGTTTAACCACTAAACCACACGGTGGTCCCTGATTACTTTCCATGCATGTCGTAAGAAGCGACCCAAACTTCATACTGAGGTCGGATTTGCGAGACGTAATGTCACAGCTAAGCTGTAAACTGTGACACAGCGCAACTAATTCTCCGGACAATATCCTGATAAGATACAGATCATACTCTCCATGAGTTTGAGAAAGTCACATTGAAGAGTTAGGGTCGTAGGGGGTGCCACACTAGAGACATCAGCACACAACCCTTTCCTAACATCCCTATTCTCTACCACTCCGTGGAATGTAGTGAAATCAGGTCCAGATGATTCTTTGATGTTATAAATCCAGGATTGACTTTTATCGCATATTCACCTTCCTTCTTCCACTGTTCCTAGTGAAACAATTATAGAAAGTGATTCGTCTCTCGTTACATGCCTAAATCAAACAAGTTTACGCCGTTTCACCACTGCCAAAAGTGGTTCTTGATAACCTGCAAGTGTGTTTATTTTCTGCCGGACAAATATATTTGTCTTGTAGTACTATATAGCTAATTCATAACAAACGTCTGTAGCACTTGTTTTCAAAAGCTTGCATCCTTCTTCCCGTGTCTGTATTGAGACTAAAGAAATCAAATATGTCTTATAATTGTCCATTATTCTTTTGTCTGAGCCATACATTAATGTAGAATAGGCGTAGCATTTTATAACTCATTTTTAGTTTGTAACTTGTTTATATTTTCTTTATGTCTTTGAAACTACTTTTAGCTATTCACATTCATTAATATTATATACATTGTTCGCTGGACTTTCCACCAACTGAACCAAATCAGAAGTACAGACTGGAACGTCCATTAAGAATGTTCTGAACGACTAACAGATCTCAACGCTATAGCGTAGCTCTCACGTGTCCGCGCGACAGTGCTACTCACCGACACTTTGAAATGAGTGTGCCAGTTGCGATCAAGGCACAATTGTATGGTTGGGTGCCTTGCAACTTTCCTGCGCCGGTATTGTTTGCTTGCGCCGCAGCAGATGAGGCGGCTGGAATATATTCCATCAGGATAATATAGGAAAAAATGTTGACCATAGGATACAAACTAATTTCAACTTTAGATTTGTGAGTTGTGATGCCCAACTCCATGATGTCTGAATTCAGATTTTAGTTATTTATCTGGCGAGCTGGAAATGTGTGTTTACTTTATGAGTTATTTCTGGGATTCATATTGACAGGTGATCGATAGTCGGCACAAACGTGATAGATATCTGTTCGAATCCATCAATATCTGTGTTATATTTGTTATTTAAGATACAGGAAGGTTTAACATACGGAGTAGACAGATGTCTTGCGTTATTAGGTAATGTAATTGCGTCACACTTTAAGAAAGGTGAAAAAGGTGTGGAGGATTGACTTTCTTCTCTTAGGTTTCCAAGTATGTACTTAACATCCATCGAAAGACCAGCACACCGGTTGATGAGAGTATCTATCACCGAACGTAACTCAATAGCTCGAGTGATAATTTCGAGGGATTCTCACATTCACAATTGTGAAAGTATATCCTATTCACGAGGTAATGATCCAACCATTATTTTTGGAATCTAGTTATTTTCTAGACAATATAAATACGTTCAGTGGGTTACCATTGTTTGCTGAACCATTATTTTCTATTATATGTAAATCAAAGTACATCATGTTAGATGTTCTATTCGATATAACGTGGTAATGTTGCATCTTCTATTCGATATAACGTGGTTATGTTGCATCTTCTATTCGATATAACGTGGTAATGTTGCATCTTCTATTAGATATAACGTGGTAATTGGAAGGGTGCACAACTGTTTGCGGCGGGGTTTAATCCTATTAAAACACCTTACATAAAATATTTCAGTTTAAACTATTTATTTTATAACACTCAGCTGAAATACCTTACAATATAACTCTCATTTGAAACACATTACAATATAACTCTCATTTGAAACACGTTGCATGGTAACTCTAATTTGAAATACCTTACATGGTAACTCCCAGGTGAAACACGTTACACGGTAACTCTCAGTTAAAACACCTTACATGCTAACTCTTTTTGAAAACACCTTAAATAGTAACTGTCAAGTAAAATACATTACATTGTAACTCTTAACTGAAACACTGTACATGATAACTGTCTGTTGAAACACTTTACATCGTAACTTTAAGTGGAAACACGTTACATGGTAACTCTCAGTTGAAACAGCTTACATTATAACACTCAGATGAAATAGCCTACATGTAACTCTCCGTTGAAACACCTTACATGGTGACTCTTAGCTGAAATACCATAAATTTATAACCATCAACTGAGAAAAGCTTACATATAACTCTTCAGTGAAACACCTTACATGGTAACTCTCAGTTGAAACAACTTACTTTATAACTTATAGAACATCCGACATTACCACTTTGATGTTCAAGTAATAGAAAATGCAACTGTCACTAAATAACGAATAGAAGATGCAACATTACCACGTTATATCTAATAGAATATTCAACATTACCACGTTATATCTAATAGAATATTCAACATTGCCACGTTAGTTCTATTGCCAATAGAACATCTAACATGATGTACTTTGATGTACATCTAATAGAACATTTAACATGATGTACTTTGATGTACATCTAATAGAAGTTCCAATCCTATGACTTTATAACTAATAGAGAATTCACCATTACTCCAGCATATCTTTGTCCTCCCGACTCTGAGTATATTACCATAAGCTTGCTATTATATTAGCAATATATGATTACATACTCGAGGTGGACAACCTGTTTGTTACGGCGGTCCGAACAGAGTTTTTTCTTATGGTGTGGGGCCAAAATGATTTTTTAAATGTCATTTGAGGGCGCAAAGTAAGTTTTTATGTGCTCTGGGCAAGTGCTTGTAAATAATTTAGAAAAGCCTAGCGAGCCAGATAAATTTCCTTGGCACGGATTTGCTATGTTTCTAGAACCGGAGGCCGTACAAAATCAGTCTGCGGGCCATATTACCCCTTCGGACCGGATATGTTTTAAATAATCATCAATTTTTAAAATAGTGGAAATAAAATAATCGCAATATGTTACATGTGAAATATTTGATATATTTTATTCAAGAAAATATCTGTTGTAAAATTTCATGTCGAGTTTATATATATATATATATATATATATATATATATTAGGGAATGTATATAGCACAGTGAATTATATATTGTCATAGATTCAGACGTACAGGTAGTGGAACTCTTCAAATGTAGGACGTTATAAAAATATACAGATGAATGAATAGAGATTTATGGTTCATTTGCACTGAATCATGGCCTTCTAGACTGAATCGTGACCGTAGATATATAAGACCTACTGGCAAATGAAGAAACAGCCTTCTAAAACAGACTAATTTGAGTATCCCCATGGATAGCGTTATTTTCATTGGCTGTCGTCACAAAGTATAATCAGTGACCAAATAAAATTACGGGAATATTCTAGTTAGTCATTTTAGAAGGATGTTTTTCCAATAGCTAACAGGGCTTATTGACTTATGGGGGGGGGGGGTAGAAAAAAAAAGAAACTGGTTATTTGTATGGTCTTTGATATTCAAATATCTTCCTCACAGTTCGCTCTCAAACTCCTGCATAGTAGCAGGATATAGTCAGGAGAAAATAATGCGCCGTGTCATGGTTTACAGCTTCGCTGCGATATCTACTTTTTCGGCCTGACACATTCGATTTCAGCATGTATTATGAGAAAATTTAATTGTATATGAGATGGGACAGCCGACTCCACTTCTGAACATCTTTAGTCCCCTTGTACGACGTGAATGACAGGTAAAAATGCTGTTATTCTTTGTAGCTCTTTCTACTTCTGTAACACGCGGGCGATACTTAATATCAAGCGTCGAAGAAGTTTACGCGCATTGTTTAGTCCGGGTAGGGCGTAGAAATTCTTCTGAAGGTGGACAACCGACGAAGAAAATTTCTTCCGAAAGCGGGAAAGGGAGTGCAACACGTCGAAGGAGATTCTTCTGAAGGTGGGATATCGGCGAAGAAACGTTTTTCTGAATGTTGGATATCGGTGAAGAAACGTTTTTCTGAATGTTGGATATCGGTGAAGAAACGTTTTTCTGAATGTTGGATATTGGTAAAGAAACGTTTTTCTGAAGGTGGGATATCGGCGAAGAAACGTTTTTCTGAAGGTGGACCATCCGTGAGAAAAGGTTCTTCTGAAGGTGGGATATCGGCGAAGAAAGGTTCTTCCCTAAGTGGGGGGGGGGGGCATCGACAGTAGAAAGATTCCTATGAAGTGGGGTCATCTGCGAAAAAAGGTTTTACTGACGGTGGACCATCGGCGAAAATGGTTCTTGTGAAGGTGGACCATCGGTGACCAATAGTTCTTGTTAAGGTGGACCATCGGCGAAGAAAATGTCTTGCGAATGTGGGCATCGTTGAAGAAACGTTCTTGTAAATGTGGGCATCGTTGAAGAAACGTTCTTGTTAAGGTGGACCATCGGCGAAGAAAATGTCTTGCGAATGTGGGCATCGTTGAAGAAACGTTCTTGTAAATGTGGGCATCGTTGAAGAAACGTTCTTGTAAATGTGGGCATCGTTGAAGAAACGTTCTTGTAAATGTGGGCATCGTGAAGAAACGTTCTTGTAAATGTGGGCATCGTTGAAGAAACGTTCTTGTAAATGTGGGCATCGTTGAAGAAACGTTCTTGTAAATGTGGGCATCGTTGAAGAAACGTTCTTGTAAATGTGGGCATCGTTGAAGAAACGTTCTTGTAAATGTGGGCATCGTTGAAAAAACGTTCTTGTAAATGTGGGCATCGTTGAAGAAACGTTCTTGTAAATGTGGGCATCGTTGAAGAAACGTTCTTGTAAATGTGGGCATCGTTGAAGAAACGTTCTTGTAAATGTGGGCATCGTTGAAGAAACGTTCTTGTAAATGTGGGCATCGTTGAAAAAACGTTCTTGTAAATGTGAGCATTGTTGAAGAAACGTCCTTGTAAATGTGGGCATCGTTGAAGAAACGTTCTTGTAGAGGTGGGCATCGTTAAAGAAACGTTCTTGTGAAGGTGGGCATCAACGAAAAAAGGTTCTTCTTCTGCGTTCGTTCTCAAATGATCATGGCCAATTTTCATGTGTTTCAGCCGTAGAGAGTGAAATACGCTGCAGTATTAGTTTTACAACAGAGCTGCGTTATTTGCGCTTTTCGGTCTAGAACATCCTATTTCGTCTCATTTCGGCATTAAAGAATGGTAGAACTACTGTTTTAGATAGGAGATAGGAAAAGATGGGAAGAGAGAACAAACATATCAATATTGTTGTGAGAACAAGATGCAGATAGAACAAGCTCGTCTTACTGTTTCTCACCCGCTGATAAATCGTTAATACGCTTGTCTCTGTTTTGTTTAGATTGTTGCCCGCAGCTGTACTCTTGTTTTCTGTGGTCGATTTGTAGTGTTCTTCCTGGTAGTAACCATTTTTATGTTCACTGTTTTATTGATAATTTCAGGATTTTTACAGCCTTGCTTGTTGTATTATTTTTGTATGTAGCAGTGACACAACAATCGTAATTTAAGACAATCTTGAGGTGTTGCATATTTGATGAATCATCATCATCAGGTGCCGTTCCCGAATCGGAGGTTAGTTTAAACGGACCAAGTAACATATTATTGTTAAATATTTTTGATGATGATAGTTTTGAAATAATCCCTTTTGTTGCGAGCAGGTAACTCTTGACACATGATGATAGTGATGAAATAATCTCTTTACCTGTAAGCAGGTAACTCTTGACACATGATGATATGGATGAAATAATCTCTTTACCTGTAAGCAGGTAACTCTTGACACATGATGATAGTGATGAAATACTCCCTTTACCTGTAAGCAGGTAACTCTTGACACATGATGATAGTGATGAAATAATCCCTTTACCTGTAAGCAGGTAACTCTTGACACATGATGATAGTGATGAAATAATCCATTTACCTGTAAGCAGGTAACTCTTGACACATGATGATAGTGATGAAATAATCTCTTTACCTGTAAGCAGGTAACTCTTGACACATGATGATAGTGATGAAATAATCCCTTTACCTGTAAGCAGGTAACTCTTGACACATGATGATAGGGATGAAATAATCCCTTTACCTGTAAGCAGGTAACTCTTGACACATGATGATAGGGATGAAATAATCTCTTTACCTGTAAGCAGGTAACTCTTGACACATAATGATAGGGATGAAATAATCTCTTTACCTGTAAGCAGGTAACTCTTGACACATAATGATAGGGATGAAATAATCTCTTTACCTGTAAGCAGGTAACTCTTGACACATGATGATAGTGATGAAATAATCCCTTTACCTGTAAGCAGGTAACTCTTGACACATGATGATAGGGATGAAATAATCCCTTTACCTGTAAGCAGGTAACTCTTGACACATGATGATAGTGATGAAATAATCCCTTTACCTGTAAGCAGGTAACTCTTGACACATGATGATAGTGATGAAATAATCCCTTTACCTGTAAGCAGGTAACTCTTGACACATGATGATAGGTATGAAATAATCCCTTTACCTGTAAGCAGGTAACTCTTGACACATGATGATAGGGATGAAATAATCTCTTTACCTGTAAGCAGGTAACTCTTGACACATGATGATAGTGATGAAATAATCCCTTTACCTGTAAGCAGGTAACTCTTGTCACATGATGATAGTGATGAAATAATCTCTTTACCTGTAAGCAGGTAACTCTTGACACATGATGATAGTGATGAAATAATCTCTTTACCTTTAAGCAGGTAACTCTTGACACATAATGATAGGGATGAAATAATCTCTTTACCTGTACGCAGGTAACTCTTGACACATGATGATAGTGATGAAATAATCTCTTTACCTTTAAGCAGGTAACTCTTGACACATAATGATAGGGATGAAATAATCTCTTTACCTGTAAGCAGGTAACTCTTGACACATGATGATAGTGATGAAATAATCTCTTTACCTGTAAGCAGGTAACTCTTGACAGACCATAGTCTTATATACAACAACACAAGTTATTCATGGTTCCTAACTGAGATAACACACAGTCTTATATAAGGTTATCTCAACAAGATTGTTGTGTAAGAAAGGTATATGGATGTATATCTAATCCCCGAAGGGTGGTACTCCAGTGCCCCATGATTACCAAGCCCTCTCACAAGCACATCATACACATCTCGGCGAATTATATCATCATTCTTCTGTAAGATTTATTGATTCTTCTTCTTGATTCTTGATTATAAAACTGGCCTAACAGAACGTAGAGCATTCCCATAAGCGCTTCGCCCTCTGTTCCAGAAGCCATTCGACTCGATGGTGTTTCGAGTCTAATGTTTCCGAAACAGACGTCGACATCAGGGCACAACTCTGGCTCTTGCGACAGGTTTCTTTGTTGTTCCGCCCACCCACGCCGTGCCCGTTACTAATCCAAGCACAACATCGGCCTGTCGGAACAACATGGTAACTGTTATCGAAGGTTACGACTACGAGTCTAGTATCACTACTAGAGTTATTGCCCCATTACTAGTGATTGCACATCTAGCATCTCACCGTCACATACCAGTCTGTCATATAAGGACAAAGAGACAATATCCGCTGTCATGCACCTCTCAACATACTCGCAAATTAAGATAGTCGAAAAGTGTTGCAGAAGTTGACGGATGATCATCCTTACCATCATTGTGCCGTCTCCTCATCGAAGGTTCAATATAACGATCAAATAACATATAATTGTTAAGTATATATTATATTGTTTGTTTGTTACAAAACAATCAAGTAACATTATATTGTTAAGTATAGATCATATTGTTTGTTTGTTACAAAACAATCAAGTAACTTAACATTGTTAAGTATATATTATATTGTTTGTTTGTTACAAAACGATCAAGTAACATTATATTGTTAAGTATATATTATATTGTTTGTTTGTTACAAAACGATCAAGTAACATTATATTGTTAAGTATAGATTATATTGTTTGTTTGTTACAAAACGATCAAGTAACTTAACATTGTTATGTATAGTTTATATTGTTACCCGGTAGTTGGGTTTTTTTTTACTGTTACAAAACGATCAAGTAACATATCATTGTTAAATATAGATTATATTGTTTGTTTGTTTGTTTGACTGTTACAAAGCAATCAAATAACATTATATTGTTAAGTATAGATTATATTGTTTGTTTGCCTGACTGTTTCAAAACACGCGTAAATTAAGGATGTTGAAATTTGGCATAAATTGATGGATTGCCGTGAATGTATTGGCAAGGCTGGAGTAAAGAATAACAAAACGTTGGTATATAGTCGGAGCAAAAAAAAAACCACAAAAAAAACACGCCTAATGACAAGAAATCAATAATAGAAGACGGAGAAGCAGTGTGCCACGTGACAACCAGATCCAGGCGATGGATGCCAGCACACATGAAACAATAGTGTAAGGTGAGATAGGACTGTGCTAGTTATGTGTGGTAGGTCGATAGGTGCGGGGGACACCTGGACGATATTTACTATCGAGTTTTGAGGATGCTGGTAATGTGGGCTACGTGTGAGGACGGCTTCATGTTTGTATCACATATGAGCACGTTATTATGTTTGTATCACCTGTAAGAACGTCATCATGTTTGTATCACCTGTAAGGACGTCATCACGTTTGTATCACCTGTAAGTACGTATTCATATTTGTATCACCTGTAAGTACGTATTCATGGTTGTATCACCTGTAAGTACGTATTCATATTTGTATCACCTGTAAGTACGTATTCATGTTTGTACCACCTGTAAGTACGTATTCATATTTGTATCACCTGTAAGTACGTATTCATGTTTGTACCACCTGTAAGTACGTATTCATGGTTGTATCACCTGTAAGTACGTATTCATATTTGTACCACCTGTAAGTACGTATTCATATTTGTACCACCTGTAAGTACGTATTCATGTTTGTATCACCTGTAAGTACGTATTCATGTTTGTACCACCTGTAAGTACGTATTCATGTTTGTACCACCTGTAAGTACGTATTCATATTTGTACCACCTGTAAGTACGTATTCATGTTTGTACCACCTGTAAGTACGTATTCATATTTGTACCACCTGTAAGTACGTATTCATGTTTGTATCACCTGTAAGTACGTATTCATGTTTGTATCACCTGTAAGTACGTATTCATGTTTGTACCACCTGTAAGTACGTATTCATGTTTGTATCACCTGTAAGGACGTTACTGTTTTCGTATGGAGAGACAAGGGATTTAATCAATACATTTTCTATGAGTTACTGTTTCTGTTTGCCTGCCGTACGTTAGCGAGTTATCAAAAACTCTCGCCACATTTTCTAATATCAATGTACACTCTTCTAAAAACATAAACCGTTCCCTCACAAGTTTCTTCTAGTGTGCTGTATTCGATTTTATAACCTTATCTTCTAGTGTGCTGTATTCGATTTTATAACCTTTTCTTCTAGTGTGCTGTATTCGATTTTATAACCTTATCTTCTAGTGTGCTGTATTCGATTTTATAACCTTATCTTCTAGTGTGCTGTATTCGATTTTATAACCTTATCTTCTAGTGTGCTGTATTCGATTTTACAACCTTATCTTCTAGTGTGCTGTATTCGATTTTATAACCTTATCTTCTAGTGTGCTGTATTCGATTTTATAACCTTATCTTCTAGTGTGCTGTATTCGATTTTATAACCTTATCTTCTAGTGTGCTGTATTCGATTTCACAACCTGATTCACACAGTGGTGGACTGTAGTGTCTTCGTCTAGTTTGTTAAATTCGATTTGACAACCTGATTCACACAGTGGTGGACTGTAGTGTCTTTGTCTAGTTTGTTATATTTGATTTCACAACCTGATACACACAGTGGTGGACTGTAGTGTCTTCGCCTAGTTTATTATAGTCGATTTCACAACCGGATCTACTAGTTTGTTGTATTCGATTTCACAACTTGATACAAGCTGTGGTGGACTGCAGTGTCTGTTCCTAGTTATTTTGTGTTTGATTTCACAATATGATCTTCTAGTATTTGTACTCGATTTCAAAACCTGATACAACGATGGACTGTAGTTTATTCTTTTATGTTTATTCTCAAACTCCTGCAGGTTAGTAGGAATTATTTGTGAGAGAGAAATACATTGTTTCAGTTTACAACATGGCTGCGATAGCTGCGTCTTTAAGCTTGACATACACGACGTCACCATGACTTTTGGGTCAATTTAACCCTCTATGCCAGTGTTTCCTCAACCTTTTTTTTAAACTATGCCCCACCTAATCTTCTTGTTATAATATTGTTTGGTAATCAGTTCTCCAACTTCCTTGTTATAATATTGTTTGGTAGTCAATTCTCCAACTTCCTTGTTATAATATTGTTTGGTAGTCAATTCTCCAACTTCCTTGTTATAATATTGTTTAAGAGTCAATCCTCCATCTTTCATGTTCTTATCACTTCTTGATTCGTTTTTTCCCCGCTATTCGCGGTATTCTGAACATTCTTCTATAGCACATATTGTCGAATGTCTTATTACTTATTATTACTTCATTATTAAGTGCCCAGATATAGATAACATTAATACCAGTCTTTAGAATACTTTACGTTCGCGTCTTGCCGGGCGCGAAAGAATATTAAAATTTAGGAACACAAATTTTTACCTTCCATGCATGTCGTAAGATGCGACTAAGGAAGTTATGTAGTGGATTTGCTGCCCATAGGGTCAAAGTTACCTAGGAGCCATTCTGAAGTCAGATGTGTAATATCAAAATGCAGAGAGATCGCAGCTAAGCTGTATATGGGTTATATGGAGGCTAATACCATCATCTAAATTAGCACGATTTGTAGATCTATTAAACAACTGTACATCTCAAACAACAACTTTCTTCCCTTGTAAGTTCTAATCTTTGGTCGTTCTAGATCTAGTCTGCAACTCTGCGTTTTCCCGTCCCTCACGCGAATGCAACAAAATAATATCAATTTTAGTTTATCAGGGTGCAGACATATAAACTGGGCAGCAATTCTCTACCAATAAAACATCAGGGTGCAGACATATAAACTGGGCAGCAATTCTCTACCAATAAAACATCAGGGTGCAGACATATAAACCGGGCAGCAACTCTCTACCAATAAAACATCAGGGTGCAGACATATAAACTGGGCAGTAACTCTCTCGTAACAAAACATCAGGGTGCAGACATATAAACTGGGCAGCAACTCTCTACCAATAAAACATCAGGGTGCAGACATATAAACCGGGCAGCAACTCTCTCGTAACAAAACATCAGGGTGCAGACATATAAACTGGGCAGCAATTCTCTACCAATAAAACATCAGGGTGCAACATATAAACTGGGCAGCAACTCTCTACCAAAAAAAAAAACAAAGTTTGACATTATTTGTAAACTTCTCCTACGTTACATTATCTTATGTAAAGTTTCCTAAAAATCTCAAATGACTGAACTTTACTGCTAAATATTTTCTCAACAATTAAGCTCTATAACATATTTCATATCTTTCTTAGATCTGTAGATTTTCACTTGAGTGTTCTTGTTATGGGGTTGCCTACCCACCTAACGTCTCCTGATTTTACTTGAGCGTTCTTGTTATGGGGTTGCCTACCCACCTAACGTCTCCTGATTTTACTTGAGCGTTCTTGTTATGGGGTTGCCTACCCACCTAACGTTTCCTGATATTTCTACATATTTCTTTGCTCTATCATCTCTGCGTCTGTACACATCAGGCAGCGAAATTTCAAATCCTGATAAACCAATATCATCGATCTATCAATATCATCGATCTATGAATATCATCGATCTATCAACTACAATTCCTGAACACATTTAAATGTTAAGCTATGTATGTTGATCAACCGCTTGCCTTGATCTATACGTTCTACTTCTGGGCGCATCTAAAATATTAGTTTACATGGACCAATCAACTGGTTGCCTTGATCTATAAGTTCTACTTCTGGGCGCATCTAAAATATTAGTTTACATGGACCAATCAACTGGTTGCCTTGATCTATAAGTTCTACTTCTGGGCGCATCTAAAATATTAGTTTACATGGACCAATCAACTGGTTGCCTTGATCTATAAGTTCTACTTCTGGGCGCATCTAAAATATTAGTTTACATGGACCAATCAACTGGTTGCCTTGATCTATAAGTTCTACTTCTGGGCGCATCTAAAATATTAGTTTACATGGACCAATCAACTGGTTGCCTTGATCTATAAGTTCTACTTCTGGGCGCATCTAAAATATTAGTTTACATGGACCAATCAACTGGTTGCCTTGATCTATAAGTTCTACTTCTGGGCGCATCTAAAATATTAGTTTACATGGACCAATCAACTGGTTGCCTTGATCTATAAGTTCTACTTCTGGGCGCATCTAAAATATTAGTTTACATGGACCAATCAACTGGTTGCCTTGATCTATAAGTTCTACTTCTGGGCGCATCTAAAATATTAGTTTACATGGACCAATCAACTGGTTGCCTTGATCTATAAGTTCTACTTCTGGGCGCATCTAAAATATTAGTTTACATGGACCAATCAACTGGTTGCCTTGATCTATAAGTTCTACTTCTGGGCGCATCTAAAATATTAGTTTACATGGACCAATCAACTGGTTGCCTTGATCTATAAGTTCTACTTCTGGGCGCATCTAAAATATTAGTTTACATGGACCAATCAACTGGTTGCCTTGATCTATAAGTTCTACTTCTGGGCGCATCTAAAATATTAGTTTACATGGACCAATCAACTGGTTGCCTTGATCTATAAGTTCTACTTCTGAGCACATTGAATACTAGTCCACGCACATCGTTAACGCTCTACAAAAACACTACGGCTTGACCACAACTAGCACAATGTACATGTTTAACTTCCATGAACAAACGACATCTAGTCCTCTGACCCTGTTCGACCGGCCGCCTCAAATATCGCTAACCCCCCCCCTCCTCCTCCTACAATTCTAGACCCCCTTGTAGGATGGTGGTCAAGACTGCTTTTAACTCAGGCATTGCCTTGAAACCTCCGGATTGAAATTCCCCTGTGTTGTTCGTGTGGACAAAAAGTGTTCACTAATACGGGCGTCTCACCTACTTTCGCTAAATTAATTGTTCTATTTCTTCTCGATGATTCTAATATTATGGGATCACTTGCCCCTCTAATTTACATAAATTTAACGACCCTCGTATACAATCTTTCTGTTTGAAATGTTGTCTTTTCTTGTGATCTATTTTCATTATTTGTAACAATTATTGCTATTTTCATTAATAACATTATATTTGTTTAGTCTTACCCCAGCTCTCGCATTTCCAGAGCGTCGGGATGTTTTCTGACTAGAGATAAATCTCTGTTGAGTATTGTGTCAGTCTCGCGTCTTTATTAATATAATTCATCATTTCTTTGTAAATTCTTCATCATTTCTTTGTAAATTCTTCATCATTTCTTTGTAAATTCTTCATCATTTCTTTGTAAATTCTTCATCATTTCTTTGTAAATTCTTCATCATTTCTTTGTAAATTCTTCATCATTTCTTTGTAAATTCTTCATCATTTCTTTGTAAATTCTTCATCATTTCTTTGTAAATTGTTCATCATTTCTTTGTATATAATTCATAATTTCTTTGTAAATTGTTCATTTCTTTGTAAATAATTCATAATTTCTCTGTAAATTCTTCATCATTTCTTTGTAAATTGTTCATCATTTCTTTGTATATAATTCATAATTTCTTTGTAAATTGTTCATTTCTTTGTAAATAATTCATAATTTCTCTGTAAATTCTTCATCATTTCTTTGTAAATTGTTCATCATTTCTTTGTATATAATTCATAATTTCTTTGTAAATTGTTCATTTCTTTGTAAATAATTCATAATTTCTCTGTAAATTCTTCATCATTTCTTTGTAAATTGTTCATCATTTCTTTGTATATAATTCATAATTTCTTTGTAAATTGTTCATTTCTTTGTAAATAATTCATAATTTCTCTGTAAATTCTTCATCATTTCTTTGTAAATTGTTCATCATTTCTTTGTATATAATTCATAATTTCTTTGTAAATTGTTCATTTCTTTGTAAATAATTCATAATTTCTCTGTAAATTCTTCATCATTTCTTTGTAAATTGTTCATCATTTCTTTGTATATAATTCATAATTTCTTTGTAAATTGTTCATCATTTCTTTGTATATAATTCATAATTTCTTTGTAAATTGCTAATCATTTCTTTGTGAATTGTTCATAATTTCTTTGTAAATTGCTCATCATTTCTTTGTGAATTGTTCATAATTTCTTTGTAAATTGTTCATTTCTTTGTAAATAATTCATCATTTCTTTGTAAATTGCTCATCATTTCTTTGTGAATTGTTCATAATTTCTTCACCTTTAATTGATAATTTTTCCCCTGTGTACACTTTACTATTTTCATTACAAGTGTTTATGAAAATGAATATGTGGATATATAGAATACGGAGAACTTGATGGAAAGAGAAGAAAACTAATAAGGAGATTCTAGCAATACTTTGTATGAAGAAAGAATTATTAAAGGAAATAAGGATCAAACAAATAAAATATTTTGGACATATTAAAAAAAGATACCCTTTTGAAGACCTTACTTGAGGGTAAAGTTGAGGAGGGGAACGAGCACGATTTAGACATAGACACAAGTGGGAGAGTACCATCACGAGAGCGACAGGCTACAGTCTAGCAGAGTGTACCACCAAGACAAAATACAGGAATGTTGGGGATCTGTTACAGCCAACCTTCGTTGCGGGGACGGTACTTGATGATGATGATGAAATGTTTTACCTGTAATATATTGCTAACTTATTTGTTACTGATGTTTGTGATATGTTTGTTACGGATGTTATGTAATTGACATGGCTGTCACAGCTGTATTTGGGATGTTTGTTACAACATACAAAAATGTAAACACAATATTTCCCCTTTTTTTTAAAGTGTGAAGAATCCTGTATATTTTGAAGTCATCTAACAACACAGCTCCCTGGGAACTAATCGGGAACTAATCGGGAACTAATCGGGAACTAATCGGGAACTCATTGGGAACTAAACCATTCATCCATTACAAAAACATCTTTTCGGGGATACTTTGAGATTATGGGGTAGCTCGGTGGTCTAGTTGATAGTGAGCTTGCTTTCTGTTACCGGGTTACAGCGTGTCATGTTGGAAACAACGTCCGGATGAAAAAACAATCCAATGCGTGATGTCTCGCCTGAGGCGATCGTTTCTCCTGTCGACCCATCTGTAAATGGGTACCTGACGCATGTGAGCAAGGAAGCAAGGAAGGAGAATTGACACTCCACTTAACACCTAATATGTGCTGCGGCTTAGTACATGAAGAGTTATCCGCAATCCCTGCAGCGGATTTCTGCTATGAAACCTAACTTTACCTTCATGAGAATATAGCATGAAGCTAAGAAATTACTTGCTGTGGGTGGTACTGTTTGCAGCGGGTTTACTACTTTGCTGAGAGGCACATAGTACATTTAGGAAAACTTTCGAATAATGAAGTCAATCCTCTATACCTTTTGACACATATATATATATATATATATATATATATATATATATATATATATATATATATATATATATATATATATATATATATATATATATATATACAGATAGATAGATATATAGATAGATAGATAGATAGATAGATAGATAGATAGATAGATAGATAGATGGATAGATGGATAGATGGATCGATCGATGGATAGATGGATAGATGGATAGATGGATCGATCGATGGATAGATGGATAGATGGATCGATAGATAGATAGATAGATAGATAGATAGATAGATAGATGGATGGATGGATGGATGGATGGATGGATGGATCGATGGATGGATGGATGGATCGATGGATGGATGGATGGATCGATGGATAGATGGATGGATAGATTGATGGATAGATTGATGGATGGATAGAGGGATGGATGGATGGATAGATGGATAGATAGATAGATAGATAGATAGATAGATAGATAGATAGATAGATAGATATACACTTTCCAATTAGGCAACCCATACTGGTCAGTAATAAGATTTGTTTGGTGTGAAGAATAATGAATTCTCCAGCAGAGTTGCCAGATATGAACAACTGATTACGGTTCAATTTCAGGTACAATTTGGTAAACAAATCGGCAAAATTCCTGTTAATATATTTTCAAATTGACCAGAATTTTTATTTTAAATGACCAAAACATACATTTCATTATCAGTGATATTTAATAATGGTAAAAATTGTGACATTTGACCATGAAAAGGTTACATTTTGGCAACCCTGCTTCCTAGTGCTACCGCCGAGATAAGTTTGCAAGTTTAAAATGCATTATATATCTCCACTATAAGAAATGGTACCGAGTTCGATCCTCACCACAGGCAATTTTGCATCCGGACCGTTCAGAAAGCAATGACAATCTACTGAACGTATTTATATTGCCTAGAAAATCACCACAGCCAACAAATGCTGGGTTGATAGCTACGTCCTGGATAGGATATGCTACCAATTATAAGAAATAAACTCGGACTTTTCAGGGAGACGAACCCTTTTCTCTAAGTGTTGATGTATCTACATTCTTTATAAGTGTAACGCGACAAAGTCTAAAAACACAAGTTCTAGCAACAATTGAGATTTAGAGCTAAGACGCCATTGACACGTGATACACATCTTTAGTTGATATGTGACGAAATGAAAAGTCAGTGATTCACAATGTGCCATCTCCTGAAGTGAATTCAGACACACATGGATATAATGGATTGTTCCCTGGATATGGATTTCATTGCTTGAGGTAACGTCGTTGATGAGTCGTTATGTTATATTTGAGTCTCTTGACAATTACAGTTCTTGGACTCATCGGGACTTATCCCCCTAAAGTGACATTATTAGATTTGTTTTCCCGTGATGTTAATTTGTCACTTTGTGCGCGATCATTGCGGTATAAGACCTATTGACTATTAGAAATCCAGCATTCTAAAATAACTCTTTAGACTATTCCCTGGATTTTCATTGGTTGTCACACAAAGTATAATCATAGTGACCAATGAATGCCGCTGGAATAGTTAAATGTGTCATTACGAAGGCTTGCATTCACATTAGCTAGTAGGTCTTATATTGTAGAAGTCATACTTATGTTTCCTTTGTGTCTATACGGAAAATCATGGGGAGAGTAAAATATCGTCACTTAAGAAGGAGAATTTCCAATTTGTCCATGTATATGTAATTGTCAAAGGATTCGATGTAGTTGTACGTATGATCTCTGTTTGCTGTTCGTATGATTCTACAGTATTTACAAGCGATAGAGCTCTTGTTTTCTGTACTAAATCGAGACAGTCTTATAGAGCTTTCTTTCAGAACCAGAAGACTCGACTATCAGCAGTATGCAGTTCATTGAAATGAAGCCTTCTACTCAGAATGGGGTTCGGTGTGTGCATGTAAAACATTATGTTCCATCATTTCGTGTGCATACATTCAAAATGAATGCCTGCTACCTTTTGGTGCCTATTAATGGTGGTAATTTTTGACCATACTATCTATATGGCCTGATTGCGGTCACTTTTGACCACACTATCTATATGGCTTCAATGCGGTCACTTTTGAGCAAATATTTCATATGTGTTCAACACAGTAACACATTCCATATGAAGTCATGGCTTCAATATACCACTTTTTTGCCACACCTCATATGACTTCATGATTTCAATAGGTACATTTTTGCAATACAGTCCATATGACTTCATGGCTGGCATCAGTAGGTCACTTTAGTAGGTAGAAACAGTAAATTGTGCACAGACTCCAATACAATTTTACCCCATAGTAGAATCTATACTGGTGACAGTATAAATTATTGCTGGCTGAAAAATCATCAACTAATTAGTGAAAATAATTCATTATGTAAAAAAGATAAATTTGGATATTCGAAAATACAGATGCTGATTTATACACTCTAAATTAATCATTTGTTTTTAGTTTCTAGTCTCAAAATCACGCAAATAGAGTTATATCTTGCGCATATGGATCGTCAGCCTTGGAATAAACTGTATGTCGTAAAATTTTCTAAAATAAATATACTGATTTTGAACATTGACGATCTAGTTGGCGGGAAATGTCGATCAGTGCATATCGGTTGAGAAATCTGAAGGATTGTGTCCTAGTTGGCGGAGAATGCCAAATGTACCATCAATGTAGATGGCTTAATAAATCTGAAGGACTGTGACCTAGTTGGTCCAGATGTCTATACTACGTTGCTAGTTGGACGTAATGATCCAGGTATATGGTTGCACTGGAATACTTCCCTTCAGAGACTAATTATGCATCCGTAAATGACCATAACACACCCAAGAATTGGTGATTTCCTTCTAATAAAAAAAAGGAATCCCAATTCACATCACATGCTCTTTTCCTGCTAACTCTGTCTCTCTCTCTCACTTTCTCTCTCTCTGCTTCGCTCACTCTTTCGCTCACTCTTTCGCTCACTCTTTCGCTCACTCTTTCGCTCACTCTTTCGCTCACTCTTTCTTTCTCACATCCCTTCTCTCTCTCTCCCTTTTTCTCACTCTCTCTCTCTCTCTCTCTCTCTGTTATTAAATTTGACCGAACTAATAATTTATTATCATTTTACCGTAACAAGGGAATTAATCAACCTTCAGAAACTAAGGGCAACAACTTTGTCCAGCACAAGAGACTTGCAACAAAAACTCATCACTGAGGACATTTTCCATTTTCACCACCTTCTTTATTTTCTTTCTAGCGGTTTTCTAAATCGTAGGAAGCTCCACAAAAATGGAGGTCGCATTTGGACGCAATGAAGGATTAATGAGGAGTGAAATGCTGTGAGAAAGGAGAGGCCAAAAAGAATTTTTTTTAAATGGTGGAAGACAAGCGAACGAGGACAATTATGAAAACAAATCAAAGGAAAAGAAAGAATACGATAAAATCAAATGGAAAAAAAGGTTTTAAAATTGAGTTGCTGAAAACGGATGTCTTGGATTGTCATGTTTCTGGTGTGAGGTATTTCCGCTCTTATCTCAAATAGGCAGTTTCCACGTCGATCAGACGCAAATATCGCAATTTTTTTTGTAGATAGTAGCACAACTGGTCAGTCTTCAAATCACACGAGAGAATCCGTGTTGGTAACTAGAGGTTAGTTGCCGATCCAGCAATCCATAGACTCATGCCCTTTGACCCAATACCACTGTGTAATATATGCATGTGTTTGTGAACTTGTTTTGTTCTATATAAGGTGTTTTATCTATCTGGCCTGTGAGAACGATACATTATTCTGACCATCCAGCACTGGAAGGAAATAGCCAACAGTTTTCTAAGGACGAGTGCACATCCTGTTCACAGTGGTGTGTTGTGGTTTTACTCTGTTAAGCTATACATGTTGGGTACGAAGTCGAAAGATGGTATCCAACTTTGGTCTTTCATTATCAGAAGGTTGATCTTCGGAAAACCCTCCATTTTACTAGAGTTCTCACTGTTGGATTTTTAATACCTTATTTTATATTTGTGGGTCGTCTCCTGCAAACTCTTCTACCCCTGACGCTGAAAGGCAATAAAGGGTTTAGCGAATAGATAGATAAGATAAGATAAGATAAGATAAGATAAGATACGATAAGATAAGATAAGATGATATAAGATAAGATAAGATAAGATGAGATGAGATGAGATGAGATGAGATGAGATGAGATAAGGTAAGATAAGATAAGATAAGATAAGATAGATGTTGTCTTTTGGATTTATCACTCACGTTTGTTAGACCGCTACTATGCCGATAAAGAATCTTTAACATTAATTAATTTTTATTCGTCGTTAAAATAAATGTATATGTTCGTTCAGACGTAGAACTTAAATCGAAACGGCAACAGTGTACGACCTTTTAATTTTAGTATACTTGCTTTTATCATATTTTTATTAGTCGTGGTAGGTATTTATAACACTATTTACCTATTATTACTGTGAGATTTAGGATGGTCATGTAACACTATTTGTCTATTATTACTGTGAGATTTAGGCTGGTCATATAATTTTAGATGTCTCTCCCTGTGTTTACTCATTGTTCAACTGTTCAATAAATGGAGAACTTAGATCATATGTGTTCTCATGCCGAAAATGTATTACTGGGTTGGAAGGCGCAAAATAACGCAGCTCCGCTGTGAAACTAGCAACGTACATCACGCTCCATGCAGAAGTCACAAACTTTCTTGATGGTGATCAGAGAGTCAACGCAGAAGAAGAATAATATGCGCTCTAATCTTGTATAAGAATGCTGGTACGGACACTATGTTAGGCTGATCTTGTAGTAAGAAAGCTGGTACACATACAATTGTAAGCTAATCTTGTAGTAAGACTGCTACCTACACAATTGTAAACTAATCTTGTAGCAAGACTGTTACCTACACAATTGTAGACTAATCTTGTAGTAAGACTGCTACCTACACAATTGTAAACTAATCTTGTAGTAAGACTGCTACCTACACAATTGTAAACTAATCTTGTAGCAAGACTGCTACCTACACAATTGTAGACTAATCTTGTAGTAAGACTGCTACCTACACAATTGTAGACTAATCTTGTAGTAAGACTATTACCTACACAATTGTAGACTAATCTTGTAGTAAGACTGTTACCTACACAATTGTAGGCTAATCTTGTAGTAAGACTGTTACCTACACAATTGTAGGCTAATCTTGTAGCAAGACTGTCACCTACACAATTGTAGGCTGATTTTGTAGTAAGACTATTACCTACACAATTGTAGGCTGATTTTGTAGTAAGACTATTACCTACACAATTGTAGGCTAATCTTGTAGTAAGACTGTTACCTACACAATTGTAGGCTAATCTTGTAGTAAGACTGTTACCTACACAATTGTAGGCTAATCTTGTAGTAAGACTGTTACCTACACAATTGTAGGCTAATCTTGTAGTAAGACTGTTACCTACACAATTGTAGGCTAATCTTGTAGTAAGACTGTTACCTACACAATTGTAGGCTGATCTTGTAGCAAGACTGTCACCTACACAATTGTAGGCTGATTTTGTAGTAAGACTATTACCTACACAATTGTAGGCTAATCTTGTAGTAAGACTGTTACCTACACAATTGTAGGCTAATCTTGTAGTAAGACTGTTACCTACACAATTGTAGGCTGATCTTTTAGCAAGACTGTTACCTACACAATTGTAGGCTAATCTTGTAGTAAGAAAGCTGGTACACACACGATGATAGGATGATTTGTTTTCTGCATTGATTCCTAAGCATGGTTGTGGTTCGCCTGAGATGTTATAATTTTGCAACACCGTCTTTCATCTGAATTCTGATGCCTAGATATAAACTACTGGTGGGGCAACACTATGTCGTCCACCTAAGTTCTGCTACCTATCTATAAACTAGTGGTGGGGCCTTAGTCTTCCACTGGTGGGGCAACACGATGTCTTCCACATTAAGTCTGCTGCCTACCTATGTCGTGGTTTGAGGTACAGAGTGGAGTAAGGCAAGGGTGCACACTCTCCCCATACCTGTTCAACATCTACGCTGAAAGTATAATGAGGAACGTGAGAGAAGACATACACAACACTGACTACCACGCTTTAAACATAGGTGGATTCCTAATCCCGGAACTACGCTACGCAGACGACACAGTACTTCTTTCAAACGATATAAAGGGATTGGAACAACTAATCAAGAACACAAAGAAATATAGCGAAGCACAAAATTTGTATTTAAACATGCAGAAAACAAAAATCATGTCAACAGATATAACAACACAACAACCAAAAATCAGAATAGACAATACCGAGATGGAATGTGTGGATAAATTTGAATACTTAGGAGCAAACATCAACGGTGCAGGAGACTGCATGGCAGAAGTAAGGAAGAGATTGGCAATAGCATATTGCAAAATAACACGGCTGAAAAACATATGGAAAAACAACAAAATAGAAACGAAAGTGCTAATGTTACGAACTTTAATTTTTCCGGTTGCAACATACGGCTGTGAAACATGGACTCTAAGTAAAACAGCGGCAAAGAAGATCAACGCCTTCGAGCTGAAATGCAACAGAAAGATACTTAGAATATCATGGAAGGATAAAATCAGAAACTCAATTATAAACACACTGAATATTCCAGAGTGTTGGTTACTAAACACAATAACAAAAAGAAAACTACGCCTGTTTGGTCATATAAAGAGACATAACTGTTTAGAAAGACAAATAATGGAGGGAAGAGTACCTGGGTAGAGGAGAAGGGGCAGACCAAGAAGACGATGGACTGACGACATTAAAGATAATATGAATACATCGCTAGAAAATGCAAGCCACATCGCCCAAGACAGAGAGAGGTTCAGAGAGTTCATTGGGAAGACAACGTTCTGGAAGGAATACGTCACATGACAATCTATAAACTCATGTGAAAATTAGTGGCGGGGCAACACGGTGTCTTCCACTGGTGGGGCAACACTATGTCTTCCGCGTTAGTTCTGCTGCCTATCTATAAACTAGTGGTGGGGCAACACTATGCCTTCCACGTGAGTTCTGCCACCTAGCTGTAGATCAGTGCTGGGGCAACACTATGTCTTGAAACTGAGCTCTGTGACCTATATATAAATGAATGCTGGGGTAACACTATGTCCTCCACCTGTGTTCTGCGGTCTAGCTATATCAGTGGGTGTTGAAAGAGATATGACCACTGTCCAAATGCGTCTCGCCAAGCCATTTTTCTAACCCACCTGGTTGATCTAAACGTGGATCCAGGTCAGTATAAATTCCTGAAAGCTCCAGAGGACTTCAGAAAAGGACTTTACAGAGGACTTCACAAAAGAACTTCGTAGAGGACATCACAAAGGACTTCACAGAGGACTTCACGAAAAGATCGAACTAAGAAAGCTCATTCTGGCTCAACGACCTAAATAGGTTGATCACTTCTGGAACATAGGAAGAAATAAAAACCCCGAATATTGTAAACACTTAAACCTACACGACTGCTTCAAGACAACCAGAACCATTCATTCAGTTATCACTTGTCAATGTATCAGTGTCGACATATTTACTCTCTCGTATTCCTGGACTCCTATATATTATACCGGCATTCATTAAAAACGCACCACTATAACGATCCAGGAACATAAGTGTAAAATGTCAATATAATTGTGTACAAGTAAACATTTTCAGAATCGATATTCATCTTGCCATTAATCTATCCTGGTTATTCATTTGTGCATTTGATTTTTATGAAATTCTTGAAATATTTACAGGCAAGGGAGACAACAAAAAATGCAACTTACTTTAAAAAAGAAAGTATTTCACACTGACCTCAGTATCTGGTGTGTCCACGATGTGCTTGTAAACTAGCTTGGTAGCGGCTACGCATGGACGCGTACAGGTCTCTGCAGAAACTTTCTATCTAACAATCTGCCAAATGCAACAGTTGTTTTAGAGTTTGCTGTTGACCCCGGTATGAATGTCGTCGGCCCTGGAGAGATGACTACTTCGATGTGTCGTCTGGTAGGAGACAACTGCTATCGATCTTAATGACTGGGTCATGGGTACTGGGAGAAGCTTCAGGCATTATCTCATTTTTCTTGATGTTGATGGTCAGACTAAACATATCACAAGCGATAATCTGTCCATATAGATTAGAATATCTTTCTCAGAGGTGACAGTGAGTGCACGGTTAGCAAACATCAGATTTATAATGGCCATCTCTTCCACCTTAGTTGAGGCTTGGAGTTGTCTAAGTAACAGAGAATATATAGTAAAATAAAATAATAGATCTATCTATCTATCTATCTGTCTGTCTAGTCTAGTCTAGTCTAGTCTAGTCTAGTCTAGTCTAGTCTAGTCTAGTCTAGTCTAGTCTAGTCTAGTCTAGTCTAGTCTAGTCTAGTCTAGTCTTGCCTGCCTGCTTGCCTGCCTACCTCTCTCTCTCTCTCTCTCTCTCTCTCTCTGCCTGCCTGCCTGCCTCTGTTCGCCCGTCCGTCCGTCTATCTCTCCGTCTTTCCGTCCGTCCGTCCCGGGGTGTGTGAACTCTGCCACTTGTTAAAGTATGTTATTTTCAACATATATATTGGTGTTTTTCTGTTCTTCCTATCTTCATTACTACGGTCTTTTCTATATTTATCTTAATATTGAAGGTTTGGCATGTTTTATGTAATCTATTTGTCTTTGTAGTTTCTCTTATGATGATACTAGTAGTACTTGGTCATCTGAAAATTGCAATTCGTTTCAGTTATTGTTCAGATTCACGGAGAGATCGAGCAAAGTATATCAAATGAAAAGAGAGAGAGAGAGCAATACTATCTCTAATGAAATAAGAGAGATATAACACTATCTCTAATGAAATAAGAGAGATAGAACACTACTATCTCTAATGAAATAAGAGAGATATAACACTATCTCTAATGAAATAAGAGAGATAGAACACTATCTCTAATGAAATAAGAGAGATAGAACACTATCTCTAATGAAATAAGAGAGATAGAACACTACTATCTCTAATGAAATAAGAGAGATAGAATACTACTATCTCTAATGAAATAAGAGAGATAGAATACTACTATCTCTAATGAAATAAGAGAGATAGAATACTACTATCTCTAATGAAATAAGAGAGATACAACACTATCTCTAATGAAATAAGAGAGATAGAACACTACTATCTCTAATGAAATAAGAGAGATAGAACACTACTATCTCTAATGAAATAAGAGAGATAGAACACTACTATCTCTAATGAAATAAGAGAGATAGAACACTACTATCTCTAATGAAATAAGAGAGATAGAACACTACTATCTCTAATGAAATAAGAGAGATAGAACACTACTATCTCTAATGAAATAAGAGAGATATAACACTATCTCTAATGAAATAAGAGAGATAGAACACTACTATCTCTAATGAAATAAGACATAGAACAAAACAAGGAATAGAAAAGTGGATTCCAATCGATTTAATCTAGCTGTCCTATTTCTAGAGTACAAGTTAGATGCCCTTAATCTCTGAGACTATCTGGTAATCCTTTCCGTTTGAAAACTTAGAGCTCTCTCTCTCTCTCTCTCTCTCTCTCTCTCTCTCTGGGTTTCTAATCATGTACTTTAAAAATAGAGAGATGGCCAAGGTTCTTGTGACATTTGCCTAGAATGTCTCTTCATAAATTCAATTATGTGTTTTGCAAAAATTAAGAAATCTAGAAGAGTGTTTTCCTTCCATCCGGAATTATCTCAACCATGGAAATGATGGAAATGTCTTAATGACATCTAACGGACATCTGCATGTTGTTTCTGCGTAAATTAAATTACTCCTTCCAAAAATATGGGCTGGAAACTTCAGTGAAAGATGGAAGACTTGATTAAGATATCAAAACAATAGTACACGAGGGCAAATTTTGTCAATTACTGGAAAACACCAGGTCCCAGGCATTCTAATATGTCCTTGACAGCAGAATCAGTCCATGATTAATACCGCCATTACGCGAGCCTTGTTCAATGGACAGACATCGACAGTTAACTAAGCATATGATGAATAACGATGATACAACCTTGTGCATAATTTTTTATGGGTTCAAGAAGAGCGTATGTGATTACGACAGTTGTATAGCTGATTTTATGTTGTAGACTGAAATGATATATTTACTCAAGAGTCTATTGTCTGTTGTCTTTCTCCAGGTGGTTTGTGATACACTGTTGCCGTTAAGGTTAGGGGTGATCGGAGTCCGAGCTTGCGTCCTAAAGCCAGATGTGTGGCCTTGGCTGTGCTATGACCGTGTCTGTACAGGATGTCCCTGACGTTTTCTATCCATCTTTTCCGTGGTACTCAAGTGCCATTTATATAACAGCGTATTTGTCATTGAAGTGAAACTAGATATTACAATCGTTCAGTATTTTGCCATGTTTTTTTTAACTGTCCGGAAAGACGATTGCCTGAAGTATGGTTTAAATACGGTACCTTATCCGTGTGAGTAGCCCACTGTGTCAACCTCACCGACAATCTGAACGCAGGTGTCGCTCGTGTGCCAACCGGTGACTATACTTCTACAGAGTGTTTATAAAGACTCACTAGAATTTGTATTCTTGAGACTAACGGGAATTGAACTGGTTCAATTCCCGTTAGTCTCAAGAATTTTTAATATTGTCCTCTGGCTTCCTACTTAAATTTACTTGTATAGAATTTGTATGAAGAATACATTTGAAAAACAACGTACATGACATAATCACAAAATGTGTACCATAGTCCACCGTGAAGCAATATGTGGTGTATGACTGTAGTCTGCTGGAGTAGTTCTTTGCAATGCTAAACAGAATGGTGTTATCAACGGAAGAAGAAATGTTTTGGTCCGACAAATGTTTCAAAATGACGGTCGATACACACGGGTGGTTGTTGAAAGATTTATAGCAATATTTCTTGATAAACAACCTCCTAAAAATTCCAATGGTACTTTCCAGCTTCCCCAAATCAGCGCTGGTCCATAGCAGTACTATTGTAACTATATTAATGACATTTTTGTAGTCTCCAGTGACGTCATGTGATGTAAATTTTCTTCAAATTTGTTCGAAATGATGTCAAATTAATAAGTAAATTCAAGTAGGAAGCAAGAGGATCAATTAAAAATTCTTAAGTGTAACGGGAATTCAACCACTCAGTTCTAACGGCACCGAATCATAACGGCACCATATGTTTGTGTTACTGAGAATACTTCAATACTTGTACGGGATGTTCGTTGTTGTTGTAATAGTCCTTATCCCCATTGGTCCATTCTCAGTGACTTGAGTACACAGTTTGAATGTCTTGACCTAATCACATCTTTTATTGGAGCTGTGGTTAGTCAGATACAGAAAAATGCGTTCACTCGAATTGCCAGGCGATTCGGTGCCGTTAGAACGGACTGGTTCAATTCCCGTTAGTCTCTAGAATTTTTAGTTTTGTACGAAATTTCTTGCATGTAGTCTCCGTTTGATTTTGTTGTTTCATTATTTTTTAAAATTCTTCTCCATCTTGATAAAGACCTTTTGACTGAAACGTCAATATTGTGTATTGTTCAACGTCAAACTATTATTTAAACCTTTTTCTTTTCTTTTCAATATTTACTTACCATTATATCAACTATAATTTCCCTGCTTTTGTACATGATGCATTCGCTCCTACTTTCAGAACATTTTGTATTTGTGACCTTACTTTTTCGTAAATTTCTTAAGTCTTGAGTTGTATTGGAAGCTTTATTTCTCTGTATTTTGTGTGCAACCATTGCTATTTTTGTGGTTCTACGCATGTTACATATCTCCTTGTCCATCATTTAATATTTTGGGGTGTTTTTAGCTTTTTTTTCATATTTTCAGAGTATCTCATCTGTCATCAATTTCTTGGTTGTTTTTGTTCTTTCTGACTGTTTTGTTTTTTACTGTTCTATTGTATTTTATTTATATTCACTGTTCGGGTGATTTGCTTAAAGCTATCCCAATTATTATTTATGTTCTCGCTTGGATCTCCCATCTGTATTGTTTAATTAATTCGATAATTGGATTTTAATTTCTGTTTTTTACATCTTCACGGTATTTCTTCTAAATGCCTGTTTTCTCAGCGCTTTTGTGTTTATCCTCGGATCAGTATATCTTTTTGTTTCAGCGTTGATGTTTATCGGGATATCTGTAGATTTATATCTGGTCGTGTCAGCGTCAATGTGTCTATCTGTAGGTTTATATCTTGTCGTGTCAGCGTCAATGTGTCTATCTGTAGGTTTATATCTTGTCTTGTCAGCGTCAATGTGTCTATCTGTAGATTTATATCTTGTCGTGTCAGCGTCAATGTGTCTATCTGTAGATTTATATCTTGTCGTGTCAGCGTCAATGTGTCTATCTGTATATTTATATCTTGTCATGTCAGCGTCAATGCGTCTATCTGTAAATTTATATCTTTTCGTGTCAGCGTCAATGTGTCTATCTTTGGATTTATATATCTTGATGTTTCAGCGCTGATGTGTTGTTTTTTTCTGTGGATAATTTGTATTTTCTTTACCTTAAGAAAATTGATGTACGTATTCACAAGTAAATAATTGAAAATAAAATAAATAATCTGATTACGCTAACAAAGCACAGCTAAAAGCTTTATTTTTCGAATGAATGAGAAGCGTGGGGCAGAATTACTAAAAATATTTCTGTTCTTAATTGAAACCTGCCATTGCTCCCATCAGATGTTGTTAAACTAATTAGCGTTTCTAAGTGACAACGGCTGCCATGTTTTCTTTGTTCTATGTGATTTTAGTTATTGCTAATTCGTAGCGGGATATTTGCTGGCTGGTCGACTGGCCATATAGGCCAGTGCTTTTTAACCTCTTTTCGCGGTCACCATTTTTATGGGACAATATTTCTTCTGACGATGTCCACCCTCCTTTCCCAGACAAAGATATATTTTTAATTCCTTCCTTACTTCAAGAATTGCTTCTATATATCTTTAAAAGACGCTCAAATGCTAAAAGACGTAGAGGAATGACTTCGTTATATTCGGGTTTCCCCATAACTTGCTCTACCCCTATCAACGGAGCGACACGTCACCCGTCCAGAATATCATGTAATTCCGTAGTTTAAAGGTGTAATTATATAGATTTTCCCGCCGAAGACGGATGTTTCAAGCTATTGGTGCAAATAAAACGACGACACAACACATTTCCATTCTGGACTACATCCTGCTGCAAATCTATTAGGATCATGGTCCTGCTACAAGGGAGATCCAACGGGAGTTTGAGAATGAACGCTGAAGAAGAAGATATAGATCTTTAAAAGAAATGTGCTTAGGAAACTTTTGAGCAAAAGGTGGGAAGCTTAACTCTTTATCCTCGAAAGCTTTTCTTGCCCTGCCGTAAACAATGACATAATTCGTTTCGTTCTTCCCAATTACCTCTGAGATCTACAGTTTGTTTGCTTGCGATTAGGGCCTACTCGACAGACAAAGTGGGTTACACACTCCCACTCAAAGAAATCTGAAATGTTACACACTCCCACTCAAATAAAGCTGAAAGGTTACACACTCCCACTCAACGAAAGCTGCAAGGTTACACACTCCCACTCAACGAAAGCTGCAAGGTTACACACTCCCATTCAAAGAAAGCTGCAAGGTTACACACTCCCACTCAACGAAAGCTGCAAGGTTACACACTCCCACTCAACGAAAGCTGCAAGGTTACACACTCCCACTCAACGAAAGCTGCAAGGTTACACACTCCCATTCAAAGAAAGCTGCAAGGTTACACACTCCCACTCAACGAAAGCTGCAAGGTTACACACTCCCATTCAAAGAAAGCTGCAAGGTTACACACTCCCACTCAACGAAAGCTGCAAGTGTATCTTTAGAAAAGCCGTCTATGAAGTTACTTTTCTTTGCTTTCATCTAGACATGGCTGTGCCATGACCGTCTACAATATAAGACCTACTGGCTAGCAATGTTTCTTCTAAGACAATAGTGCATATAGTTAATAATTTATCTCAGCGGGTTGATGAATTTCGAACGCCACTTTTTCTGGGCCTTTTCTACATTTTTCTATCTGTTCTACCCTTTTTATATCTGTTCTACACTTTTTCTACCTATTCTACACTTTTTCTACCTATTCTACACTTTTTCTACCTTTTTGTATCTATTCTACTATTTTTTTCTATCTATTCTACTCTTTTTCTATCTATTCTACACTTTTTATACCGTAAACACGCTAATATTCTTCAGCATTTTTTATTTACACCAACCATATTTTTATTACATGAACTTTTACATACTGAGAGCACTGACGATCAGCAGTATTAATCTAATATCACAGAGAGCACTAACAACAAGCAGTATTAACCTAATATCACAGAGAGCACTAACAACAAGCAGTATTAATCTAATATCACAGAGAGCACTAACAACCAACAGTATTAATCTAATATCACAGTGAGCACTAACAACCAACAGTATTAATCTAATATCACAGAGAGCACTAACAACAAGCAGTATTAATCTAATATCACAGAGAGCACTAACAACAAGCAGTATTAATCTAATATCACAGAGAGCACTAACAACAAGCAGTATTAATCTAATATCACAGAGAGCACTAACAACCAACAGTATTAATCTAATATCACAGAGAGCACTAACAACCAACAGTATTAATCTAATATCACAGAGAGCACTAACAACCAACAGTATTAATCTAATATCACAGAGAGCACTAACAACAAGCAGTATTAATCTAATATCACAGAGAGCACTAACAACAAGCAGTATTAATCTAATATCACAGAGAGCACTAACAACAAGCAGTATTAATCTAATATCACAGAGAGCACTAACAACAAGCAGTATTAATCTAATATCACAGAGAGCACTAACAACCAACAGTATTAATCTAATATCACAGAGAGCACTAACATCCAACAGTATTAATCTAATATCACAGAGAGCACTAACAACAAGCAGTATTAATCTAATATCACAGAGAGCACTAACAACAAGCAGTATTAATCTAATATCACAGAGAGCACTAACAACCAACAGTATTAATCTAATATCACAGAGAGCACTAACAACCAGCAGTATTAATCTAATATCACAAGTGCACTATGAAAATGTTGGAATTGTTCAAGTTATTGTTTACAATTTTCCCTGTTGGGGATGTCAGTGAATTTCGTCAACAATTAGGGGTGGGAGAACTGAAAAAGTGTGCCAGTTGTTGACAAGGGCGAGAGGGGTGTGAATTTGACAAAAGTAGACGTCAACAAGCCTGCTTTTATACGCTAATTAAATTGTTCGAACGTGAAATTTTAAAAAAAATATAAGATTTGAAACAAAAAACGTATATTTTTATCGTACTTTGTCTGCGAAAAGTCATTTAAAAATGGGGGAAAAAGAGTAACAATGTTTGGACATAATTAAACAGAGGTCGGTGTGTCCCTGAAATGTTGACAAGGGGGCGTGGATGAGGTAAAAAAATTGGTGTAGTAATTTATTGCCCTTGTATTTCATCTAATATTGTTCTTGATATTTCAGCAGTTATTGCTATATAAAATGGACATAACCGTAATGTGTGAATATCTATTTTCATTTGTTTTCAGGTCAAAAATTGACTTTCCCATTCAATCACTAAAAATTTGGTTATCAGCAATGGAAGTAATTACTTCCACAAGATTGTGTAATACGTCACTTGTTTTGCTACTGTTTGTTCTATTTTTGGATTACCTTGTGGCAGACGTCACAGCTATGTCCTCCTGGGATCATCTTTCACGTGAGTACAATTCGTGTTCTGTTTAGTTCTATAATCATACACACGGGAGTAATCAACGTCTACTTTTGAAAAGTTGCTTTACACAGATGATTGAAATGTTGGGAGATATTTAGCGTGTGGAAGTTCTTTTATTACATTTATATTTATAGTGGTTTTGCTCGATTACCTGCTTGGGGTCAAAATGGACGATGTAATTCCGTGTTTTAAAATGGTTACGCCCGTGTGTTGCCGGGGTCCGAAAGGGGAGCAAAGAATAGCAACACTGTTTACCTTCCACGCATGTCGTAAAAGGCGACTAAGGAGGTTATGAGATGGAGTTGGCTGTCCCATCCCATATAGGGTCAGAGACCCAAAGAAATGCTGAAGTCGGATGTGTCAGGCCGAAAGTCGCAGATATCGCATCAATGCTGTAAACCATGACACAACGCATTCCGTTCTTCGGACTATATCCTGCTAATCTGCAGGAGTTTGAGAACGAACGCATAAGAAGAAGAAAATGGTTAGATTAAGACTGTTTATTAGCCGAAGACGGATGTTTGGCGAAAATACAATGGCGACACAACGCATTTCTATTCTCTGGACTACATCCTGCTGGAACACTAGTAGCACCATGGTTCTGCTGAAAAGGAGATTCAGGGGAGTTTGAGAATGAACGCTGAATAATAAATGAGAATATAAATTACTTTAACAATTAGCAGTTATGAGGGTTGGAAATGAGGTGTATCTAAAAAGCGAATATATAGATGGATTTATTACGAAAATCACTTATTACTCCAAACATGTATCATTAAATCACTTATTACTCAAAAAACTAAAATCACTTAATACTCAAATCACTTATTAGACAAACTATTGATTACTTAAATCACTTACTACTCAAATCACAGACCCCGGCAAAATACTGACGAAATCTCAATCTGATTTATTCAAATCACTTATGATTCAAATCACTTATTTATCAAATTACTTATCACGTAAATTGCTTTGTAGACAGACCAGGAAAGACAGATAAAATCGTTGTGGACGTAATGAGAAGATGAAGATTGAAGCAGATTCTGACAAGAGACCTGATTAATGGAACAGCAAACATAGAACCAACAAAAAGAGACGCCACTGAACTGTTTAAACTCACCGTATGAAAGACAGTTTTAATTGGGTGCACAGCACTCAAGAATGTGAAGTTGTGGAGGTTCATGATCGCCAACGCAAGCTGTGATTCACAAGAGATGAAGATTCAATAGAATATAAAAATGGTGTATCCGAATTAGTTTTACTACATTTACAGTGACGCGCTTAATGTGGCTGTCTCAACGATTCTAAAACTATATGCTATTGTATATATGTATATAATATATATATATAATATAATATATTATAATATATAATATATATATTATTCGTCAAAATACTTGCTTAGGAAGAATTCAAATCAACGGCTCCTAAGAATAGACACTAAACAGCAGTATGTTTTACAAAATGTAGAAATATTGTGTAATGTCTGATTTGAATAATAGATGGTTTGAGTAATATGTAATTTGAGTAATATGTAATTTGAGTAATAGGTAATTTTATTAATAGCAATTTGAGTATATTTGATAATAATATGAAAACAATATGATTATATCAGACATGTACTTAGAGTGAATGATACCTTATGCCACTACAGGCATTAAAATGGATACTAGATGGCAAAAGAAAAAGAGGAAGACCAAGGGAGAGACTCCACAGAACAACCATCAAGGAGGGTATGACTATTAAAAAACATGCAAGATTTACACACAGTAACATCACATTGTTAAAGCTCGAGAGCTATGGTTTCTGCCATATGCGCCGTATTGAACGTTGAAGGAATATATATATACTGTTAGAACAGGCAACTTTTTTTTAAAGTTACCTTTATAACAGATATTTGCTGATTGTACATTATTTAACTATCGATTGTGTTCATCTGGTCAGTACCTTCTCGTGGTTACCTGAATTGTACTCACTTCATTATTGGGAAGGATGGGGGTGTCAAGAAAGACGTCAACGTAAAAACAACATTTTGGCAATAAATCATGGCAGGTTCATGAAAATCCCATGAAAGTTTAATGAACAGAAAACTCTCTGAATACCTATAAAAGATTGACAGTCCTCGAATAAATTCAGATGAATATTTAATGCGCAAGTAGGGTTTATCTCATTACAGATCAACAACACATTATCACTAAACGCTTACAGACTAAACATCACAAAGTGTAGTGGTCAGACAATTTAATGTAGTTATAAGCATCATCAATATACTGTGTAATATGACCTTGTCATTAGAGGTGAGAAAGAGAGTTCTGCAGTGCTATATAACCCCTATACTAACATATGGGTGCGAGTCTTGGACAATAAACAAACTGGAAAGTGGGAGATTGGAGGCAACAGAGATGTGGTTCTACAGAAGAATGCTGAGAATACCATGGACTGCCAGAAAAACTAATGTAGAGGTATTAAAAGAGTTAAATGCGAAACGGACCTTAATCAACAATATAAGAAAAAGGCAATCTTTTTTTTTTGGCCACTTCATGAGACAGGCAGGTTTAGAGAACATAATCACAACAGGCAAGATTGAAGGCACCAGAGACAGAGGGCGACAACGTGAGAAAATATTAGACAGTTTGACAACCTGGCACGGCAAAGAAACACAACGACTTTGATACATAATACTGTGGACAGAGAGCTGTGGAGAGCCATGACCGCCTACGCCACCCGGCATGGCACCTGATGATGATGATAAGCATCATTAGTCACTTTTGGAGGCACCTTCAACAAACTGGCTCAGTGGCAAACCGGCTACGCAGTGGGAACCCAGAGTCACAACACCTTTCCCAAGACCGCTTCTTACGGCTGCGTCACCTCAGGAATTGATTTTTGCGTCTTCCACAGTGAACTCAATGACAGCAGCTATTTCAATTTCACATCAAACGTCCAGGAAGCGGCTGGAATAGTGCTTCATTACACGCCCAGAGGTTTCTAGCTCATTGGTATGCAATACTGTGAGAAACACCTTTCTACTTAGGATTATTTATGTCCTTCTTTGGTCATCCTGCAAGCAGCGTCTTCTTCTACATCTTATAAAAGAACAGCCAGCAATTCAGGGTCCTTCGCACCGAATATGCCTCATTCTAAACACAAAAGCGCGTGCGTATGTACACACACATCATTTCAGATCCAACATGCGCATTGAAGTAGACGTAGTTATCGCCGCCCTTAAGTTGTTCATTAGAATTGTATTTACTAGACAGTTGTTGTTTCAGACTTTCAGCCCATGCTTTGCTGCAGAAGTGTACTTAGTAGGAAGTTATTGTTTCAGACTTTCAGCCCATGCTTTGCTGTAGAAGTGTACTTAGTAGGAAGTTATGGTTTCAGACTTTCAGCCCATGCTTTGCTGTGGAAGTGTATTTACTAGACACTTGTTGTTTCAGACCTTCATCCCATGCTTTGCTGCAGAAGTGTACTTAGTAGGAAGTTATTGTTTCAGACTTTCAGCCCATGCTTTGCTGTGGAAGTGTACTTAGTAGGAAGTTATTGTTTCAGACTTTCAGCCCATGCTTTGCTGTAGAAGTGTACTTAGTAGGAAGTTATTGTGTCAGACTTTCAGCACATGCTGTGCTGTGGAAGTGTATTTAGTACAAGTTATTGTTTTTGACTTTCAGCCCATGCTTTGCTGTGGAAGTGTACTTAGTAGGAAGTTATTGTTTCAGACTTTCAGCCCATGCTTTGCTGTAGAAGTGTACTTAGTAGGAAGTTATTGTTTCAGACTTTCAGCCCATGCTTTGCTGTAGAAGTGTACTTAGTAGGAAGTTATTGTTTCAGACTTTCAGCCCATGCTTTGCTGTAGAAGTGTACTTAGTAGGAAGTTATTGTTTCAGACTTTCAGCCCATGCTTTGCTGTAGAAGTGTACTTAGTAGGAAGTTATTGTTTCAGACTTTCAGCCCATGCTTTGCTGTAGAAGTGTACTTAGTAGGAAGTTATTGTTTCAGACTTTCAGCCCATGCTGTGCTGTGGAATTTCCACATGTGAAAGTCTCACTGTATTCGTATATACTCTTCGAGAGCTATACTGCTGTATGCTGATTTTTCTGGTGAAAATGTAGTGAATCTTTTATGAAAGCATCAACTTTCTAGTTGTTCCATTCCTTGTCATGCATGTTTCTGGTATAGAATAATGACGTTTTAATGTTATCGCTTAATGTTGATTAGTTTTCCATTATCTCCGTGTTGCTGGATCTGCATTCTGAAAATTGTTTACGTTATGTATCTTTTCTATTCCTAGATTCTGACTAGTATTTATTCAAGTATCTTTTCTATTCCTATATTCTGACTAGTATTTATTCAAGTATCTTTTCTATGTCTAGATTGGCTAGTATTTATTCAAGTATCTTTTCTATTCCTATATTCTGACTAGTATTTATTCAAGTACCTTTTCTATTCTTATATTCTGACTAGTATTTATTCAAGTATCTTTTCTATTCCTATATTCTGACTAGTATTTATTCAAGTATCTTTTCTATTCCTATATTCTGACTAGTATTTATTCAAGTATCTTTTCTATTCCTATATTCTGACTAGTATTTATTCAAGTATCATTTCTATTCCTATATTCTGACTAGTATTTATTTAAGTATCTTTTCTATGTTTCAGTAATTTCAAAACTTTGGTCTAAACGAAGGGTCGCTTTTAAATCATAAGAAGAAAGCTACAGTATTTTAGACATTTTTCGATACATGATTTTTCGAAAGACTGATTCTAGAGGACAGAGTGTCGTGTAGGAGAAGAAGAGGAAGACCAAGAAGACGATGAACCAGCGATATCGAAGAATGTATGCACATGTCTTTGCCCAATGAAGGCCTACTTGCCCGGAACAGAGAGGCGTTCAGAGTATCCACAACGACGACATCGTTATGGAAAGAATATGTCACTTGATATATATCATTTCTACACCTAGATCCTGACCAGTATTTATTCAAGTATGTTTTCTACACCTAGATCCTGACCAGTATTTATTCAAGTATGTTTTCTACACCTAGATCCTGACCAGTATTTATTCAAGTATCTTTTTTATACCTAGATCCTGACCAGTATTTATTCAAGTATCTTTTTTATACCTAGATCCTGACCAGTATTTATTCAAGTATCTTTTCTACACCTAGATCCTGACCAGTATTATTCAGTATTATATACCAGAATATAAGAAGTATCTATTCTGTGCATAGATCCTGACCAGTATTTATTAAAGTATCTTTTCTATACCTCCATTCTGGCCAGTGTTTACTCAAGTATGTTTTCTATACCTAGATTCTGACTAGTATTTATTGAAGTATGTTTTCTATACCTAGATTCTGACTCATATTTATTGAAGTATGTTTTCTATACCTAGATTCTGACCAGTTTTTACTCAAGTATCATTTCTATATTCTATTTCTAGAAACTAGAATAACATACACAAGTGTTAGAAAAAACGTTCCTACACAATTTATAAGAACAATATGAAAAACAATAACAAGATATTCTGTGCTCGAGTAGGCTAAGCAGAAATGATTACTTTAAGTATTACAGACGGAATCAATTTAACGATGACAATTTCTGTCAAATTGTAAGTGTCTGCAATAACTCAATTCCTGTCTAAATTTAATATGGTTTGTTCTTTTACTTACATTCTGCGCTTCGCTTTTCTTTAATTTCATGTCCAGTTGCTTACTCAAACGGGAAACCACGTGAACAAAAATCTGCAAATGAAAAGGAGAATAGCAAGGGTTGTTATGATTTTTTAAATATAAGTATTAAAACATCGGGGATATGCCAAGGGTAGTAGATATTTCAGAAACAACATGCTGCAGCCAGGATAATCAGATTTAAGACAAGTCTCTCTCTCCAGGATAGTAGATATTTCAGAAACAACATGCTGCAGCCAGGATAATCAGATTTAAGACAAGTCCCTCTCTCCAGGATAGTAGATATTTCAGAAACAACATGCTGCAGCCAGGATAATCAGATTTAAGACAAGTCTCTCTCTCCAGGATAGTAGATATTTCAGAAACAACATGCTGCAGCCAGGATAATCAGATTTAAGACAAGTCCCTCTCTCCAGGATAGTAGATATTTCAGAAACAACATGCTGCAGCCAGGATAATCAGATTTAAGACAAGTCCCTCTCTCCAGGATAGTAATCTGTGGCTGATTATAAATACCAACAGTTAGTAGAGAGGGGGAGGGGTTTAAACAGATTGACAGTTGTTGACAACGTAAGTTGGGGGGGGGAAGAAAAAAGGAAAGAGAGGTGGTTGATAGAAGTGGACATCTACAATTCTGTTTTTATTCTTTACTAAAATTATTTAAATGTGAAACATTTATCGTATAATGTGAAACAAATCATGTAGTACTTTTTAATAACTTACTTTTACTTTTACATTTTGCGTGTGTGTGTTGGGAGCTATGCGCTGGATCAAAGTGTTCTTTTTTTTTAAGAACACATCAAATCGTATGGGCATTTAGTGAGAATACAGTCTTATTTCTTCCCGTGGAGAGCGTATACCAGCCGAATTTCCGGCATGAGGGAAAGAAGAAGACCATGACGTAAATGGGTCGATAATATCAGAGACATTCTACAAACCGCATGGAGTTACAACAACAACAGCAGCAGCAAATTTAGCATTAGAACATATACTTTAGCTCTCCACCACGCTTCACGGCACAAGTGGCAGAGACAGACAAGATATTCATTTGATCTACGAAATTACTTCATTACGATATCTTCATCTCCCCTCTAACACCTTCATCTCCCCTCTAACACCTTCATCTCCCCTCTAACACCTTCATCTCCCCTCTAACACCTTCATCTCCCCTCTAACACCTTCATCTCCCCTCTAACACCTTCATCTCCCCTCTAACACCTTCATCTCCCCTCTAACACCTTCATCTCCCCTCTAACACCTTCATCTCCCCTCTAACACCTTCATCTCCCCTCTAACACCTTCATCTTATATTTTAGTAATTTCGGTACAGTACAAGTAGCTGTCACCACATATTTAATTATTTCCCTTGTCTATGTTTATAAATTTCATGTTCATCATTTAATGAAATATTTATTTATTTAGGGTTGGGATTAGGAAATTCCAACTCAATTTTGATATGTAAAACACAACTTTCCTAGCCCAAATCCTAAAATAAATTAGTATTTAATTTAATTTCATGTGTCATTTCTCTCTTTCTACCTTCTTTCCATTATATTTTATGTATCCTCTCTCTCTCTCTCTCGATTGTCATCTACTTCCACGTACAGCAGCTGCTTTTTTTTACTGAGGATGTTTTTCTAAATCTGACTTTAAAGTACGTGAGCTACCCCTGTCCCTATTAATTGTGTACGAGCCCATCTTTGTGATAGTCCTGCGGGTTTATCCCGCACCGAGTCACCTATCTTAGTTGATGCGATTGATTGCTGGTTATTATGTATACGTTTTCATGCTAGCCAACACATGAAATGTTCGAATCAGCCAAGACAAGAGACTAGGATCATCGAACAAGACTATTAGAAAGAAGGATATGATTATAATAGAAAGAAAGAGATAAAGGAATGAAGAGAAAGAGAGAAAGGGGGAGTTAAGAGAAAGAGAGAAAGAAGGGAATGATGAGAACGAGACAAATGAGGGAGTGAAAAGAGAAAAAGCAAGGGTAAAAAGAAAGAGAGAAAAGATTGTAAAGGAAAAGCGAGAAAAGAGGGAGGGCAGAGAAAGGTTGGGTGAAGAGGAGAGAAATGAGGAAGTGGACAGAAATAAAAGGAGGCAATGAAGAGAAATAAGGAAAGTGAGGGAGAGATCAGAGAAGTGAGGGAAGTAAAAATAAAAAAACATTGAGGAAGAAGCTAAGTGTGATAAAAAGAGGCAGAGGCAGTGAAGCGAAAAATAGAGAAAGAGAGAGAGAGAAAGAGAGAAATAATGAAGTAAAAAAGAAAGTGAAATGTTAGTTTTATAAATATATATTTAAAGATTTTACATTAGAAATATTTGAAAACATTAGATAGATAGATAGATAGATAGATAGATAGATAGAGAGAAAGAGAGAGGGAGTAACGATCAAATTATAGAGCACACTGTGTACGTCTCGTGGATTACCGCCAATCATTCGCCAAATCAATTCGTTTTCTCAGGGACAAATCCGTTTATAGATGAGTTTTTGAGGACGCGTCTACTACCATATTAGCCCTTGCATACTTGAGATATATTGCAGGCATCTCCTTAGATTCATTTATATTCACAGAACTCGGCACATCTCTGTCAGACGTTTAATCTGCTCATTTGTTTATGTCTGGCTCTGTCATATTGGCATCGCATCTTTGGTTTTTTTCTTTTCTTTTTTGCCTGTTTCGTTTCTTCTGTCGATTCCACGTTTTCTTGTTAATGACTATGGTAGTGTTCGATCGATGACATCTACTCACTGCAGTAAAACTGAAATCCAACAGGCAAATCTTAATTACCCTGTTTCAAGAGTCGCCTGATGATATTAGTGGCATTCGTCTTCTTGTTCTTCTGCAAGCGTTCTCATACTCCTGCAGATTTGCAGGATGTCGTCCGGAGAACGGAATGTGTTGTGTCATGGTTTACAGCACAGCAGCTGTATCTGCAACTTTCTGTCTGCCAAGTTTCTCTTCAATATGGCTTATGGGTTACTTTGACACTATATGAGATGGAACACCCTTGTTCATCTCCCAAAAAAATAATTAGTCGCCCCTTACGACATGCATAGAGGCTAAATAGTGTTACTTTTCTCTGCTCCCCAATCGCCATCGGTTCCAGTCAACACACATGCGATAATAATAGTACGAAGTCGTGGAGGAACAAGATCGCCTGTGCTAGTTTGTATGGACAACGACTTTAAAAGTCGTATTAAACTACACTTCTTTATAAATTGTCACTTTTCTAAAACACACTTGAAATAAAAAATCATTCTCAGACCTCCACTAGATCTCTTTTGCAGCAGCGCAATGGACTAACCAGATTTCTAGCAGGATGTGGCACAGAGAACGAAAATGTGTTGTGTCGTAGTTTTATTTATTTAGTGGTCCGGCATATCCGATTTCCGACGTGATTTGTTTATTGTTAGATATGTGATTAAAGCCTCCTTAAGGCTTTATATTAATTACTATGTGCAGAATAGTTACTAGACATAGATGGAAAAGACTTCGGACGGATTAGAAATATATATTGGGAACAGACTGCATCAATAAAGTGTAAAGATAGCTCCTCATCATACATGGAAATAATAAGAGGAGTAAGACAAGGATGTATTTTATCATCCAGTCTATTTAATATCTTTATAGAGAATATCATTAAACATATAGAAGAAATACCAGGACTCAAGTTCAGTGAGAAAATAATAAACAACTTGAGATAAGCAGATAACACTGGTTTTTTTTAGCAGGAAGTGAACATGAACTACAAATACAAATAGATAAAGTCTATAAATCAAGTAATTAATATGGACTGAATATAAAACTACAAATAGATGAAGTCTATAAATCAAGTAATTAATATGGACTGAATATAAAACTACAAATAGATGAAGTCTATAAATCAAGTAATTAATATGGACTGAATATAAAAATACAAATCCCCCCACCCTAAAAAAAACAAAAAAATCATGATAATCAGCATAGTCATAGAAGAACACGAGCTAAACATAAAACTACATAGAGAGAAACTACAACAATTAGAACATTTTTATTAATATCTTGGACATATAATAATTTAAAAAACGATGTCAGATGTGAAGCAGATGTTAAAGGGAGAGTAGGAATAGCTAAAAGTACTTTCAATGACATGAGAAAAATATTATCATCTAAACAAATTAATTACAAGCAAGCTAAACATGAGATTTATAAAATGTTACATCTATTCTATATTAATGTATGGCTCAGAAACATCGACAATTAAAAAAAACAATTAGAAAACAGAATGGATGGTTTTGAGATGTGGATATATAGAACAATTGGGAGAACATCATGGAAAGAGAAGTAAACACGCAAAGATGATCACATAACGCTTAATATGAAAAAAGAATTATTATTAACTAACTATACGACAAATGTCTAGTTCAGTTGCAAATATCGCAGCACAGCTGTAAACCAATATACACAGCCTTCCTTCTCATGATTACAATCTGCAAATCTGCAGGAGTCTGAGAACGATTGCAGAAGAACAAAAAGACGAATGTCACTAATATCATCAGGCGACTCCTGAAACAGGGTAATGAAGGTTCGCCTGTTGGATTTCAGTTTTACTGCAGTGAGTACAATATTAATAATAATTTCGATCATACAATCAGAAAAGTGGAAAGTTCCTAACAATCCACACACGCACGCACACGACCACGCACACGAGAACACACGCGCACGCGCCCGCTCACTGAAAAATGAAAGCGTCCTTGCAAATACTGCCCGATTGGACATGCGTGATAAGACAGAACATCAAGAATCGATTCGATCATGCCAGATAATCAAAAGAAACAGCTGGTAAGGGAGATAACGGAGACAGAATCAAATATGCTCAATAATTCACATTAAATGCACAACCTAACACTCACGAGTCCGGCATTCAATGCTCTTATTAGGTCTTTACCGCTTGATGTACCGAGGGTGTGCTAAGAATGACCTCGTGCAATTTTCTATACATCCCTGTTTACGTTACTTCCCGATGCACCTAATGTTAAGACATAAAACAAGCCATGTTATTTTCCGTTTGAAAACATCTACTCCTATTCTACAAATTCGTGGTGCCTATATTACCAGAACTGTGACCTCCGCTATTTATTGCCGAAAAGAAAATAGTTATAACGTTCTTATATAACCAAATTGCACTAATTTCAAATTAGTTATAACGTTCTAATATAACCAAATTGGACTAATTTCAAATTAGTTATAACGTTCTAATATAACTAAATTTGACTAATTTCAAATTAGTTATAACGTTCTAATATAACCAAATTGGACTAATTTCAAATTAGTTATAACGTTCTAATATAACCAAATTGGACTACTTTCAAATTAGTTATAACGTTCTAATATAACCAAATTAGACTAATTTCCCCGGATGAAATGACTGTGGTACCTCACTATAAGAGGTATATTTTACTTAACCCAATAACTTGCCGCTCTTGAAAAACATTCAAACTTGCAATGATTGACTGGATAACCGGAACCGCGACTTCAACGATTTTGTATGGTTAAAAGCGTTGATATAATCAAATGTGATTTGACTTACATTTATTTTGAAATATTTAATGCAGCCTAAAATGTGTCCTAATGTAATATTTAGAAATAGAGGGGAAGTTGAGACCTACCTATACCCAATATATACATGAAGCAATACTCAACCCAGTTTTGTTTGGCTGTAATTATTTGCTTGACAGTAATTTGTACATGATACCTTGACCGTTACATACGCGCTTTGCACCTCACCGTCACATGCAGGGCCTGTAATATATATCCCTTGTACCTCGCCTCAACAGAGTTGAGACTGTAATATATAGCCCTTGTACCTCGCTACCATAGAGTAGAAATTGTAATATATAGCCCTTGTACCTCGCTACCATAGAGTAGAAATTGTAATATATAGCCCTTGTACCTCGCTACCATAGAGTAGAAATTGTAATATATAGCCATTGTACCTCGCTACCATAGAGTAGAAATTGTAATATATAGCCCTTGTACCTCATTACCATGAGTAGCAATTGTAATATATAGCCCTTGTACCTCGTTGACACAGCGTAAAGACTGTATACGTGTAATATATAATTGTTATGATAAGGGAACAGGGTGAATGGAAGTTAAATAAAGTATATAAACTTTTATACGACTATTCCGCCATTTATACTCAGAGAAAATCCAAAACGGAGAATGGAAAGTAGGGTCTGTAACTATAAAATTAATTCTATATTCATTAACACATTGGTTTTTTTTACAAACTTTGCTAAAGTCGATGAATAATTTTAGATTAAAATACAGTTTGTTTTCTTTAAAGATGTTTCTACTGACCTGTTAACAGTATTTTATAAGTACATCTTAGCTGAGTTTTACATGGAAGGATACGTTTGATTACGTGAGTAATCACTTTAGAACATATTTTGTGTCTTTTTGAAAACGAGTATTACTCTGTCAACTGTCACATTAAAAATTAATGAACAGATAAAACAAAATGGCAGGAAAAGTTTTTCTGAAATATACAAATACAGATGTTATATGTTTGTGTTATTGAGGATACTTCAATACCTGTACGGGATGTTTATTGTTGTAATATTCCTTGTCTCGATTGGTCCATTCTCAGTGACTTGAGTACACAGTTTGAATGTCTTGACAAGATTACATGCTACAAAACTTTCATAAAAGAGCCTCAATATAACGGCATGTCATCTACTACGATTTTCTGTTGCGTGGGTGGTTTGTCTAGTGGACCATAGGTGAGACCCACAGACGTAATCGAATGCGTAGAAATAACTAGAAATGAGAATCTTTTAGTAACTCGTGGTAGAAGACTTAGTGACTTTTCTGCAGCAAAACCAGACGACCCATGCAGAGCAACCACAAGGAGCCGCTTCAATAGATGACCGCATATAGCAGTAACCTTCAAGACAACACCCAGACGACCACACCAAACCACACCCCAAATGTCGTTCTAAGGAAAACCAGGCTACACGATGGTCCCTCACAGAATCAAGAACAAGCCACAATATTCTTAAGGACTTCAGATAGAAGCCTCAGTTACAATCCGGCTGGGCAGAAGGATGCTAGCGTCAGCCCGGAAACCATTTGACAAGTTACACAGGCCCCAGACGCCCTGATATAACCAAGAAGGAATTCTCTCCTGGGTTGAAAGAGGCGTGCCTCAGCCAAAGTAGGCAAACCCACCAGTTAACAAACAAACCAACCCGTGGCAGAAGGGTGTCTAATTAATTAACCGTATTAGCGGCTTACTGGGGAATAATTGAATATGTGTTATTTATTATTTCTGCAGTCGCAACACAATGTCTGCGTCTCCGCAGTCATAAGTCAGGATACAGGCACCCTCCATAGAAAAGTGTTCCGCAGAATTTCTTTAGAGGTTCATTATAAATATAGTGGCGGGGGGGGGGGGGTTCGGTATTCACACACCCCCTCCCTCTTAGGAAATCTGAACATGCATATTTAGTACTAGGAATCTGGCTAAAACGTTGGTAGACCTCACCCACTTTAAAGACTTTCTCAGAATATATCATCAAATTTCTCAGATTAGATCACCAAATGTCTTACAATATATCATCAAATTTCTCAGAATATATCATCAAATTTCTCGGTATATATCATCAAATTTCTCAGATTAGATCACCAAATGTCTTACAATATATCATCAAATTTCTCAGAATATATCATCAAATTTCTCAGAATATATCATCAAATTTCTCAGATTAGATCACCAAATGTCTTACAATATATCATCAAATTTCTCAGAATATATCATCAAATGTCTCAGAATAAATCATCAAATTTCTCAGATTAGATCACCAAATGTCTTACAATATATCATCAAATTTCTCATGAAAATATGGAGTTACACACGAATACGGACGAATAATATTTTTGTTTAATGTAACTACCCCCCCCCCTCATAATCCACTTTTTCACTTACCGAAGACATATGTACGGATCTGCGTACATAGGATTACATAGAAGCCATAATTTCTTCAGCCATTTTCTTTGGATCTGACCTGCTCCCAATAAAATCAACCATTCTTGACCTGGTCACTAATTTTTGTCCAGAAGCGTCAAAATTGACCAGTGAAAACACTATGCAATTATAGGTACTGTTATTTCTTCTTGTCTGCTTCCAATCTGGGATTCTTGTTGTTTCTAGACTAATTATGTCCTGAAATCAATATTTATCTCGTCGTTGGAGTCGTTTTTACTTTTGTAACTTCTCATATTGGTCCAGTATTAGACCGACTTGTGGTGTTTGACAGTGAGGTTTAGATTTCATTTTATGTCGTTAGCGATGTGTTGGTGTATTTTAGCACGCATGTGGAAGGAGGTCTCACCCGGGCCCTATCAGACAAACCGCCGTGCAACAGTAAATTCCTAGCTAATGACATGCATTTACAACGAGAGCTTCCTTTATTTGAAGATACACATACACTTCCGAGTATGATCATCAAGTGCCGTGCCGATTGGCGTAGGCGACCATGGATCGCCTAAACATTTTATTTCCAGTTTCCTTTATCAAGATTATTACCAACTCTTTGCGACGATGTCAAACTATCTAATAATTTATCACGCCGTGTCCTCGATTTCATGCTTCTCTTATATTGCCGTTGTAACTATGTTCTCCATACCCGATTGCCTCATGTATCCAAAACATTAACTCCCTTAAGTCACTTCCTTCTAGCATTTCATATTATTAAGTCACTTCTATCTAACATGTGATATCATTAAGTCACTTCTAACATTTGATATCATTAAGTCACTTCTATCTAGCATGTGATATTATTAAGTCACTTCTATCTAGCATCTAACTCTTTCAGCACCTCATTTCGCATACACACTATGCTTTAGCCCTCTCTGAACTTCGGAGCAGACTTCATTTCAAAGCATTGCAAAACTTTGAGAAGAGGTATTGGGTTTCTTACAACCAACACTTATGACTTATTGTTATTTAATATAAGGTATTTTTCTTCACTTTCTGCTACTATGTGTTTCCGGGAGAAAAGAATTTCGACCCTTTTACCATCCGTGCATGTGGTATGAGGGAGTTTTTGTGGTGGAGTTAAATGTGTCCCGTATAACATCACAGTGGCCCAGAAGATGCTTGGTACTATTTATTGCGTTTGGCAATCAATGCAAGCACGGTTATATAATTGTCCCAGATCATAAGGTCACACTTAGATAAAAGCCCCCACTGCTGATATAACCAACATAAACCCTGGTCTTTTGTTGAAAAGATTGTACGTCGATAAGAAGCTTTAAACCCTCGTCAAACAAAAAAAAAGCCATGCTATATTCTGACGTATCAGGACAAAACGCGCATATATCGCAGCCAAACTATAAACCATGACACATCGCATTCCGTTCTCTGGACCACATCCTGATAATCTACAGGATTTTAAATACGAACGCAGACGAAGAGTTTCTGTTGCAACAGTATTGGTTAGTTCTTACATATTTTTCTCCCATGTAAATGAAAGACACTTAACGTGAGTACATTTACGTGAAGAAGGTACAAAACAACCACACATGTTACACCTAACAACTTTCTCAGGGACTAAAGTTCTCCTTCCTTTGTCTGTTTCTCTCATCTGTCATTCCTCATAATCACTTCCTCCGTTCCTCAGAATCTAAACACTCTTCTCAAAGTTCCCACTCGTGTCACAGAACAACAGAGAGCCCGACACAATGTCTCTCCGTTGATTTGTTCAGAAGAAAAAAAAACACACCGTGTCCTTACTACATTGTTTTAAAACTCCAAGGAAAACATTCTTGCCTATCCGGTCCTTTGAGGTTCTTACCTGTTCTCTCGGAATTCCAATAAGCGTTTCTGGCACCGATATTTAGTATATTTTATAAAATAACATACATGGCAATTTATCGTTGGCATAACAACACAAGTGTCACAGACACTTCGTGCATCTATCCACAGAAATCTAGATATACAAAGAGAATAAGACAGCACAGTACACCTCAAATAGATATATTTTCTCTATATGGTTCAAGACAGCACTGTACAACTCAAATAGAATGTCTTCTATATGGTTCAAGACAGCACTGTACACCTCAAATAGATATATTTCCTCTGTATGGTTCAAGACAGCACTGTACACCTCAAATAGATATATTTCCTCTGTATGGTTCAAGACAGCACTGTACACCTCAAATAGATATATTTCCTCTATATGGTTCAAGACAGCACTGTGCAACTCAGTAGCTATGGTCACTATGATAGCAGTGATAAACTTTTATGAAGCCTTGTTTTACTTTGTCGATTTCAACAACAGCAACACCAGAACCAACAACATAAACAACATAAACAACATAAACAACATAAACAACATAAACAACATAAACAACATAAACAACATAAACAACATAACAATAATAACAGCAGCAGCAACAGCGACAAGTACAACAACAATATGACCACACACAAAAAAAGAAACAACCGCAGCAAGAACAACACAAACAAAAGCGATAGCAACAGCAACAATAATATCAGCAAAACATCATCAACAACAGTATCAGCAACAGCAGCGACAACAACACAAACAGCAGCAACATCAGATCTCATTATTATATATTCTATCGCTACAAGGAGTGCAAGTAGAAGAGTGTGATTAAGTTTCCTTGATTTCGCCATGACATGCACAGACTGGAATTGTTAAAAATTTACCCTTCAACAGAAAAAAAACCATCGGTCTTTACCGGAAGTCCACCATCAGTATGACTTTCGTGGGTGTCACTTTGCCTTTCTACCATGTGAGACAACCACTTCTAAATCTCTTTTGTTGTCACTTATGACAGGTTATAGTAACCACTCTTTACATCCGTTTTCAGTTCCAACAAAGCAGGGGCGCTCTAATAGTAAACTGGACATTATGGGCCCCAAAGGCGTGATCGACTTTAGATTGATCATGAATAACCCGTATTCGCGTCTTAACTATCAGCTGATTCGATTAATCCTTTTTTTTTCACTGGTCAATATTTATACCCAACTAACAGATAAGTTACTTCTGCCAAGAATAATATGTCGGCCGTGTGTTAACCATGACCGAACTCGAGTAAAGATCTGTGTACAGAACGAAAACATGACCTTAAAGATTGATTTTGTGTTATTTTCGTGGTTTTGGTTGGTCGGCCTTTAATTTAATTGGGATGATTATGAAGATGATGATATCTGCAGTTATTCTTCTTCTTCTGCGTTCGTTCTCAAACTCCTGCAGATTAACAGGATGTAGTCCGGAGAACGGAATGCGCGGTGTCATGGTTTACAGCATTGCTGCGATATCTGCGCCTTTCGGCCGGACACATCCGACTTCAGCATGGCTTAGGGTCACTGACCCTATATGGGATGGGACAGCAAAATCCATCCCATAACCTCCTTAGTCGCCTTTTACGACACGCATGGAAGGTAAACAGTGCTGCTATTATTCGCTCCCCTTTCGGGCCCCGGCAACACACGGGCGATATCTGCAGTGACTAACCAAAATACGATATTAACCAAAAAAGTATCAAATTGAAGGCGTATTTACTTTCTGCAGAGAGGTCTTTGTTGCCTACAGACTCAGCTCAGTACACAGCTTTTATTTAAAGAGCGTGGATCACGTCAAAGGACTTAAGTGATCGACCCTTTTCTGTTTGTTGGTTCTGGACTTCTACATTCAGTCATCCTTGCACCCATATACACAGTCACTCATCTCTGCACCCATATACACAGTCACTCATTTAAGCAATATTTGAAATCAGGTTAAGCCCATCCAACCGAGACGATTTCTCTAGGTGGACATGAGAATCAGATGATTAAATATTTTTCAGCAGGAACTGTCGTTCACCTGCCTGGCTCGTCATTATTATTCATACCACAGAAATGCCCAGGTAGATTGTTGAAGATAGAGGGGGGGGGGAAGGGATCTAGTTCCTGGAAGAGTTTGAGTAGAAAGCGATACCTGTCGTATATAGGTTCATTAGATATTGCCATTGTGATCAAAAGGTCGGGATTTCAATCACGTTTTGTGAAATTATAAATACATGTAGCTTTTTTTTTAGGAAACCCTTGCAGATTATAGTTTATAGCTACGGAATTACGTGCTATGGATGATACTCTCGGCAGGCAGCGTGCCGCTTCGCTGAGAGGAACTGGGTACATATATAATTACTCCATTACAACGAAGTCATACTCTACTCATTTTCAACTCTCGTGATATGCCAAACAAAAAAAACAAAAACAAAACAAAACACGGAGTGTGTTCTACCATGCTGTGATAGCTCTCTTTTTGAATTAACTTAATTCAAGATATTTTCGTTACGAACTTTATCTGTTGACTGTGTTCTCAATATTCTTCTATAAAATCACACCTCCACAGCCTCTAAAGAATTGTTGTTACAGATCTGCTGATTGTTTTAGTTCTGTTGGGTGTTTTACATTTCTGATGATTGGTTACTAGTTATACTGATTGTTTTACAGATCTGCTGATTGGTTACTAGTTATACTGATTGTTTTACAGATCTGCTGATTGGTTACTAGTTATACTGATTGTTTTACAATTCTGCTGGGTGTTTGACTGTTCTGCTGTCTGTTTTCCAGTTATGCTGATAGTTTTATAGTTCTGTTAAGTGTTTTACAGTTCTGCTGATTATTTTACTGTTCCGTTGATTATCCATGGTTTATCTTCCTTTTTCCACCTTTTTGAATGTCCAGCGCTGGATGACATCAGGAAAATGCTCCTCCCTCCAGGGCCAAATAAATGGAACACATTATATGGAACAAAACAACAACTCACAAACACATGCATATATCACACAATGGCATTGGGTCAAAGGGCATGAGCCCATGGACAGCTGGATCAGCAACCAACCAACCCAACCATCTTCCATTTTCCAACTTAAAAATATCTCCAAGGCCAGGCTATAATTCTATTTCATAAACGTAAAATGTTAGCATTCGTTCTCAAACTCCCATTGCATCTCTCATGTATAAAGGCAACTGTCCTACTAAAGTTCCAGCAGGATTAGTCCATAAAATAAATACGTGTTGTGTCGCGGTTTTTTTAATTTTCGACAATAACCCGACACATCTGACTTCGGCGGTATTTTTCATCTAAAATGCTAAGTTTATAAAGAGAATATTCTCAGTGATTGACATATTCCCATCGTATAGCAAAAAATATTAAAAATACAGATTTGTAAAGAGTAAAAAAAAAGTCATCTGGAAATGCAATGTTTGGATAACCGTACACGTACATCTGCTACTATTTCGATCCTCCATTACTGCTGTGATAGCGACAGATCGAAGAAGCATAGCGTCTATTGAGCATCGAACAAGGGAATAAATGGAGACTGCACTCTACGACCCTCTTGTATCAACAACATTTGCTACAACGTCGTGAACGCAAATATCCTGTCCTAACGCTCAAGAGTTTTGAAATATGAAAAATGTGTCGTACCGTTTCTTTATTCTGTGTGTCTTTACCGCGAAGCTGGAGGTAATTATGCGCGAGTCTACGTGAAGGTAAATAAGAGGCAATCTTATCATGTGGAGGAGAATCGTGGACAATTGAAAAACAAACAAGAACGTCACTTGTAGCGTTTATTTTAACAGAAGAATGTGAAGAATCAATATAAAGATAAATAGACAAATGGTAATGATTGGATAGATGTGCCTCAATTAACTCTGTATTACCGTGGGTTTTTCTGTCCTCTCGTAATATTGTTAGAAATCTCTGTACTATTTGAGGATGTGTCGGATTTTAGGAACTGCGGTGCGTGTTTGGAAACGCGGCCTTGGAAGTTGAAGAGCTGAAGAAATGCAACCTATTTTTTCTTATTTATGCTCAGGTTACTAACAAAACATTCAAACATGAGAGACGCCCGAGAAAGGTAAAAGCAGGTGAACAGTGCAACAAATGTAATGAATTTTTAAAAAAATACTGCAGTGAGGACACAGTCGACTTCTACCTTCGATCTCAAACTCCCTTTCGTGTATAGCACTCCAATGATGAGCAGTCTCGGAAATCGTGATAACTAGATTATTTGAACAACAGCACCAATTATTTTTGTGATTACAGCCCTAATATAGCCAAATTAGACTAACTTCCTTGGCTGAAGCGGCGGGCCTCATAATAAGAGGTACCTATATTTATAAGCAATAAATATCTCAACAATAATTTTTACCAAATTAGACTAAAATGCCCAAAAATAACCACGGTGATTACAAGTATATAAATAGTGACCAACCACAACAGGACAATAATCAAAACAAGTAACGAATGAAGTTCTAATTAATTATGTGCGGAGATCTTATAAGTACTTTAGAAGGTCACTTTATAAAAGACACTAACGTGTTGATACTACTATTTCACAAGAATTGATGACCAGACTATACTGCCACTACACAAAAATTGATGACCAGACTATACTGCCACTACACAAGAATTGATGATCAGACTATACTGCCACTACACAAAAATTGATGACCAGACTATACTGCCACTACACAAAAATTGATGACCAGACTATTCTGCCACTACACAAAAATTGATGACCAGACTATACTGCCACTACACAAGAATTGATGATCAGACTATACTGCCACTACACAAGAAATGATGACGCGGCTATACTACTACTACATAACCTCCGAGATCAAGTACTATGCATCCAGTCCGACAATGATCCTATATAGACTGTATATAGACTTATCTGTGTATAAGCAACCGAAGATGTATGTGTTGGACTTGCCGCTAATTAAAACGGCGATACAACGCATTTCCATTCTCTGGACTACTTCCTGCTGGAAATATAGTGGGACCAGTGTCCTTCAACAAGAGAGATCCAGCGGTAGTTTGAGAATGAACACTGAAGAAGAAGAATATCTTTACATATCAATGTACGTTCTCTATCAGGTAGTTCATAGACCCAGTTGTGTGCTGAGTATATTGTGGAATTTGTCGCCTCTTTTATTTCGTTTTCGTGGTCGGCCTCTAGGTCTGCCGTCGCTGTATCTGTGTAGCATAGCTTGCTGTGGTATGTTGTCTGATGGTAGTCTGATGATGTGTGCAAACCATTTGATCTGTTGTCTCTTGATGTATTCCAAGATTGGACGGATGCCGATTTTTTGTCGGATGTCTTCATTTCTCACCCTGTCTCTTAATGATATTCCTAGGATTCTGCGTAAGCATGCCATTTCAGCTGTCACAAGTTTACGTTTTTGGTCAATATTAAAAAATGTTGGTCAAAATTAGGCTCAACATTATTAGGAAAGCGGGTTTAAGCCCCTGCTATTCATTAACCAGCTGCAGACATATGAGGTGATGTGATAAGCATGACTCATCTCACCTTTACTCTCCCAGGAGACCTGGTCATCTTGTTCTTATGTTGGATTCACCTTTGAAGCTATTTAGCATTTCAGAAAATATCAGAAACAATTCCAGTTAAACGTGGGATTGAACCTCGGATCTCCACATGAGAAGCCAGTGCGTTAAACGACGTCGAAATTCTATGGCACTGGTATCTGGTAATACTTGTCAAAAAACATTTAGTGATTTACATGGCAGCTTTACTTTAATTAATAATAATAATATATATTTCATTGACAAAATAATTATGTTTTCGCTGCTACATTTGGCTGCGGCAGAAAGTGTCATTAATTTACTAAGGTGGTTTGGTGTTAAAAAAAACAACAATAGAGAATGTTGAACAAGGAATTTTCACAATAAATATTGACATAATTTTGTTTTTCATTGAGTACATTGACGCATTTATCAAAATGAAAGAACTCATTAATTTTCCCAATTTTTCAGTCTAGACTGTTAAAAATTATTAAATATTTATCCATGCAGAGATTAAATATGATTAAACTTGCTTTATATTTCCAAGGTCTAATTGCCTGATTAAATACAACATTCAGTAAGAAAATAACTCCAAATCCACACAAGGTGCACGTTAAAGTAAAAAAAAAACCCAAAGAAACTGACGGTTTATAAAATGGTAAAATAAAATTTTTTTTAAAACCCACACAAGATCAAAAACTGCCAGTGATGCCACGGCTGCGATTTTCTAGGTTTTGTTCTCCAAGATAATCTAGAGGTGTTTCTAAAACGTCAGTGGCCACCTTGTATACGACAGTCAATCAGCACAAATATTTCTAATTTTTCTCCAAACAGAAATAGTTCAAACGTCGCGGAAATAACAAAGGATTGGCATAATTTGTTTTATAATAATTACCAGAAATGGTACAAAATTCTTCTGGTCATTATTCTTTGTTTCCATTTCTGTTCTTAACTTCGGAATGTGCTTGCCTCTGAGTAATTGTTCTCTGCCTGGCTTATACTGAAACGAACAATTGATATGCCAAAGTGTAATGAAGGCAAAATATAATTTTATTTTGGTTGGAGATGACCAGATTAGGCCACATTTTCCATGTGAATTACTGACGTCTAGGAAATTGTTGCGGAAATTACCTGCTATTCATAAATGAAAATTGAATTGTTTACATTTTAACAAATAACGGGCAAATTGCACAGTTATGGTCGAAATGCCATTTAGTGATGTCTCAACAATGCTTGAATTCTTGCCAGGTTTTTGTGAGCATAACTACGAAGACTTTGCCAAACCAATTAACGAGAAATATCGACAAATCAAACGATTTGGTCAAATAATGAAGTTGAACTTTGTAAACTATATAATTTTAAGTTAGGGGAAATATTTAGAAATTTCTTCTGTTTTGTCTCGCTAACTTAAAGTATGAACAAAATACGATGAAAGTGTTTTAGTAATGTTTAAGAAAAATAGAAAGTAGGGAAGAGTTAATCACGGATACTTAAAGCAAGAATAGCTGCTTTTAACGTATTAAAGTGAATATTATTGCTGTTCTTCAACGTGAAGAGTTTTCAGTGATTTCTACCAGCAATCTATCATCTCTGAATTTTTTTCTACATAATCGCTCACAATTTTCTAAACTTTTAAATATTCTGTTGTTCTATAGAACACATTGTGCTATTGTTACAATTTAATAATGGTTAACTTTCAAATTGATCTTCACACAGAACATGATTTTAGTCACTTTTCTCATTGTTCTATACCCGACATTTGATATTGTTCTATACCTGACACATTATATTGGTCGCAATTCTAACTGTTCTATACAGGACAACTGGTGTTGAGCGCCTTTCATATTGTCTATAACGGAATATAACGAACACCTGATATTGGTCGCATTTCTAATTGTTCTATATCGGACACCTGATATTGGTCGCATTTCTAATTGTTCTAAAACGAACACCTAATATTGGTGGCATTTCTAATTGTTCTACTCTCGGTACCTACTAGTGGTCACGTTTCAAATTGTTCTATTCTCGACACCTATTAAGGTTAATCTTTAATTGTTCTTGTCTCGACACCTATTAAGGTTAATCTTTAATTGTTCTATTCTCGACACCTGATAGTGGTCGCTTCTCTAATTGTTTTGTTTACGACATTGAAATTCTATTTTGGTGCAAGACTTCTATTGCCTATTCCAGCATTTATACTATGCTGCTGTCGCACACGTGCTATCATCGGCCTTGACATCTTGTTTAGGGTACAAAAAAAATAGGTCTTCTTTCCAGACATGTCGTAGGAGGCGACAAAGGAAAGTTGGGGACGGCTGACAACCTGTCACTTGTGAATAAACCATCATTATCCCTGCATGTTTTATCTAGATCTCTAACTTTTGTCCTCTGTCACATTGTCCGTTTCGATGTCAGAGAGATGCTAACCGGTGAATATTCCCTCTTTGTCCGACAGATTCTAGGCGGCGGGTAATACTAGGTTTGCCTTTACGGTAGAGAGATCAACAAATCTGACAAAAAAATGATGAACTAGTTGACCCAGAAGTGTTTGCTAAACTCATGGCAGGATGTGATTATCCTAGGATACTTCTGCAGTGCAATGCCTCCCATCGGGAGATGCATCAACGACTTTCAGAAAACCATTTATGAAAATCCAAATAAAATGTAGTCAATCTTCAGCGCCTTGTGAACCCATGTGTGAACACATATAAGAAGGTGATACTGACCAAGAAATTCTTATTTTCATCTCTGGCCTGCCCCGAACAATAAGAATGATTCTTGATTTTAGATTTTTCAACTTTGTTACACAGAGAGTTTTGCCAAAGTATGTCTTTTCTTTTTTTTTTTTTTAATGGTTACAGAATTATACAGCGTGAACAGCTCTCTCTCCACCCTCTCTCTCTCCCTCTCTCTGTCCTTTAGCTCACTATGTCCTCTCATTGTTGAATTCAATAAAAGAAAGAATTAGAAAGAGAAAAAGAGTAGAAGAACGGAGGAAAGAAGATTAGGGTATACAAGTAATCTGGCTAATATCTTGACTCGACCAAGCTTTTGTTACATTCCCTTACATTGTTTCGTTTCTCCAGTTTTGTGTTCAGACTTTTTTATTTCCTTATTTCATATGTCATTTTATCTCGTTGATATGGAGATTGGATTGAATTTGTTTCGTGGACCGGAAATTAAAGTAGTTTTTAAGTTGGTTTTTTTTTCATTACGTTTTTTTTTCCATATATGGACCATGCATATAGTTCTGGCATCTAGTTTAACAAAAAACGTTAATTTCGCTTTGAATAATTTATTTTATATAAGCCGAAGACGTGGAAGGTCAGAAACGATGTCAATGTAAGGTTAATGAAATGATTGAATGATACGGGTTTTACTATCGACAGATCGATGCAAGTTAAACCCTTGATTTCAGCAGTGTTTTATCTTATGTTGTAACATATTTGAAGCTACATATGAAGCTACATATGAAGCTACCTATGAACATATTTTAAGCTACCTATGAAGCTATCTATGAAGCTACATTTGAAGCTACATATGAACATATTTGAAGCTACCTATGAAGCTACCTATGAACATATTTTAAGCTACCTATGAAGCTATCTATGAAGCTACATATGAAGCTACCTATGAACATATTTGAAGCCACCTACGAACATATTTGAAGCCACCTATGAAGCTACCTATGAACATATTTTAAGTTACCTATGAAGCTATCTATGAAGCTACCTATGAAGCTACATATGAACATATTTGAAGCTACATATGAACATATTTGAAGCCACCTATGAAGCTACCTATGAACATATTTGAAGCTGCCTATGAACATAATTGAAGCTACCTATGAACATATTTGAAGCTACCTATGAACATATTTGAAGCTACCTATGAACATATTTGAAGCTACCTATGAACATATTTGAAGCTACCTATGAACATATTTGAAGCTATCTATGAAGCTACCTATGAAGCTACCTATGAACATATTTGAAGCTACATATGAACATATTTGAAGCTACCTATGAACATATTTGAAGCTACCTATGAACATATTTGAAGCTACCTATGAACATATTTGAAGCTACCTATGAAGCTACATATGAACATATTTGAGGCTACTTATGAAGCTACCTATGAACATATTTGAGGCTACTTATGAAGCTACCTATGAACATATTTGAGGCTACTTATGAAGCTACCTATGAAGCTACTTATGAAAATATTTGAGGCCACTTATGAAGCTACCTATGAACATATTTGAGGCTACTTATGAAGCTACCTATGAAGCTACCTATGAACATATTTGAGGCCACTTATGAAGCTACCTATGAACATATTTGAGGCTACTTATGAAGCTACCTATGAAGCTACCTATGAAGCTACCTATGAAGCTGCTCCCGGATTGTCTTTTTTATTGTCGTTATTTTATAAATATGAATTTCTCTAACTCTCTTGTGTTGCCGGGGTTGACAGGGGAGGAGAGAATAGTTACACTGGGGCCTGTCATGTGTCTCGTAAGGATAATTTTGAGGGTGGAATTGTCTATACCGGACCATAGAGGGTTAAAGTGATCGAGAGGCCATGCTGAAGTTCGATAGACCAGGACACAAGATGCGGATGTTGTAGACCAGATGTAAACTGTGATATAATGCATTCTGTTCTTGGACTACGCCCGTCCCGCAATCTGTAGGATTTTGAGACCTTACGCAGAATAAGGGTTAAAAACTGATAACTCAATGATGTGAACTGGAAGCTGGTTTCTGGTAGCTTGAAAGTGTGGAGTGGGATCGCAAATGCTGTGAACTGGGGTCTATTAGCTTGAAAGTGTGGACTAGTATCAGAGATGCTGTGAACTGGGGTCTACTAGCTTGAAAGTGTGGAGTGGCATTATATATTTGTGAACTGGGGTCTAGTAGCTTGAAAGTGGGGAGTGGTATTATATATTTGTGAACTGGGGTCTAGTAGCTTGAAAGTGGGGGGTGGTATTATATATTTGTGAACTGGGGTCTAGTAGCTTGAAAGTGGGGAGTGGTATCATAGATGCCCTGAGCTGGTGTCTATTAGCTTGAAAGTGTGGACTAGTATTAGAGATGCTGTGAACTGGGGTCTAGTAGCTTGAAAGTGTGGAGTGGTATCATAGATGCCCTGAACTGGAATCTAATAGTTTGTAATATCAAAACTAGTGATTGTAGCTTCATACCATGAATTGGGTAGTATAGAGTAATCAGATATGTTTAATTAGAGATTATTGTTTAGTTAGAGAAGTTTAATCAGAGAGACGTTGTGATAAATCTTTGTTTAATCAGAGATATTGAATCAGAGATGTTTAGTCATAGAACGTTATTGAGAGAAGTTTATTCAGAGGTGGTTAGCCAGCGGTGTAAAGACAGAGATGATTAATCAGAAATTGTTAGTCGGAGATGCTGTGTCAGAGATGTTTAGTCAGAGATGTTTAGTCAGAACTGTTTAGTCAGAGATGTTTAGTCAGAGGTGGTTAATCAGAGATGTTTAGTCAGAGATGTTTAGTCAGAGATGTTTAGTCAGAGATGTTTAGTCAGAAGTGTTTAGTCAGAGATATTTAGTCAGAGATGTTTAGATAAATATTTAGAGAGGGGAATTTAGTCAGATGGGTTTAGTGCGAAAGGTTAGTCAGAGAGGTCTAGAGAGTTAATTTAGTCAGAGAGGTTCATTCAGACGTTTATTCAAATAGGTTTTGCCAGAGAGGTTTAGTCAGATATGTATAAAGATTGCCTGCGAGAGAGACACCACAAAATGGCTGCCGTACTAATTTCATACATCGTATTATTCATGCATTTGAAAGAGGAAAGGAAGGAGGGGGGGGGGTTCGGGATATGTCTTGTATAAGCTGTCACTCGAAATAATTCCTTTATTAGGTTTGTTTGACATTCAGTAAACATTTATTATGCCACACATCTCTAGAGGATGTTACAGTGACAAGTGATTCATGCATTTTGGATGCTAGTCACTGATGGTATCCGATGTCATTTCGGGTTGTCATTTTTTGTGTGAGTAAATTTATTACCATTGGCTGCGTGTCATTGGCCTGATCTCATACAACATGTCACGTGATCAGTCTCCACCAATAGATGATTAAGAACGTGCACGTTATTTTTCCATGTATCTCCTTCTGTGTCTCACTGGAAATTCTCTCTCTTTAAAAAAAAAAAAAGAGATGTTGAAACTACACATTAGAGGGAATTTCAAATCACATCTTCCACCAAAAGAACTGGTTTTCTGTTTTCTGATGTTTGCTGATGCGGAGTTGATCCCCCAGGTTATCAGAGAACTCACAAACACTGAACATAATGTAATTGCAAAAATAAGTTTATCAGAGAACTCACAAACACAGAACATAATGTAATTGCAAAAATAAGTTTATCAGAGAACTCACAAACACAGAACATAATGTAATTGCAAAAATAAGTTTATCAGAGAACTCACAAACACTGAACATAATGTAATTGCAAAAATAAGTTTATCAGAGAACTCAAACACTGAACATAATGTAATTACAACAATAAGTTTATCTGAGAACTCAAACACTAAACATAATGTAATTGCAAAAATAAGTTTATCTGAGAACTCACAAACACAGAACATAATGTATTTACAAAGTAAGTTTTATTATCTCATTTAAAATGTAATTATCCAAATATCTATTTGAAGACAGCAGTATTATTAATAAGTCGTAGAAAGCATAACACCCCTCCCGTTTCCCAACATCTACTTACAGAAAGTATTAACCCAAAACATTTGCTTAAGGAAAGTATTACTCACAAGCATGTGGTTACAATAAGTATTACCTACAAACATTTGTTTACAAAAAGTATCACCCCCAAAATTATGGTTACAGAAAGTATTACTCCCAAACATCTACTTACATAAAATATTACTTCCAAACATCTACTTACAGAAAGTATTACTCCCAAACATCTACTTACAGAAAGTATTACTCCCAAACATCTACTTAAGAAAGTATTACTCCCAAACATCTACTTACAGAAAGTATTACTCCCAAACATCTACTTACAGAAAGTATTACTCCCAAACATCTACTTACAGAAAGTATTACTCCCAAACATCTACTTACAGAAAGTATTACTCCCAAACATCTACTTACAGAAAGTATTACTCCCAAACATCTACTTACAGAAAGTATTACTCCCAAACATCTACTTACAGATAATATAACCCCAACATATCTGCTTGGAAGCAGTATTACCCAAACATCGATGTGTAGACATTATTAACCCAAACATGGACGTGTAGACATTATTAACCCAAACATGGACGTGTAGACATTATTAACCCAACATACTTGTGATACTATTAATCCAACATCTCGTAGAAGGTATTACTCAAATATCTACTTGTAGAGAGTATTAATCAAACATCTACTTTTAGTGTTATCCAAAGATCTTCTTGTAGCTGTATGACTCCAACATCTACTTGTAGCTGTATGACTCCAACATCTACTTGTAGCTGTATGACTCCAACATCTGCTTGTAGCTGTATGCCTCCAACATCTACATGTAACTGTATGACTCCAACATCTACATGTAACTGTATGACTCCAACATATACATATAGCTATATGACTCCAATATCTACTTATTGAAAGTATTATCTTAACATCTACGTGTAGACAGTACTACCCAAACATCAACTTATAAACAAAACATAAACATTTCCAGAAAGGAAGTAGGAGACACATCATGCTTCATTATTTCGTGATCACAATAAAATATTTACTTTTGAACCGTACTCGATCATCAGTCACATATGAAGCCAGAAGAACACAAGAGATATCTGTCAGATCTCCTGTTAGTCCATTAAGTTATTGGCCATCTGCGCCTTCACGTCCAATCAAAAGTCCCTTGTCGCACGATCTCAGTGACCTGATCGGGTAGGGCACAGATGATGGTTCCGTGAGCAGACATTAGAAGATTTTAAGCTACGTCTTCGATGTGGTGGACGTGGCCACCATGTGACACGTGATCGTCTCTACTCCTACACCAGTGGTTACAAAAGTGTTAGAGATATGGAGTCCCTCCAGAGTCTCTAATAACAAATCGTTTAGTCGATAAACCATTATTGTTTTCGTAGTCAATTAACACGTTTCGAAGTTTGAGTGACTTTTCCTGTAGTCGAGTCTGGGAAGTTAGTGGTTTACTTGGTGGCTCATATATGTTGCTGACACTTTTCTGAGTCCAAGATGGGACAGTGTCCATGGGATATTGTCTGACCATATGGTTTTTGGTCATAGTCAGGTTTTATGGCACATACAACAATCTACTTGTGCAGAACTCATGTGTGAATCGCGATCTGATAACATAAGTATTTCATTTGCTTCATTTCAAACGCTTCTCTCTTGTCAATTTTTGTTGCTACTAACAACAAGTACCGGCGTAGTGTAGACCGTGTGACCCGGGTTCATTTTCCGCCGGCGAATATTTGGGTCTCAGTAAAATGAGTAGCAAAGATTTAAGATCGAAATCTGGATAGCACTGTATCATACTCAATTGAACTTTTGTTGATTTTTACGTTCGCTCTGAAACTCCGCTAATCTTACACTGGATTTCTCTTCCAGAATCTCTCTTCAATCTACTAACTCAACCACTATTTCTGTTACTACTTAAACTACTATTTCTTTTACTAATTCAACCAGTACTAACACTACTAATTCAACAACTATTTCTGCTACTAATTCAAAAAACTATTTCTGCTACTAATTCAACCACTAGTTCCGCTACTAATTCAACCACTATTCTGCTACAAATTTAACTACTATTTGCTACTAATTCAACTACTATTACTGCTACTAATTTAATCACTATTGCTGAAACGAATTCAATCACTACTACTACACCTCTTTTACAACTAATTCAACCACTATTTATACAACTAATTCAACCACTATTTATACAACTAATTCAACCACTATTTATACAACTAATTCAACCACTATTTATACAACTAATTCAACCACTATTTATACAACTAATTCAACCACTATTTATACAACTAATTCAACAACTATTTATACAACTAATTCAACCACTATGTATACAACTAATTCAACTACTATTTATACAACTAATTCAACCACTATTTATACAACTAATTCAACCACTATTTATACAACTAAGTCAACCACTATTTATACAACTAATTCAACCACTATTTATACAACTAATTCAACCACTATTTATACAACTAATTCAACCACTATTTATACAACTAATTCAACCACTATTTATACAACTAAGTCAACCACTATTTGTACAAATAATTTAACCACTGTAAATAAGTTAATTAAACCACTATTTATATTACTAACTGCGTTTATTTCTTTTCTTCTATTTTCGTTCTCAGACTCCTGATTTTTATGAAGATATACTCCGGAATATGCAATGTTTTGTATTATTTTTTAAATAATATCTGGGATATCTACGTCTTTCTGTCTGATGCATTCTACTTCTGTTTAGTTTTCTGTTTGATACATTCTACTTGAGTTTAGTTTTCTGTCTGATACATTCTACTTGAGTTTAGTTTTCGGTCTGATGCATTCTACTTGAGTTTAGTTTTCTGTCTGATGCATTCTACTGTGGTTTAGCTTTTTTGGTCACTTATCTATTTATTGTATAAGTCAACTCTCTACTAAAATAACATCCTTTGTCGCCTCTTGCGCCATCATTAGCACTGAACAACAATGTTATTCTTTGCTTCCTTTTCGGCTTCCCGTAACACAATGGTGACTAAATCAGCAACATCTGAAGTATTGTTTCTTGACTACAAAAACTGAAAACAGAACTCAGTGATGTAGCCTGTAGAAAAGTAATTAAATTTGCGAAATCTGGTATTTTCTCTGAATATCTTCATCCTCATTAAAGAGTTTATTGATTTCTTCATCTTCCCTCCAGCCTGTATTTCCTTTACAAATAGTCTCATTTTATTTAACATTTTCGTTTCTTGGTCTTTTATCCAAGGTCACGGATGATAATCAATTATATGAGTCAGAAATATTTCAAATGGAAATCTGGGTATAGCTGTAGTAGTCTGCTTGATTTTTGTGAGTTTGTATGTTTGTTTCTTCTCGACTCCCATTGAGTCTATCTTGTAGCACAGATATTGTGATATTAGACTTCCAGAGGTAGGTAGTTCCAGGGAATGGAAATGCGTTGTGTCGCCGTGTTGTTTTTACGAAATAAGTACGAGACATTCGGCCTCAGCGGCTAGAACTAATACGCTCTATGTTTTTATCAATTTCACTGACCGGTGACCGGCTGTAGCCATATCGCAAGTAGGCAATCTGCACGTTGTACTATTTTTTATAAACACTGCACGTTACGCAAGCTATATCATCAGTAAAAAGTACCGTCTCCGCATGTAAGGTTTATAAACACTACGCGTTAAACAAGCTATATCATCAGTAACGACTGCCGTCTACGCATGTAAGATTGGCTGCGAAGGACCTTCAACGATTACTGTCTGTTTTGTAGTGGTGCACATTGATAAACTCTAACTTGTTCATCTCGTCATAATTCTTTCCAACTTGTGCCTCTGCCTGCCTCTCCCTTCGACTCTACCTTCAGTGAGGCCTTCAACGAGGTGTTATGTATTTTTACAAGTAAGAAATATTTTATTTGTTTGATTTATATTTCTTTAATATCATTTTTTATACAAAGTGTTGGTAGAATATCTTTGTTTGTTTAAGTCTCTTTCCATGAAGTTCTCCATATTCCACTATATTTTCACATCTCAAATGCATCATTTCTTTATTCTATACAACGGTATAAAACAAGTCAAAAAAATGGTAAACTACTTAATTTTTAAGTTGTTGTCCCAAAGACACTTTTACTTTTGTAAGTACTTGTTCTACAAATACGTTTACTTTTCTTAAGTGGTTGTCCCAAAAGATAAGTTTATTGCTTTCTAAGTGGTTGTCCCAAAATATAAGATTACTTTTGTACGTGGTTGTCCCAAAATATAAGATTACTTTTGTACGTGGTTGTCCCAAAATATAAGATTACTTTTGTACGTGGTTGTCCCAAAATATAAGATTACTTTTTTAAGTGGTTGTCCCAAAATATAAGATTACTTTTTTAAGTGGTTGTCCCAAATACACGTTTACTATTTTTTAAGTGATGTCAAGAATAAGTTTTATTTTTTTAATTGATTGTCCCAAATATAAGTTTTCTGTTATTGTTTAAAGTGGTTGTCCCAAAATATAAGTTTACTGTTTTTAAGTGGTTGTCCCAAAATATAAGTTTACTGTTTTTAAAGTGGTTGCCCCAAAATGTAACTTTACTGTTTTAAAAGTGGTTGTCCTAAAAAGATACATGAGATACGCTAACATACAGTTTCGATAGCTGAAAGCGAATAGATTACAATACGTGATAAATATCATCGCAAAAAAAAATGTCAAAGCAGACGTTTTTGTTTAAATGACAGAAAAGCTGAAGTAATGGTGATAGCAAGTGTCCTCCATAATACAGTAGTTAGGACCAGTAGGACAAGTCAACATGTTAAGACATGTGGGTACCGTAATAACATCTAATGGAAGATGTATTAAAGAAGTCATATTTAGAATTGTACAAAGGCAATATTTCACAAAGTGAAGAACATCCGATGAAATTTATACCTTTGTCAATTGAGGTGAGAAAAAGAGTTCTGAGAAGGTATATAACCAATCCTGGTGCATGGAAGTGAATCTTGGACAATCAGTAGAATAGTAAGAATTACATATAGAGACGATAAAATAGACACGCGATATGATATAACTCTTAGTGATTTTGATTTTACAGATGAGGTGGTGCTATTAATTTCAACTCCTGCTAAGGAAAAGGATATATTAAATAGACTTTGTGAATTTGTTATATGTTAAATATATGTTAAATATATATGTTAAATATATATGTTAAATGTTAAATATATATGTTAAATATATATGTTATATGTTAAATATATATGTTATATGTAAATTTATATGTTATATGTAAATTTATATTTTATATGTAAATTTATATGTTATATGTAAATTTATGTTATATGTAATTTATATGTTATATGTAATTTATGTGTTATATGTATTTTATATGTTATATGTAATTTATATGCTATATGTAAATTTATATGCTATATGTAATTTATATGTTATATGTAAATTGTTAAATGTTAAATATATATGTTATATGTAAATTTGTTATATGTTAAATAGACTTTGTGAATTTGTTATATGTTAAATAGACTTTGTGAATTTGTTATATGTTAAATAGACTTTGTGAATATGTTAAATAGACTTTGTGAATATGTTAAATAGACTTTGTGAATATGTTAAGAAGACTTTGTGAATTTGTTATATGTTAATTAGACTTTGTGAATATGTTAAATAGACTTTGTGAATATGTTAAATAGACTTTGTGAATATGTTAAATAGACTTTGTGAATTTGTTATATGTTAAATAGACTTTGTGAATTAAATAGAATTTCTGAACAAATTGGCTTTTAAGTCAACACTTTCAAGACTAAGATCACGAATTTCACTACCGGGGCAACTGTAACTTTAAAACCACTCTCAACAGAGAAACAATTCAAACAATTGTTAACTTTTCTTATTTAGGAAACAAAATAACACAAGATACAACAAGAGATTTTTTACCGGAATTGCGTTGGCAAAAAGTACGATCAACCACTTAACAAACATCTGGAAATAAAAACAATAAGTAAATATACCAAACTAGGATGTGATATCCGTGTTGGCATACAGTTGTGAGATAGTTGAAAGATTATAAAGCACTGGATAGGAAAATAAATTCATTTGAAAATATATGTCTCAGAAAACATATTTGTTGGGAAGAAATCAAGTCACATAAGCAAGTAAGAGTAGACACCAAACAGAAATATTTTTCTTTAATAATAATAAGAAAATGATGGTGGTGCTTTCTCGCAAACGACAAGCAGCATTACAAATGAGATTTTGGCAGTAACCAAAGCTTTGAAATGGGTGTCCTCGCAGACTGCGACGCGTGCCTGTATACTCAGTGACTCGATGAACATGATTATGAAAGTGCAAGCGGGGTGCATATGGAAATTAGCTGGATGCGTCGAAGAATTCATGTGTGAATTTTAGTGCCGGAACACGCGGGAGTCCGGGGTATTGAGAGAGCAGATAGTTTGGCAGAACACTCGGCTACCACAGCTGTTGGCAGAGCGATGAATCGGGCAGACATTTTGAATGCCTTACTGGAAAACACATGAACAAATGACTGTATAAGTAACAATGACTCTTGTTCCATGCCTAGAATAAGGGAGCTTTGTTTGAAATGTGGTATCGCTAGAAAGAAACGGTTTCGTGGGCGAGAAAGAATAATGGTCAATCAACGGCGTACTTGGACCCTCAGTCAACGTGTAATGGCAGATATACTCTAGGAGAGATCTGAGCAGCTATGGACTTCATAAGTGTGCAGTGACGATGATCCAACTACTAACTAACTAACTAAACTAAACTAAAATAAACTAAACTAACTACTCTAAACAAGAAAATTAACTAAATTAAATTAACTAAACTAATAAACTAAACTAACTAACTAAACAACTAACTTAATTAATTTAACTAACTTACCTAACTTAACTAAATTAACTAACTAACATGAACTGTAAGAGGAAGAAAGAAAATCATGAAAAAACAAAGCGAATCTCTCTTTAGCAACAAGTAAATCCCCTCCCTTTTTTCTCCCTTCTATCGAAGTTTTATTAGCGACCCTGACGCTTTCTCTCCCCTTTTATCAAAGCTGTATTTACGTACGACCCTGCCGCATTTAAAATATATGTTACAACATCGTTTCATCTATATTTCCCTGTGTCGCCGCCGTTGTCATCGCTAACACTAGTAGTAATATAGTACACCATCGTCTACTATTAGTGTCCATTCAATCCATTACACATTCAATAACATAATTCGTCCAGCGACAGAACTGTCAGACCTAATGTCTTTCATCTTGTTTAACTAATTCAAATTACGTCGCCATTATCACCTCGATCTGACAAACCAAGAAATAACGATGCTTTGAAATTCAATGTTGTGATTGAACGCAAGTAGAAATGGCTGAGTTATAACTTAACACTTGTAATATTTGAATTGTTTCATGGCGTTTTAATTGAATTTATGTCACGGCGTTCCCGGAAATATAATTGATGTGTTTTTTATATTATGAATGTGTATGTGTGTATGTGCCGTTACTGTGATGTAGAGAACAAATTCAAAGAAACTATCGATTAAAGTATTTTAATACAACTCATATTTATTGTTTAGAACCCCCAAAAAAAACACACCAGCAGGGTAATTAGCATTAAGTGGATATTAAAAATACAAACAGGTAGACCAGCGGGTGGCGAAGTTATATCAATAGAACAGCGGTTGCCAGCTTCATGTCTGTTATCTATTTATTTCTGGGTTCAAGACTTTTTTGGCCGAGGCAAGCTCTTTCAAACCTAGGGCAGAAGTCTTGTGTTGGTTATGTCATGTGTTTAGTTCCTTTTATTATGGTGTGAGTACAAGGTTTATCTTCTTCTTCAGCGTTCATTCTCAAACTCCCGTCAGATCTCTCTTGTAGCAGGACAATTGTAATACTAGATTTCCAGCAGGTTTTAGTCCAGAGAATGGACATGCGCTGTGTCGCCGTTTTATTTGCGCCAATGGCCCGACACATCCGTCTTCGGTGTGCACAAGGTTTATATGGCTATGATTGAGTAACATGTACCTCTTATGTGAGTTACGTTCCTTTCAACCGCAGACATTAGTCCAATTTGGTTATATCAGAACCTTAAAACCATACATTTAGTAGAGGTTGCGGTTCTCGTAATCCAGCCACCACAGAAATTATTTAGGTAGCGTTTAGAAAGGATATTTAGTGCAACCTTATGGTCTGGTCGTTGATCCTGAGATGGACTTACTTAGATTGAAATTGTAATGTGGTTGTAATCGTAAAATGAACTTTTAGTATATTGTGTTAGTCTGGATTTAATACTGAAAATTATTTGTCTAGATCGGTCTGGTTGTTTGGATTTAGTCCTGTAAATTATTTGTCTAGATCAGTCTGGTTGTTTGGGTTTAGTCCTGAAAATTATTTGTCTAGATCGGTCTGGTTGTTTGGATTTAGTCCTGTAAATTATTTGTCTAGATCAGTCTGGTTGTTTGGGTTTAGTCCTGAAAATTATTTGTCTAGATCGGTCTGGTTGTTTGGGTTTAGTCCTGAAAATTATTTGTCTAGAGCGGTTTTGTTGTCTGATTTTAATCCTGAAAATTATTTGTCTAGAGCGATCAGGTTGTCTGGTTTTAATCCTGAAAATGATATGTCCAGAACGGTCTGGTGGTCTGGTGGTCTGGTCTAGTCCTGGATTTGTCTAGAGCGGTCTGGTGTTAGTCCTGAAAAGGATTTATCTAAGGCGGTTTGGTGGTTCAGTGTTAGTCCTGGATTTGTCTAGTAATCTGGTGTTAGTTCTGGATTTATCTAGAGCGTCTAGTGGTCTGGTGTTAGTCCTGAATTTCTCTAGAGCGATATAGTGATCTGGTGTCGGTCCTGAAAGAGTTGTGTATATATCGTAAACATGAACGAGAATATATACACGTGTTGTCAATGTTTGTAAACAAAACATACTAGCAACGAGACATACTGACAGAGTAGCTAAATTGTCGGCTCGTTCGTTTCCTCTCACACCCTCGTGTCCGAGGATAAAGATAAGAGTGCTAGCACGTAGTGATTAACACTTTTTATTCCTTTTCAAGAACTTCAGTCATCGCCTGTGCACATCACATAACTTTAACGTTCTGAATTACTCGATTATTGTGTCACTCGTATGCACACATGTTCATAGGCTTTCGATTCCAGCCATTATAATGCTTAAATTACGGCAAACACCTCCACCTACATTACATCGTTAGACTAAATGATGGGAGCTCAAAACCCCAATAACAAATCTGTAGGGGCTCCCCATAATTTACGTCAACATTTTGGGGGGGGGGTGAAGGAGGTCTGAAAATGTTTGACAGCAATTTACATTCAAGGGGGTGGAGGGGGGGGGGGTTGTGGCAAAAGAAGACGTCAACCAAACTGTTTTTCTACACAACTGAAATTGTTTGAATTATACATGTTTTCCTGTGAATCTGAAACAAAATGTTATGTTGAATTGTTGTGGACATTATCTGTCAACATATTTTAGAAGTGGTGAGTGGTAAACAATTTTTACATAATTAAGCGGAGGTGGGCACTGAAATCTTGACAATTTGTTGACAATGTTGGAAGGGGGCCAAAAATTGCATAACATTGCTGACGTGATTTATGGACATCTCCCAATGGAGCGGAAACTAGTGAAAATCGGCTGTATGTTCTAGTCAGTACAGGTTATTTTAACGATGATGCATCTGATCGGAGAAATTATATCCGCTTGTTTATATTCGACACTGCAGATCTAAGATTAATGGTCTAAGAATTCAGCAGAATGTAAATCTATTCTCCCCATTCCTTCAGCATTCCCCAGATGGAGTTGGTGTATACAAAGACTTCCCTGTACTGACATTCAGCTCACATATCGAGATGAGAACAGATCTGTTAGAGGCAGAGATTACTTCCGCTTCCAATGTGGTTAGATTCCGTATGTTTGTTACTCAAGCTAGAACAGGGGTTCCCATACTGGGAGGGGGGCTCCAGGTGGGACTAGATGTGATCTCACAGGGGGGACTTGGAGCTATACGGGAATTTAGTGCACTAATGGGATGATTGATTTTCGGTTTAAAAAGAATATGAGCATTTTTCAAAAAATATATTTCAGGGAAAAAAGCTGAGAAAATTATAAATATTGTTTGTTAATTTAATTTTATGTTAATCCTGTATTTTAATGAAAGTATTGTTCATAAAAATGAGAAAATTTATAAATATATTGATACACTACAATGTTATAAATTGTTTAATTTTGTGTAGGCTTGTTCACTTCGACGAGGTAGAAACAAGTGGAGATGGGCGTTAAATTTTGGTCTAAAAGTGGAGAAAGGGGCGTAGGGCTTTGAAAAATGTCCAAAGGGAACGTGGGGGGATGTCGGAGAAAACAATTTTCAAATTTTTGATTTAAAACATTCTGAAAAGACGAACTAGAAAATTGCTGTCTCATAGGAAATCGTTATGTAACTTCCCGCGATAAATTGCAAGTTTGAAATACTGGTGGTTTTTTATATTGATTTTGAAATACTGGTGGTTTTTTTAATATTGATTTTTAAATCATTATTTTTGTTTAGAGTTCTCTGTCGTAGTAAGTTGTGTGTGTTTGTTTATTGATATTTCATATTGCGTTCTTTATCTCTCTCTCTCTCTTTCTCTATCTCTCTCTCTCTCTTTCTCTATCTATCTTTCTATCTCTCTCTCTTTATCTTTTTCTATCTCTCTCTTTCTCATCTTTCTCTATCTCTCTCTTTCTCTCTCTCTTTCTCTCTCTTTCTCTATCTTTCTCTCTCTCTCTCTTTCTCTCTCTTTCTCTTTCTTTCTCTTTATCTCTCTCTCTTTCTCTATCTTTCTCTATCTCTCTCTATTTCTCTATCTTTCTCTATCTCTCTCTCTTTCTCTATCTCTCTCTCTCTCTTTCTCATCTTTCTCTATCTCTCTCTTTCTCTCTCTCTTTCTCTCTCTTTCTCTATCTTTATCTCTCTCTCTCTTTCTCTGTCTTTCTCTATCTTTCTCTATCTCTCTTTCTCTCTCTTTCTCTATCTTTCTCTATCTTTCTCTATCTCTCTTTCTCTATCTTTCTCTATCTTTCTCTATCTTTCTCTATCTTTCTCTATCTTTCTCTTTATCTTTCTCTACCTCACATGTGTATAAGCTTAGTATTTCAGTCAGGTGATGCTTGTGAGTTCTTCCACAGCGAAGCCCCTAAGCTGGATAGAATCGCAAGTCTATCCTCATACATGCATACTGAGTGACAACATTAGTATAATTCATAAAGTTAGAGCAGAAAATTGCGTGGGTGAAGAATAGAATCATTGGAGAGGGCTACGGAATGAATGTCACTGAGCAAAATCATTTTTATCTTTGTTCCTGAACTTGGGGGTGTTGAGGAAAACAGACAAGTTGGCTAGTTGTGCTTCTATATATAACAGGTGGTCAACCTATTGACATAGTAGACATACTCAATGCTCTCTCGGACGAAAGGAGTTTGAGTCTAATACGAATAAGTACGCATCATCAAGTGACATATTCTTTCCAGAAAGTAGTCTTTCCGATGGATCTCTTGAATTCTTCGAGATCTTGAGCAAGTTATTCTGCATCGTTCAGTGACATGCTCAGGCATTCTTGAATATCTTTTGTCCAACGGCAATTGGTCGGCCTTTACCCCTGTTATCATCCACTCCAGTAACACTCTCTCCATGCCATCGTGTGTCTTAATATAACCGTAAAATCTAGTTTTTTCTTTAATATAGTGTTCAGAAGCCAGCCTTCCTGGACGTTAGTACTCATGAGTGAGCGAAATAAGAGTAATGATAGGTGTATGGAGGAAAGAACACTCAAACAATACAGAGTCACATCCATTGGTCGTTGCACCCAGAGAGACTTACTGAATGAGACATATTAGCACCTATGATCATATCTTGTGTGTGATGCGATAATCCATATACCTAATCCTAAACATATTTATGCCAGCAGATAAATATACAAAGATCATTTATGCCAGCAGATAAATATATTAAAAAAAACATTTATGCCAGCAGATAAATATATTAAACAAACATTTATGCCAGCAGATAAATATATTAAAAAACATTTATGCCAGCAGATAAATATTCAAAAAACATGTATGCCAGCAGATAAATATACAAAACATATTTATGCCAACAGATAAATATACAAAAAGTACTTATGCCAGCAGATAAATATACAAAAAGTACTTATGCCAGCAGATAAATATACAAAAAGTACTTATGCCAGCAGATAAATATACAAAAAGTACTTATGTCAGCAGATAAATATACAAAAAGTACTCATGCCAGCAGATAAATATACAAAAAGTACTCATGCCAGCAGATAAATATACAAAAAGTACTTATGCCAGCAGATAAATATACAAAAAGTACTCATGCCAGCAGATAAATATACAAACAATATTTATACCATCAAATGAACATCGCACAAAAACACATTTCAAGAATATCAAAGGAGTGAAACTCAAAAATTATTGTACATGAATAAATGTCAACAATTATATGCAATAACTGGAGCTTTCATTCCAACATTCATGGTCCTGTCCATACATTCCATTTCAGAGTTTCTCCTCTTCTTTGCCGTTCTCCCATACGATCACAATAACAGTTCAATTGAAATATTTACAGCCGAAGTTCACTTGGATCATTACCATGTCTTTCATTGGGTTTATTTGCCAGGTGAGAGCTTGTCTTGATTTCTATGTGTACCAGACAAATCGTGCTGAACTATTTCCATCAGGTTATATTTCTCCAGGTGTGTGTCCTACTTTACGACTTTCATCTCAAATCTCACTTATTACAGTTGTATGTGTCAGGAAATTGAAAGTTCAGACTCCGTGTGGGAAAAACTACAATAAATTTTCCCGATTTGTTCTCGTTTATAGACTTAAATTATTGTCGCCAAATGAAAGGACTTAACGTTAGGTTTATTGCTGGCGTGAAATGAATAAACAAATTTAGCAAACGTCCGGGTACTTCATATAAACAACGCTTAAAGCGTTTCTATGTGATTTAATAAAAACGCTTAAATCGTTTCTATGTTATGTATTTTTACGTAAGTTTTATGTCGTTATGTTTCAGTTTGTGGAGTTCGAGTCGTTGAAAGTTGTTCCCATGGGAACAGACAAACAAAACATTCGCGACATTTAAGTGTCAGTGACTAATTTACTGTTAGTCCTTGTTTAATGTTCTTGCTTTTTTAATGGCACCGCCAAGTGAGACTGCCACATTGATTTATTTGATGATATCTCAAATTTCCTATTGGTAGCGTCATATTTCTGTTATTTTCCATCTCCGGACAAATACATCATTGGCTTCTATATGAAATCCTATATTTTATCCTTATGAAATCCATTTATATTTTCATCCATATGAAATTCTATATTTTATCTATATGAAATCCATCTATATTATCATCCATGTGAAATCCATCTATATTATCATCCATATGAAATCCATCTACGTTGCTATCCATGTGAAATCCATCTATATTATCATCCATGTGAAATCCACCTATATTATCATCCATGTGAAATCCACCTATATTACCATCCATGTGAAATCCATCTATATTATCATCCATATGAAATCCATCTACGTTGCTATCCATGTGAAATCCATCTATATTATCATCCATATGAAATCCATCTATATTTCATCTCATTTGCTAAGGAGGTTTTATCTGATTCTGAAGGAATTATTTGCGTATATTTTTGTTGTTTCAGACCCCATGATGGGCACACACAAAAAAAGTTCTTGTAAATATTTGTTAATCGTCTATCTATTGTCTATTTCAGTGTATCTCAACTTTTTTTTTACCATGCCCCAACGAAGTCTTTCTAAAATTTTTGATGCTTCCCATGTAACAACATTTTTATTTTTATATATAAAAAAATTGAACCATTACTAAATTAAGCCTAATTACAACTTGTTTCAATCCCAGCCCTAACAAATAAATTACACCCCTGTGGGACGTGGTCTCCAATGTTGGTAATCATTGGTCTATTCTTTTCTTTTCTCCTTCCTGTAAGACATCGCATGATTGAATAAGGATCGGTTTTCTTTGGCTATGGAACGTTTGGCCTCTTGATATGCATTAATATTGTGACATCTCAGAATGTTGTTAACTCATTCAATCCACCTTCCATGTACAGTATAATATAATAAATATATATATCAACAAAAGTGGACAGAGATCGTGGTTATTACAGGTGTATAGGGAAATAACTGAATTATAATATTTAAAAATAAATTTGAAAAAATCAAATCAAATGTTTAGAAATAAACAAAATACAAGTGTATTAGTTTTGTTTATAATCTAATTACGAACACAAAAATGTATTAGGGTGGGACAAATGACAAGAACTCCTTCCTGATACCTTCTTCTATAAATGTATACGTGCATATTCTTGTAGGAGTCCAATGGTTGTAAGAATCAAGATAAATGGTGGGGATTTCTACTGTGATGTGAACAGCTGATGACATGTAAAAACAATATTATGTAAAACATTTAAAAACAAAATTTAAACATTTAAAAATAACGTTTGAAAACGAAATTTAAATACCATATTATTGGGGGCTTAACAATCGATTAATGCATTCTGCTTCCAATAACCAGTCAGAAGCACTGACCTACTTCATTCTTATAGTGAACAGAGTATAACTTCAAACAAAAACAGATAGAAGATTTCAGAAATGAAGTCCGTCATTAAAATCTTCATTAATTAGGAATGGAAATAAACTCACTTGTAAAGCTTACACGAAGTTACTATTGTACACATAAAAATCTCCATATAAAAGGAATGAAACTAAACTCACTTATACAGTTTACACGAAGATACTATTGTACATGCTTGGAAGAAAGGAATAAAAAAAAATATATCATAGATTGAGAACAAATCAGAACAGACTCAAACAACACATATACGGAAAGTTTGGAGTCGGTGACACGGTTATGTGACCCTGTGGACATCTCAAGGAAACATAGAACATATTTTACGGAACTGCCAGTTGTACGACACAACAAGACGAAAACTATTGTCATCTGAAACAGCTCGGACAGACAAGATCTACAGATTGTCTCGGGGCTGGTGACCACAGTACAGTTCATTAATGAAGTCCTATCAGCGTCTGCATTTCACTGGAGAACGAGGGAAAAAAAGTAACGTATACATCTTGATAGACAGACAACGCGTCAGGCTACTAGGCTGAAATATAAATAGACAACGGACTCAGGCCTTTAGACACACATATAGATAGATAAGGAGTCAGGATACTAGACAGACATATAAATAGATAAGGAGTCAGGCTATACGACAGACATATAAATAGATAAGGAGTCAGGCTACGAGACATACATATAAATAGATAAGAAGTCAGGATACTAGACAGACATATAAATAGATAAGGAGTCAGGATACTAGACAGACATATAAATAGATAAGGAGTCAGTCTACTAGACAGACACATAAATAGATAAGGAGTCAGGATACTAGACAGACATATAAATAGATAAGGAGTCAGGCTACTAGACAGACATATAGATAGATAAGGAGTCAGGCTACTAGACAGACATATAGATAGTGAGTCGGACCACTAGACAGACATATAAACAGTGAATCAGGTTACTAGACATACATATAGATATACAGGGAGTCAGACTACTGGGCAGACAAATACATGGACATCGAGTCCTGTTACTAGACAACCATACATGCAAATAGACATATAGACAGACAGACATACTGGATAAATCTATGTATACCAGAACTGAGAAATAATTAACTTTCTCCTATTGAACACACTTTTCCAGAGATTTCAATTATGTTTGAGCATCGCGTAGAGGTATAAACAGGTATAACAAACTGGTCTTCTTGCGTTAGAAAACCACTTCAGGCAGGCACAAAATTAATTCTAGAATAATAAATGATTGCACGAAGCGATTGCCGCCAAGCGGACAAGCAAACATGGCTGACAATGATGATGACGTTTGTCCTGTTTTATGACACTTTTTATCTTGTATGGGCTGCTCAGAAGTTGTGGTTCTTTAATTTAAGAAACATGTGCGTTTTTAACTTTGAAGTTCACGGGGAGAGGGCGAGACCGTGATCGAATGTTGGGAGACTATTTGAGATACGAGAATAAAGAAAATGAGTAACGATGTTTTTTTCCCCTCATATATACTTAGGGTTGCCAGAACCTTCGAAGCAGAAAGCGGGACAAATGGTACTTTTTTAGACGCGAAAGCGGGACACATCATGTAAAGCATAATAGCCATAGGAAAAGTCAGAGATAGCACACACATAGACTAATTATTATTACATTATAATTCTAATACCTGTACCAGTAATTTTTTTATTAAAAACTTTACTATTGCTGTTGTTTTAGTTCTTCCGAGCTCCACATTTTGTGCAGTTTGAGAATCTTTAAACAGTTTTGAGTTTAGCTTAGTTATGCAGTCCATTGACTTGAAAGACATATGATGTTTTACAATATGATAACACATTGTCAGTTCTGTCGCTGCCACTAATTTACCTTGCTCTGACGATTTAGTCAAAAAATAATTGTCCATAGTACGTGAAGTGTTTGCAGAATACATTCTAGATTTGTGTTTTACACTTCCTATATGTTTTGTTATGTCAGTTCTCCCACCATGCGCGATAGAAATGTAACATTGACATATTTTGCATTCTGCTTCATTCTCACTTCTACCTTGTTTTATGAAAGACCATTCTTCCAAATAGTTTTCTTGGAAAAAACACTTTCTCTTCGGCATTTCCAAATAAAAATAAATCCAAAAAAAGAATTCACAAAATTAGAATGCTCAATTAAAAATGAACAAATTTAATATTTCACAACCACCGGTAACAACAGACTGGATTCCTGGAAGCAACCTCCAGCCTCCAACACATAAAGAAAGAATGAAGCCAAAATTTCTTCTTGCTGCTGGTGAGGATGGCGCGATGTTGTTGAATGAATTATTAGCGCCTACAGGAATACGACAAGGACAAAAGCATGCAGATTGTCACGTAGGCACAGATCACGTGAGCGGCGGTGAGATGGGTAGAGTAAGGCTCGGCGCCTCGCGAAGCCGAAGACGTCATCTTTTGTAAATTTTTAAATAATACCGCCTTCCGCACTAACAATTTTGTGCTGGATATTCTCAAATTTATGAGTTGTATCTTCAAACTTTATTATTAAACAGCGATAGCGCAGGACTCTACAAATAGACGTTTCGGACAAAGAAGCTTCATTTGTAACAAAACTCAAACCAATAATAAATAATTTAAGAAAATATTAAAATTTGTAGGTGAAAAATTTGGCTGGATTAAAAAGCGGGACAAATTGCTGTCCCCCAGACCCTTAGGCGGGACAATTAATTTTTGATGAAAAAGTGGGACAATCCGGAAAAAGCGGGACGGATGGCAACCCTACATATACTCTATCTCTCTCAGCAATATGAGGCCAGACGGAAATACCACTTATAGCAAGTAATTTATTAATTCCACGTGTTAATCCACGGAGATGTCTGGGGAAAAAGCAAGTATAAAGAAGACTAATCGATAATATAAAGAGGAAGAATCGAAAATGTCATCTGAAAGGATCTGGTTAAAATTATCTCAATACCTCCTGAGTTCTTCTAAATAAAACTACGGAATAATCTGTCTATAAACACGTACCAATCAGGGTCGTAGTATGCTGAAGTCGGATGTGTCAGGCCGGAAGGTGCAGATATCGCAGCAATGATGTAAACCATGACACAACGCATTCCGTTCTCCGGGCTAAATCCTGCTAATCTGCAGGAGTTTGAGAACGAACGAAGAAGAAGGGTCGTAGTGGTATCACATTAGATGTATCAACACACATAGAGTCATTCATTTATATAGATCTTCAACAATTTTGAAAAAAAGTTGTGAGAAAAAATCTTGTCTTATCCAGTATTTGATGCTGTCTGTCAATGTTGATATTTAAGTTGTCTTCTGACCACACCAATCGTCAGTTTTTACTTAATATCCAATATATATTTACTTATAATTTCGCACCTCTTCTTCTTCCACCGTCAATGGTTACCTGCAGTTTTATTTTCTACAAAGAATCATGTCGGTGTACATGTCCAAACCATGTAAGTTTTTGTCATTTCCCTATTGAAAGCTATGGTTCCTATGGACCTGTATAGATCTCTATTTTATTTCTTACGTACATATTTGTTGTATACTTTTTATAGGAGATTCGTAGAATTCGTCAATGCTGTAATTTGCACAACATTGTCCTTACTGCCACTATGTTACCCTCTCGATTATGGAAACTGTCCTGAAACTTTCAATATCATGGTTTTAGATATCATGTGTCCATCCTAGTCATGGTCTGCTGCTTGTTCTTCCACCTGGAAACTTGCTCTCCACGATTAATCTTGACCCATTTCGTGTCATGCTCAAAATGTTATCTTGTATTTTTATGGTTTGAAATAGCTAATCTTTTTCTTGGTTCTGGTCTTTACGTACGTCTGTTTTTGACTGTTTCCTGTTCATGATAATCATAGAATCGTTCTATCTAATTTCATATCAAATGGTTATATTTTGTTTTCTATACCGGACCAATATGATCAATGTCTAACAACCATATGGTACCTGCGGAAAGATATAACTTGTAACAGCTATATTTTTAAAATTTACTCCTTGCCATAGACTTTTCATCTGTGCTCTTTATGTTGGTCAATTTCTATATCTCGCCGAATGGATATTTCTAGAATAGCAAGGCAGAAAAAAAACAACAGATTGTTCTATTGCCGAACAGAAACTTTGAATTGAAAGAAACACAGTTCTCTGTAGTAATATAATAACAAAATAGGATTTCGTTAAGTTGAGGCATCAAGATTTGGTAAAAGAACACCAAGATTAAGGACAGAAATTAAAGATGGATTAGGCAGCGCTACGACAGTAACGATCTAAGAAGCCATGTAAAGTAAAGTAAAGTAACCCATAGCATTAATGCCGTAGGGGTGTGAGATGTTAGCGATCTCACATTTCAGAGGCTCTGCAAATGAGGGTGGTAGCCATCTCCTCTCCCTCGCAGTCTTTACTTCCCGGATTAATCCAGTACCCATTTAAGGCTGAGTCTGAAAAACATTTACGCCTCAACTGCGGAATGAACCCAGGACCACTCATATGCGAAGCCAGTGCGCTAACCACTGCGGAAACGCGGCTCCCGAAGTCATGTAATAGACAATGAAGGACTCAACACAGATGGGTGTCACATTTAAATAAGCCTGAGACCATATCCGAAGATTATCATCATCAAGTGCCGTCTCCGCAAAGAAGGTTTTCTACAACAAATCTCCCTGTCTCTTGTCCTGGAGGTGCACTCTGCTAGACTGTAATCTATCCATCTAGTGATATTACTCCCCCACTTGTATCTATGCCTACCACTACTATCCAAAGATATAGACAAATAAAAACTACTTGCCGGGGGCATATGGACCCGATAATGTATAAACTCCCTAGGAAGCCGAACACTTGATGTATCAAGTGTAACCATTTCGTGAAATGAATATAACCTTACATATATTAGGCCAGCTGCTGAAATATACTGGGTAACTATGGATAGAGTACAAAATGTCTGTACTTTTTAAACAGTGAAAGTGCCGGAAAGAGTTGGTAGTCTCCCGTGTAGCACGTTTAATGCCGGTTTTCCATATCACGTGATAAGGCAACTGACAAGTTCTGGCTTTCGTCATGTTTGTCACAGGCAGCCATCTTGAATGCATCATGGCGTTTAAGTGTTTGTTTGTGTAATGAGCTTTGGTGCATTAGCCGAGCTCGTAAAACACAAACTCACGAGCTGTAAAAATGTTTACGTTCTTCCTTCTGAGCTGCCGAGCTGTCGTTATTTGTCATACATAAATCACCCTTACCATTATCGCAGTGTTAATCTCTGCAACGTGTCTCATTCTCACTTCGTGTTAATTTTTCTCTCATTTCCATTCTCTTTCTCACTTTTCTGTGATCTTAATTTCCCCGTTACTGAAACTATCTTCCCTTTTAGAATTCCAGTAGTAGTATCTCTCCTTTCATTCGGTCCTCTTGAACATTATCTCAATAGTCTGTCTGTCACTGTTATCGTAATCTCTTGTAACCTTGTTGCTACAGACTCTGTATATAAGGATAAACGGACATACGGGTACGTATCGCAGCGGTTCTCAACATATCGGTTGCGACCCCTTTAGGGATCGAACGACCTTTTATAGGGGTCGCCTAAGACCATCGGAAAATACATACTGTATTATGCAGTAGCAACGGAAATAATTGTATGGTTAAGGGGAGGGGGGGTCAACACAATATGAGGAAATGGAAGCTCTGATATAACCAAATTGGGCTAACGTCTGCGGTTGAAAGTTGTGTACCTCACCATAAGAGAAACATTTAATGTAACCGTCAGCCATCTTGAGTATGCAGACTTAAAGTAAGTCCCAGTTGTTGATTATCTGCTCTTGGGATCTTTCCGAACAGATCACGTTGTCTCCCTTCACCCTAATCATTCAACATTCTGTCATTCTTTGCATGTGCACGCTATCACGTCCAGTGTCGTCTTCTATCTATCTATCTATCTATCTATCTATCTATCTATCTATCTATCTATCTATCTATCTATCTATCTATCTATCTATCTATCTATCTATCTATCTATCTATCTATCTATCTATCTATCTATCTATCTATCTATCTATCTATCTATCTATCTATCTTCTATCTATCTGTCTGTCTGTCTGTCTGTCTGTCTGTCTGTCTGTCTGTCTGTCTGTCTGTCTGTCTGTCTGTCTGTCTGTCTGTCTGTCTGTCTGTCTGTCTGCCTGTCTGCCTGTCTGCCTGTCTGCCTGCCTGCCTGCCTGCCTGCCTGCCTGCCTGCCTGTTTAATCGATATTATCTAACTTATCTAACTTATCTATCAGTAGGGCACAGAATGATATGTACGGAAACTAAGTACTTTTGGGATTCTGAGAATTGACACAAGAGACATAAAATAGTTGCTTAACGACCGCCTGATGGTCGAGGGCATGATGGTTGGTGACGAAATTTGGCATCAAACTTTCTGCGTGTGGAACTTGGCAGAAACCAAAGGGAATAAGTTGATTAAATAACCGAAGACATATGGGGGTCCATATGCAAAAATACATTTGCATATTTCGGTTGAAGGCTGTGCGGTACTGTGCACTTATGTGTGTTTTATAATTTGTATTAAATTAGCCTTGACAAGCACTTATACAACCTACGAACTGCAGTGTTGAGTAATGTATTGCAGTGTTGAGTAATGTATTGCAGTGTTGAGTAATGTATTGCAGTGTTGAGTAATTCATTGCAGTGTTGAGTAATGTATTGCAGTGTTGAGTAATGTATTGCGGTGTTGAGTAATGCATTGCAGTGTTGAGTAATGTATTGCAGTGTTGAGTAATGTATTACAGTGAATCAGAAAATGGTCACACTGTGTGTCGTTGTGTTCATTTTTGATGTTTGGGAATTTATGTAGCTTTTCTCGAATGATTAGACAGGAAGCGTGCTACAGTGCAATTAGTCAATCAGTCAAGTCATTGAGGACCATATGGTGTTTACACACCCTCATTGAGGACCATATGGTGTTTACACAACCTCATTGAGGACCATATGGTGTTTACACACCCTCATTGGGGACCATATGGTGTTTACACACCCTCATTGAGGACCATATGGTGTTTACACACCCTCATTGAGGACCATATGGTGTTTACACAACCTCATTGAGGACCATATGGTGTTTACACACCCTCATTGAGGACCATATGGTGTTTACACAACCTCATTGAGGACCATATGGTGTTTACACACCCTCATTGAGGACCATATGGTGTTTACACACCCTCATTAAGGACCATATGGTGTTTAGACACCCTCATGTGCATACGCCACGCACAGAGATTTTCATTTGTTTCTATAATTGTATAACGTCTCAGTGATAAATATTTGGTGTCTGGGATTAGATCAACGGAGTAGGGGCTTGAGGGCTGGGGCACACATGGCAATATGGGTTTGAGGGCCGGGGCACACAGGACAATTGGGGTGTGAGGGCTAGGGCACAAAGGGCAATAGGGTTGTGAGGGTTGAAGCACACAGAAAAATAGGGGTGTGAGGGCTGAGGCACACAGGGCAATAAGGGTGTGAGGGCTGAGACACACAGGGCAATAGTGGTGTGAGGGCTGGGGCACACAGGGCAATGTGGGTGTGAGGGTTGAGGCACACAGGGCAATAGGGGTGTGACGGCTGAGGCACACAGGGCAATATGTGTGTGAGGGCTGGGGCACAGAGGGCAATAGCGGTGTGAGGGCTATGACACACAGAGCAATAGGGGTCTGAGGGCTGGGGCACACAGGGCAATAGGAAAAAAACAGAAATATGTAAGGAGTATTGTCAATAACAGATTATATAACACTCTAAGAACAGCTACCGAAACAGACGACGTTTCGAATAAACAATTTTAGTCATGACAAAAACATTACTGCTACTAATACTACTACTACTGCTTCTACTACTATAGTAATATTAATAGATCACTGAGGTGGCAAGGTAAGTTGCACAATATCTAAAATCCTAAATCACACACACACACACTAGATGGCGGTTCGAGTGCAGCAGAAATACTGTTCACGACTCACTGATTAGTATTTATGATTAAGATTAAGTATTTTCATCATTACAAAAATGTAAGAGTAATCGAAAACCAATTTCTGTGTAAGATGTACTTCAGTCGGGCAGATAGCGATGTATTATTGTATATATATATATGAAATGTGTGAGACATATGATTGGAGTTAGCGTGAGAGACAAAATCAGGAATGAAGCACTAAAGAAACAATTAGGGATCAAGCCAACAATAGAATACATACAGAAACAACAAGTTAAATGGTACGGACACATAACCAGACAGAAAGAGCAAAGTATTATCCAAAAAACACTTAACAAACGATACGAAAACAGGAGACCTATTGGATGCCCTCGTAAAAGGTGGATAGATAGTGTATTAGAGACACTCGGAAATATAACAGCAGAGGAGGCAAATAGAAGGGCAAAAGACCGTACACTCACTCTCCCCTCAACACCGAAAGGTACATGAGGACAGAAAGAAGAAGAAGAAGATAGATATATATATATAAAACCCATCACGCATGCAGTTGCGTCTGTGGGTCTCACCAATGGTCCTCTAAACAAACCACCCATGCTACAGACAACCTTAGTAGATGAAATTGCCGTTATATTGAGGCTCTCTTATGGTAACTATGTAGCATGTCATCTATACAATTATAAGTTCCCTCTGAGAAGAGGACTCCTTTAATAGTCTTTGCACTAAGCCGATAGCTGAAGTCTCCAGGGTATGAAAGAAAGCTCGGAAAAACCACCCCGCTGCACATAAGTAAGAGGTATTCGCTCGCAATTCCTGGGATTCTCAAACAAACAATATAACCCCTCCGTCAATATTACCAACAACTATAATATATATATATATATATATATATATATAAGCTGTTATGATGTGTAGAAATTACGAGCGATTAGCTCGTACTTCCTTATGTGTAATGGCCTGGTTTCTTCAGAACTTTTGTTCATATCCAGAAGACTCACATCTGTATGCAATGCTTTGAGAAGAATTTTCCTACTCTATGGGAAGTAGAGTCTATGGGCGTTGTATATTTTCTTATAAGACTTTCCGTAACTTGCAATGAAATTGAGTCTCTTTGCAATGCAGCATTTCCTGTCAGAAGTGTTCATAATTACCATACACTGGTTCATGGTGAACGGGAATGGTGGTCCAGCCAGCTGCTCAATCTTTGCTGTCCTAGTGTGTTCTCCATTTATGCAGGGCTAACATTTTTCTGATTCTGGTCTCTCTCATGAAATTGTCACGTTCTGGACTGTGCTATTTCTTACTCGTCGTCTGTTATGTTGTGTTCTTGATAAAGACGTTTTGGTCGAAACGTCGACATTTGTGGATTATTATGTGTTATTATGTATATTACCAGAGATTAACAAAACTTCATTACCATTTTCCAAGCTTCGCTTCTTAGATTACAGTTTCTATGCAGTTATTACATATTATCATATTATACAATTACTACGGCAAGGCAAGTAATGATTTACTGGAGGTATACAGTTAATCGGGTTGAGGGGTTTAATCCCCCCTCCTGTTATGAAATAAGAGCATGACGTAATAACAGAACATAAGCTTACAGACGTGGGTAATCAATCAATTAGCGGGTTTCCGAGACATTCGATTTTATAAGACCTTTTGACTAATGGAAATACAGCATTATAAAAAAGACCCACGTGACTTGTCTAGTGATCTTCATTAGTCACTATGATTACACTTTGTATTAACAGCCAATGAAAATCATGGGAACTAACTAATGAGTCATTTGAGAAGGGTGTTTTTCATTAGCCAATAGGTGTTAGGGGGTGTCAATAAGTTAGCTCAAAAATTAGGGGAAGAAAGGCGAAAGCGGATTTAAAAATGTTTGAGATTTTGACAAGTAGATAGGAGGTTTGACAAAAAATATAATATCAACGAAACTGGCTTTGTGTGTGTGTATATATAGGCATACCTGTATGTATATATATATATACTATATATACTATATATATATATATATATATATATATATATATATATATATATATATATATATATATATATATATATATATATATATATATATAAATATATATATATAAGCATAACTATGAATTTGTCTGAATTTGAGAAATAGAAAAATTTGACAATTCATGAACTTTCTTCACCCATTTTCTTCTAGATGTATAATCGTTTTGGGAGTGGGTCTTTGAAACATGATAATTTGTTGACAATGCAATGTGGAAAAAAGGGAGAGGAGGTTAAAACTGATCTAAAAAAAATGTTGACATAATTTATGAATAATCCTTTATATTGTTGATTGTCACAGATTTTCAAAATGACTATTACAATCTCATCTCATATGTAGCGATTAGTCTTTACCTTGAAGAATAACCACGGCCTCTGTATCTTTTATATCTACAGTGCTGAGAGTAAATAACTATAGAAAAGACATGGGCAGATAAAACAGACATGGGCAGATAATAATGAACATATATCGGCAGATAATGTTAGAGAAGACATGGGCAGATAATGATAGAACATACATTGGCAGGTAATGATAGAACAGATATGGGCAGATAATGATAGAACAGATAATGATAACGACAAGAAAGATATGCCAATAGTTGGAAATAGACCATGAAGCATGGTCTGTCTGCTGTTATTCGTTTCGAGGAAAAAATTTTAGTCGAAACGTCGTCTGTCGCTGTGTCACGCTGCTAGTACGTTCTCTTACACTTATACCTCTTTCCATTCATTTTGATATTTTCCCTGTGGGTATTATGAACGCAGTCCAACCCACATTGCGCTAATTAGTTCCTTCCTGTGTGATTATTTCCTCTGCCTACGTTTATCAATGTATGTTTATCAATGTATGTTTATCAATGTATGTTTATCAATGTATGTTTATCAATGTATGTTTATCAATGTATGTTTATCATTTATTAATTTAAATATAATTATATTTAGGGTTAGCGTTTGGATCAGTTATGTAAAACAAAACTAACCCTAATATTAACCATAAAAAAGAATATTTGAATTCATTATTGATTATTTATTGATATATAATATTTAGGTCAATTAACAACAAAATACGTCGGTGGGCATTAATGGGCAACAAGAACAAAAACGGGGGTTGGACTGCAAAGTACCTCCCTGTGTTACCCCAATCCTAAAATTTCCAGTACCGGGTTGATTCAAAACAATGAACTTTTATCTCTTTATTACCGTTTGTTAGATTTCGTTGAGGGGTTCAAAGTTACCTACCCCAACTTAGAAAATAAAACAGGATAATTAGTACTATGAAACGAAGAAATCAGTGTGTAACTCGAACCCCAACCCATACCAGCGGATTTACACCAAAAAATCATCGAATACATTCGAAAAACTAATTGACTGTTCTATTAAAAAACTATTGTTAGTTCTTCACCATTTTAGCAAAGACAAATCTACGCTATGGAATGGACACATACAAAAATATATCGGGAAAGAAGGATGGGTACAATACATGACAATATGAGCAAACACACAAATAGTATTTAGAGCAAAAAACTCAGGTTTTCTCAAAAGCTACAATAGAAAAATACTAAAACGTGACATACGATGCAATAGACTGATCTGGGATATAGAGCAATGTAGACAGTCGATGCAAGAACGCACTCGTTTCTCTAGATTCGGCTTCTATAGTTGTGACCCCCCAATTGCAAAGGGATTAATTAAAAATGGCGCTTCTTGTGTGGTCCTTCGCGATATTTCTCTCCCGGAGTTATGAATATGTATTACTTCCGTTGTTAAGGAATAATGAAGCTGGGACGTAATGGGGACAAGGGAATACTGGATTGTCCATAATGCCTATCCATAAATAATTCCCATAATGCAGCTATACTCACCTGGGAAAACCCGGATGTGTGATAAAACGTCTCGTGTGATTACACGCGATTTTGTTCAAACGCCTTTAATATATTTATCAAAGGTTTCCCGCGTTCCAATGAAAACGCAGCGATTGTTTGACAAAATAATAGAAGTAAACAAAACACGCATGTCCTATTCGTTGAGACAGCGTCCAACTCTGTTATAATTTTTTAATTAGAAAAAATATGGGGAAATGCTTTTGGGATAAATTTCTACCAATAGATCGTCGAGTTCGTTGTCTGATTTGATACAGATAAATACAGAATCAATCACAATATGTATTATTTCTAGACTATAACTTCTGTAGTCCCTCCCACTGTACCGAATGCTCCACCCACTTATGCACCCTATGCCCACCCTATGAGATTTCAAATGAGAATACATACTATTCTTGTATGGGATCAGTCAGTTTTATTGTTTGAACATAATCTCCTGTGTATGAAATATGTAGGATGCTTATGTTTACCTTCATTCCCTGCAACAGAGAACGCACAATGAACTCAATTATTATCATAGTGACTCACTAATGCTGGCTTCCGTGGTAGACGGGTTGGTGGAGATCCATTTTTCGGTAAAACTACGGATTAACTCTTCACTGTGCTATAAATAGCACACAATGTTTACATTTTTAACTAGAAGACGTTACGGATTTCCGTGTAACACCAATGAAATTAATGGATGCCGTGACGTCACATCTCCCGACGCAAACGATATCAACCACATTTATAATTATAACTTTTATAACTAATCCATTTTTTAATTTATAACTGATCCTAACCCTAATCTAAATGTTAATGCCAAATTAGTATTATGTTTCAAATAACATACTTTAATTTTAATTATAACTTCTGTAATCGCACTGCAAAGGTTAGGTAATACCTCGAAACTAGAACAAAGGTCACAGTGAAGAGTTGATCCGTAGTTGGACCGCAATTTTCTGGGAAAGTCCATAAATGACGTTAACAATACTATAATATATTTAACCAACTCCCCCCTCCTTCATCCCTCCCACCTCCACGTCAATAACTGTCAAGCTTAGTCCGACTTTTACCCGCCGAAATATTGACGTAATCTATGTATGTAATCTCTCTGTGGTAATTCTTAAATACTTGCAGATTAGCAGGATTTGTCCAGGGAGGGAATTTATTTTTGTATGGTTTACAGCTTGGCTACGGTACTTGCGCCTTTAGGCAAGAAACATCCGACAGCAGTGTGAGTTCAGGATCATTTTGGTCTTTTAAGGAGTAATCCAGTCCCCAAACCTCCATAGGAAATGGTTAAGGGATATCCGTGGCGTAGAGGGTTAGTCATTGGCCTTGTCTTCAGGAGTTCTCGGTTTCAAGACCGGATTGTGACTTCTTGTTTAAAAGTACATTTTCCCGGAGGTATTTGCCATGTATGGATTATCACGGAATTATGTGCTGTGAGCGGTACCTGTAGGATGAATTTCATATGGGAAACTTTAGTACAAAGAAGTCAATCCTCTACATATTTTGAAGCATATTTTGGGTTGGTCAGATCGTCTCATGAGAATTAGTTCGAGGTTCGAGTATTTTAATAGCTGACCAAGTAGTGCCGGTTATAAATGGTACATAAATATTGCTGACTAATCTGACAAGCTATATTCTATAATCTATATATTTTTTACTTTGACAAGCTATATTCTATAATCGATATATTTGTTTACTTTGACAAGCTATATTCTATAATCGATATATTTGTTTACTGTTTGTTAGAAGAGCATCCTATATAGGGCAATGTCATTCAACTATTTCTGGATGTAAGGAGCAGCTGACACATTCATTGGTATTTCTTGTACAATGTTATATTATGTTGACTTTCGAAACACGAGCAAATTCAACCGAGTTGTGTCTGCGATGGCAGTTGACTAACACATCTACCAACTAGCCTACATATAATAATGTGGTTACTGTATTTAATAGTATTTCAAACCACCGGAAATCTCCAGTCAATTCCTTTAACGGAAAATAAATTCAGTATTGACCATTTCTTTTAAAAACTATTTTTAAATTGCTATTTCGCACCTGTTATGCTGGAGGCCGAAAAGGGAGCAAAGAACAGCGACACTGCTAGCTACCAGACATGTCGTAAGAGGCGACTAAGGAGGTTTTGGATATGGCGTTGGCTGTTCCATCCAATAGAGAGTCAAATTGACGCAGAAGCCGGATGTGTTAGTCATTAATGCGTAGATATCACATCGAAGCTGTAAACCATGATACAGCGTATTCAGTTCTCTAGATTGCATCATTCTAACCTGCAGGAGTTTGAGAATGAACGCAGAAGATATATCTATTTATTGCAAGAAATATGGTCAGTCGTGTGAGTTTAATTGTCTCCTACCATCAAGTAGTGAATACAACAGGTGACATACGACGCCTGAATTTCTTAATGGTCATTAGCAATTACGTGACTAATGCGGACTAATGGTCACGGTTAAAAGACATGTGACTCAAAATAGGAATTTAATTCCACGCACTAACCAGCTAATCAAGCACAGACACGATAGAACAAGAGAAAACATGAAATATGATTGGTTGTTACATATACAGAAAATAGCTAACTATTACTCACCTTTAATGTAGAAACGAGAAACTCTCACCTTTAATGTAGAAACGAGAAACTCTCAACTTTAATGTAGAAACGAGAAACTCTCACCTTTAATGTAGAAACGAGAAACTCGCAAAAAAAAGGTTCTTTCCGTTTGATACTTCTGAGTTCACAGAAACATGACAGGTCTCCAATAAGACCCAGGACCATGTGGTATATTTTCTCAGCATGATGCAAGTCTTTGACGTGGCGCCCTAACAATGTATTTTGATAGGCGCCCACTGATTCGGCTGACTCTCTATAGCATAGTGGTTAAGCTGTTCGCCTTGTGTTCAATGTCATGGTCAGAATCTGGCTCGTGTTGTCTTGTGTACAAAATGGATTTTTTCGGATGTCTCTGCGGATTATCGCTAGAAGCTACGGAGTTGCGTGCTATGAATGGTGCACTCGGAAGGCGGCCTGCCGCTTCGTAGAGACCCTTTTTTGAACACTTTTGAGTGATACTCTTGGCAGAGTGATACCCTCTCCGTTGAGAAGTGCTGACTGCATATATATAAACTAGAGTGCGATGAAAGCATACGCTTAATCCAATGTAAGATTACACTGATACGCTTAATCCAATGTAAGATTACACTGATACGCTTAATCCAATGTAAGATTACACTGATACGCTTAATCCAATGTAAGATTACACTGATACGCTTAATCCAATGTAAGATTACACTGAGACGCTTAATCCAATGTAAGATTACACTGATACGCTTAATCCAATGTAAGATTACACTGATACGCTTAATCCAATGTAAGATTACACTGATACGCTTAATCCAATGTAAGATTACACTGATACGCTTAATCCAATGTAAGATTACACTGAAACGCGAAATTCAATGTAAGATTACATTGAGACGCTTAATCCAATATAATATTACACTGAGACGCGTAATCCAATGTAAGATTACACTGAAACGCTTAATCCAATGTAATATTACACTGAGACGCTTAATCCAATGTAATATTACACGGAGACACTTAATCCAATGTAATATTACACACATATTAAAATATTCATAATATGTAAACAGTGATTAAATAATGGTGCCTTTTACCGATAGGTGCCCTCTCTGTTCTGCAACTGTTTCATCTATAATTATTTAGATAAGTTTCTCTGGCTGCCTTTCCGTTATCACATTAGTAAGTATCTAGCAGTGTCTCTCACGTCTTGGTGTCCTTTGTTTTCTATCCAATTGAACTCTCAACAGACTCTTAATAGACTGTGTTGTTGGTCAGATGGAATTCGAGACTCCTGTCATAGTCTCCCGATCAATGGCACGGAAGCAGATTAATCTCCTGGTTGAAGAAAGTACAAACGTGCGATGGCACCAGATTGGATTTGAAGACTTCCTGAAACGTTGTAAGAAGTGAGAAATAGCTTTCAATACTGATAAATACGCTGTTTACACAGTGATGCTTTTTTTTGGGTATTAGCAAAAATATGTCTTTGCTTTATAAAATAGAGACAGATATATATATTGTTTGCATAAATTAAGTTCTAGCCTTCATGTTTATACTGTTCTAGAACACTCAAACACTTTTCCACTAATGATATACGTAAATTAAAGTTGCGTTATTATGCTTGAACATAATACCACAGTCTACATACCGTATGTGTACATTATACCACAGTATACATACGTGTACATTATACCACAGTCTACATACGTGTACATTATACCACAGTCTACATACCGTATGTGTACATTATACCACAGTCTACATACCGTATGTGTACATTATACCACAGTCTACATACCGTATGTGTACATTATACCACAGTCTACATACCGTATGTGTACATTATACCACAGTTTACATACCGTATGTGTACATTATACCACAGTCTACATACCGCATGTGTACATTATACCACAGTCTACATATCGTATGTGTACATAATACCACAGTCTACATATCGAATGTGTACATAATACCACAGTCTACATACCGTATGTGTACATTATACCACAGTCTGCATACAATACGTGTACATAATACTAAATTATGCATCAACCTACTGATACATCTCTCTGGCATAGTGATCAATCAGTTTGCGCTCAAGAGGTCGGGGTTCGAACCCCGCTCGTGACGTGTTGTTTCCAAAATGAATTTTCTTCAGAGATCCCTGCGGATCTACGTTTAGTTCTACGCAGACACGTGCTATAAGTGGTTCTATCTGCAAGTGGTGTGTAGCTGCGTTGAGAGGGACGGAGTTCCTATGGGACAACTCGAGTACATTGAAAACAATGTCTACGCCTTTTGAGCTCCTCTAATGAAATATATTTATTAATACTCTAATCTACTATCAGTTCTTGCACACATTACTAAAACATACTATATACTTGCATACATTACTGAAACTTACTACATACTTGCACATACTACTAAAACTTACTACATACTTGCACATACTACTAAAACTTACTACATACTTGCACATACTACTAAAACTTACTACATACTTGCACTAGGACCATTCACATTCCGCCAACTATATTTCTAAAATTTCAGTAATTTACCTTAAATATATGATCTACTTATAGACCTACACTCGCACTGTTGTTTACTTTGCCTTAAATATATGATCTACTTATAGACCTACACTCGCACTGTTGTTTACTTTGCCTTAACTCTATGATCTACTTATAGACCTACACTCGCACTGTTGTTTACTTTGCCTTAAATATATGATCTACTTATAGACCTACACTCGCACTGTTGTTTACTTTGCCTTAACTCTATGATCTACTTATAGACCTACACTCGCACTGTTGTTTACTTTGCCTTAAATATATGATCTACTTATAGACCTACACTCGCACTGTTGTTTACTTTGCCTTAACTCTATGATCTACTTATAGACCTACACTCGCACTGTTGTTTACTTTGCCTTAAATATATGATCTACTTATAGACCTACACTCGCACTGTTGTTTACTTTACCTTAAATATATGATCTACTTATAGACCTACACTCACACGATTGTTTACTTGCCGCTGTAGAAAGTAAAAACAAGATGTAATTCAGTATCACGGATGACCACACTCAACCCAAATTCTATAACATTATTTAGAAAACTTCATTACTCCGTGTCGTCTCTCTGGTCGTACAGTACTTGTCCAACACCATTATCTTATGATGTCATTACTTGTACAGCACTGTTAGAATCAGTGGTACATATCTGTCCGGACTATCACCTCCCTCTACAGTAACTTAACCATTCTACACTTTCTCAATCACAGGTGACAGCAGTCAACGTTGACATGAATAATTGAAACACTTGGAATGTCATGTGACAATTAGATCGACTCAGAACATCTCTCTCAGTTCAGTTGTACTAATAGTTGACTAGATGTTCGGAAACAATACCATTTGGTCTGTCATTACTATTTCATCAATCAACCTTTTTTTTATCCATTATTATGCATCCATCCATCAATACTCATTTCACACATTTTCACACATTTTCACACATCAACACTTTTTCATCTATCCACACCATTTTATCCTTCAATACTAGTTCATCCATCAATACTCGTTCATCCATCAACACTCGTTCATCCATCAACACTCTTTCATCCATCAACACTCGTTCATCCATCAATACTCTTTCATCCATCAACACTCGTTCATCCATCAATACTCTTTTATTCATCAATACTCGTTCATCCATCAATACTCTTTCATCCATCAACACTCTTTCATCCATCAACACTCGTTCATCCATCAATACTCGTTCATCCATCAACACTCGTTCATCCATCAATACTCGTTCATCCATCAATACTCGTTCATCCATCAATACTCGTTCATCCATCAACACTCGTTCATCCATCACTACTATTTCCTCTATCAACACTCGTTATCAAGCAACAATCTTTGATCCATCAATACTCATTTATACATCAACACTATTTTCATCTTATTTTTTTTCTGGATGTTTTTTTAGTTTATCCTCAGATGCTCTCTCTTTGTTTGCGCTGTTGCTGTCCTCAGATGCACTCTCGTTGTTTGCGTTGTTGCTACTTTTAAAAATATGGTGTAAGGTCGAGGTTTGAGCAACTCTGCGAGCAAGACTAGAACTATTTTTATACACTGTTTTAACACAATAAACCAGCGCTGTTTGGTAGTACGAGCATTTTGTCTGCCGAGTGTCACATGATCACAACTGACCAATGGCTCTTCTGTTTCTCATTTGCTGCAGGATTGTTGGTATGACCTATATAGTTAATAACTCTGAGAGTGTTGGCCTTTACTAGATATTATGTATTTAAAATTGACGTGGGCGCTTGGGACAACCTCGCTCAGGATAGAACAGCATGGCGTTACAGCATTAGAACGGTAGCACTAGCGGCGGAAGAGACCATGCAAGATACTGCAAGACAGAAGTGGGCACGTAGAAAAGAAAACAACATCTCAACCTCCCATAGGCACCCTCTACAGTTGTCAATTCTGTAGAAGAACATTTTGTGCGCGCATTGGACTTGTTAGTCACTTAAAACGCATTATTAATTTTATTTAATTTTTTATTATTTATTGTTATTATTATAAACAAAGAAGTTATGGCAACACTGAAAAAATCCAAAGAAGTTATGGCAACACTGCACATGAAAAAAAACAAACTAATTATGGCTGCGTTTTTGGTCATCGTCGATTACGACGGACGAACATCATCATCAGGTATGTTGATTCGCATCTTTCGTACACCGGATATGTCCATATGTGCTCAGATCTCAGATTCAGTAAACCTCTCAGGGTATAGTGAACGATGGTTTATGTGTTATGCTGGTTCAGTGTTCTGTTTTCAAATTTATGTTAGGTGTTCACTACGGGTCACGCATGTCCTTACTCGAAGATCGCGCATTCTCGATATTGACTCATGTTCATATATCTCAGAAACATCTAATCCTGCTGACTCAGGAAGAGTACAGAGCATATCAGTTCGGTCCATATACTGTCCATCTGTTATGGTAGCGTTGCTAGCTGTGTTGTCGACCCTTTCGTTTCTCTACACACCCGCTTATCGGCGGTTAAAGATAAGAGTGTTTTTTTTGCAGTGAGGTCACATTTTAGCTCTCTCTTTCTCTCTCTCTCTCTCTCTTTCTCTCTCTCTCTCTCTCTCTCTCGATTCCCCCATCACCTAAGCAAATGACCTGTTTTGACTTTCCAAATCATTATTGTTTTATGTCCAAGTGTAATGACCGTTCTGAAGAAAATTTACTACAACAATGTCCCACCACTGGAAGAAAATTCAAGAAGGAAGACTGAGGATAAATATAAAAATATTGAGACTAACGGGAATTGAACCAGTCCGTTTAACTGCATCAAATCGCCTAATATTCCACAAACTCACATTCTTGATGAAGTGTCAACCGCGCCACTTCATCCACTCACACCCAAACTGAGAGATGCCGAGACACTTCATCCACTCACACCCAAACTGAGAGATGCCGAGACACTTCATCCACTCACTCCCAAACTGAGAGATGCCGAGACACTTCATCAACTCACTCCCCAACTGGTAGATACCTCGACACTTTATCATCTAACTCCTGGCTGCTACAAATCTCTTAATAAAATAAATATTAATCGCTTCACCCTGCTAGACTAAATCCTCTTCGGTACCACACCGCCTTACGCTTCAGGAAACAGACATTCAGATCGCCGAAACACAATTTCATTACTTGGAACAACCAGCACCACGGCTGACAGCAGTTGGGAATTATGAAACCCAGGGGAGAGGTAGATTTACCAAGATCCAGGATTCGTAGTTAGAGACTGGACATCAATGATTGTTTTCTCAGTCGTAGGTGTCAAGAATCGAAATAGCCAGTAGATGTTGTGGGCCAGAAATGTGATATACGTGACGCAAATGGAAGTCGGCAAGGAATATACTGACCAGTAAATACAAGTTTGATTAAGTTATGAATCTCATAGACATCGGCTGAAAGTGTTAGGGTGAAGGTTGCAGCTGTAGTCAGTTATTTTTATGTTAGCTTCTTGTCTGAGGTTGTACGAATGTTTCTTGCCCTGCGGATAGTTTTCTCTCACTCATTTTCATACGCTGTTTCTTCTTCTTCTTCTGCGTTCGTTCACAAACTCCTGCAGATTAGCAGGATGTAGTCCTGAGAACAGAATGCGTTGTGCCATGGTTTACAGCATTGCTACGATATCTGCGCATTTCGACCTGACACATCCGACTTCAGAATGGCTTTCGGTCACTGACCCTATATGGGATGGGACAGTCAACTCTATCCCATAACCTCCTTAGTCGCCTTTAACGACATGCGTGGAAGGTAAACAGTGTTGCTATTCTTTGCTCTCCTTTCAGGCCCCAGCAACACACAAGCGATACGCTGTTTATTTTCGTTTAACAGAGAACACGCGCAAAACTGTCTTTATGTTATTTTCAATTTTCGGGTTTTGAAAAGTTTTGAAATTCTTGGATATATAACATAGAAAAATCCATGTATGGTCACTTTTGAAAGTACAAGCACACATTAAGACGTGGCACTGTGTAGCAAGTAGTAGTAGTAGTAGTAGTAGTAGTAGTAGTAGTAGTACTAGTAGTAGTGATGGTGATGATGGTGGTGGTGATGGTCACTTTTCCTTCTTTTCAGATTTCACGAGAATAGTATTTTTGTTGGGCTATAAGAAATGTAATTTCGAACCACTTGACCAGGAGAACTTGCACCAACAAACCAAAGAGAAGTATGTAATAATCTCGGACTATCCCCACCAGGATAACTTCTTGATTCGTGATTAGAAACTGGCTTCACAGCACGTGGGACATTCCCTTAAGTTCTCCTCCTTCCGTTCCATCAGTCATCCCAGTGTAATAGAGTCAGAGTCCCGGTCAGGTGTTAATTGCGTGATCTTCGGGGCCTTCCTAAAAAATTGCTTCTGTTTCCCTTTCCTCTGTATACTACAATTTCTAACAGTCTCTGTATGTGTACGTTCTCAGCATCATTGACATCATCTTCATCTTCAAATGAATTTATCGCCTGTCTGTTGCCGGGGCCCGAAAGGGGAGCAAAGAATAGCAACACTGTTTACCTTCCACGCATGTCGTACGAGGCGACTAAGGAGGTTATGGGATGGAGTTGGCTGTCCCATCCCATATAGGGTCAGTGACCCATAGCCATGCTGAAGTCGGATGTATCAGGTCGAAAGGCGCAGATATCGCAGTAATTCTGTAAACCATGACACAACGCATTCCGTTCTCCGGACTACATCCTGTTTATCTGCAGGAGTTTGAGAACGACCGCAGAAGAAGAAGAAAAAGAAATGAATTTATTACTGCCTTGATAAAGTCTACTTTTTCGCTTCTCAGCATTGTGCCGTCTATCGCCGCATTGCCTGCCAAAAGGTCGGCTCTCTCGTTTCCTCTGACCCCAGCATGACCAGGACAGTATACCCATGTAATGCTCTGGACAATTGAATTGTTCAATACGTCTGACCAGTATTTTCTCAACATGTACTTTTCTATCTTGCGCAGCATGCTTTGAGCGTCTGTGAGTATTACCGAGTGTGTTACTGTATCAGTTATCAACCAATTAAGTGCTGCTGTAAATCCCTCTATCTCCATTCTCATGCTCGATGTGACTGCAATATTCTGAAGATTTCACAACCGACTTCGCGCCGTTTCTGTAGGCAGCAAAACCCCAACGGCTGTGTACCACAAATGTATCTTAATGGACACAACTTACAAATCATAAATTCAATCTTCATACCAACACTGTGTTATCATTGTCATATATAACACCACCAATCTCTTGAATGGATACCTACAGGCAAAAGAGCAAGGGGTGGACCAAAAGAAACACTCAGAAGAACAATACTTAGAGAAAGTAAAACTACCAATATTAATTCTATTCAAGAACTGCACAGAATAGCTTTGAACAGACATAATTGAAGAGATCTGACCTCTGTCCTATGCGCTAACTTCAGCGCAAAAGGAAAATGGATGAATGAATATAACACTAACTAAACAACTAGAGGGAAGATAGTTTTAGAAAGTGAGTCGAGTCTCGCTGTGCCCAAATCACGAGATGAAAAACACATTTCGAGAAACAACCCGAACTGGAATTGCGGTGGCTGGGGTAACACAAGGCAAATGTACAAATAAACGGAAATAGGTACACATGTTACCATTATTTCTAAATAAAATATACTAGTAACGAGACACAGAGACAGATGCCGTTTCGACTAACAACCTCATCGGGGCGAAAGAAAAGGACAGAAATGAGCAATATACTAAACGTAAGAAAGCATATATGGTATGACGATGGTTGAAGGACGAGATGAAAGCATGGTATTAATCATTGGGTGGGAAGAGAAAGATGAAAGCTGGGAGAGCCCAGTAAGGCAAGAGAAGACAGACATAACATGACGGGATGAAAGCGTGGTATTAATCATGTCATTGGGTGGGAATAGAAAGATGACTGCCGGAAGAGCCCAGCAAGGTAAGACAAGACAGACAAAACATGACGAGATGAAAGCGTGGTATGAATCATGTCATTGGTTGGGAAGAGAAATATGTCAGCTGGAAGAGCCCAGTAAGGCAAGAGAAGACAGACATAACATGACGATTGAAAATGGTGGTTGCTCCTATGACCAAATCAAGTAATTTCACGCCGTTTCACCACTGCCAAAATGTGGTTCTTGATAACCTGCAAGTTTGTGTATATATTGCTCAATGAATACATTATGTTCCATATACCAGATTTTTAACAGGCACCTGTTGCATTTCTATAAAATAAAATATTGCTGTCAGAAATGTCTACAACTATCCGACCAAACAATACACAGTGAGATTGTTCCCTGTCATGCACGTCGTAAAAAAGAGATCAAGGAGGTTTTGGGAGTCGAGCTGGTTGTTCACATCCGACAGAAGGTCAAAGTTCACAAGCCATTCTAGTCGAATGTATCAAACATCACAGATATCACAGTCAAGCTGTAAACAATGAAGCAACACATTCCATTAACTGGACTACATACTGCTAATATTTAGGAGTTTGAGAACGACCGCAGAAGATGAAAAGAGAAGGGCACTAAGTTATGCACAAAAACAGAGATTGTTTCAAAGAGATCAGAAGAATCAAATAGCAACCGCAAGCACAGTTCAGTCTCTATACACAGTAATAAACATAGACATCATTAGCGCAATCACAGACACGGTAAAACATCTGACAAAATCGCATGAATAAGTAACTATACTATTCAATAAAGTTGCTGAAGGGAAGATGGCATTAAGTACAGGAACTTTTATATTCAGTGTCATGTAACTGAGATGTCTCATCGCTTCTTCAATTTTCATGGAAGATCCTTGCATCTGTAAAAAAAAATAGAAATGCAATGTTTTATTAATGACAGTGGATACGGTTGACCTAGCGTATTTGATTAGTTATTGATTATTGGATAGTTCTTGTAGTGCAGTAGTTAGTGCGCTGGGTTCATTCTAGTGTGGTCCATGGATTGATTTATAGTTCAACTGGAGAATTGTTTCGATAACTAACAGATCCTGGGTTGACCGATTCTAAGGAAATGTGTGTAAGATGATGTCGTAGGATAAAGTAAGTAAAAAGTAAAGTAACCCATAGCATTTATGAATGCCGTAGAGGTGTGAGATGTTAGCGAGCTCACATTTCAGAGGCTCTGCTAATGAGGGCGGTAGCCATCTCCTCTCCCTCGCAGTCTTTAATTCTCGGATTAATCCGGTACCCATTTAAGGCTGAGTCGACCCGGGAGCCGTTGCGATCTGAGAAACATTTCCGCTTCAACTGGTGAATGAACCCAGGACCACTCATATGCGAAGCCAGTGCGCTAACCACTGCGCTACGCGGCTCCCGATAAGGATAAAGTAATAGTGATGGAAGAATGCCTTTGTGGTGGTGATTCTTGACAGCCCATGGTATTTCTAACAAAAGCACATGTTCTTATCAGTTATGTATCTGAGACAATCACAAGAATCATATAAAGTCACAAAGGCATGAATATATAAAGGAGGAATGGATATGGATACATGTCAAAATGAGTTCCGATGTGAGAAGAAATAATAACATCAGCTATGCCATATTTAAAAAGTAAGTTCCGATGTGAGAAGAAGTAACTTAACATCAGTTATGACATATTTATTTGTAAAAAGCGAATGTTATTCCATATTTTTAGTCAAAATCGTAAATCAATGATGGAGAAACATGGGAAATAACCGAGGCACGGCAATTAAATGTGATGTTTATCTCATGAGAGTGTGGCTGTTATTCCCTACTGAGCTCCTATAGATCTGGCATATTTCAGCACATAAACATCCAGTGCTCGCAGTTTCGGTTACGCGTTAATTTCAGGTTGAGTAAGTGCTTGACAGGGTGCATCCATTAGAGGACTATCTCGCAGTGGGAGCCAAGAGTTTGCTGTGGAATAATTCAAAGTAGTTGTCCAGGTAGGAGGACAAGGTTATAGTCAAAATGCATCCACTTGCTAGTTATATGAAGTGGTAGAGAAGTAAAGCATGGGGATGTAGGTGATAAACGTAGCATCCAATTTCGTTATATTATTGTATGTGGAGTACGTCAATAATTTTGGCTGACCTGACTTTACCCAAGCACTTAAATGGCTAGCGACAATAATTATACATACATTGACCAATGTACAGCGGAGATAAGTCGAGCGAGCAAAGATTAATGACGTAGTCCGCAGAGTACAGTATCTGAAGTGCGATATGTAAGAGAGGCCTTGTATGAGTAGATAAGTTACATTAAAAAACACATCTCATGTTTCATGTAACGTCATTTCACGCTTTTCCTGCACTGAAATTTGTGGTTATATACAATATATATGTGTACATGCGCTCCTGTGTGTGTGAGTTGTAATAATAAAATATAAGACAAACTGCAGTAAAACGGTTTACCATGTGGAAAATGAAAGAAAACACCCAATTATTTTCAGAATTTCTCACAGTTATAAGAAAGTTACGAAAAATCACCTCAGTAGTAAAGAAATGCCCCTCTTGTACTTATACTTTACAGCTACATTTAGTGAAGAAATACCCCTCATATACTTACATTCTACAACTACATTTAGTGAAGAAATGCCCCCCCCCCCAGCCCTTGTGTCATTTCACTTAACAGCTACCTTTAGTAAAGAAATGAGAAATTAACCCCCCCCCCACCCCCTTGCATTTCGTGATATTTCACTCAGCAGCTACCATTTACTAAAACATTCAATTGAAACTTGTATAAGAATAAATGTACACTGGTATTAGAAGTACCTGGGTTTTGGGAGTACTCTGGTGTTGGAAGTACCCGGATGTTGGAAGTATCCCAGTGTTGGAAGTACCCGAGTGTTGGAAGTACCCGGGTGTTAGAAGTACCCTGGATTTGGAAGTACCCGGTTGTTGGAAGTACCCCGGTGTTGGAAGTACCCGGGTGTTGGAAGTACCAGGGTGTTTGATGTACCGTGGTGTTGTCAGTACCCGGGTGTTGGAAGTACCCGGATGTTGGAAGTATCCCAGTGTTGGAAGTACCCTGGTGTTGGAAGTACCCGGGTGTTAGAAGTACCCTGGATTTGGAAGTACCCGGTTGTTGGAAGTACCCCGGTGTTGGAAGTACCCGGGAGTTGGAAGTACCCGGGTGTTGGAAGTACCGTGGTGTTGTCAGTACCCGAGTGTTGTCAGTACCCGGGTGTTGTCAGTACCCGGGTGTTGTCAGTACCCGGGTGTTGGAAGTACCCGGGTGTTGGAACTACCCAGCAGGAGAAAGTAAAACTTCTCCTCTTGACATATGCCACAATTGTAACAGATTTGTAGTCCCTCGACGTTCTAGCATCGTCATCATTAACACAACGAGCATCATGCCAGCATCATCATCGCCATCATCATCATGATCATCGTATATTTAAATAATATATTACCATGTTTCTCCTCTAATGTTGTTTTGGAAGGACATAAAAAACATTATCCTACACGCTGTATATCAAGTTAACCTTGACATTTTTCTAACCCCGTTTCAAAATTAGTTAATTAGTCTTATGTCTTCTAAGATGACCGGAAGAGCCAGGCGTAAATGAACGAACGCAGGTAATAATTAAGCAAATTAACGGCCTAAAAGCTGACGTTAATCGGGATTTATAACAAGAAAAGAACATAAAATGTAGAAATTTCCTGATATGTGTCACTGAATTGTTTGTCAGCTGTGCATAGAGCAGTCTTCTTTCGGGCAGAGAGGTGAAATCATAAGTAAGAGCTTATAGAGGATAGAAAGAAGGTAACAGAGTGATAGATTTATCAGTAAAACAGTGATATGAAGATAAAAAGAAGGTAACAGAGTGATAGATTTATCAGTAAAACAGTGATAGGATGATAGAAAGAAGATAACGATGAGATAAGTAAAGGAGTAACAGATATGTTTGATGATAGGAAAAAGGTAACAGAGAGATACATTTTGAAGTAGCATACTGGGGAAATGAGAGAAAGAAGGTTCACATAGAGATATTTTCACCTTTCAATGCATCTGTCATTCCTACATATGGATATGCTATTGTAGTCTGTCTCTTTCACTCCGACATATAGATATCTTCTGCGTTCATTCTCAAATTCCTGCAGATTAGTCCAGAGAACGGAATGCATTGTGTCATGGTTTACAGCATTGCTGCGATATCTGCGCCTTTCGGTCTGACACATCCGACTTCAGCATGGATTTGGGTCACTTACCCTATATGGGATGGGACAGCCAACTCATCCCATAACCTCTTTAGTCGCCTTTTACGACATGCGTGGAAGGTAAACAGTGTTGCTATTCTTTACTCGCCTTTCGGGCCCCATCAACACACGGGCGACATATAGATATACTATTGTAGTTTATTTGATTCGGACATATAGATATACTATTGTAGATCTATTTTCATTCATACATAATGATATTGTAGTCTGTCAATTTCGTGTTTGGTTTGTTTCGTTTCCGTCTTTCAGTTTACTTATTCCTATTTATTATTCATCTTCATCTGCTGTGTGTATTTTCAATTTTTATTGAGCAGTAATGTTATCGAAAGCAGTGAGGTCTTCTACTGGTCATGTTCTTTGTTGTGTTATTTATAAAGGCTTCTTAGACCAAAACGTTTATTGTTTGTGTGTATTACAGTGTTTTTGGTTATGAGACGGTATAATTGCACTGAGGTAGACCAATTAATGATCAGTTTTCCCTAGTATATGACGAAGGGTATATATACCAATGGTACCTGTGACTCGCTTGTTAAACACTCTTCTTGTTCCTCCCCGAAAGTGTTCAGTTCTACCACTACCACACTTAATACCAAAGTCTTCACATCGTAGCCTTGATTTTTCCATTAACCTAGGTTCCCGCATCCAGCAGGCGCTGACGACGAAGTCTTAGCACATCCCCCTTACCCATTGTTGACCCCCGTCTATTGGTTCCTGGGATGAAAGCATGTCTGCTCTCTCATTACCACGAACACCGTGATGTCCCGGACAGTAAATCCACGTCATGCAATTACTGTGTGCTTCCAGTAATTAGCAAAACTTCATTAACCATGTGTTCACATTTCGCGTGTCACATCAGATTAGTTCCATTCTTATCAAATATATATATATATATATATATATATATATATATATATATATATATATATATATATATATATATATATATATATATATATATATCTATACGTATATGACTGGCAGACTGGAGGAGAGAGAGAAAAATATAACGGTATGTGACGGCTAATGGCACAAATAATAAAGAAGAAAAACGGAACGAGAGAGATTAACTTAAAGATTGTAGGTTGGTTGGTTGCTGATCCAGCGGTCCATGGGCTCATGCCCTTTGACCCAAAAGATTGTACAAAACATTTAAAGATTGTAGAGCGCAACGATCGTAGAAATCGTAAAACTAGTCTTCTTCTTCTTCTGCGTTCGTTCTCAAACTAGCCGGATGTAGTCCGGGGAACGGAATGCATTGTGTTGTGGTTTACAGCATTGCTGCGATATCTGCGCTTTTCAGCCTGACACATCCTACTTCAGCATGGCTTTGGGTCACTGACCATATATGGGATGGAACAGCCAACTCCATCCCATAACCTCCCTAGTCGCCTTTTACGACATACTTCTTCTTCTTCAGTGTTCATTCTCAAACTCCCTTTGGATCTCCCTTATAACAGGACCATTGTCCTACTAGATTTCCAGCAGGATGTAGTCCAGAGAATGGAAATGCGTTGTGTCACCGTTTTATTTGTGCCAATGGCCCGACACATCCGTCTTCGACGGGGTTTACGACATACGTGGAAGGTAAACAGTGTTGCTATTCTTGGCTCCTCTTTTGGGCCCCGGAACCACACGGACGAGATACGTTCAAAGTATTCACGACGAAGAAAACGTGATGGAAAGAATATGTCACTTGATAGTATGTATTTCAACTGGGGCCTGGACTTCTAGCTCAGGACGCAAAGAATAGGGCCAATGTTGTCTATCCAAGCAAGTCATAGAAAGTGAATAAGGAAAGTTGAGGAATAGACTGGAAGTCTGTGTCACCTGTGAAAAAATATCATCGTCACGTCTTGTCTAAATTTTTTGTTGTTGTTGTCTTCTATCAAATGATTCCCATGGAAGACAAAGAGAGTCAGGTCAGCAGATATTGCACCTGGTTGTGTTTGTGAGTCTCACCAATGGCCCACTAGACAAACCAACCATGCAACAGAAAACCTTAGTAGATGACATGCCTTTATATTGAGGTTATCTTCTTATAGAAGCTTCATGGCACGTCATCTATACAATCCCGTAGTCGTAACCTTCGATAAGTTACCATGTTGTTCTGACAGACCGACGTTCTGCTTGAACTAGTTACTGGCACGACGTGGGTGGGCGGAAAAACAAAGAAACTTGTCGAAAGAGCTAGAGTTGTGCCCTGATGTTGACGTATGTTTAGGCTGCATTGGACTAGAACCACCATCGAGTCGAATGGCTGCTGGAACAGAGGGCGGAGCACTTACGGGAATGCCACATGTGCTGTGAGGCCAGTTTTCTAATCAAGAATCAAGGTATTGCACCTTTGTATTTATATAGCAGACTTCTAGGTGACTGAGAATGCTAGATGTGCCTTTACTATAATGGGCTAAATAAATCTGACACGATTGAGGTGATAGTCGACACAGAAGTGCTTACTGTACGACTGGCAGGATGTGGTAATCCTGAAATACTGGCGCGCTGGACTGTCTCCCTTAGGGGACTAATCATGCATCCATAACCCCCGCCCCTTTACACAATAATCCCTTTGAGGCAACCTTACATGAGTTCGGGTGTCATCTCAGTCACACATCTGAAGAGATCATGGGAATCGTCAGAAAAGCTTTGGGCTGCAAGAGCTCACAGCTGAAGGGATTATTTCTGCGCTGAAATGCTGCAGCATCTTTATGAATCACAAGCTACTATTCACTATATGGGTCACAAATTAACACCCACATAAATTAACATAAATTAAAAGTTCTTCCTGTACACGTCGTGGCGACAGCTCTGGCAAAGCGGCCTTCATTTCCACAGCCTTAAAAATCCTCCCTGTACTCCTTAACAGGAAAACATGCAGTAACGAAAGTTGTTTAAATTAACACCCGTTGAAAGTCTCACTTGCAATGTTTGTGTTAGAAGACACAAAATAAGACCAGTAGAGCTGTTCAAAAAAGTTCCTAAAGGGGTAGATGATTGACTGCAGTCGAAGTAGTTTGTGGTTATCAATGCGATTTCTCATATTCTTCTGGAGACGAGTTGATGTAATGGTAATAACTAAATAAATAAGGCATCCAATGGGGTCCCCTACGACCCTGAAGGGTTACGGGTTTATTGATTGATTGAATATCTAAAAATTCGACAATAGATAAATAAATAAGAATGTAGCAGACGAGTTTTGAACCAGGACTGTTAAGCTGACATCCATTTGCCTCGCTACTTAAGTCATATGTGTTATAGACTGTTTTTCGAGCCTGACAAAAGAGGGAAAATGTATGGCTCAGTCCTAAATAATTCGAATGCTCTTATGAACTGTGAAACCCGCACACCTTATGTAAATACCTATAAACTGTGGTATGCACGCACATAGTATCAAGCACTGACAATAGTGTGAAAATCATATGTTCTGAGTCTATATCATGCTGTTAAGATATTTTAATGCCACTATAACGGATAAGACCACATACAAAAATGAACTTGATATATCAACGAGGTTTGGTAATATTGTACAACAAACAGGAGCCGAATTTCAAACCGACAATAAACAAATTTGGATTAATTACAAACGTTAACCTCTAGCTGACCTGATGGTAAAATACCACCCTTCCACTAGTCCCGTTCAGTTCATATACCCGTTCAAAGAAATGGAATGTATGAGAAGTCAAGTACTGGTTCAACTTGTGAGTTAGTATCGGTCTTTGAACTTCGTTTTATCGTTAGACTGTCAGTGATCAACTGCTCAGGTCTCAGGACGATTGCTAGACTTGACCAATCTCTAGTCGTTCGCTGACCCTAACAATCTCAACTATCAGATATCTTTGATGAGTAGAGCACTGACCAGGGACCAGTCATTGTTTGTCCCGGCTCTAAAGAGATGGATTTACGATCTCGGGTCACTCAATATAAAGACCAGGACAATAATCTGGATAGTGGACAAGCTCTAAAATAGGGTAATGAGACATTCCTCGAGTTAAACTTTATGGGTGGAATGGAAGAAGTAGATAAAAATGCTTAGAGGATTGTCTTCATTGAATTTGTGTTTCACCATATCTATAAGTCCCATTCAACGAATCGGCAGCGCCTCTGCTGGAAGTATCACTCAAAGCACGTAGTAATAATAAAAATAGCCGCCCATCACAGGTGATGACAACAACGTCGATATTGTGTTGTTGTATCGCTCTGGTGGTACGCAGATGACTGAAAAGTCCTAGCATAGAATCCCTTGCCACATTTGAGAAATGTATGATCATAATTGGGCGTCTGTATGTTTTTTGTTGTCTTTTCTGACTTTTCTCACAGCACGTAACTCCGTAGCTTCAATGGAAGACAAGAAAATACACTTCGTCTTCTTCATGGTTCTTCAGTCAGATATCAGGTTACAGTCCCAAATAGCTTCAATGAACTATGTAAATCGCTTCAGGTCATCCATCGAACCCCTCAGGTTTAGATGAAGTACCTCCTCAGTAGGGAATATTTTTTTCCTTCTCTTCTTGGTAGAGCTGACATGCATGAAGAATGTTCTGCAGTCTTTGTGATCAGTCAACAGTTGCACAGGTCTTTTGAGCTTTCTGAAGGACATATATCCAATACGGTATCTAATACATATATCTAATACAGTATCTATCTAGGTATGTTCTTATAGGGTCTAATATTGTATCTATCTACGTATATTCTTACAACGCATACTACTCTATGTATGTTCTTTTATCATAGTGCAGGGTATCTATCTAGGTGTCTTCTTTCAACATCGAATGAGGATCTGACTATGAGATAGTAGATGGTACCAATGCTTATAAAATTCCTAATTCTCACCGCCTTCTTTCCTCTTATAGATTTTAAAAATAAACCCCCTCCCCACAAGGGCCGTAGATAAGTTAAGGGAGACGGGATTTACCAACAAAAAAATTATTTAAACTTTATTATTTTACAAATGGTCAACGAATCTCGATAATTCATAATCTCACTGAAGCATAACGGTAATTGTTTTTATTTAGTAAAAGAAAGTAAACAGTAATTAAAGTATTACTACTGAACTGATGAAACTTGTTTTTGAAGAGTTTCTTCTGTCAAGATTAGGCATAAAAACTATACAAATAGCAGTATGATTAACGAAAACTTTCTGCCAGTCTGTCTGACTCACTGAGAAAAAGGTACTGAAATATATTTTCTCAAAGAGATATAATAAAACAAACACACGTTGATAGCTGTCAACACACGTTGATAAAACACACGTTGATAAAACAAACACACTGTCTTTTGTTGAGCTGTACATTGAGCTTTCACCTGGCATGTCCTGGAGACACTGCCTCTGTATGCCAGCGTATGATGTTCAAATATTTTATATTAGTTTTATTTAAACATATTTATGAAATACAGTGATGTTATCAGTGTTTTCTTGGTGTTCTTTCGAATCCCTGACCCTACATCCCCCCACCCTAGTTTCCTTGACCATGAATTCCACCCCCCCCCTTTTTAAGTCTTTCATTGACCCCTAGGAGACATTTTCACCCATTTTGAGAAATCCTTTTCACAATAATAATTCCGGGAATTAAAAATCAAATCAATTCAGCCATTATATCAGTATTTTCTCTCATTATATCAGTATTTTCTCTCATTATATCAGTATTTTCTCTCATTATATCAGTATTTTTTCTCAACGCATTCTTGCATATTGCACATTTTTGCTACTCAATAACCATGATAATGGCTGCTACCAGTTGACTCTTGCAGGCCGTACTGCAAGTGAAATAATTTGACTTTCATGTCCAGGATTTGTATCCAATCAATGTCTGTTGCCACATTATTTTCTTTCTAATTTTGGAGTGGGAAAAATACGACCCTTTTACCAAATTAGTCCCGTAAAATCATTTTTACTGGAAAATCAGAATTATTTTATAATACTAAATGTGCTAGAATATAGGCACAGAGAAAAATACTAAATGTGCTAGAATATAGGCACAGAGAAAAATACTAAATGTGCTAGAATATAGGCACAGAGAAAAATACTAAATGTGCTAGAATATAGGCACAGAGGAAAATGACGAGAATATACACAGTTCTTTGTTTGTTTGTTTCTTAATCGGGGAATTATAGCCTCTTAGCCGAGGCACGACCTTTTCAACCTAAGACATAAGTCTATTTTGGTTATGTGAGGCCGTTCTACACAGTTCTAATACAATAGTAAATTACTCAGTGAGGCACGCTGATTCACATAGGTTACCCATGTCTTCGATTATGCACTGTATAAGCAACAGTAAATAAATAGTCATTCGTGTTGTCAGAAGTAGTTCAAGATCTAGATCTTCAGGTGGTTGTAGGCTCCAGGTGGTTGCAGGCATCATATGTTGCAGGCTACAGATGGCTGTAGGCTCCAGAAAGTTGTAGGCTCCAAATGGATGTAGGCTCAAGATGGTTGCAAGTTTGAGGTGATTGTAGGCTCCAAATCAAAGCTGAGTTATCTGATAATTTTTTTCCTTAGATTAAAGTACATGTCAGCTGTGAGATATAGCTGATTAATCTAGTAATTTTCTTCCTTAGATTAAAGTACATGTCAGCTGTGAGATATAGCTGATTAATCGAATAATTTTCTTCCTTAGATTAAAGTACATGTCGGCTGTGAGATATAGCTGATTAATCTAGTAATTTTCTTCCTTAGATTAAAGTACATGTCGGCTGTGAGATATAGCTGATTAATCTAGTAATTTTCTTCCTTAGATTAAAGTACATATCTGATGTAAGTTAAAGTTGATTAATATCCTAATTTTCTTCACTACCCTAAAGTACACGTGTCCTGTAGGATATATCTCTACTCTTCTATCTCTCATCCTTAGATTGAGGTACATGTTGGTTATAAAATAAAAGCTGAATATCTCAAAATTTTCTTCCTTAGCTTAAAGTACATGTCGACCTTAAGATCTGAGCCGTAGAAACGTCATTTTCATCAGATGTCCGTGACATTTATGTGTGAAAATAGTTAAGAGTGTGTTTTTGGATGTGGTGTTGGTGGTGTTTTTCCACATTCTGACTAAATTCCTAGCACCAAAAATCAACTTCTGAAGGACGAAGTTTAAACCCCCAAAATCCATACGCCTAATATACCGGCATGCGATACACGCTGATTAATCTCCTAACTTTCTTCCCTCAAGTACATCTCGGCTGAAAGATAAAAGCTGATTTATCTGCTAACTTTCTTACCTCAAGTACATCTCGGCTGAAAGATAAAAGCTGATTTATCTGCTCATTTTCCTCCTAAGATTAAAATGCATGATGTCTGTAAGATACACGCGGATCCATCTTCTAATGTTACGCAATCAAATAGATATTAGCAATTTCTGGTTGAGGATATTTTGTTCCGTCCGTGGGTGCAGTCATGTATGTGTAAGGGCCAACATAGGAGGCGTCCTGAAGTGGACAATGCAGAACTGCGAACAAATCGTGCAATTCGGTATGAAATTGTGCTATATTCGTTTATTTCCACGTTTCTTCTTCACGATCCTCTCTTTCTTTATTCATTAGTTCTGCATTCGTTCTCAGATTTCTGCGTCCGCCCGTGTGTTCCCGGGGCCCGAATGGGAGCAAAGAATAGCAACACTGTTACCTTCCACGCATGTCGTAAAAGGCGACTAAGGAGGTTATGGGATGGAGTTGGCTGTCCCATCCCATTATAGGGTCAGTGACCCAAAGCCATGCTGAAGTCGGATGTGTCAGGCCGAAAGGCGCAGATATCGCAGCAATGCTGTAAACCATGACACAACGCATTCCTTTCTCTGGACTACATCCTGCTAATCTGCAGGAGTTTGAGAATGAACGCAGAAGAAGAAGAAGATGATTTCTGCGTATTATTAGAATGTGATTCATAGACTGGAATGTGTTGTTTCATGGTTTACAGATAGGTTGCGAGATCTGCGTATTTTGGTCTAACACATCCGACTTCAGTATGGCCTTTGGATCACTTGGACATTAGTTTTCTTCTTCTGTGTTCGTTATCAAATACCTGCAAATTATCAGGGCATAGTTATGAGAACGTGATATGTTGTGTCATGGTTTACAGGTTCGCTGCGATAACTGCTTCTTTTGGACAGAAAAATCTGACCGGCGTTTCTGGTTTCGGGATTTCCGCCCATATTTTCATTGTTTGATGTGTTACGTTGGGCATAAGCCTGTATAAATGTTGTATTTACATGCTCTATTGTAATTGTGACTGACGTTGATCGTTCATTCTGATGTGTGACCTGAACCATGTTCTTGGCATATGTCGGGGCTATTAAAAAGCCCACCCCGTGCCTTGCTCTTGAAACTGTGTCAACTCCACTGTATAGTAACGTGTAATTTTGATATAGTTTTCTTACATCCCATGTCATTAATCCTTGTATCTGCTAGTCCTAGTATTTTTATATTTCTTCTTTTTATTTTATCTATCAGGTCTTGTTTCTTATTTTTCTATCCATAGAAGATGTTGATTGTAGCAAATTTAATATGCTGTTTTTTCCTTTGTTGTTTAATATTACTAGTAGTCGTCTTCAGAAAACTCTCCTCCATTTCACTACAAGCCATTTTGTTCTCACTGACGGTTTGTTAATCCTGTCTCAGTATTGTATCAGGACATTCACATGACTACACCGTGGAACATAAGGTCTAAGACCTTGAGCGGACTATATTGTGACCTATTCATGATCATGTGAGGGACTATGGTGTAGTCCGGTTGGAGTAGCCCTTAGTACTTTGGGGTGTAGTTTCTAGTAGTTGTCTGGGTGTTATCGTGACGGTTACTGCTATGTGCGGTCACCTATTGGAAGGGTTCCTTGTGGTTGTTCTGCATGTGTTTTCTGCTCATTGTGTTTTCTGTCCGTCGAGTTTAAATCCCCGTCTCGTACTTTGTAGATTATCATTGCTGGTATTGTCGTTGTGGCGTGTCTGGTGGCCGCCTTCTTGTTCAAGAGATGTAGTACTGAGTTGTTTCTTGCAATGGCGTTCCGGCTGTTCGTAGCTCCTGTAAAAGAAACATTCCTTTCTTTTTTGAATTTTTTTTTCGTATCTCCCTTTTTTGTTTTCTCTCTCTATTTCTTTTGATTTTTTTGTTTCTGTGTTGTCTTTGTGGTTATATAATTGTCTTGTTTATATATATATATATATACATATATATATAGTAAGGGTAATTTTTTTGTTTTGCAAAAAATATATTTTAACAACAAAGAAATATACAGCATCGTAGACATGTTAATAGTTAATTAATCTCACATTCTTTCCATGTGTAGTTAATTAATCTCACATTCTTTCCTTGTGTAGTTAATTAATCTCACATTCTTTCCTTGTGTAGTTAATTGATTACCCTTAGCTTACATAAACATATATTTTTGTAATTCATTTTTGAGTATCAAATATTATACTAATTTATACTCCTCCATTTCCATATATATATATATACAGTTATATATTTAGCTTGCAGTCGTAATTCATATAAAAATAGGGAGATAATGATGATTAAATAATCCGTTTAGCTGTGACCAGGTAGCTTTTGACAGCCCATAGCCATTCTGGCATAAGCATAAACTCAGTTGTTCAATTGCGGCGATATCCGGGCGCATTAGTTTGTCTGAAAGGCATAGTTCTATAAGACGGTGAAGTGCGTTATGGATGGATGTTTCATTCTTTAAAAGGGAGGCAATCCTTCGCGCAAGTATCCCCCATGATTACCACGCCCTGCTAGGAGTAGTCCACACACGTTGGAGGTAACTCATAAAAAATAATTAGTAGCATATCCTATTCAGGACGTAGCTATCAACCCATCATTTGTGGGCTGTGGTGAATTTCTAGGCAGTATAAATACTACAGTAGTTTGTCATTGTTTTCTGTACTGTCCAGATGCACAATTGCCCGTGTCGGGGATCGAACTCGGTACCTTGGCCGTCACAGACGTTCTCTGTACCACTTCGTCACAGAACTCATAAATGGGCTAAATCATAACGTCTGTGAGATTTGTTGATCCATCGATAACGATCACACATAGCATTCCCGTCACCTATGTCTTCACTATTCATTTCACAAAAAAGGACAAAGGTACATTTTCCGCTAGCCAGTATCTCTTTGTTATCCATGGGGATTATTTGATTGATGACAAAAGTAGGAAATTGAGTTGAGATGTGACAGTGATGACGTTTTTCACACGTTACAGATAGTCAGATTATCCCCAATTTTCTGTCGTCACTTTCTACGTCATGCCTGGAAAGAAGACAGTGGCTCTACTTTTTGCACCCTGATCTGGAATTTCGTGTCCAACACTGGCGATAGCATATACATAAAAGGAAGTAAACAGAAATAGGTACATCAAACACATTATCGATTTTCGTATCTCGTCTTACTGCGGCCCACGCCTGATCTTCGGATTTTTTCCTAGGTTTCTAGTAATTATATATACGAATAACTAGACCTGCTAGTTTTTTATACTATGAAATAATGTTCTAACATAATCCAGAATAGATTACATCGTTACCCAGAACGTTCGTTGTCTGCATGGAAATTTGCATCCTGCATGATATATTACGTCTCTGTCTTCAGATCGTTCATACTAAATCCTACACAAGAGTAGCCTTGTGCACTGATCCCAAACCTCGATACTTAGAATTATTGATTATACTTATCAGTCACTTTTTGTTTACATTGTGACGACCAATGTAAATATACGTAACGATGTTTGAGAACAACACGCAGGACTATTGTTGTGGGAAGGACGTGGTCTATACCAGCGATTTCTTTTTTAATATTTAACACATCAAATCTCTTCTTTCAATGAGTTCTTCCGTTTCGTGAGCATAAGTGTGTGCGAGAATTTAATATTGATTTATATTCTGGGCACAATATTTCCTTCTCTACAATTTTCTTGTCATTGGTCTTGTAGAGTCTTACATCCACCATATCACATCGAGTTTCGACTTCTCCTTGTGTCGATGTTTCTGTTTTTTACAATTGAAAAATTTTTCTAATTTTTAAATCAAAGAAATTGAATCAGAATTCATATATCAATGTAGTGTACGTAAAATGTACTAATAAAAACACATGTGTTTTCCTAGACCCAACAGACAAAGAATATTGACGATTTTACCTGTCATGTATGTCGTAATAGACGACTAAGGGGGATGTAGTTAACCTCCCTTTAAATAAAAACCTTTTAATAAATGTTCTTCAAAGAAGTCACGAAAATAAAGAGATAACATTTATTTAGGGTAAACATTCTCTTTACCAATCACACATTCCCGATTCTGGATAACACACTGGACTACATCCACAATACGCCTGGGTTGACCATTCACTCACAGCAATGTTTGTTTTGGATGATTATTCACTTTCAGCAGTGCTTGTCTCCGCCAACGATCCATTGGTACAGATGTTTCTGTTCCATGAATGATCGATCATTGATTGATTTGTGTGTCACTGTCTCAGGTCGCTGCGACTATTAGTTTGTCTATCGTTGAATACTTCACTTTTGTATTTTTGGACATAC